>JAJHZJ010000104.1:11416855-12016855 GCA_023548195.1 Bettongia penicillata ogilbyi | reverse complement strand
ACCACAATGTGCAAGAGTTTTTTCTGGTAGACTTGGATCTTCATAGCAATGCAAGAACATAAAAGAAAAAAAGTTTCCAATGGTCTTCTAAGGCAAAATGCCTTCCACATTCAGAGAAAGAACTATGGAATTCAATCACAGAATGTAGCAGATCATTTTGTGTGTGTGTGTGTGTGTGTGTGTGTGTGTGTGTGTATTATGTTTTGGTTTGTTAAATGATTTCTTCCATTTATTTCAGTTCTTCTATACAGCATGACTATAATGAAAATGTATTCAATAGGAATGTATGCTGTCTTGGGGAGGGAGGGGGGTGGTGGGGGGTAGGTAGGGGGAAAAATTCTAAGTTTTATGGTAGTGATTGTAGAGCATTAAAAATAAATAAAATCAATATATTTTTTAAAAGTGCTTGGCACAGTGCCTGGCACATAGTAGGCACTTAATAAATGCCTGTTTCCTTCCTATACTGTTCTATTTGTATCCCCAGAGGTTAGCACAGTTCTTTGCACATATATATGCTTCTTGATATATATGCTTGCACTTGGTATGTGCTCCACTCATTCATTCATTCATCCTAGCACCTTCCCTATGTTAACTACTTCCAATTTAACCTGTATATATCTTATCTGTACATAATTGCCTTCATATTGTTTCCCCATTAGACTGTGAGCTCCTAGAGAGCACAGATTGTCTTTTGCCCTTCTTTATCCCCAGTGCTTAGCACAGTGCCTGACATATAGCAGGCACTTTATGCTTGTTGACATAACTTGACAGTGTGTAGGATGGAATCGAGATTTAGGGCAGGGAAACTAATTAGGAGGCTGTTGCAGTTCTCCAGGAGGGGAGGGCATGAGGGAGTTACTCTCTAACTACTCAGCTTGTGCCATTTGAGTAAATGCCTTTGCTAAAGGACTGAGTCCACTGACTGGACACAAATGAGTAATTTTTCTCTTTTATTTTAGACTGTAATTGGACAATGTGTTTGCTAGTGTGTTTCCTTTCCAAGTCAGACTAGTTCATTTTGAGGTATCTCTTGACTAGGTGAATATTTAAGATGACTGAAACCCATCAGATGACTACATGCATTCCAAACATGGAGACTAAAAGGAGCCATATGGGTGTCAAATATCCCAAGAGCACTGGTTCTTACCAATGTGGCTGGAGCCACACAGAGGATTCCTAGTTAAAGCAGTTAAGAAACAAGGATATTGAGACCATTGTGTAAGATGCTGCTGAAATGTTGGGATATGTCAAATGTTCACTTTGATAGAAGGAAGATCTGTTTTCTGTAAGTTACCTGAGGATGTAGACTCTTTGAAAATTCTTGGTAGGATGGAAGTTTTAGAAAGTATTTGGAGAGGGTTCCCTTAAGAAAGTATCAGGGTAGTCAGAAAGGCCCAGAGTGAGGACACTGGAAACATTCTAGAGTACTGACAGTGGGCAGGGACCAGAGTGAGCATTGGGATAGCCCAGGCCCAGGGACTCAAAGGTCTCTAATGTTCTATGCTGAGATAGAGGACTCTGAAGATGCAACATTCTGAACTTCAAAGATCTAGGGGGACCTAAGCCCAGGAAGTACTCAGCAAAGGAACTCAGGGCTAGAATAAGTAGGATCCAAAGCACAGCAAGAGGTATAGTCTGACCCTGGCACAAAGTCCCAATTTAGGAACTGGAGAGATGAGTATATAAAAGCAAATATAGACCAGTGTCAAATGTTGTCTAGCAATCTCCAAAAATCCCACCTGGAAGAAAGTAATTTCCTCATACATACCAGCAGAAACTCTGAGGAAAAAATGGATTTTCACAAGGGCTCCATGAATACTTAGAAGAAATGAAGCAAGTAATTTTAAAAAAAAAACTCTGGAGGAAAGATTTGGAAAGTTTATACCCTAGTATATAAGTATATACTCTTGAAGAGAAAGTGGTAAGCCTTAACCAAGAAATGGACTCCCTAAAGACTAGAAGAGACAGAAATCAAAGACACCCTGGACATCAAAAAATATTAGAAAGAAATAAAAAGATTGAAAAGATAGATGAAAATGTAAAATATTTGATCTCAAAAACAATTAGCCTGGAAAGCAGGTTAAAGAGAGAGAATTTAAGAATAACTGGACTCCCTGAAAACTGATTTTACAAAAAAGCCTGGACACTATATTTTAAATCTTACATTAAAATGGTCCAGAGTATAAGGAGCTCCAAACAGGCTCTCTTCACTCCTGGCTTGACTCATTCTCTGGCCTTCTTTCTGAATCTTCTCACCAGTAGTCTGTTCACCTAGGTGAGACCTACATTACATGAGGGAGATAGGCCATGCTCATTTCACTCTTGGTTTGACTCTTTGGATTTTTACACCTAATAGCCATCAGCCTTCCCACCTTGGACATAATTCTAGAGAGGCCCTTTCCTCTGTTTGGTGATTTCTCAACCCAGACGGCCACTTCACGAAGGTCCCAGTCAGGCCCACTTCACTCTTGATTTGTCTCCCTCTGAACTTCTCCGTTTGCTCACCAGCAGCCTTGACACGCTAGAGATAGTAACAACCTGAGGTCAGTTCCCACCACTAGTGAGTCCTTGGCCTGGTCCACTATTTCCTGAGGGGCTCCAGCCATGCTCACATCACTCCCTTCTTGACTTGTTCTCTGAATTTAGCTAGCTGCTTACTAGCAGCCTCCCCATCCCTCAGGATTAGCGAGTCTCTGGCCTAGAATGCTGGCCATGTTCACTTTATCTGCTCACCAGCCTTTCTACCCTAAAACTATCTCTATATTGAGGTGCCCTGTCAAGGCTGATGAGCACATAGCTCTGACCACTGTTTCAGGAGTGGCCCTGGTTTTGTTCACTTGACTCCTGGTTGCCTTCATCTCCTCTCCAACCACCTTCCCCCCAAATGTACCTCCGCCCTCAGGACTACCGTCAGGATTGGCGAGCCTCTAGTTTGAACCACCATTACATGAGGTCAATTTCACTGCTAATTCATCTCAAACTCTGGACTTCACCTCTCCTCCAGAAGTCTTTACATACTAGAGAGAGTGCTATTCTAAGGACTAGTCAGAAGTATTGAGTCCCTCCCCTGGACTGCCAGTACATAAGGAGACCCAGGAAGGCTTATTTCATTCCTGGGTTAACTCTGAAGTCCCATGCCTGCTCACCAGGAGCCTTTCCATCCTGGAGAAATCTCCACACTGAGGTGCACCCTCAGGATTGATGAGGGACTAGTCTAGTTTATCACTCCAGCATGGATCACCCTCTAAATTTCTTTACCTCCTTTCCAGCAGCCTTGCTACTTAGGGAGTACTTCTTCCCAGAGGCCTATCCTCTGAACTGGCAAGGTTTAAGTGCAGAGTAGCATTCCATGAGGGATCCCAGCCAGGTTCACTTCACTCTTGGCTAGTCTCACTTTCAAGACTTCTCCATGTGCTCAGCAACAACCTTCCCACTCTAAAGATGCCTCTGCTCAAGCAGGCTCTCTGGATCAGTGAGTCTCCCAAGGAAGACTGATAATATTTTGTGAGGCGACCCTGGTATGTTCACTTTTCTCCTGGTTCAAATCCTTCTCTGGACTTTTCTTCCCCATAGAGATAACTCTGTCCTGAGGGCCACTCTTAGGAATGGTGAGTCCCTATGCCAACGAGCCAGACCCTAGAGATATCTAGTCCCTGAACTCTTCTTTCAGAATTAGTGAGTCCCTAACACAGACTATAATCTCAGCTGTACTCTCTTTACTATTTGCTTGACTCACTCTCTGGACTTTTCTCATTTACACACTTACTGGAAGCCTTTCCACCCTGGAGATGCCCTCAGGTTTGGCAACTCTCCAGGCTGGCTAGTCATTCCATGAAGGACCATCTCAGTCTTATTTCACTTCCATCTTGATTCAATCTATGTCCTTTTCCACTTCTCACCCTGGAGATCCTTCCACCTTCAGCTGTGATTTTAGGAGAAGTGACACCAGATGCCAATTTGTGACAGGTTCTGATCATGCCCACTGTACTCCCAGCTGGATTGAGTCTCTGGATTTTTTCACCTTTTCTCCGGGCACTTTCCCACTCGGCAGACACTTCTGCTCTGAGGTCAATTCCCTGGAATGGCAAGTCCAGATGTCCATTTTATAAGGAGTATGAGACATGCTCACTTCACTTTTGACTGGACTCATTCTTAGGAATTCTCCACCTGCTGACCAACAGCCTCCCCTCCTTGGAAATAACTCCAGCCTGAGGTCAGCTGTCATGATTGGTCAGTCCCTAGACTGAATGGCCAGTATAGGAGGGGTTCAACAATGCAGATTTCATTCCTGGCTTAACTCACTAACTCAACTCCTCCAATTGCTCACCAGCAGCCTTCCTAGCCAGGAGATACCTGAATCCTAAGTCCTATCCTCAGGATTCATGAGTCCCAACCAGGGCCTAGGCCTCCATATCTTCCAACTTTCCTCTTGGTTAGATACATTCTCAAAAATTCTCCAGTTGCTTAGCAGCAGCCTTCTATCCTATAGATAACTTCATCCTGAGGCCTGCTCACAGGATTGATTGGTGACACCATAACTTGGAGAGTTCCTGGTCTGTACCATCATTTCATGAAGGGCTGCAGCTATGTATCCCCAGAGTAGGAAAGATATTGGGGAGAGGCTGGAAAAATCCTAGGAGTGAATGCAGCCAAGAGTGAAGTGTGAAAGTTTGGGTCCCTTAATCTTGAAACGGGACCTCGGTATAGAGATATGTCCCCAGTGGAAAAGTTGCTGATGATTAGGTTAAGGACTCCAGAGTCAATCAAGGAGTGATGGGAGCCTGCATGAGGCCCCTCAAGAACCAGATGTCCAGTCTAGCACCTTACCAATCCTGATAGAAGTCCTCATGTCTAGGAGTGTCCTCCATGTGAAGGCTAAGATAAAGAGGTTGAAAAGTTCAGGGTGAATGTCAAACCAGAAACAAGATTAGTATTCCTGGATCCCTTCAAGAAATGGTGATACAGGCTAGGAACTCTCCAACCTGGAAAGCAGGACACAGTACTAAGGTGTCTGCAGTGGTGGAAGAGGGATGGGGGGACACGTACAGGGCACAGAGTGAGTGGATGCAGGAGTAAAGTAAGCATGAAATGGGGACCCAAGCTAGGAATTCACCAATCCTGAGAGCAGGCCTCAGGGATAATGTATCCCCAGGGTAACAAGGCAACTGGTGAGCAGCTGACAGGTCCTGAGATTGGGTCCAACCAAGAGTAAAGTGCGAAGAGCTTGCAAATCATGACATGAAGGTCCATGACAGGGCCTCAATAATATTGGGGGGGGGGGGGTTAGAAGTTAGATAGTTGGAACTATCTCTGGGATGAGAAGGCTGATGATCAGGTTAAGGAATCCAGAGAATTCAGCAGTCTATGGAAATGAGTCTGCCTGGTCCTCCTCATGAACTGGCAATCAAGACTAGGGCCTTACCAGTATGGTGGAGGCATCTCTAGGGTCTAAAGTGTGTTACTGATCAAGGGGAGAAGTCCAGAGAGTGATAAAAGACAAAATGAATCGGGCCCTTCATGCAGTTGTTAGACAGGCTGGGGGACTGAATAATATCGAGAGCAGGCCTCACCAGGGACTTAAATCCAGGGTAGCAAGGTGGCTGGTGAGCAGCTAAAAAAGTCTTGAGAATGAATGCAGCATCTAATGAAGAGAGAACATTTGAGCCCCTCGTGTATGGGAGGCCTAGGGCAGGGATAGGAAAACTGCTGGTAGTCTGGGTAAGGCTCCAGAGGCATGGGCAAACCAGGAGTGCCATGAGCCTGGCTGGAGCTCCTTATGAGCTGGTAATCAAGGCTAGGGCCTCATCAGGCCTGATGGTCCAGATTAGGGACTCATAAATCCTGAAGTCAGGCTTCATAGTGGAGTCATCTCTAGGAGGGAAGGAGGAGAGGGGAGAAGGGAAGAAAATGCTATTGAACAAGGGGAGAATTTCAGAGTGAGAAAGACAAGAGTGAGGTAAGTCTGCTCAGGGGTATCTCGTGAACTAGGAATTTACAAATCCTGAGAGCAGGCCTCATGGCTGAGGGGTCTCTCAGGTAAGAGAAGGCTATTAGTGAGCTGGTGGAGGATTCCAGAGAATAAATCAAGCCAGGAATGAAGTGAGCAGAGCTGAGGCCTCATGTGAAATGGTGGTACAGGAACTCTTCAATTTTTAGAGGAGGCCTGCTACAAAAGCTTCTCTAGTGAAGAAAGCCTGCTGTTAACCAAGTGGAGGCCATGGAGAGAGATGACCTGGGAGTGAAGTGACCATACATGGAATGGGGGCCCAGGCTGGGGATCCACCAATGCTGAGAGCAGGCCTCAGGGCAAAGGTATCTCTAGGGTAGCAAGGCTTCTGGTGAGCAACTGGAGAGGTTCTGAGATTGGGTCCAACCAAGAGTGAAGTGAGAAGTACTGGGCCCCTCATGAAATGGAAGCCAGGTCAGGGAGTCACTAATTTTGAAAGGCAGCCTCAGTGTGGAGGTATTACTCATGTGGAAAGGCTGCTCTTGATCAGGTCAAAGACTCTAGAGTGGGGGTAGGGAAGCTGTGGCTTTGAGGTCACATATGGCCCTCTAGGTCCTCAAGTGCAGCGCTTTGACTGTATCCAAGTTTTACAGAACAAATCCTTTTATGAAGGGGATGCTTACTTCATGCTCACTTTACCCCTGCCTTGACTTGCTCTCTGCACTTCTCCACATGCTTTCCCCCCTTTTGGGATAACTCCACCTGAGATTCACTCTCAGGAATGATCAGCCACTATGCTGAACAGAGATTTCTTAAGGGACCCCAGACATGGTTACTTTACACTTTCTTGGATTCCCTCTCTGCCTTTCTCTACTTGCTCATCAGTAGTTTTAGAGCCTGGCTGTATCTCCACCCTCAAGCTTGCCCTCAGGATTAATGAGTCCCTACTCTGGCCTATCATTTCATTCTGGACCCTACCATGTTCACCTTACTCCAAGTTCCACTCTATCTGGATTTCTCTACCTATTCTACACTTGCCTTCCCTGTCTTGAGGCCTACTCTAAGAAGTAAGTGGTAAATCCCTTAACTGAACCATCATTTCATGAGGAGCCCCTGCCATACTCAACTCATTCTTAGTTTGACTCAGTTTCTAGAGTCTTCACTCTACTTTCCAGCAGCCTTCCACCTTTAATACTCCCCTGCCTGAAGCCTCAAGATTGTAAAATCCTGCCGAAGTCTGAACTCCTCTCCTAAAAGTAGACATTCCAGAGTAAAGCAGCCTAGAGCTTTGATAACTCATGTAACAAAAAGATGATGGGGCCTAGTTTTTATCCCTTTCATGGGTGCTCAAAAAGTTCCCCTTAATTATGATGCTGATTTTTGGCTGGACCCTTTGTGGACCCCAGAATTGATGTCCAGTCTTTCCTTGTTTCTCAATAAAGACAATGGCATCAGCTGATCTGAGCATACTGCTGAGACCCTGATGGAAAGAGCTTTCAAAGCTAGTGAATTCCTCCTTTGCTTCAATAGGGTTGAGGGAGGGTCGGAGAAATAGGCCTAGGGCTTAGGCCTTTACTGAGGCATCTCCTCACCTCTCCTGGGGGTAGGGAATCCCAGGAAGCACCTCCTTTTAGGGTTTTTACTGAAAATCTATACTTGCTCCAACCTCTTGAATGAATACAACTCTAAATAGCTTGCTAATTTGTAGACAACCCTTAGGGTATGAACAGCCTATCCAAATCTGCCTCCTGGCAATGTCACTTCAATCCCAAGTACTTTTTATACTTAGTCTAACTCATATCATTTGTTTGGGCATCTCATTAATACTGCATGATGGGGCAGAGCTGGCAGTACCACTCTTTCACTTATTGATGCTTATTCTCTTTATTTTGTACCTCCTTCTACATGTACTTATTGTCTCTCCATTTCAGTATAAGGCCCTTGAATGTAGGATGTGTTTTTTCCTTCATACTTGTGTACTTGTAGTCACTTGGCATGTGACTACCACAAAGGAAGAACCTAAGAAATCAATAAATTTATGACTGATTGATGTGTAATCTATGTAGAGATGTGGGACTGGAGCTCAGCAGAGAAGATTCTTGCTGGACCTAGAAATTCGTGAGGTCTCTGTGTAGGGACAACCTAAGGGAGCTGATGAGATCAAGAAAGAGGGTGTGGAAGGTGCAAAGTTAGAGCTGGGCAGAGCACTGTTGCCTAATGCCTTCACCTCTAAAAAAGTGCCATCTTTGCCAGTTTTTTTTTTTACTTTTTAAAAACTAAAATGCTGTTAAACTGTACATTAAACTTCAATATACTTTTTCTTGCTTAGTCACGATAAAATTGATTTCGGTGCCTAAAATTTTCCTCCTCAATCCATCTAATTTTATTGTCATACTTTATCAAGAGCTTTGCTCAAATTTAGGTAACTATATCTACAGCATCCTGGCTCATTGTTTGGGTTTTGATGGCTCAGAGTGAGTGTAAATATCAATAGTTTCTGTTCTGGCCAGAAACTCTGAGGGTCTTTCCCTCCCAGATCGATTATTTTGCAAAGGCAAACTAGGTCATCTTTTGTCCTTACCCAGCCTTTAACTATCGTGGGTGTTGCCTCAGATAAAATGAGACCTGGGAAAGACCTTAGCTTAACAAGGCCAAGGTCTCCCACTGTATCTGGGGCCATGCCCAGTCATGTTGACTTATGTCTTGCCACTGGACTCCGATGACACTGGGGGGAGAATGAGGCTGGTGACTTTGCATAGCCCTGCCTCACTTAAATCCAATTCATTTGTAAGTCAAGATATCACCCTCCTGATGCCACAGGTCCTCTTTGAAAAAGGACAAACAACGATATCTACAGCCTCCCCCTCAAATACTAATCTAGTAAATCGTATCAAAAAGGAAAATGAAGCTAGTCTGGCCTGTTCTTTTTTTTTTTTTAAATGCTTCACTTTTATTATAGAACCCAAAATACAAAACTCATTCCAAGGCTTGAATTTAGATTGACATCACTGAGTATGGTCCATTTTCTCACTATTCCAGTTACCTGATCAATGACTTTTATCTTGATGTGCTTCCTTCCCAACAAGAATAGTTTGCTTACAATAGATTTAAAGCTTCTCAAAGCTGAAGTTAACAGTCTAGCTTTTTTTTATAATCACCTCAAGTCACCCTTTTAAAGCATGCTTACTATTTCCATGTATGTTAGACAATATTCATATGCATTCAATTGATACTCAGTCGACATGAATTAAAATTCTATTCTATTGACAGCTCACACAGGAAAAATGTACAATATTCATGTGATTATTTTTTTCTCCAACTTCACTCTTCTTCCACAAGCCTCCTTAAGGTACACTACTTGGCTAGTGTGAAAACTTTTAGCTTAAGTATCTAAATTGTACATACTCACACTTTTTAACTGTGTTACCAAGTGATAACCAGTCATCTAACAGTAGCACAAAATTTTTGACCTGTCCAGCCCCTAGCTTTACTTTGTGAAATGTATGACTCAGATGTATCTTACTGATATGCTTGAAATCCATTTTTAAAACAAGTAGTCATAAAAACATGAGGACCATTTAAATAGTAACATGGTACACATCTACCACAGACCTTACAAAACAGGTTTTAAAATGCTTATTGTAAACAAGGGATAAAAATTCACTTGCTTAGATGTTTGAAATACAACTTTATTATGATCTAAATGAAAAAGGAATGTGAATGACAGGAACAAACAAGATGCACCACTGAATATTGCGATGGGACTGCAGCAGTCTTATGGGAAAAAAACTTTAGGGTGCTTTAGGCCAGGGGTTCTTAACCTTTTGTGTGTCCCAGACCCCTTTGGCGGTCTGGTGAGGCTTATGAATTCTTTCTCACAGTGATGTTTTTAAATTTTAAATTTTAAAAAAAATACTTAGGACTACAAAAGAAACCAAATATCTTGAAGTAGTTATAAAAAATAAATTTTAAAAAAATTTAGGGAACCCAAGTTAAGCAATCCTGCTTTTTCAGGTATTACATGCCTTCATTAAGAATAGGCCAGACTAGATGGTTCAGTCAGGTGGAGACAGACACCTCTGGAAGAGCCATTGCGATGGCCACTCAAGGAGAACCCCAAGTGCATTTTTCCCAGTGTCTTTCCAAGTCTCCATTCAAGTCTCCTTCACTTTTCCTCCAGTTACAAGGGGCTTATTCCCCCTAGTTATGTGGAACACAGAAAAATTTAATTGCAGTGAGTTGATGGACAAACACACAACAATATCTGGTTTGCAGCAATTTGAATTCCCAATGGAGAGAAAAATTAAGGACTGAATCTGTGATCTGTAATCCTTGGATAGGGAAAAACCCTGCACTAACACAAATCAGAACTTCGTCTCCTCCATTAGATTGTGAGCTCTCCCGGGTCAGAAACTGCCTTTTGCCTTTCTTTGTATCTCCAGTACTTAATGCAGTGTTTGACACAGTAGGCTCTTAATAAGTGCTTTTTGACTGCCTGTAATTTATGATCCTAGCTGCCTAGGAGCACAGAGAAAGGACGTGACTAGGTCAAGGTCCTACAGTCAGTGGGTGGCAGTATGAACTTGAACCCAAGTCCTCCTTGCTGCAGGCTGACCCCCTTCAGATGACCCCTAAGGTTAAGGTCAAGGACAAATAAGACCCAAGTCAGCATTTTCGATCTCATTATGATGTGCTCCCAAGCTGGTAAGAGCTCAAACAGCCTCAGGCCCACAGAGTTAGGCTTTTCCTTCCCAAACTCTCCATTTCACCCCAAAGTCGGCAAATCACTAGCTTACGACACCTAGGGCAGTTTGGGGAAGTGTCATGGCCCCCCGTGACCCTGTTGCAGAGAAATAATGGGGAAGAAAGGGCGCCAAGTACCCCGGAATGACTGCGGGGCCCCTCTGTTTTCCGAGTTCTGCCGATTTTCCCCGAGTCCAGCCGATTTTCTCCGAGCCCTTTCTCCAGTAACGTAATGACGTAGTTGACTCAAGAATATCCACGCCGTCGCATGATGATGACATAATGCGTCGATAACGTAATTGACGCAAAAGTGCCCTTCTTCCGGGTATGCGCACCCATGAATGCTCAAAAAGTAACGTGGAGCAACATCGCCCTCTTGTGGACTTTTAATATAGCAGCAGCAAACTTTTAAAAAAAAATCCTCTGTTTCTCTTAGCAGTCCATGAGCGGCCTCTTGTGGATTTTTAGGAGATCGCAACTGAGCGAGGGTTTTGTGGGGTTTTTTGCGAGGTTTTTTTTAATTATCGATTTATTTAGCAATCTCAACCAATGGATTCTTGGCTTTAGGGATAGATTATCTACCTACCACTTTTTCTACTTAATCTTGTGATTTCCTTGATGTAGGGCACTCACCATATGGGAAACCCCTTTCACTAAGGGCAGATCAGCAACTTAGAGCACATAGAAAAATTCAGGATACAGACAGGTTAACATGTCTATGGTCACACAACTAGTCTGTCATTGAATGTAGGACTTAAACTCAGGTCCTCCTGACTTAAGGGTAGCCCACTACTACTAGTTCACACTTTCACAAACGCTTGTTAAGTACCTGGGGGTGGCATTACAATACAAGAATGAAACAGGCCCTGCCCAACAGGTGCCTACAGTCTTTTAGGAGGAGTAAAGGATGGGGGACACAAACACTGGAAGGAGAATGGAGGGGTAAAGGAGCCCTAGCACCCTTCTTAATTCCTAAAAGACTGGAGGCATATTGCCAAGGAACCTGGCTGAAGGAAACCAGGATGGATGCCAGAATCTTGATATTAAGAGATGTGCTACCTGGGCTAATCCAAGCAAGGGGAGGGGTAGGGGTCCTACTGTGGGACCCAGGTGAAAGAGCAGAAAGTTTCTTATAGGCCATAGACCTAGGGCAAAACTGGGAAAGTTCCAAGTCTCCTGCAAAGCATGCTGGTCTGAGCTAGGTCATTTCTTTTTTCTATTAATTCAATTCTTTTGGACATAGCGAGTGTTTATGAGCAGACAAACCACATCCCCCTTTTCACAAGATCATTCACTAGGCCCTAGGATCCTAGATTTAGACCTGGCAGAATTCATGTTAATCCCTGCAGAATCTGGGCTTTAAAGGGAGCAGGGCCCCTGATGAACGAAAAGGCCTGAGCAGGGTTTTGGGGATGTCCCACCAGTAGAAATCAATTACAATAGTTTTGAGCCAATCCTTCCTACCCCGGCTGTAACTAGCTGAGCCCTGGAGGCTTCAGTTGAAGGATGAGGGCCTGTGAATAGTGATACTGCCTACGAGGAAGGCCCATGAACGTTGGAGATTTCAGCCTAGCTACCCTGCAGGAGCTGGTGGCTGGGAATGGCGCATGAGGATCCCTCCCTGGGGAGCCAGATCTTACATGACAAACTCCAAAGGTTTTGGGAACTTGTTTTGCTTTCTGTGGCAGGCACTGGGCTAAATGCTGGGTATACAAAGAGAGACAAAAACACTCCTCTCAAGGAACTGCCAGTCTAATGGGGAGATAAAATGCAAACAAGTCTGTACAAACGAGATTGGAACTGAAGTAATTGGGTCAGTAGGGTGTTAGGGCCAGCTTGGACTGGCTCACGAGCACCAGTTGTTATCTCAGGAATTTAGCAAGCTGCTAGTGTGTGCAGTTCAATCAGCTCCAGCTTCAGAAATGCTATTTGTTATTTTAAAAGACCTGATGTCAAACAGAGCAAAGTGTCCTTTCCATATGTTATTATATGTTTTACGTTATTATGTTATATTATATGTTACATGTGTACTTTAAATGATTATGGCTTTAATGATGAATATGTGACAACAAATTTAATTGTGTTTTGTTCTGATACATAGCACAAATATAATGGTGAGAAAAAAAGTTTGGAATAACTATAAAGTTATCAGAAAATGTTCCTAGAATTATCACTTAATATTGTTCTAAAAAAATCAGCATTTGTAACTATTACTTGATTCAATATCTGAAATAAAATAAGTTAACAATTTTAAAATATTTCTGCATAAAGTGTATTCTGTATATCTCTAATAAAAATTAAACTGAGCTAGAAAGTGTAACTAACAAACTTGAAACTGAAATTATTAAAACTGGTGAAATCCTAGGATCAAGCTAGGCCGCACCTAGCTGATAAGGAGCTGCTGCTGGTATGGCACCCATATCTCACTTGATATATGATTTTTCTCATTCTTATTCTTATTCGGATTTGGAAAAGATATTAGCTAACACTAATTTCTTGCAGGAACAAGATTCTTGCAGAATTTTCAGTACTTTCAAGTACATTGTGGTCATGATCAACTCACATGAAAAAAGTAAAAAAATGAATTGACTGTACCAGAAGATGTTTGGAAAATTTAAAGACTGCTATTGAAAAGCATCCCGAGTTGAAGATTTAAGTCACATAAGTTTCCATTTAATGCAAACAATAATAAAAAATAATACAAATGGGTGACCAAAGCCCTGGATGAGCTGGCCTTTTCCTACCTTTTCAGCCTTTCCATACTCTGCTGTCTCACAACACTGACCTCCTCAATGCTCCTCCAGCATGACATTTACATCTCCCAACTTGGAGAGTTTACACTGGCTGCCCCCCATGACCAACACTCTCTCTCTTCTCTTCCTCCTGTCTTCCTCAGCTTCCTTCAGTGAGCTAAAGGCCCATCTTCTGCAAGATGCTTTTTTCAAGCCTAATTGATAAATGGTCAAAGGATATGAACAGACAGATAAAGAAATTAAAGTTCTCTACAGTCATAAGAAAACATGTTCTAAATCACTATTAATTAGAGAAATGTAAATCAAAACAACTCTGAGGTACCACATCACACCTAAAAAATTGGCTAACATAATAAAACAGGAAAATTATAAATGCTGGAGAAGATGTGGGACAATTAGAACACTAATGCAGTGTTGGTGGAGTTGTGAACTGATCCAACCATTCTGGAGAGCAATTTGGAACCACGCCCAAATGGCTGCAAAAATGTGCACACCCTTTGACCCAGCAATATCACTTGTAGGTCTGTATCCCAAAGAGATCATACAAATGGGGAAAGGACCCACATGTACAAAAATATTTATAGCACCTCTTTTTGTGGTGGCTGACAACTGGAAATCGAGGAAATGCCCATCCATTGAGGAATGGCTGAACAAGTTGTGGTATATGAATGTAATGGAATACTATTGTGCTATAAGAAATGAGGAGCAGGAAGATTTCAGAAAATCCTAAAAAGACTTACATGAATTGAGTGAAATTACCAGAACCAGAACATTATATATAGTAACAGCCACAATGTGCAATGACTAACTTTGATAGATTTGGCCCCTTCTCAGTAATGCAAGGATCCAAGACAACTTCGAAGGACTCATGATGGAAAATACTGTCCATATCCACAAAAAGAACTGTGGAGTCTGAATGCAGATCAAGGCATACTATTTGTGCTCTCTCTCTCTCTCTCTCTCTCTCTCTCTCTCTCTCTCTCTCTCTCTCTCAAGAATAGGAATGCCAGCAAGTGCATAATTTATTATTATGACCACTATTTACTACACTAATTTTTAGTCTTGAGCTATAGAAATATGACACACCTTGGAAGATGGTGTCTAGGCTCTTTTTCTGTTTGTGTCTTTCAGGTAGTCCCATAATTTTTAAATTGTCTCTCCTGGATCTACTTTCCAGATCAGTCATTTTTCCAATGAGGTATTTCACATTGTATGCTATTTTTAAATTCCTTTGGTTTTGTTTTATAATTTCTTGATTTTTCACAAAGTCATTAGTTTCCATCTGCTTCATCCTAATCGTTAAGGAATTCTTTTCTTCGGTGAGCTTTTGGATCTCCTTTTCTATCTGGCCAATTCTGCTTTTTAGGATTTTCTTCTCCTCATTGGCTTTTCGGATCTCTTTTGTCATTTGAGTTAGTCTATTATTTACAGTGTTATTTTCTTCAGTATTTTTTTGGGTCTCCTTTAGCAGGCAGTTGACTCATTTTTCATGATTTTCTTGCATCACTCTCACTTCTCTCCCCAATTTTTGCTCTACTTTTCTTACTTGATTTTCAAAATCCTTTTTGAGCTCTTCCATGGCCTGAGACCAATTCATATTTTTTCTTGGAGGTTTTGGATGGAGGAGCTTTGACTTTGTTTTCTTCTGTTTGCATGTTTTGTTCTTCCTTGTTACCAAAGTAAGATTCTATAGTTTGATTTCTTTTTTGGTTTTTACATATTTCCCCAGCCATTAATTTGACTTCTGAGCTCTTTGTCAAGATAGTTCTCTGCTTCCAGTGGGAGGGGAGGGGCTGTCACTAGATCCCCCCACAATCTGTGGACCTAGAGCTCCAGAAACAGTTACTGTCTCTGTCCTTGCTGCTGCTGTGGCTGCTGCAGGTTCCTCCTCCCCCTTCTTCCTCTACCGCCCTGAGGCTAGGGCCAGATCACTCCACTCTCCTGCACTGGTCCCACAGACTTTTCCCACTGACCTTCCAATTTGTTCTCAGTGTTTCGGGGTCATGAAGTCTGGAAACCACCACAGGTGTGAGACATTCGGTCCCCCCAAGGCCTGTTCAGGTCTTGTCTGTGCCCGTGCAGCTCACACTGCACTGCACTCTGCTCCCAGCATGGCTGTCTCAGACTGGAGATTTGCTTCACTCCAACATTCTGTGGGTTCTACAGCTCTAGAATTTCTTTAGAGTCATTTTTTACAGGTATTTGGCTGGGTTTGGGGGCAGCACCCTAGAAAGTGCGTGCTGTTACTCCACCATCTTGGCTCCGCCCCCCCCATGGTGATGATAGAAGCAATAATTGAGTTTTTTCATTTGTGTATCCCCTGTAGTTAACACAATGCATTACATATAGTAAATACTCAATAAATTGTTTTGAATTAAATATGTGTTCTTTTTTAAAAAAAATTTTATAAACAGAATGAGAGGAAGAGATTTTGAAAAGAAATGAGAACTATGGAAGAAAGAATGAGGAAAAAGAATTAACAGCTTGGCAGGAGAGGGACAAAAGCTTGCCCAAAGAACAAACTCCCTGAAAATACAAAGGGGCCAAAATAGAAGCCAATGAGACAAGACAACAATGAGACCATGAGACAACAAGAAATTTTAAAACAAAGTCAAAAGACTGAGGAAAAATAGAAGAAAATGTAAGGTATCTCATAGTTAAAAAAAAAATGACCTGGAAAACAAATTAAAGAGAAAAAAAATTTTTAAATCACTGTATTATCTAAATGCCATGACATTGTATTTCAAGAAATCATAAAAGAAAACTGTTCAGAGCTCTTAGGACCAGAGGGTAAAGTAGAAATAGAAAGAATGTATCAATTGCCTCCTGAAAGAAATCCCTAAATGAAAACTCCCAGAAACATCATAACCAAAATCCAGAACTTCAAGGTTAAGGAAAAAGTACTGCTAGAAAGAAAGAATTCAAGTACTGAGGAGCCAGAATCAAGAGCACACACAGCTTAGTAGCTACTACTCTAAAGGGGTCAGAGGCAGCTGGTAGCTTGGTCAATACAGTACTGAGCCTGGAGTCAGAAAGAGTTGAGTTCAAATGCAGCCTCAGGCACTACCTAGCTGTGTGATCCTGGGCAAGTCACTTAACTTCTGACTGCTTTACAAAACAGATCCACTGGAGGAGGAAATGGCAAACCATTCCACTATCTTTGCCAAGAAAACCTCCAATGGGGTCATGAAGGGTCAGGCATGACTGAAAAACAACTCTTAAGGAGTGGAAAGCTTGGAATATGGGTTTATAGCAAAGAATAATTTACTCAGCAAAACTGAGAATTATATAATTCTGCAGGAGAAAAAAAAATAGACTCAATAAAATAGAGAACTTCTACACATTCCTCATGCTTAGTGCTACATAGAAACTAGTGCTGTAAAGAAACTTAGAAGTTCAAACACAGGAGTTAAGGGAAACATAAAAAGGTAAACATGAATGAACACTGATAAGCTACTAAGCAAGGATAAACTGCTTATATTCAAATATGGGAAGATGACATATGTGCCCCCTCTGAACCCTATGATCGTCAGGGCTCAGAGAGGGAGTCTTAATTAGACAGAAGGCCTGAAAGTGATTTTGTTATGTCTTGATGATCTTAAAAGCAGAACGGAAATGGAGGGGAGGAAAATTACCCTTGGAAAGGGAGAGAAAAGGAAAGGAAAGGTAGGGAAATTTAGCCTACATAATTAGGGTGAGCAAGTAAGTCTACAGGAACAAGGAGCAGGAGGAACGGGAGAGCGGCCAACACTTCAACCTCAGTCCCATATGAATTAGCTAGAAGAAGGAAAAATATACATCCAGATGCGGAAATACATTTCATTCAATAGGGAAACAGGAGGAAGAAGGGAGAAGGGGGAATTAGAGGGAGGCTACCAGTACTGAGGAAAACAAAATCTAAGGATATACAAAAATATTTAAAGCTCTTTTTGAGGTAATGAAGAAAGGTTACCCGAGGGGGTGCCTATAAATTTGAGAATAGTTGAACATGTATATAAGGTTCAGAAATGTGATAGAATACTATTATGCTGTAAGAAATTAGGAAGGGAATGGTTTTAGAGAAACTTGGGAAATGATGCAAAATAAAGTAAACAGAACCAGGAGAGAAATTTATACAATCACAAGAATGTCATCAAGGCAGTGAAAATCTACTTTGAAAAGCTTAGGAACTCTGATCACCATGATGACTAGCTATAATTCCAGAGGCCCCATGATGAAACATGGTACACACTTCCTGACAGTGAGGTGAAGGACCAGGAACACAGAACGAGACCATGTGCATGCATATGTGGAGATATGTATATGTATGTATGTATGTACAGATGTTCTTTTGGCATGGCCAATGTGGAAATTATCTTGCTTAATTAAAAGGGTTTTGTTTTTCTTTTGTTTTATGTTGGGTGAGGGAAGAGGTTGGGATGGGAAGCAGAGAATAATTTTGGGAGAGTGAGAAAATTTTAACAGAAAAAGAAAGAAAAGAAGGGAGGAAGGAAGGAAGGAAGGAAGGAAGGAAGGAAGGAAGGAAGGAAGGAAGGAAGGAAGGAAGGAAGGAAGGAAGGAAGGAAGGAAGGAAGGAAGGAAGGAAGGAAGGAAGGAAGGAAGGAATCTGTCTGGGAAGCTAGAGCCTGAGAAATATTTCTGCATCGTGGAAGATAGGAGAGAATGAGGCCTAGTCTTCAGTTAATAATTGTACTTTCATCTAGTGCAATTTTACTATTTGCCAGAAGATGTCACCATTTCTCCACCTAAAAAATTTCCTTCTTTTTTCTCCCCTGCCCTCCTTCTGAAGTTCTAACCATTGACCATTAGATGGTAGCATTACCACAGGAAAGGCCTCATCTTGTCGGCCTGTGCTCTGTTGTGACTAAAAATTCCATTTCTGAGGCCTTTTTTCGTTTCCAGGAAGGCCTGCTCAACACAGAAGGTCTCCCAAAGCTTTAGAGGCACAAAGCACCTCTCTTTGCACCTCACATGGGAATTTTTCTAACCATTTTCATGACAATTCATTCATGGTAACATCCTAGTCTGCCCTCCACCAATCCAATCCAATGTAACAAGCCTTAATGAAACACCTTCTAGATGCCAGGCATTGTTCCCAGCTCTGGAAATATAAGGGCAAAATTGACCCCGTCCCTGCCCAGAAGGGGCTTACATTCTACAGGGCTCTGGAGTTCACATCCCACCCCTGACACTCTGTGTGCCCTTGGCCGTAAGTCACTCCATTTTTTCCTCTGTACAGTGAAGGGGCTGGACTCTATGGACTCTGGAAGAACAGTTCAGGCGAATTTTTCCTTCAAAGACAGCAAAACTACATTTGAAACCTAATGGATCCTGAAGACAAAAGCTTTAGCTGCAAAAGGGAAGAAGAGGAGTGGCTGATTGACATGTACTTCTGGCCCTGGGGAACCACAGCAAATGTAGAGGCAGGGGAGCTGCACTCAATGAATCAACGCTGTATCTGCACTGAATATTCTTTGCTTGCTATTATTAAGTAAATATCCTTTTGTTAATTAGTCAGATGGTCTGCGAGTAAGTCATTTTGTTCCATTGTCCTTGAACCTGAAACCTTCCACAGGCTGGAGTCTGCCTAGCCCACAATAGACTCTGAGGTGTTGCTTCAGCTCTAGAGCTCAGATCCCATGTAGGACCTTGGACAAATCACTTTATTACCCTGGGCCTGGGTTTTCTTCCTTTGTCCAATGAAAGGGTTGGCCTCTGAGGTCCTCTCTAGCTCTAGCTCTCTGGTCCTCTGAGCCTAGGTAAACAAATAAATGCCTGAAGGCTATCTGGGGGCAGAAAGAACATTAAAGGTGTTGTGGAGGAGACACAGCAAGAGTTCAAACAACCAAATCAAAGAGGCTGTTCTAAATGAGCCTGCTTGTGGGCGACATTGTGGGCAGAGCCTTCAGGAAGAGATCTGTCACAGCTCCAGGGAATAGCCTGACTTCACATACAGCAAAGCAAGTGTAGGAAAAATGCTGATGTCCAGATTAAAACATCGTAATAGGGAGTCAGTGACTTCTCCAATGGTGCATTCTTATTTAGGCCAACAGGAAGCGAGGTCAATGGCTTAAGCTTTTGCCTGCTTGATGCATTAAGTTTCAAAGACAAATTTGCTACCTTTTAGGGAAAACTAGCCTACAAATATGCTCCTATCTCCTCCATCCATCGCTGGCTCATATCCCTCCTCTCTTCTGTGGCCAAATTCCTTGAGAAGGCCTTCTCCAACAGAGACCTCCACCTTCCTTCCTCTCTTTCCTTTTAACTCTCTACAGTCTGACTTCCAAACTCATTATTCAACTGATATGTTTGTCAGTTACCAAATGTTACCAATGACCTTTCCAAAGTTACTAACGATCTCTTAAATTTCAAATCATTAGATCGGGCCTTCTTTCAGTCCTTATCCTTAGCCTCTCTCTATAGCCTTTGACATTGTGGATGACTCTTCCCCCTTCTCTAGTTTGGGTTTTTTTGTGACTGATCTCTCCCAGTTCTCTCCCTACCTGTCTGACTATTCTTCCTCAATCTCCTCTGCTGGATCTTCATCCAAGTCGTGCCCCCTGTTTGTATCCCAGGCCTCTATCCTGGGACTTTTTCTCTTGCCCTATATTATTTCATTTGGTGATCTCATCAGCTCCTATGGATTCAATTATCCTCTCTATGCTGATGATTCTTAGATCTGCTTATCTAGACCTTACTTCTAACCCCTAGACCCACACCTCCAATTGCCCATTAGACATTACCTTAAACTCAACATGTCCAAAATGTAACATGTTATCTTTTCTCATATGAACTCCCCTCTTCTGTGTTACTCAGTCCTGTTTGACTCTTTGGGGTTTTCTTGGCAAAGATACTGGAATGGCTTGCTATTTCCTTCTCCAGCTCATTTTACAGATGAGAAAACTGAGACTTGCCTGGGGGAAGTGACTTGCCTAGGATCACCCATTTTGTAAGTATCTGAAGCCAGATTTGAATTCAGGAAGAGAAATCTTCCTGACTCCAGGCCCCACTCTCTCCACTATGACCCCACCTAGCTGTCCAGTCCCTTCCTAGATTTCCAGTATTTTAATGTAGTATTCTCTTCCACACACTCTATAGACCACCCATCCTGGTGCCCTTGCTGCTCCTCACATAGGACTCTCTCATCTTTATCTCTGTGCCTTGGTACTGTCTCTGTCACTGATGCCTGAAATGCCCTGTCACTCGACTCACTTCCTCCAAGATACAGCTCAAATGCTCCCTTCCTGGAGTGGCCTTTCCCCACCCAATAGCCTCTTGGAATATGTCTATGTAGGTATGGATATGACTACATATGGATGTATTGTTTTTCCTCCTACAGTAGAATCTAGGCTCCTTGAAGACACTGGTGTCAATGTTAGAGGAGAGAAGAGGGTGTGTACAAGAAATGCGCAGTATAGTTGATGTACTTGGCAATCCATTGTATATGGGGGATGAGAGAGTGAGGAGTGGGGGATAGCACCTCTGTTGTAAGACTGGGTGACTGTAAGGATGGTGGTGGTCCTGACAATAATAGGAAATTTACGACGGGGCTGGATCGTTAGGCGGGGTTGTAGTGGATAGAGTGCTGGGCCTGGAGTCTGGAAGATTCCTTTTCATGAATTCGAAAAATTAAGATATTGGTAATTGGTCTCATCACTTCCTGGCAAATAGAAGAATAGGAAATGGAAGCAGCATCGGATTTTCTATTCTTGGACTCAAAGATCATTGCAAAAGGCAACTGCATCTATGAAATTAAAAGATGCTTGCTCCTTGGTAGGAAAGCTAAGGCAAATCTGGACAGCATGCTAAAAAGCAAAGACATTACCTTGCCAACAAAGGTCCAAATAGTCAAAGCTATGGTTGTTCCAGTAGTAATAATGTATGGCTGTGAGAGCTGGACTCTAAGGAAAGCTGAGTGTTGCAGAATCAATGCTTTCGAATTGTGGTGCTGGAGAAGACTTTCGAGAGTACCTCAGATAGCAAGGAAATAAAACAAGTCAATACTTAAATTAATTCAGGCTATTCACTGGAAGGTCAAACACAAGAAGTTGAAGCTTAAATACTTTGATCACAAAACGAGAAGATGGGACTCAACTGGAAAAGACCCTGATGTTGAGAAAGAGTGAAGGCACAAGGGAAAGGGGAGAGCAATGGTTGAGATGGATAGATAGTGTCATGGAAACAACAAATATAAACCTAGCCTTTGAGGGACGATGGAGGAAAGAAGGGCCTGGTATGCTATGGTTCATGGGGAGTCGGAAAGACTGAATGATCGAACAACAAAAACTTCTGTCACCAGCAGAACTAGCTGAGTCCAGCAGCAGTTTACCATTATTTTGGACATGACCCATGTGGAAATCCGTTTTGAATGACTATACATATTTGGAATGGATTTTGTTTTCCTTTCATTCTCCATTGTGGAGAGGGATAAGGTTGGGTGGTAAAAGGAGAAGGCAGATTTTTGCTGATGGAAAAATAATAAAATATAATTTCAGAAAAAGAATAAAGGCTTTGATTAGGACATCATCTTCTGATGTCCTTTTGCTGAGTATCATAGAAGGTCATTGTGTCCTTGGTGCGTATAAAAAATTCAACAGAGCAGAAAAATGAACTGCACCTTTTAAATGAACTCCATCAAGATGTTTCAGATGAAGTCATGTAGAAAGGGAAAATTGTGTTCCCAGTGCCAGGTAAGGCATGTACTGTTTCTTTTTTTGTTTTTTTAATGTATAATGTATTAATTTTTCAGTTCTCAACATTCACTTCCACAAGAATGTGAATTCAAAATTTTCTCCCCATCCCGCACCCCAGGATAGCTTGCATCCCATCCACCCTTCCTCCAGTCTGTCCTCCCATTTATTACCCACCCTTCTTCCATCCCACTGCCCCTCTATTTTCCTGTAGGGCAAAATAGATTTCTATACTCCATTGCCTATATAGTTTAATTTCCACTTGCATGCTAAAACAATTTTCAACATTCATTTCTAAAGCTTTGAGTTCCATATTCTCTCCCTCCCTCCCTCCCCACCCACTCTCATTGAGAAAACAAGCAATTCAATATAGGTCATACATGTGTAACAAGGCAAAGCACTTCCATAATACTTATGTTGTAAAAGACTAACCACATTTCCCTCTGTCCTATCCTGCCCTTCATTTATTCCATTCTCTCCCTTGACCTGTCCTCCCACAATAGTGTTTGCTACTGATTATCCCCTTTCCCCAATTTGCTGTCCCTTTCATGATCTTCCCTCTCCTATCTCCTTCCCCCTTGCCTTCTTGCAGAGTAAAATAGATTTCCATATCCAATGGAGTAAGGCTCAGTTATTTCCTTTTATCTCCCCCCTCTTTCCCTCCATTGTAGAAGACCTTCCCTCCCTCTTGTATGTGAGATGATTTGCTGCATTCTACTTCTCCTTTTCTCTTACTCCTAGTACATTCCATTCAACAGTATTATTTTTTTAGGTATTCTCCCTTCATATTCAGTTCACCCTGTGCCCTCTCTCTATGTATATCTATATATACACACATACAACGTATATATACATACCTACACACATATAATATATACATACATACATACCCATACACACCTATATATATATATTCCCTCTAACTACCCTAATACTGAAAAAGGTCTCATGAGTTACAAATAACATCTTTTCATGTAGGAATTTTAGGAGTTCCTTAAGGCTTCTCTTTCCTGCTTACCTTATCATGTTTCTCTTGATTCTTGTATCTGAAAGTCTAATTTTCTATTCAGTTCTGGTCTTTTCAACAAGAATGCTTGGAAGTCCCCTATTTCATTGAAACTCCATTTTTTCCCCTAAAGTATTATACTCAGTTATGCTAGGCAGGTGATTCTTGGTTTTAATCCTATCTCCTTTGACCTCTGGAATACCATATTCCAAGCCCTTCAGTCCTTTAGTGTAGAAGATGCTAAATCCTGTGTTATCCTGATTGTATCTCCACAAAGCTTGAATTATTTCTTTTTGGCTGCTTGTAAATTTTCTCCTTGACCTGGGAACTCTGGAACTTACTTACAATATTCTTAGGATTATTCCTTTGGGGATCTCTTTCAGGAGGTGATTGGTGAATTCTTTCCATTTGTATTTTATCCTCTGGGTCTGAAATATCAGGGCAGTTTTCCTTAATAATTTCTTGGAAGATGATATCTAGGATCTTTTTTTGATCATGGTTTTCAGGTAGACCAATAATTTTAAAATTATCTCTCCTGTATCTATTTTCCAGGTCAATTGTTTTTCCAATGAGATATTTCACATTGTCTTCTATTTTTTCATTCTTTTGGTTTTGTTTTGTAATTTTGTAATTTTTATAATTTGGTTTCTCATAAAATCATTAGCTTCCATATGTTCCATTCTAATTTTTAAAGAACTGTTTTCTTTTTTTTTTAATAAAAATTTATTTATTTAACTTTTTACATTCATTTTCACAAAATTTTGGGTTCCAAATTTTCTCCCCTTTTATCCCCTCCCCCCACCCCAATACACCGAGTAATCTAATTTTCCCTATCACCAATCTGCCCTCTCTTCTATCATCCCTCCCTTCTCCTGTCCCCATCTTCTCTTTTGTCCTGTAGGGCCAGATGACTTTCTATTCCCCATTAACTCTATTTCTTATTTCCTAGTAGCAACAACAATACTAAACAGTTGTTCCTAAACTTTGAGTTCCAAATTCTTCCCATCCCTCCCTCCCCACCCATTCCCTTTGGGAAGGCAGGCAATTCAATATAGGCCCTATCTGTGTAGTTTTGCAAATGACTTCGATAATAGTCATGTTGTGTAAGACTAACTCTATTTCCCTCCATCCTGTCCTGCCCCCCATTGTTTCTATTCTGTCTTTTGATCATGTCCCTCCCCGAGTATTGAATTCAAATTGCTCCCTCCTCCCATTGCCCTCCCTTTCATCATCCTCCCCCTTGCTTATCTCATTCTCCCCCACTTTCCTGTAAGATAGGTTTTCATACCAAAATGAGTGTGCATTTTATTCCTCCCTTTAGTCGAATGTGATGAGGGAAAACTTCTTTTTTTTTTTCTCAGCTCTCCTCTTTTTCCCTCCACTAAAAAGTCTCCTGCTTGCCTCTTGAATGAGATATAATTTACCCCATTCCATTTCACCCTCTTTCCTCCCACTACATTTCTCTCTCACCATTTACCTTAATTTCTTTTAAGATATGGTCCCATCCTAGTCAATTCACTCTGTGCTCTCTGTCTCTGTATGTGCGTGCATGTGTGTATGTGTGTGCGCGTGCACATGTGTGTGTGTGTGTTTGTGTGTGTGTGTGTGTGTGGTCCCACCAACTACTCAGATACTGAAAAATTTTAAGAGTTACAAATATTGTCTTTCCATGTAGGAATGTAAACAGTTCACTTTTGGTAAGTCCCTTCTGACTTCTCTTTGCCATTTACTTTTTCATGCTTCTTCTCATTCTTGTGTTTGAAAGTCAAATTTTCTTTTCAGCTCTGGTCTTTTCATCAAGAATGCTTGAAAGTCCTCTGTTTCATTGAAAGACCATATTTTCCCCTGAAGTATTATACTCAGTTTTGCTGGGTAGGTGATTCTTGGTTTTAATCCTAGTTCCTTTGACTTCTGGAATATCCTATTCCACGCCCTTTGATCCCTTAATGTAGAAGCTGCTAGATCTTGTGTTATCCTGATTGTATTTCCACAATACTGGAATTATTTCTTCCTAGCTGCTTGCAATATTTTCTCCTTGACCTGGGAATTCTGGAATTTGGCCACAATGTTCCTAGGAGTTTCTCTTTTTGGATCTCTTTCAGGCGGTGATCAATGGATTCTTTCAATACTTATTTTGCCCTCTGGTTGTAGAATATCAGGGCAGTTTTCCTCGATAATTTCATGGAAGATGATGTCTAGGCTCTTTTTTTGATCATGACTTTCAGGTAGTCCCATAATTTTTAAATTGTCTCTCCTGGATCTATTTTCCAGGTCAGTTGTTTTTCCCATGAGATATTTCACATTCTCTTCCATCTTTTCATTCTTTTGGTTTTGTTTTGTGATTTCTTGGTTTCTCAGAAAGTCATTAGACTCCATCTATTCCATTCTAATTTGGAGAGAACTATTCTCTTCAGTGAGCTTTTGAACCTCTTTTTTCATTTGGCTAATTCTGCTTTTGAAAGCATTCTCCTCCTCATTGGCTTTTTGAACCTCTTTTGCCAATTGAGTTAGCCTATTTTTCAAGGTATTATTTTCTTCAGCATTTTTTTGGGTCTCCTTTGGGAAGGTATTGACCCGTTTTTCATGCTTTTCTTGCATCTCTCTCATTTCTCTTCCCAGTTTTTCCTCCACCTGTCTAACTTGATTTTCAAAATCCTTTTTGAGCTCTTCCATGGCCTGAGCCCACCAGACATCCACCTGCGATGTCTGGGATACAGAGGCCCCGCCCTCCACGTCTTTCCCTGATGGTAAGAATATTTCCTCGTCATCAGAATTGAAAGGCGGGAACATCTGTACCCCCTCAAAGTAGCTTTCTATAGTCTTATTTTTCTTCCCTTTTCTGAGCATTTTCCCAGCCAGTTACTTGACTTCTGAGATTCCTGTCCACCCCCGCCTAGATCCGCCCAGCTAGTGCTTGGGGTCTGAGATTCAAATGGGCTTTCTGTGGCAGGCACAGTTGCTATTCAATGTGAGCTTAAGTTCTGGTGCTAGGGTGGGGGCAGGGCCACCTCCCAGGCTCAGTTCCCTCAGGGGCTTTATGCAGAGACCTTCGGTA
Organism: Bettongia penicillata ogilbyi; assembly: GCA_023548195.1. Classification (NCBI taxonomy): domain Eukaryota; kingdom Metazoa; phylum Chordata; class Mammalia; order Diprotodontia; family Potoroidae; genus Bettongia; species Bettongia penicillata. Next base: position 11,990,661 of record JAJHZJ010000104.1, on the reverse strand, counting down.
ATGGCCCTGAACTTTTGCCTGCTGCTCCGGGAGTGCTGGACCACCACCGCCGCCTCTGCCACTGCCTCTGTTGCTCCCTCTGCCGCTGCCTCCCAAGGGGGCCTGAGCCATGGAGACACCCCGCTCCTCTCTCAGCCAGCCCAGATGTCTCTCTCACTGACCTGTAGCATCTGTGGGTGGAGGGACCTTCCTGGCCGCCAGAGATTCCATTCCTGAAGCCTGCTCGGATCTGCTCCTCTGGGGCCACATGACCAGGGCAGCACCAGGGTGGACTCCGCTGTCTGGAGCACGACAGACCCCTAGGGATGGCTCTCCAGGGCTCTCTGGAACGGAAATCTTTTCCACTGTGTTTCTGTGCTCCTTGCAGTGCTCCAGAATTTTTGGGGAGTTCTTCTTGAAGGAAATATATGGGCTGTGGGTTTGGAGCTAGCATACGTGAGTCATTCTACTCTGCCATCTTGGCTCCACCCCCCATAAAGAACTGTTTTCTACAGTGAGCTTTTGAACCTCCTTTTCCATTTGGCAAATTCTGCTTTTTAAAGCATTTTTCTCCTTGTTGGCCTTCTGGACCTCTTTTGCCATTTGGGTTAGTCTATTTTTAAAGGTGCTATTTTCTTCAGCATTTTTTTGGGTCTCCTTTAGGAAGCTATTGACTTGCTTTTCATGATTTTCTTGCATCACTCTCATTTCTCTTCCCAATTTTTCTTCTACCTCTCTTACTTGATTTTCAAAATCCTTTCTGAACTCTTCCATGGCCTGAGACGATTGCATATATTTTTTGGAGGTTTTGGATGTAGAAGCCTTAACTTTGATGTCTTCCTCTAATGGTATGCTTTGTTCTTCCTCATCCAAAAAGGATGGAAGAAAATACTTTTCACCAAGAAAGTAACCTTTTGTAGTCTTATTTTTTTCCCTTTTGGGGGCATTTTCCCAGTTCTCGACTTATACTCTAGGGACCTGTAAGTTCTCGGTTCCTCCAAGGTGGCACAATCAAGGGAGAGGAGTTTCCTCCTTTCCTGACCTGTGCTCTTGTCTATGAGCAACCTCAAGCACTCTTTTCTACCCAGGATTTGTGAGCAGGATTCCCTCTCCAGAGCCTCCACCAGCTCTACCACACCAGTGCTCCTCCTCACTCTAGGACCGCCACTTAGGACTGAGACCCAGATCAGCATCTCAGTTCCCCCAGGGTCTTTATGCTGAGGGCAAAAGTGAATGCTGCTGCCACAGTGGCTGCTGCCACCACATATACTGTTTCTTAAACTGGGTGCCCCATCTCTCTTCCCAAGAAAAGAATACATTCACTTACAACTGGTCCTTACATATTTGGCCATTCTTGCATTTATTTGAAAATGGTTGTAATTTCTCTTCAACTGTTCTTTATTGAGTGATTGTTTAGTGAGAAGTTAGTTGAGTGAAGAAAGGATGTTTACAAAGTCCCATGAGTAATCTGTATACAGCTGCTATATAATACCTTATAAGGACAGCAAAACTTGAAACTGGTTTCACTGGCCTCTCTGATTTCTGATGCCTCTACAAGCAGGGAAGTGGGAATTTGAGTTGGAAGGGACTTTCTATAACATATAATTCACTTCCTTCATTTTCTTAAGCTAAGACTTCCAAAAGAGAACTTTTTATACTCCTACTACCCTTTATCACTAAATCTATTGAAAAGGCAACTGGTGTTGGAAGTCAGAGGGTTAGTTTCAAGTTCAAACTCTGCCACATGGCATGAGTATGACCTTGGGCAAGTCACTTCCCATTCCCTGTGCCTCAGTTTCCCCATATACAAAATGAGATAGTCAGTAAGTCATTAGTCTTAAAACTAATGATCTTCGAGGTCCTTTCCAGCTTTCAATTGATGATAATGATGATGATTTTTTAAAAAGCACATGTGTTCATTAAAATAGACAGTTTTTAAAGTTTTGAGATTCATACTGAAGGAAATCATAACAATAGACAGTTTACATGTAGGTAATAGGACCCTTTAGCACCAGCAAGTGCTAATTGTAAAGATCCTGGTCCACATTCCTCCAAGTCTGCCATCTATGTTGCATGGTTGGAATTCATTTATAGAAAAGGAAGTAACAAGAATCCAATAACCATTATGAAGATACTCTCCAAAATATAACCACATATAGACAACAATGTATTTTGTCTGTTGCCAAGAGAGAAGTCAATTAGCATGATATATCCAAGAAACATGACCCATTAGTCCTGTGTACACAGTAATGGTGGGGGCCATCTCCAGTCATCTTGGTCTTGCCACTGGGCCTAGATGACTCTGGAACAGAAAATGAGAATGGTAACTTTGCCCATCCCTCCTTCACTTAAATCCAATTCACTTGCAAGTCATGGCATCATCTTCCTCATGTCATGGTCCTCTTCGAGATCGAAGGACAGACAACAACATAGTAATGGTGGAGGTAGAGGAAATTACCTTTCCCTCTCTGGGCCTTAGTTTTCCCAAATATAAAATGAAGGGAGGTCAGACTACATGATCTCTATGGTCCCTTCTGGCTCTAAATCTATGAAGGAACTTGCTCAAATTCACACAGCTAATAGAGGCAGGATTGAAACTCAGTTGCACCAATTTCAATCAGGACATAGCTACTAGGAGAAGAGCCCTGTGCTAGGTACTAGGGAGATAAAAACCCTAGATAAGTCTTATCTAACCCTGTTCCCCATGAAGTTCACAATCTAATTGGGGGGATAGAAGGGGTGAAGACAGAGACATAGATAACTCTAATATATAATATTTCATGATGAGTACAATAGGAAAGATGCAAAATAAAGTGCTAGTTGAGGTCTTAGGGGAAGGTGGCTAATGATAAGGGTTGAAGACTGGAAGGTAGATCATAGGTGCCTGGATCTAGAGGTAGGAGGGACCACCGAGGCCATATAATTCAAACCTCCTTCATTTTACAAAGGAGGAAACTATGGCCCAGAGAAGTAGTAAGTGGAAGACCTGGAATGATGTGCCATTGGAGTTGAACTTTAAAGGTTGGGAAGGCCTATACTGTAGGCCCAGATACCATCAGGGTGAGCTTGGCTGCTTTCCAAGCTGACCCAGCCACACCTTAGTCTCCTGCCTCCCCACTTCCACTGGTGTGTTTACAGGCAAATCTAGGGGAATGAACCAAAGAAGTACTATTTCAAAAGGAAGCACAGACAAATGTTGACCCGAGGGACCAAATTCTCTGCTTACACAGGCTTGTTTCCAAAGCTCCTAAATTAGGATCCAAGAGACACAGGATCTAGTTCTGGTATTGTATGTTTTTGGGTGACTCATTTCCCTTCTCGGGCCTCAGAGTTTACTCATCTGTGCAATGAGAGTTGGGCAGTTTGGCATAGTAGAGTCCTCGGCTTGGATTTAGGAAGAACTAGGTTCAAGAACTGCTTTTGACACTCACTAGATGGGTGACCATGGGCAACTCAACTTCTCTGACCCTCAGTTTCTTCATCTGCCAAACGGGATAACAATGCCTGCAGTACCCACCTTGCAGGGTTGTTGACAAGTCTATTAGTGGATGTAAAGTAAGTGCTATATAAATGCTAATCATTATTATTATTGGTTTCTAAGATGTCTTCCATCTTGCATGTCCTATATTATGCTAATTTCAGTTGATATGTAAGAGTGAGACATAATTTTGGGTCATGGTCATTCTAGCACTTCCCCTTCTGAGGTAAGTGAATTCCTGCAAATTTGCATTGTAAGCTACTGGTTATACAGAAGTGAATACTCATGTTAGTTTGTCCATCCTGTCCATGGGCACTAGAGAGGAGAGAGTGACCCAGGGGTAGGGAGGAGAGGTTCAAACAGAAATGGTTGGCTGAACCAAGTCATGAACTGAGAAGGCCACATGTGAACCAAGAAAAGGTGTGGGGTTTAGGGAATGCATAATATCTCTCATTTTTCTTGTGCTATAAAGGGCTTCTTGACAACAACTCTGAGAGAGAGCTAAAGTTATGGATCACAAAACCAAGGAGCAGAGAAGCTAAGTGAATTTGTGTAAGGTTGCATAGTCAAGTGAGTAAAAAAGTAGGGCTTTGCACAAGTACAAAAATATTTATAGCAGCTCTTTTTGTGGTGGCCAAGAATTGGAAATTGAGGGGATGCCCATCACCTGGGGAATGATTGAACAAGTTATGATACATGAATGTAATGGAATACTATTGTGCCATAAGAAATAGTGAGCAGGTGAGCTTCAGAAAAATCTGGAAAGATTTGCATGAACTGAAGCTGAGTGAAGTAAGCAGAACCAGGAGAACGTTGTCCGTAGTGTAGCAACACTATGCGATGACCAACTTTGATACTTAGCTCTTCTCAGCAATGCAATGATCTCAGACAAGTCCAAAAGATTCCTGATGGAAAATGCTATCCACATCCAGAGAAAGAACCATGGAGTCTGAATGGAGATTGAAGCAGACTATTTTTCTCTTTTTTTTGTTTTTTTCCGTCTCATGGCTTTTCCCTTTTATTCTGATTCTTCTTTCACAGCATGACTAATGAAGAAATATGCTTAATATGACCATACATGTATAGCCTAGATCAGATTTGCATGTCATCTTGAGGAGGGGGAAAATTTAGAACTCAAAACCTTATAAAATCCAATGTTGAAAACTAAAAATAAATAAATAATTTTTTGAAAATTTTGATTTTTTTAAAAAGTAGGGCTTTGGACATAGGGCCTTTGGCTCTTTCTAACACATCACAACCTTTAAAGTTTCAATCACAACTTGGCTCCATAATTCTAATGTAACCTTGGGCTAGGTGTCTCCTCTCTTGGCCTCAGTTTTCTCAGTTTCAAGCGAACCATCTGGACTAGAGTGTCCCTCAGTTGCTTCCCAGCTCTCAATCATCTGATTTTCTGCTACTGCACAAGGCTATGGAGCACTGTGATTTGGGGTAGTAAGCCTGGAAGCCACGACTCTGGAACCAAGCCAGGCTGACCAGAGACAGATAGGCCATAGTGCCAGAAGTCTAAGGCCTTTGCTACACATCTGTGTCTTGGGCATGGATGAGTGCAGGAGATAAGGGAACCTCTGAGTGATACCTCAGTACAAGGGCAAATGATTAAGTATACAGGGCCCACTTACATAATCATGTAAAGTTATATTTATATAGCTGGAAAATAATTGCAAAGTTGAAAGGTCCTGAACCAGGGTGGGGTAGAGCCAAGATAGCAGAGTAAAGGCATGGACTCACCTGAGCTCTTCCAAAATACCCTCCAAACAACATTAAAATAATGTCTCAAACTGACAAGGTGAAACCATTTTCTAGCCCAAAACAATTTAGAAGGCCAACAGAAAAAGGGAGGTTACAGGGCAGAAGAGAGTGCTTGTGGTCACTCAGACCAGAGCTCAGGCCAGGAGAACAGTGATCTTTCTCCTTCGATCATAGCACCTTGGCAGAACTGAAACTTACAGACTCCCAGAACTAACTCTGAACACAGCAGCACAAGATACCTGAAGCATGAGACAGTGCCCCCTCTATCCTGGGAGCAGAGGTCAACTTTAACATAAAGTTAAAAATCAAGCAAAAGGCTGAGAAAAAAAATGATCTGGTTTGGGCCACACTTGAAAGTGTTACAGAATGTGTGTCTGACACCTTTGCCCCAGAGTGTCAACTAAAAGTCTGCATATTATCAACAAAACACACCAGGAAAAGATAGAAAGAGAAAGTCCATTTAAAATAAATATTGTATGTATGAAATATTTGGGGATTGACCCGTGAGGATACATATAAAGAACTTCACAAATACAATTATAAAATATTCTTTATAGAACAGACCTAAATAAGTGAAGAAACATTAACTGCTCAGGGATATGTGCAGCCAATGTAATAAAAATAATAGTGCTACCTAATTTATGTATTTAGTACCACTCTAATCAAACCAATCAAAGATTACATTATAGAACTAGAAAAAAATAATAACAAAATGTTTTTAGAGGAACAAAAAAGGTCAAGATTCTTAAGGGAAATCATTAAAAAAGTGAGAAGGATGAGGTCTAGTAGTACCAGATCTCAAGATATATTATTATGCATTATATACATTAATCATCAAAGTGATATGGTACTGGTTAAAAAGCTGAGAGGTCCACTGATTAGTGAAACAGATTAGGCATAAAACACACTGAAGCAAATGAACCTAGTAATCTATTGTTCAATAAATTCCAAAGATCCAAGTCATATATTGGGGTAAAGACTCATTATTCTATAAAAACTATGGGAAAATTAGAAAGCAGCCTGGCAGAAATTAGGTTGAGACTAATCCCTTATACCATATACCAAGATAAGCTCCAAATGGATATATGAATTGAATATAAAGGTCCCATTATAAATAAATTAGATGAACAAGGAAGATATTGCCTTTCAGATCTATGGATAAGAGAAGAGTTCATGACCAAACAAGAAATATTGCAGAATATGCAAAATAAAATGGAAATTTTTCATTACATAAAATTAAAGTTTTTACAGAAACAAAACCAATGTAGCTAAAATTAGAAGGGAAGCAGTTAACTGGGGGAAATCCTTTAAAGTTAATTTTTCTGATAAAATTCTCATTTCCAAAATACAGAATGAATTGAATCAAATTTATAAGGATAAGAATCATTCCCATGCAAACTAGTCAGTCACTAGAATGATTTTCCTAAAACATAGGCCTGATCGTGTCACTCCCATACTCAGTAAACTCCAGTGGCTCTCTATTGCCTCCAGGAACAAATACAGAATGCTCTGTTTGGCATTCAAAGCCCTTCATAAAATTTAGCTCCTTGCTACCTTTCCAGTCTTCTTATACCTTACTCTCCAACATGTATTCTTTGATGCAGTGACACTTATCTCCCAGCTGTTCCATGAACAAAAAGTTCCATCTCTGTGCTCCTGGCATTTTCTCTGGCTGACCCTCATACCTTTTCTGCTCTGACTACTGACCTCCTTGGCTTCCTTTAAGTCCCAACTAAAATCATACCTTTCTACAAAAAGCCTTCCTCAACCTTTCTAAATTCCAGTGCCTTCTCTCAGTCATTACTTCCTATTTATCCTGAATATAGCTTGCTTTGTATATATGTATTTTTTGCATACTATCTCCCCCATTAGATTGTAAGTTCCTTGAAGGCAGGAACTGTTCTTTGCCTCTTTTGTGTAGCTTAGCACTTAATATTGATTGGTTAGTTGGTTGACTGATTCTCCAACTGAAAAATGGTCAAAGGGCCATTCATGCTTGCTCTTAAGAGAAAAAAATCTAGCTATCAATATATATACCAAATATATATCATATACCAAAACAGATGGAAAAATACTCCAGATCATTAACATTTAGGGAAACACGCATTAAAGCAACTCTGGGGTTTTAGTTAATACACCTATCAGATTGGAAAAATTGACAAAAAAGGGAAAATGACAAATGTTGGAAGGAATAAAGATACATTAATTCATTCTTAGTAGATCTGTGAATCATTCTCCAAGGCCATTTGGAACTGTACCCAAAAGTTCACTAAATGATGCATACCCTATGACCCAGTGATGGCACTTCCAGGATTCTACTCCAAGTCAGTAAAAAAAGAAAAAGATGAAAAGCACCCATACATACTAAAATATTTATAGAAGCTCTCTTTGTGGTGGCAAAGAAGTGGAAACAAAGAGCTTGCCCATCAACTGGGGAAACACCAAACAAATTATGATATACGTATGTAAAGAAATAGCATCATGCCATAAGAAATTATAAAAGAGATTATTTCAGAGAAACTTTGGAAGACTTGCATGAAATAGTATAGAGTGAAGTGAGGAGAAACAGAAAAACACCTTATATAGCAATAACAATATTGTAAAGACAATCTTGAAAGACTTAAGAACTCTGATCATCTAACAAAGACTCAGGGTACAGAATTAAAAATACATTTGGGGGACAGGGCCTATTCAGGAATTTGTATTGCTTGACTGTGTATATTTGTTACATGGGTTTTTTTTTTCTTTTTCATGGGAGGATGGAAAAAAATGGATTTTTTTGCATCAAGCAAAAAATAATTTTTTAAAACAAGGAGCCATTTATTCTTGTAAGAGTTGGGTTTCTACCCACACCCAATTAATGTAAGAAGGTCTAGATAGCTTCGTTGAATCAAATAATCAAAAAGTGAACCATTTCTTAATATTTGAGAGCATTAAAATGCTTTGATGATTGGAAAAAATACAAATGAAGCCACATAGGAGACACCTTTTGATTAGCTGAAAGAATCAGAAACACTTCTGGGCCTATATACAAAGCAGAAAGCCAGTTCATCGTCATGTGGTCCAAGTCCAATGTTGGGCTGGAGGAATGCAATGAGAAGGAATCCCTTGGGGATGTAGGCATGACAGTGTTAGGTTCCCTGTCTCTCAGGACTACTTTGAGGACCTTCAGAAAGTAGTCAGATGCCCATTTAGAGGGTCCCAACCAGTGAGTACTAGAGACTACTTTGAGGACCTGTGCTACTGGAGCTGCACATTAAAATAGCATAAGGGAGAACAGGAACCTGGGGCCCACTCACTCACAAAAATATGCAAGACAGGGAAGGGGGCAGGGGGAGACAAAGGAAGGTTGTCAATTAAAATGACAATGAGGCATAGTTGTAGAGAATACACCTGGCCTGGCCAAGGTAATTTACAACTCAGGGGCAGCAGGGCCTCAATGTCCTTTGTTCTTGGAAGGGTTGTCATGATGTTAATGGCAGCATTGGTGATTGGCAAATCGTCACTCCACCACTAGATAGGCTGACTGCTCTCAGGGTGCCATGTAGCTAGCTGATGGATGGAGGCTTTACCTGACTTTACTCTTTCTAGATCAAGGCTTGCTGGCTGAGTTGATCAATATGCGGCCAGCCTGGCCAGAGAAGGTCACAAGGCAGCTAAGCTGGCTCCTCCCTCCCCAGCTGGGCTAGGGCACCTGGGCTGGCAGTTTGGCCAATGGGTAGCCTTCTGGGAGGCTGCTGTCCTACTAGTCTGTTCAGAAATGGACATGGTCTGTCTCCTGGGAGGGAAGTTCATTGTCTACTCAGATCTTTTCATATACAGTTGAGTTTTTCCTAGGTGTGGAATGCTTGGAATGCTTCCTTTGCATCAGAAAGGATTACCTTTCTCATCTTTTAGTTTTTCCCATTTTAAAAATTCTGTACTGGACAAACATCCATTAATATGAGCATTATAGCTACAGTAGAATAGAAAGTGAAGACTGCTTGGAAAATGAGAATCTTGTTACAGATCACTTGTCTTTCTTTTTTAAATAAATAAATTCAACATGTGATTTTAGTTTTGAAATATATTTTAGCTACCTTTTGTTTTCCTTTTTCCATCCCCTCCCAGAGAGCTCTCCTATTTAACAAAGAACTGTTTTTTTTTAAAAAAGAAAGGAGGGATTGTTTTTAAATCAGCAAAATTGATTATTATATGAGGAAAACAATCTGATTATCTATGTAATGGTGTGCACCTGTGGACCTCATCTGAAAACCAGTAGGGGGAGGTAGGGGGAGGTGGGGAGGTGTCTTCACAGTTCTGGGCCAAGCTGAACATGCAACTATGCCAGATTGTCCTGCTTGTCTCTCATTCCTTCTGGAATTCTTTCTGTGTATTTCAAAAAGCATGTTTCAATCATTCCCTCTCTGTCTCTCTCTCCCTCTCTGGTAATCCAATTCTAACTCTTTCTACCACCGCCACCCCCACCCCCAACTGAAATAAAAGACAAAACCTTTGTAAAACACATTTGTCCAAAATTGAACATCATCTCTCCCCTTCAACTTTCCCCTCTTCCCAACTTCCCTGTTATGGTTGAGGGTACTACCATCCTCCCATGCATCTAGGCCAAGGGTGGGGAACCTGCAGCCTTGAGGCCACATGTGGCCTTCTAGGGCCTTGGGTTCAGTCTTTGATTGGGTCCAAGTTTTACAGAATAAATCTTTTATTAAGGGCATTTGTTCTGTGAACTTTGGATTCAGTCAAAGGGCTGCACTTGAGGACCTAGAGGGCCACGTGTGACCTTGAGGCCACAGGTTCCCCACCACTGACCTAGGCTCATACATAATCTTGTTGTTATCCTTACCACCTTGCTTTCTCTACCCAATCCCTTGTCAAGTCCTCTTGTTTCTACCTTCACAACATCTTTCCCTAGGTCCCCATTCCTTCTCATCTCTGACACTGCCACCACTCTGGGATAGGCCCCCATCCCTTCAGGCCTGGACTATTCCAATGGCCTTCTGGTGGGTCTTGCTGCCACAAGTCTCTCCCCACTTCAGTTCATCTTCTATTCAGCTGTCAAAGTGATTTTCCTAAAGCACAGGTCTTACCACATTGCCCCTATCCAATAAACTCCAGGGGCTCCCTATCACTTTGTGAACCCCAAAAGTTTGTTCTAAGGAAGAGACAAATGAATTAGACTACGTCCATGTTTTTATTTCTCTTACAAGCTGGTGATATGCATTGTAAGGGGGCCAGTCCAGAACCGGCTCAATTTGGGGGTTGGGGTTACAGAGTTATAAACCCTTCAAAGAGTAGGTGTTTCCAAGGGGTGCCAATCAACTCTGATTGGTCAACCCACTGGGAGGTGGGCTATATGAAAATGAGGGTCGTAAATACATGATTTAGGTCACTTAATCCTGGTCACCTGTCACAATGAACAGGAATCAAGTCATTAGATTAGATTAAGGGGGATGGGGTGCCCAGTTTATAACAGATCAGCCCCCTACCATACCAGGCCATTCCCAGCCTTGAGCTATCTAGGTAGAAGAATTTGTCTCCACCCAAGCAGCTTCCAGTGCAATCTCATTATCAGTAATGTCCTTGTGAAGAACTTTAGAGCACAATGCTGGGAGTGGTGGAGTTCTGAAACTCAAAGATTGAAAAAAAAACATTTTTCACAGCTTCCAGGATCAAATTATATTCCCCTGCAACCCACTTTTTTATTCCTTTGAATTAATGGTAGGTGTATCCCCAAGGTCTGGATTTCAAAGATGTCTCAACTTCCTCCCATGATGAATTCCTCAGTTTTCAGTAGCCTTAGTCTCTATCTCAAGTAACTTCTGAGGGCATAAGACTAGCCCCATGTGGATTTCAGTCCCTTTTCCTTCAGATTTGGTGCCATCTTGCATACTGGGCATACTGGATATCCTGCATCCTGCACACTGGTGCATCCTGCATGCTGGTCCCAGTCTCCTCTATTCTGTAGTACTCTAGCTGGTCTGCATCAGTGCCTGGTGCTTTTTTTTTTCAGGCTTGGGGAAGGGTGGAGTGGGTGTTTGGAGCAGTTTCTACCTTGGGGTTCCCTAAGGTAGGAGCTGATCCAGACAGAATGTGACCCTTGTCTTCCTAAAAACCCCCCTCTTTTGGCTGTGCAGAGTTAAGGTCCACTGTTTATTGCCTTAGAATGCTTGGGAAGGAGCAGCTGGAGGAAAGTTCTTGAGTGGGTCTGAAAGCACCACCTAGGGGTAGGTCTGGAGGCCTTGCTGGAACATGGAGGTTGTTGGAGAAAAGGGTGCTGAGGTTACACTAGGAATCAATGTTCTCCACTGTATTACCTTGTGGCCCTCTCCTTTTCTGGCCCTCTGGAGACACCAATAATTGCTTTACCTAATTCCTTTGGTTTGTTTTGGTTTGTTTGTTTGCTTTTGTTTGGTTTTCTTCCTTTTCTGCTCCTTTCCTCCCTAGTACATTTCCCATTCCATCCTATTTTCTTCTCCTATAACCATCAAAACAGAGTACAACCAATCCCAGGCCCTAGGTGGTCTTATCTCACTTTCTCTGTGATTTTTCAAGACATTAGGGTTCTGAGAGGACATTTGATTCTTCTCCCTAAATTAGCATGCAAACATTTTCCCCTTTCAATTTATTGAACGATGGACAACTCAGGCAAGGAAGCTTCATTCATTTGAAGCTGAGGTGTCCTAAATGTAGAACCTTGTTGTATATCTTTTCCCTATTATGGCTAAATAAAGCTTTTGTTAACTGTTGAATTGACTTACATGTGTCATATTTTGTTCTATCATCGAACATTAGCCACCAGGCTCCTGGCCTTAGCCAGGTCCAGCCCAAAACATCTCCTTAGGGACCTTGGAGAGAGAACTCTCTAAGCAAGATCAGAATCCTTCTCTTGGTCTGAGCTGATAGCTCATCTCACTCCTATTTAATGAACTCATTCCCTCTTGTGTATTCACTGGTATATTATCTGTATAACATCTCCAGTTTCTGTGTGGTGTTTGCGTGGGTAAATGGGCTTACTCACCATCTGCTATTTGCGATGGTCTTTTATTTAGTCAACAGTTATTTGATGATAAGGGACCAATCTGGCATATTTAAGCTTGTGACTGTCCTTCCCCTTATGAGTGACCAGGGGAGCCTCTTTTGCCTTGTACTGGACTTACCCACCAAATCAGCAGTACTTGTAGGGGCAGATAAACGCTGCTCTTAGAGGCAGGCAAGGGAAGAAGCAAACCACCAACCCCAGTTCTTTTGTTCCCTTCAAGATGGAAATTGCAATCTTCCTATATTAGGAGCTTGGCCTGATTCCAGGATGGCTATCTCTGCTGCCTAAGTGCCACACATCTAATCTGTACATTTAGAAAACTCATTTGGACAGATATATCTTACAAAACCAAAACAAAAACAAAATAAGCAATCATAGAGCCAGACTGCTATAGGCCAGTGCTTGTGTTCCATCTGCCACATCCAAGCCTTAGTCATTTCTGCCAATGTTTAGGAGGGCCTGAACCCTGCAGATGACCTCACTAGAAATTCCAGATTCAAATTCACAGATCGGAAGTGAGAGGAGAAGTTGTTTTTCTTTTCTTTTTTTTTTTTCTCTTTATTCTTTTTTTTTTTAATTTATTTATTTAAATTTTTTACATTCATTTTCACAAATTTTTGGGTTCCAAATTTTCTCCCCTTTTATCCCCTCCCCCCACCCCAATACCCACGCAATCCAATTTTCCCTATCTCCAATCTGCCCTCTCTTCTGTCATCTCTCCCTTCTCTTGTCTCCATCTTCTCTTTTCTCCTGTAGGGCCAGATGACTTTTTATTCCTCCTTAACTGTATGTCTTCTTTCCCAGTTGCAACAACAAGACTAAACAGTTGTTCCTAAAACTTTGAGTTCCAAATTCTCCTCATCCCTCCCTCCCCACCCATTCCCCTTGGGACAGCAGGCAATTCAATATAGGCCATATCTGTGTAGTTTTGCCAATGACCTCCCTGATAGTCGCGTTGTGCAAGACTAACTGGATTACCATCCCTCCTAACCTGCCCCTCATTGTTTCTCCTCTGTCCTTTGATCCTGTCCCTCCCCAAGTGTTGACCCCAAATTGCTCCCTCCTCCCTTTGCCCTCCCCTCCATCATCCCCACCCTTGCAACATCTCCCTCTCCCCCACTTTCTTATACTGTAAGATAGGTTTTCATACCAAAATGAGTGTGCATTTCACTCCTTCGTTTAGTCAAATGTGATGAGGGTAAACTTCTTGTTTTTTTTTTGTTTTGTTTTGTTTTTTTCTCAGCTCTCCTCTTTTTCCCTCCACTAAGAAAAACTCCTACCTGCCTCTTAAATGACATATAGTTACCCCCTTCCCTTTCCCTCCCCCTACATTTCTCTCTCACCATTTACCCTAGTTTCTTTTAAGGTATGGTCCCATCCTATTCAGTTCAATCTGTGCTCTCTATCTCTGTATGTGTGTGCATGTGTGTATGTGTGTGCATGCGTGTACATGTGTATGTGTGGTCCCACCAACTACCCAGATACTGAAAAGTTTTAAGAGTTACAAATATTGTCTTTCCATGTAGGAATGTAAACAGTTCACTTCTGGTAAGTCCCTTAAGACTTCTCTTTGCTGTTTACTTTTTCATGCTTCTTCTCATTCTTGTGTTTGAAAGTCAAATTTTCTTTTCAGCTCTGGTTTTTTCATCAAGAATGATTGAAAGTCCTCTGTTTCATTGAAAGACCATATTTTCCCTTGAAGCATTATACTCAGTTTAGCTGGGTAGGTGATTCTTGGTTTGAGTCCTAGTTCCTTTGCCTTCTGGAATATCCTATTCCACGCCCTTCGATCCCTTAATGTAGAAGCTGCTAGATCTTGGGTTATCCTGATTGTATTTCCACAGTACTGGAATTGTTTCTTTCTAGCTGCTTGCAAGATTTTTTCCTTGAGCTGGGAGTTCTGGAATTTGGCCACAATGTTCCTAGGAGTTTCTCTTTTTGGATCTCTTTCAGGCGGTGATCGATGGATTCTTTCAATACTTATTTTGTCCTCTGGTTCTAGAATGTCAGGGCAGTTTTCCTTGATAATTTCATGGAAGATGATGTCTAGGCTCTTTTTTTGATCATGACTTTCAGGTAGTCCCATAATTTTTAAATTGTCTCTCCTGGATCTATTTTCCAGGTCAGTTGTTTTTCCCATGAGATATTTCACATTCTCTTCCATTTTTTTCATTCTTTTGGTTTTGTTTGGTGATTTCTTGGTTTCTCATAAAGTCATTAGACTCCATCTGTTCCATTCTAATTTTGAGAGAGCTATTAAATTCAGTGAGCTTTTGAGCCTCTTTTTCCATTTGGCTCATTCTGCTTTTGAAAGCATTCTTCTCCTCATTGGCTTTTTGAGCCTCCTTTGCCAATTGGGTGAGCCTATTTTTCAAGGTGTTAATTTCCTCAGCATTTTTTTGGGTCTCCTTTACCAAGGTATTGACCTGTTTTTCATACTTTTGTTGCATCTCTGACATTTCTCTTCCCAGTTTTTCCTCCACCTGTCTAACTTGCTTTTCAAAATCCTTTTTGAGCTCTTCCAGGGCCTGAGCCCACCCACCACCCCCCTGGGGTGTCTGGGGTACTGAGGCCCCGCCCTCCACGTCTTTCCCTGATGGCAAGAATACGTCCTCATCTTCGTCAGATCCGAAGGTCGGGATCATTTGCATTTGTTGGAAAAAACTCTCTAAAGTCTTATTTTTCTTCCCTTTTCTAGGCATTTTCCCAGCCAGTTACTTGACTTCTGAGATTCCTTTCCACCCCCGCCTGGATCCGCCCAGCTAGTGCTTGGCCTCTGAGATTTAAATGGGCTTTCCTCCTGCTGGCTGTCAATCAGTGAGCTTTAGTTCAGGTGCTGGGGTGGGGCCAGGGCTGCCTCCGAGACTCTGATCCTTCGAGGGCTTTATGCAGAGACTTTCAGGAATGGAGCGGGTGGGGGCGGGGTTGGGGGCCCGCCTCCCAATCTCAGCTCCCCTGGGGGTCCCGAGCAGAATCCTTCAGCAACAGAGTGGGGTGGGGGCAGGGCCGTCTCCCAGGCTCAGCTCCGTCCGGTTTTATGCAGGAATCTTCCGTAATGAAGATCCTGCCTGCCGCTGGGGGATTCCTGGGTCCCGGTCCGCTGCCGCCTCAGCCGCCGCCCACACCTCTGCCTCCGCCACTTCCTGCCCCCGTCCCCGCCGCCGCCGCTTCCTCCCGAGGGGGCCCAAGTCACGGAGACGCCCCGGTTCCCCTCTCCTTCAGCCCAGCTTTCTTTCTCACTGACTTGTAGCTTCTGTGGGCGGAGGGACTTTCCCAGCAGCTGGAGCTTCCGTCTCTGAAGCCTGCTCGGATCAGCTTCTCTGCGGCCTTGGCCAGGGCAGCGCTGGGGGTCGGGTTTACTTTCCGGGGCGCGCCGGACCCTGGGGACGGGTCTCCAGGGCTCCCTGGAACGGAAATCTCTTCCACTCTGCTTCTGCACACCTCGTATTCACCCAGAAGCTATGGGGGACTCTTTTTACATTAATTCTATGGGCTTTGGTTTTGGAGCTCGTAAACGTGTGTCCTTCTACTCCGCCATCTTGGCTCCGCCCCCTGTTTTTCTTTTTAAATGTCTTAAAATGAAGCAGTACCCCTATGCTCAGAAAATCAACTGGCCACAATTGGTATATTTGCCCAATTCTAGAGAAGGCTCTGGCCTTTGGTAGCAATTTCTCTTCAAGTGTCTCTCTATAAAGTTCATAAGGCACATCACCTGATGGATTCCCAAGCGCCACATAAAAAGCCACCAAGAAACTCAGCCAATATAGCTTTTTTGATTGTCCCCAAGTTAGAGTTGGGAGGGTGGGGAAGATGGACCCTGGCCCACGCTGAGGTTTACGCAAGTCTACCAGCTGATAGGCTTAGACTACTATCACTTTCAAATGCAAGCTATTAAACAAACTCAATCACCAGCAGTTCGCTTCAGTGCTCTTCAGGGTACTCTTCTTAATGATACAAAGTGTACTCATATCAGTATCTTCTTGCTAAATGACCACAAACTGAATACTTTATGATCTCCTAAAGATAGAGGGTACTGAATGGTAAGGGACTGTTGCGTTCTCTAGAGAGCATCACTAAAAAGCTGTGCGAGAAGCATGGAGCCTAATGCAGGTTTATCTTCCTCTGCCCTGGCCGCCCCCTATTTCAGATATTTCCATTCCAATCCCTCCTGCATCACTATGCCAATTGTTCTGAGATGGGTCTATTTCAGTCCTCTGGTAGTTTAAGTTTGATATTGGATTGAAAGGGGACGCTAGTAAATCATCCCTTTGTTAATAAAAGGAGATTTACTTAGCCATACAAGGAGAAGTATGTTGAATAAGGATATCTATCAAGGACAATGAATTGATTCAACTGAATGAATCAATTACCTCTGCCTCTCAGTTGCCCATGATGGTCTTCCAGCCAACCATCAGGTCACCCCTGGAGCTCCTCCAGACTGTTTTGTACCAGTCAACTAATGTCAACAGGGGCCTTTAGGCCCTTGAGTAATCAAGTCTTAAGGATGGTTTCAGTATCTTTTAGGGAAAAGCTTGACTAACTTGCATGAGGGTAAGGGACTGGTTAAGTATTTTTCCCACCACACGGAGCTTGAAAAACAATTAATTTGACTAAAAGGCATATTGGGTAGAGAAGAGAGGTAGTAATAGCAATAATGATGCATGTTTACCTAGTACCTTAAGATTTATCAAGCATATTACTGAGACATAAGGTTAAAAGGATGTAGGGACAGTGGAAATAGTATTGCAGTTGGAAGACCTAGGTTTGAATATCTTTTGACCTTGGACATGTCATGGCACAAATCTCAATTTCCTCACCTGTAAAATGGAACAATGATGCTTATAATAGAGTGTTGGACTTGGAATCAAAAAACCTGGGTCAAATCCCTAAACTGGGGCTACATACCCCAGAGAATAGGAGACGCGCAGTGGACCTCAAACACTTAAAGGCCTGATACATTGTTAGGAGGCTGCTTGTTAGAATTCTTAAAAAGATATACTGGCAGTAATATTGGGGAGAACATACAGGAACAGGGAATCAAGCCAATACCATTAGAAAGACCCACACACACACGCACAACCCCTTAGAGGTATCCCTAAAATACTGTGGGGAGAATAAGTCCAGAGTCTATCATAATCATATCATATAAATGTCAGAGCTGTGATTTTAACCTGCCTCTTCTTGACTCCAGGTTCAGCAGTCTACCCACTATGGCAGGTTGCCTCTCCTTCTGCCTCAGTCAAGGTTTTATCCTGTAGCATGGTAGCGATTAATCAGGTTGATGGTTCTTAGCTAAAAATATTCATTTGGGAAGAAGGAACAATGTCATATCCCCTGGAAACTCTCTCAAATATATCTACTGTCTCTCTCAAGTAATTCTTGAACATTAGTGCTCTCCCCTCCCTCAGAAATCTCAGGACTAGGCCAAGAAATGGAAGCTTAAATTCTAGGCTCCTGTGCAAAAGAGAAAATGTCTAAAAGGTCTCCTGAACTTTATACTGGAATCTCAGTTTCGACACTTATTAGCTGTGTGATTCTGACAATTCACTTCCTTTCTTGAGGCCTCAATTTCTTCATTTGTAAAATGGGGATAATATTTGCACTGCCCAAGTTCACAGAACCATGGATTTATAGTTGGAAGGGACCCTATTGGCCATACAGTCCAATACCTTCATTATATAGAGAAGGAGAATGATGCCTTGGAAGGTTAAATTACTTGCTTAAGATCATAGCAGTAAGGGGACCAAGTTAATATTCATGCCAAAATTCTCTGATTCTAAATGCAATGCTTGTACTGCCACAGTAGGCTGTCTCTTCAGATGAGGAAAGTGCTCTTTGTAGCCCTTAAAGCACTATTGAAATATACACTGTTGTCAATTATCATCAACCACAAAATAATTCCAACCTCATGGGCAAGAGACCTTTCTTTTCCTGCCCCCTCAACCAAGGTGTAGGGCTTACTTGGAGATTGTGCGGGTCTAAGGCTCAGTTCCTCTGACCTCCCTATCCTCTTCCCCAATCAGTAGTTGCTATAAAGGTACTACAGAGGAAGGGAGCTGACTATGTCAGAGGCAATAAAAGGGTGTTTGAGAATGAGGTGGCAGAGGGAAAGTCTGAAAGAAGAAAATAGAAGGGAGAGTAGAGAAAGAAAGTCAGGTGACAGAAAAAAAGAGTACCCAGAAGCAATAAAAAGTAATATTTATGTGGTCATAGGAAGCCAGTGATTTCAATTCAATTCAATAAACATTTATTAAAAGCCCCTACAATGTGTCTGCTAGGCCCTGTTCAAGGTTATAAAGGCAAAAAAGGAAAACAGTCCCTGTCTTCAGGGAAATTTTATTCTATTGAGAGGAAGTAATATGTACTTAGAGAAGTCCATGCCAAAAAAATATGCAAAGTAAATCCAAAGTAATTGGTGGGGTGGCAGGAGAGCACTAAGTGGGTGGATCAGAAAAGGCCTTGTGTTGGCACATGTGGCACTTGAGTTGAACCTTGAAAAGAGAGCTACTATCAATTTCAAGAGAAAGAACATTCCATGCATGGGGGACATCCTGTACAAAAGGGGGAGCAGGTATTTTATTCAAAGAAACAGCCAGTAGGGCAATTTATTTTGAAGGGTTCCTAAAGACTTCTTAACAAGTCTGTAAAGGGTGCTGAAAAAGAATTTCAAAGGAGCTCTAGAGCTAGAAGGAATCTTTCATATATATATCTCCCTTTATACACACACACATGCACATACACACACATGCACATGCACACACACATGCATGGCTTTTACTTTTCCTAGAACATTTATTTTTGAGGATATCTTTTCCTTTCCTTGTCTAGTGAGCCTTCCCTTGTAGCAAAGACTTTTAAAAAGAAAAAAAAGAGCAAATCAGCAAAACCAACCAACCCAGTGACCATGAATGATGGCATATGCAATGTTCTACACCCTCCCCCCCACTGCAATGAAGAGAGAAGGGTACATTTTCTCAATCCTTTTCCAGAGCCAAGAATAATCATTATAATTATGGAGTATTCAGTTTTATGTTATTCCAACACTTCTATTTTACATATGGGAGAACTGAGTCCCAGAGAGAGGAAATGTCTTACGTTTAATGGTGCAATGGATAGAGCACTGGGCCTGGAGTCAGGAAGACCTGAGTTCCAATCTGGCCTCAAACACTTACTAGCTCTGTGACCCTGGGCAAGGCACGTCACCCTGTTTGCCTCAGTTTCCTCATCTGTAAAATGGCCTGGTGAAGGAAATGGCAAATCAAGCCAGTATCTTTGCCAAAAAAAACCCCAAAGAGGTGATGAAGAGCAGAACTTAAGAATGACAACGTAAGAACCAAGGTCACCTCTCCGAATTCCCAATCCAAGGCCCTTCCCATGATGCCTCTCTCAACTCGCCCTTCAAGTCTGTCACCTTGAGTTAGCAGAATTTGAAGGCCTAGTAATGATGTATGCTTGAGAGGCAGCTGAGAGAGTGGAAATAGCATTGGATTTTGTTTTCAGGTCCAGGCTGGGCACCTGCCAATTATGTGACTTTGGGCAAGTCACTAGAACTTTGCAAGTCTCAGCTTCTTTATCTGTAAAATGGGGACAATGTCTTCTAGCGTTGTTGAGCGGGCCAAATGAGATAATGTAAGTTCAAATCCTAATTCTACCACGTACTACCTGTGTGACCTTAGGCAAGTGCCTTCCCTTCTCTAGGTCTCAGTTTTCTCATCTGTAAAATGAAGAGGTTGAACTTGCTGACCTCTTGAGTTTCCTTCCATCTCTATATCATCGCTGCTATGGTCCTGTGACAGTATTTCACAAACTAAATTAGCTGTATGATAGGCAGTTGTTAATATTATCTAAAGGCTGATGCTCCAGTTTGACCAGGGATTATAAACTGGTTCCCATCTGGCAAGTATTACTGGGTTATCTTGAAAATCTGGGTAACTCAAGTCTTGTGGATTTGACCAAAATTATGGCCTAGGATAGGGTAACTAAACTCAGAGCAAGTCAATTTCCACCATGAACTTTTTGTGCACTACATATGAGAATAATTTACAGGCATAAAGTCTATTTGTACCTACCAACTTCCTGTACTAAGCATAAACAAACAGAAAGAACAAGAAATGTATGGAGATGCAAAGGGGATATTTGTGAATGAATTAGCATAGTGTTATAAGAGCTCTGGATTTGGAGTTAAAGGTTCAAATTTAGCTCTTTGTTAACCTGTGTGACCCTTAGACAAATTGAGAAGAATGAGATAATACTAATACCTAACATTTATCTAGTATTTTGAGGTTTGCAAGTCATTTTTAGCTCTTTTGGAGATAGCAAGAACCTCACAACACAGGTAGGTGTGTTTTATCATACACATCAAACAGGTTAAGTCATTTCCCCACATCTGGCAAGTACTGTGCTACAAGTTTACAATTAATGTCTCATTAGATCCTCACAACAACCCTGGGAAGGAGGTGGTATTACCATCCTCATTTTACAGTGCAGAAAACTGGAGCAGACAGAGGATAAGTGACTCATCTAGGGTCACACAATTGGCAAATTTCTGGGCTGGATTTGAACTAAGGACTTCTTGCCTCCAAACCCATGGCTGTCTTTGCTGCTTCTAGGACTTTGAGACCAGAGCTCTAATGATGTAGCACATTGTTTGCATTTTTCTACCAGGCAGTTCACATAGCATTTTGTGGTATAGTTATCAGTGCAAGTGTCTTATCCTCCTACTAGATGCAGGAAGAAGCCACATCCTATTCAAACTTTGTATCTCTTCCAGGGCCAAGCCCAGTGTTCTGTACATGGCAGGTGCTTAAGAGATGTTTATTTATGAATAATATGTCTATTAAATGGATGAATGAATTGTGGAAACTGCTTTGAAGCTTTTATACTTTTCATGCCTGGAAAAATGAGTGTCATGCTAACAATGAAATATGTTACCATATAATCTTATTGTAACATTAGTGGGTGGTGCTGCAGAAGGGATTTTATCCTCTGCACTCTCCTCCCTTCGGAGTTAAATCTCACTAGGTCTCACCTGTCTCCAGCCTGTCTCCCTTTCTTTTTCACAGCAGGAGCTGGAGATTGAATTAGCTGTACCCTATTACAACAGTTAACTTGCTTTTGGTCTATGAACACAATAGTAACTCTCAGGTCTTCATAGTCCTTTTTTTGCTGTTTTGTGGAGTTTATAAGAGACAGAAAGATGTTAATATGTAACCGGTGGGGGGGCAGTGTTGGTGAACATGCACAACAGACATGTCTGATGCAATCTTAACATGAAAGAAACTGTGGAGTCTGGGTCCAAAAAGGCACAATGACACATAATGGTAGGGTCTTCCTCCATTATCTGGAGCATGTGCAGACAGTTAGCAACTGGTTCTGGTCTACTTACCATGTCATGAAGAGACAGACTGTTGATTGACTGCATAACTGAAACTAGGGTACCCTCAAAAGGCATGAACTGACCAAAGCAAGGGAGTTAGGAGTCTTCATTTCAGACTGGTTATATTCAAGTGAGGAGAAAGACACTAAGCCAGGGTGGGGAGCCTGTGACCTTGAGGCCACATGTGGCCTTCTAAGTCCTCAAGTGTGACCCTTTGACTGAATTCAAACTTCACAGAATATATCCCCTTAATAAAAGGATTTGTTCTGTAAAACTTGGACTCAGTCACAAGACCACACTCAAGACCTAGAAGGCCACATGTAATCTCAAGGCCACATGTTCCCCACCCCTGGACTAAGTTATTAGTGGGGGGGAAGGGGGCAGGGGAGTCCTCAAGCCTTTATCTCCTGACAGAGGGCATGTGTCCTACAGTGCAAGGCCCTACTATTACTTTTTTCTCTGTTGCGTCTGTCCTTCCTACTTTTAGATAAAGGAGATTGGAAATGGATACAACTTTGTATCAGAAGGTCAAGAGAAAGAGAGCACCAGAGGTCCAGGAGCTGGAGTTCTTGGAAGCTGCTGAAAATTAGATGATGAAGAGCTAAGTCTCAAACAACTTGCCTGGCAGATACATAGACTCATTCATCCATTCATTGCCTTGGTCACATTTGGCAGTGGACCTGCTGGGGTACCACTTAGAGTTTAATACCAGTCTCCAGAGATTAAAGTGATATAGCAGAGGGTGTGCCCTTCAGGGGAAGGTGAATGTATTTCTGTTTTTTCTATATCTTTGAAGCAATTATTCCTTTGTAAAATCTAATTGATTTGAATTCGCTAAATGAAACTGGGATGCTAATCACTGGCAGCTAACATGAGGGTGAATACCCTAGAATGGGGACTTGAGTCAATAGAACCAGAAAGACTTATCCAACTTCTCAAGGGAATTCTTAAAACCCTGGGGTAGGGATGTGTAGTTGGCCTTACTCGGGAAGAGTCCAGAGTGTGGTTACAAATTCAATCACAGTAGCTCAGGGCTCCCAATCAGAAAAAGTCTGAACATTCGGACAGAAGTTTGACTCTGCTCTTAAATTTTGTATATTCTCTTTTAGGCTCTGTTTTCTTTATATTTGGAGTAAAATCCAAATATAATAAACATTCAAATAAAAGAAATAGCAGAGTATGTTATAGTGCCTATTACAGGACAGACAATGGGAGGAGAAATGGGGAAAAGAATAGATCTTTTGGAATTTCTGAGTTCATGTCTATCTTTTCTGCCTCAGTTCAGCTTTTGCTTCGGCTTCGTTTTTTATCTATCCCCCACCCTGGCCCCTAGTTGCTGATTCTTTCTTCCTTGGCTCATTAGGTTCCAGGGAGGACTGGAGGCCCCATCTCCTCAGTCCTTCCTCTCAGTCTGCTCTCTTAAAGGCTTTTTTTAATCTCTTTATAAAATTCTAGGGTGTGACTCAAGTTCCCTTTCTGATTCAAAAGTCATGCCAAGACAAATTGTCCTCAGTGCTTATCCCTCCTCGGAACTACAAATCCCAGAATTCTAATCAGTTTTCCAACCTCTATTACATTGCAAAAGCTTTTGTAAGAACCTAATTTAGCCATTGTGCCAGGAGCTCAAATTAAAGTCTCAAAAGATACTTTGGATGCTCCTTGAAGGTACAAATTATCTGCTGAAAATACATGGTCACTCAGGAGAATTGTCGACATGATACTTTTATACTACTTAATTTTAAGATTGTAAGTTTAAAATGTAGGATTCTGTATTTTGGTGGACTTGAGGTAAATGGGTAATATAAATCTTTACTGTCCCTTTCCTGGGCTATTGTGATCATCTTCTACTCTCCTCTCCAGTCTCTATATCTTTCATACCATCATACTGATGCTTGGCTAGGCTTCCTCCTGTATAGATCTGGAGAGGTAAACCCTTTCCTCAGAAGTATTCACTGGCTCCCTGTTACCTACTGGGTAAAATTCAAACTCTTTTGCCTGGCATTCAAGGTTGCACACAATCTAGTGCCCCTCTACCCCTACAGACTAATTGTATATTATTCCCTGTCCCATTCTACCTCCCCCTCAAGAATTTTATGTTCCTGCCACACTGGATTACTCTTCACCCTCCCAACATATACTTCATCCTTCCACTTCTGTGCCTTTCCCATATGATTCTTGATGCCTACTCTAAGTCCTTTGTCCTTGTCCTTGCCTGTGAAATCCTACTCAGGCTTTAAAACTCCACTGAAATGTCCTTGGAGTTAATCCAAAAGGCCCTGACTGAGGGCCAAGGCTGATTATACATACAAACTTTGAGCCAAAGGTGCCTTCAGGGAATCTTTGTTGGAAAAGCCCTTCATTCAAAGGCCTCACATAGGTCCACCAAGTCTTTATTCTCTAAGGCTCAAGTCCCTGGTTGGATTGAATTCATCTGCCACAGTAAGGTAGCACAACAGATAGACTGCTGCTGGAACTGGAAACAGAAAGAACTGAGTTCAAATACTGCCTCCATCACTTAGCAGCTGTTTGAAGGGTGACAATAATAATATTTACTGAACAAGGTTATTGTGAGGATCAAATGAAATAATATATGGAAATTATTTTAGGGTACCATATAAATGATAGCCACATTCATTCAACCGCACACACTGATTGTATGCCTACTGTATGCAGAATGCTATTGTAGGTGCTGGGGAGGATTTAAAATGTACACAAGACTCAGTCACAGAAGCAAAGGATTTCTGATCAGAAGGGATCTCAGAAGTCATCTGGTCTGATCCACACCTGAAAAGAAATTCGTATTACCACATCCTTCACAAGTGACTCATTGAGGGCAGGGACTGTCTCTTGACTTTCTTTGTATTCCCAGTGCATAGCACAGTTCCTGGCACAGTATGGTGGGTAAGAGATGAAATGACTGAGGAAACAAAGGATCAAGCTTCTGAGCAGACCAATTAATTTTTTTAATGTATAATTTATTTTTCAGTTCTCAACATTCACTTCCACGAGAATTTGAATTCAAAATTTTCTCTCCATCTCTCCCTACCCCACCCCGAACGCCAGGACAACATGCATCCCATCCACCCCTTCCTCCAGTCTGTCCTCCCATTTATTACCCACCCTTCTTCCATCCCCCTGCCCCTCTATTTTCCTGTAGGGCAAAATAGATTTCTATACTCCATTGCCTATATAGTTTAATTTCCAGTTGCATGCTAAAATAATTTTTAACATTCATTCCTAAAGCTTTGAGTTCCATATTCTCTCCCTATCTCCCTACCCACCCTCATTGAGAAAACAAGCAATTCAATATAGGTCACACATGTGTAACAAAGCAAAGCATTTCCATAATACTTATGTTGTAAAAGGCTAACCACATTTCCCTCTGTCCTATCCTGCCCTTCATTTATTCCATTCTCTCCCTTGACCTGTCCTCCCACAATAGTGTTTGCTTTTGATTATCTCTTTCCCCAATTTGCTGTCCCTTCTATTATCTTCCCTTTCCTATCCCCTTCCCTCTTGCCTTCCTTCAGGGTAAAACAGATTTCCATATCTAATGGAGTGTGTGTTATTCCCTCCTTTAGTCAAATCCCATGAGAAGAAGGTTCAATTATTTCCTTTCATCTTCCTTCTTCTTCTCCTCCATTGTAAAAGTTCTTTCTTCCCTCTTTTATGTGAGATGCTTTGCTACATTCTATATCTCCCTTTCTCTTACTCCTAGTACATTCTATTCAACAGTAAATTTTATTTTTTTAGGTATTCTCCCTTCATATTCAGCTCACCCTGTGCCCTCTGTCTATGCATATGTATATATGCATATATATATATACACACACATATGTATTACATATATACATATATATACATATACACATAGATATACATACACACATGTACATATACATACCTACACATCCATACACATGTCTAGGCTCTTTTTTTCATCATGGTTTTCAGGTAGACCAATAATTTTTAAATTATCTCTCCTAGATCTGTTTTCCAGGTCAGTTGTTTTTCCAATGAGATATTTTACATTATCTTCTATTTTTTCATTCTTTTGGTTCTGTTTTGTAATTTCTTGGTTTCTCATAAAGTCATTAGCTTTCATCTGCTCCATTCTAATTTTTAAAGAACTATTTTCTTCAGTGAGCTTTTGAACCTCCTTTTCCATTTGACAAATTCTGCTTTTTAAAGCATTCTTCTCCTCATGGGTTTTTTGGACCTCTTTTGCCGTTTGGGTTAGTCTATTTTTAAAGGTGTTATTTTCTTCAGATTTTTTTTTGGGTCTCCTTTAGCAAGCTGTTGACTCATTTTTCATGATTTTCTTGCATCACTTTCATTTCTCTTTCCAATTTTTGCTCTGCTTCTCTTACTTTTTCAAAATCCTTTTTGAGCTCTTCTATGGACTGAGATCATTGCATTTTTTGGAGGTTTTGGATGTAGAAGTCTTATTTTGATGTCTTCCTCTGATGGTATGCTTTGTTCTTCCTCATCCAAAAAAGTATGGAAGAAAACACCTTTTCACTGAGAAAGTAACCTACTATAGTCTTATTTTTCCCCCCCTTTTTGAGCATTTTCCCACCCAGTTACTTGACTTTTGAGTCCTTTGTCAAGTGGAGGGTATTCTCTAGGGACCTGTAAATTCTCAGTTCCTCCAAGGTGGCACAATCAAGGGAGAGGAGTTTTCTCCTCTCCTGGCCTGTGCTCTGGTCTGGGAGCAACCACAAGCACTCTTTTCTGCCCTGGAACCATGATTCCCTTTTCACAGCCACCACCAGCTCCACCATACCAACCAGCATTCCTCCTCTCCCCAGGACCAGCACTCAGGGCTGAGATCCAGATCAATAGCTTGATTCCCCCAGGGTCTTTAGGCAGAGGGCTCCAAAAGTGGATGCTGCCACTGCCTGGGGCCAGGGCTGGGCAGAACCATGCTCCCCTCTCACCCAGGTGAAAGAGCTTTCTTACTGACCTTTGAAGCTGTTTTTGGCATTTGTGGGTTGAGAAATCTGGGAACCACAACTGCTGCCCATGATTCTGTGCCCTGAAGTCTGCTCCAGTCCTGTCCTTGCTGCATGGCCCAGGCTGGGCCATGCTTTCCTCTGAGCCTGGTGTGGTAGACCTTTCCCATTGGCCTTCCAGGCTGTCTTGACTGAAAATCTGTTTCACTCTATCAATGTATGGCTTCTACTGCTCTAGAATTTGTTTAGAGTTACTTTTTGCAGGTATTTTATGGACTATGGGGGGATGAGCTAAAGCAGGTCCATCTTTCTACTCTGCCATCTTGGCTCCACCCCTGAGCATACCGATGTATTAAGCATTGCATGCCAACTACATAATAAATCAGGACCAGATCTTCCCGAGCTTTGGTACTGGAATCTTAATACAGAGGGAGATAGATTTTATGCATAAAAACAATCAAATAAGACCAATTAAGTAAAAGAAAACAATAGAGTACAAACCAGGATACCAAATTAGGCCATCTGATTTCTAACAGGAGGAAACATTAGGGGATTTTTCAAGCTGGGAGGGGGAACACAAATAGGTGCAATTTTTTGAAATCAGAAAATGAAGCATCCCACTCCCTGCAAGTGTCTATATTCAACCAAAGGAACACAGAAACAGTAACTGCTTGACCAATACTGAGTCAGTTTTCAGATAAGACATGGAGGTTGCTTGAGATATATAATTGTGAGGAAACTCTTTGCATCCATCTTCAGATCTGACCTGGTTTCTAGTCAGCATAACCCAGGTCCTTAGTTAAGGGTCTCTAAGCAGCAGATAGAGATGGTTCAGCTTCCCAGTCACATAGGGTTAGGTTCAAACAATGCAATAAAACTTTCTCACAACTCTCACAATTGAATAGTTTTCTCATAAGACAGAATTGGACTAGACCCATAATTGAACAGAAAGGGAACTAAGTTAGATCCAGAATTGAGTCACAAGATGGAGGCAGTGTGGTTCACTCAATTCCCACACATAGTAAATCAATGACCTTCAGTCAAGGGTGGGAGGATGGAATGGGACCCACTTCTTCATTCTTTTGAGGAGGTCTAATTGTTAGGAAGATTTTCTGGACCTCAAACGTAAATCTGCCTCCCTAGACCTTCCACCAGTTGCTCTTGGTTCTGCCCTGTGGGGCCAAGCAGAACAAATGCTATCCCTGGCCTGTATAGCTTTTTGTATATTTTAAGCCATCTTTCATGACCTACTCCCCCTGCCCCCCACTCTTCTGCATCCCCACTTTCCAACCTGTTCTTCTCCGGGTTAAACTTTCCCTCAACTTTTAACCAATTTTCCTATGGAAGAGAGTCAAGGCCCTTTTCCATACTGGTTGTCCTCCTCTGGATGATCTTCAGTTGCTCAGTGTTCTAAAACTGAGGTCCTTCCTTCACCTAGCTGATAGTTCTATAAAATGAGGGGATTATATTACATTATCCCTAAGGCTTCTTTGAGCTGTGAATATAGACCCTATGAAGACACTTCTGGTCCAGAACCTAAGGAAGTCCAGGTGAGTTTTCAATTTATCCTCCTGGAACACTTGGGTGAAAACAATGCAAATCACCTAAGTTTGTCAGCTATATGTGCTGGCAGTGTCTTCAACAAAATGTCACACCCCAGGGCCTGCCTAGAATTCATTTTCCCAGAGTTTAAGAGAATATCAGAACTCAAGAATCCTCCTTCCCTTTAAGTGAACCTATGTAAGCATCTAGGTATAGGCTCATGTTGCATGGGAGGCAGCATGGTGTCACAGTCTGAGTGTTGGCCTTGATAGCAAGAATACCTGGGTTCTTATACTTCCTTCCAACACTTACTGGTTGTGGGACTCTGGGTAAGTCACTTGCCCTCCACAGGTCTCAGTTTCTTCCTCTATAAAATGGAGGTGGGGTAGGGTGGGGAGATTAGATGGCCTCTGAGACACCTTCTAGCTCTAGAGGTATGGTCCTATGTATGATGTTAGGCTAGTCTCTTCAAGTCTCAGAGTCCCAGTTTCTTCCTCTGTAAAATGAGGTTGAACTAGATGGCTCCATGGTCCTTTCCAAATCTATGTTTAGGTAATCAATTGATTTCAGGGCAATGAGTGATGGCTCATGTTGGAAACTATCTTATGGAGCCACTGGTTGCGACCCCTCCCTATCCTCCTGACCTCAACTAAATCTATGGGTTCCTGATCCCCACCTTTACCCAGCGCCAAAAATAGCCTGGCCAACTGCCAGCTGTTGAAGCTGCAGTTTGGATATTTTTAGACCCTGCAGGCTTGGAAACAGGGCTCAGCCCGGAATTTGAGTCAGCATTACAGGCGGAGTTCTCACCTCTACAAAGTTACTGATTGGGGGGTGGGGGGTGGGGGGTGGGGGACTGCCCTGGCCCAAATCCCTAGCAGGTGGCCAAGAAAGATATGGGAGTAGACCCACAGGGTCACATAAAGTGGGTAAGGAAGGGCTGAAAGTCAATAACTAATTACAGTGGCACAGCTACCTTCCTACTTGACAGGAGGAAAGGGGGCAGGGATGATAGGAGCTCTATTAGACTTGAAATAGTTCTTATCCTACTGCCTCTTTCATGCCTCTGTCTCTGAAAAAAAAATTGCTTGAATCTAGGCTGTGAAGCAGTTGAAAATTTTCTTTTATATCTTTCCCAGTTCAATGGGACTGAGATGCACATGGTAAAAATCAGTGGAGATCAAAGACTGAGAGTTTAAATACCTCAACCCAAATACTTATTTCTCCTAGTCTTTCACGCATTCATTAAAAATATATTATTTGCCTACTATGAATGAAGCACTGTACTGGATGTTGAAGGAGTCAAAAGGTTAGAAAAAATATTTGTAAACAGGGGCCATGGCTTTTTCACAGGGTGATCCTCTTTCTTCCAGTCAGGGCTAAAGGACTTGGGTGCTTTGGGGATGGTGAAACATCTTCCTTATTGGCATCTAAGCAGGAAAAGCCTCAGACTCAGTGAATCTTGAAAAGAGCTTGAGCCTCCCTTCTCATCCCAGAGCTGTCATGTCAGAATGACTCTAGCTTGTCCAAGAGAGGACGTTGTATATGACTGCTCTAGTGTGGAGGAAGCTAGAGCAAGGGGACTCAAACTGGGTAGCTTAAACCTGGGACCTCTGACTACCGCTCTTGCTTTATCTCTCTTTCCTTGATTGTTAGTGACCAAATAGTGGTCCAGGGATGGACAAATCAGTCAGTCAGTCAGTCAACAAGCATTTATTAAGCGCCCCTAAGCTAAGTGCTAAGGATAAAAAAAAAAGGCAGAATGTGTCTGGTCTTGGACACAACCTCACACACTTGAGAGGCTGGAGAGCTTGGGTCCGCTGGTCTGTCAGAGTTGGCTGGCAGAAAGGGGAGTTTCTACATTGGACAGTAGGACTACAAACAAAAAGGGGAGCCCAATCCCTGGCCTGGCTTTGAAGAAGATCTGGACTTGGAAGTTGTTTGGACAGCGTAGAACCAATGTGAAATGTAAAATATCTCATCAGCACTCAATGCCAAATGTTTTACATTTTGATAGTTTTAAGTCTTAACCTCCTAGGGAAGTAGTTAGCACTGCTGCTGGTTTTGTCTTTTTTCTCTCTTTTTAAAATAATATCTATTTTTATTCTAAAATTAATATCAGAGAAGTATATTTCCATATACAAAGCAGAACAAAAAAATAAGACTGTCCATGAAGCTGTGACTCTCAGTTATATACTGTTTGCTTTACTTTTTAAATATGGAAGGGTGAGATTGATTGATTTACTCAATGAAGTAACCCCATTTGAGTCCAAATAAGTGACATGATGCCCTAGGACCCAGTGAAAACAATCAGACTCAGTCATAGGCTGATTTGAAAATCAATTGATCATTCAATCATAGACTTTAGACTAAGTTCAAAAAGCAAATTGGAACAGGAGTGACATTGCACAGGAGAATTCAGAGGGGCTGAGGAAAGCTGGTCATATCGTATGGGTCATCTGTGAATTACAGAGTTGAGAAAGGAGATATCAGAGAGACTGGAGCAAAGGTAACATTCCAGTAAAATCCCCGGAGGAAGAACTGCCTAGAGGATAGGAGAGGCCTCAGCTTCAGTCTAGACCTAGGTCTCCTCCCCACATTCTTTTTACTGGAGGGGGATCTAGAGAACTCTGAAGCATGTGGAGGATGCTGACGTGTGTGTGTGTGTGTGTGTGTGTGTGTGTGTGTGTGTGTGTGAATGTGTGTGTGTGTGTGTGTATACTAAGGGCATCCATAGTCAGCTGATAGCAATGTCTACATTGGGAGCCAATGGACTAGGTTTATGACCCTGCAAAGAGCCAGGTAAAGAAAATACAACATGTCCAGGGAACAAAAGGACTTCCAGCCTCCAGGAGCTGTAGTCTACATTTGGGCCCACCTGCCCCTAGACTGTATATACTGGTGGGAGAGTCACAGACTTCTGGGAGGATGTCTTGTACCACCTCTTTTTACTGCATTACTTTAATAAATATCCCTTTCTTCTTAAGGCTGGCTGACTAAAATGATTCTCAACAGATAATCTTGGGGGAAAGCATATCAGTGGAGGCTTGAGCTAAGGGCATTAGAAAGGCATAACCAAGCCCTGAGCAGCATCCCTGGAAGAAACATGTCACCATGCTTGAGGGGACTTGAATCATCAGTGTGAATGAGAGCTGGGATGAGGATCTGAAGAGCTTTTATGGCCTACAAATATATAATAAATTCAACCTGTTGCTTTCAAATCTGTCCTACTTGACTGTGATTCTTTTTGGCCTTTCTGTTCTCTTCTGTTAAAGTTTTTAAAAGATGCCTCAATGATCCTTTTTTTCTTTACCCTATCTCTATCCATCTTCTCTTTCCTACTCTTTCCTAAGAGAAAGTTCTTATAACAAATACATAGTCAAGGAAAAACAAATTCCAACATTTGATGATGTCTGAATATTTATCTTATTCCTTATCTCTTAGTCAAGAGGTAAATAACATGCTTCTTCATCAGTCCTTTGGAATTGTATCAGTGATGGCATTGAGGAGAGTTTTCAAAAATTTCAAAGTTGTTCTTATTGTATTACAAAGTTATCATTTACTTTGTTCTATTGGTTCTCACTGCACTTTGCATCAGTTTATATAAGTCTTCCCAAGTTTCTCTGAAACTATCCATTTACTTATTTCTTATGGTACAAGAATATTCCATTACTTTTACATACCATAATTTGTTTAACTATTCTCTTTTGACCCTTTAACAAGCTGCTATATATGTGTGTGTGTGTATATATATATATATATATATATATATATATATATATACATATACATTCACACACACACACACACACACACACACACACACACACACACACACACATATATATATATATATATCCCATTTTTCTTCTATTGATCTCTTTGGTTTGTAGGTCTAGTATTGGTATGGTTAAGTAATTAGGTATACACAATTTAGTAACTTTGGGAACATAGTTGCAAAATTGATTTTTCACAAGTCCATCAATGGAGCATTAATGTACCTGTTTTCCTGTAGCTTACCACCTTCTTTTCTAACCTATGGATTCTCCTTGTTATTCTTTCTTGGCTGTCATTACCTTTAACATTCCATTTTTTTATACCTTTTTTCATTTCCTCTCAATACTTTTGTAGTCTGGACACTTTTTTCTCTGTTGCTCTATTTGATCTTGTAGAATGTGCATTGAGAAGTCAGATGTTCAAAGCTTTTGTAAGGACTTATTTTTATGGAAGGAAACAAAGAGAATAAGAGACTTTTTACTTTCATCTACACCTAAGTCCAATGAAGAATGGTCCATTGACAAGATTAACCAACTTTCTAATTAGATACAGCTCTCTGGAGGAAAAAAAAAAGCATTTGGCCCAGTTCAATTGGGATAGATGTGAACCTAGCATTTTCCCCCTTCTATGTAGTTGTGCTTGTTGAACTTTTCATTCTGCAAATGAGCACCATGGAGGCAGTAGCATGCCATTTTTGCCTGTGGCCTCCTGGAAGGTCAAATTCACAAGAAAACTGTCTCCTTCCCTTGTCAAGTCTCAACATCAAAAACTGTTTTCAGGGTTTTTCTTCCAGTCATGTGGTGTGGATGATTGAAGTATGGCACCCAGAGTTTTGCATCATGGACCATATATTCCCTGAACTTTTTGGGGGCTCTTTAGTTCAGCAAACTTTGCATTCAAACAATTTGCAACTTGTTCTTTGATGACCTCAGGTGCCAACAATGGCACAAATCTTACTGATAACTTGCCATTCACTTTCTTTGGGATCAGTTTTAGGTTTTGCTTCTGCTCCTGTACCAGAGAAAACTTCAATTCTATGGAGAGAGAAGAATACATCTCTTCACCTAGGCATTAAGATATCTTTTTTTTTGAGTCATGCAGAAACATCTGTGCTCCTACTTCTTTTGCATGTTCTTTCAAATAAAGCTCTTCTTCCAGGAGCCACAGCTCCATTAACACTAGGAATGAGAATGTGTCCCTTTCTGTTCACCAAAGAACCCATCAAAGTAATGAGATTTGACATGGCTTCATGCACAGGAACCACCACTCATACCATAATGAAGTTATTTATCACAGTATTCCACTTCTATAAAAAAAAAAGTAGCAAGTTCCTCTGAAGCCAGATAGAGCTTCTTTTTCCCAAACTAGTAGTTGTCAAAAACAAAAGAATCCACATCTTGGAATAAAGTATCTTTTTTTTGGTGAAAATTAAATTATCCAGATTTTCAGAACCAGATGCCTCCAGAACTTGATGACAAAATTTGACATCAACAGAGATATCTTGATTTGTTTGTTGAAAAGCTTCTAGGGCATTTATCCAGTCGAGCACGAATCCTTTGACATGAGTTGAACCTCTCTCATATAGCTTTTTCTGTGTCTTTCTATCAATGTGAAAGACTCACTGTTTCTGCCATCCTCTAGGGCCCCTGGTTGTACATCCAGATATCCATAGGTACACAAAGTCTTCTCATGGGGATTTGGGCCCAACTGCCAAGTAAAATAGAAGGAAGGAAGTATTTCTGAGCCATTAGGGAGCTTTTGTTGCCCAGTGTTCATCAGTTCAGTTGTGCCAACCAGTTGTTTTATGTCTGAAACTGAGGCTTCCATCATTTATTTGATTCTACTCTTATCTCTGGTCATGCAGAAATGTTTTGGATTCTGCAAACTTCTTTATGTATTGCTCCTGGTGATCCAACAATATGACTATCCAGGTCATTGAAGAGAGGCATTTTCTAACTCCATCAATGATTTTGGAAACTCTGAGAAGAAAAGATTGTGCCCAGTGCTTGAAATCCCCAGCACTATGGGATGGCTTCTATGTCATAAGAATTCCTTTTAGTGTACAGTCAGGTGGGTGGCTAATTAGAGCAAAGGTCAAGATCAACATCAACTTAGAAGAAAGGATAAAGATGAAAAGAAAAAACTGCTTGCAATTACAATAGCTCCACTCTGATCTATTCAAACTTCTCATAGATTCTGAAAAATGGGGAACCACTAAACTTCTTACTGTTACCTAAACATGTAGCAAATTAACTGGCATTGGGAAGTTGTCAGAGATATAGCTGAAGTGAACTTTGTTTGGGACTAGAGGAGGCATCTTCTTCAGAGTATGTGAACGTGGCCATTGAAAGAGCTAAGAGTATCTGCTCTTAAGTCTCAGTGACATGGACTATCCCAAAGGTGAACTGGTTGGTTCTTAGTATTGTGGGATGGAACAAATGGGAGGAACAGTCCCTTTGGACTGGAAGTCAAGACTCTTCTTCTCCCTTTCCCTTTTTTTTTCTGGAGAAATCCAGAAAGAGAAGCCAATCTAGGAGCAGACCAGGACTCGTGAGGAGGTAGATTCTCCAGTCTAAGAGCTGGTAATGGCAGAGGCATATGGTAGGAACAGACATGTTCTCACCCAAGTGGTCCAATAGGAGAGTTGACCCCCCAGGTTCCTGACCCTATACTTGAAGAGACAGTGGTATAACCTCCACTCCCTGGGGAAGGGAAACACATGGAACTCCAGCTTTATGGAGGAGGGTCAAGAGTTCCAAACTTCAGCCGCCTGGAGAGAAAAGTGGTACAATCCTAGTATCTGACTTCCGAAAGAGAGAAGGGGTATTTCTATTTGTAGTAAGTGGAATACCTATCTATCAGGGTCCCCTGACATGTAAGTTAGGTTAGTTCTTTTGCTTAAAAGGTACTGAAAGTATCCTTATGGTTTTAATTGGCTCAGGGTACTAAAGGCTTGGGCAAATTGATGGAGTTTCTTGGCCACCCAAGTACCAAAGACACAGTAAGAAAAGATCATCTCCTCCTCCCTAGGGCCTCTGACCACTAAACCAGCAGTATGACTGGCACTTACACAGAAAAACTGTGCTCAGTTGAATCAACACTGTTTCCACATTGACTATCCTTCCCCTGTTATGGCTAAGCAAACTTCCTTTGGTTAATTATTAAATGGACTATGAGGGTCTCATTTTGTTCCAACCTCAAACCTGGGTTCAAGATTATTCTCAGGCTTAGTTTACTATCATTGGAGTAGGTGATGAACATCTAACTGAAGAGGAGGAAAAATTATAAAGAGGAGGGTGATTTCTGGGTGGGCACTATACTTCTGGTGGTCCTCCTGGTACATAGAAATAACTAAGTTTAGTACCTAGCTCACAAAAATAACCAGTTACAGTAGGCGACCATCAGATGGTTTCCTATTTTAAATAATTTATTCTGTCTAAGAAGGTATTAGGAGCAACTAGGTGGCAATGTAGTGGATAGAGTGCCGGGCCTGGAATCAAGAAGACACACCTTCCTATGCTCAGATCTAGCCTCAGACCCTTAACTAGTTCTGTGATCCTGAGAAAGTCACTTAACCCTGTTTACCTCAGTTTCCTTATCTGTAAAATGAGCTGGAGAAGGAAATGGCAAAGCATTCTAGTATCTTTGTCAAGAAAACCCTGAAATTGGGTCATAAAGAGTCTGCAGAACTAAACAACCTGGGGTCTGCCACACTCCAGATAAACACCCTCCCTCTCACCACCATTGCAGAATTGAACAGCATCACTGTGTCTGAGAGCCAGTATCATGAGGTCTTTATCTTCTTCCAGTCTCCACCAATCGAATTTGTCCTTAAAAGTTTATTTAAAGATATTTTTCATCCTACTTGCCCTTGTCACCTTTTGAGAAGCTTTCCCAAGAGATGAAAAATGCAAGTTACAGTTCTACTTCGAGTAATATTCATATGAAACTGTAAGAGTTTGTAAGACCTTTAGACTGAAAAGGGCACATTTATCTTTGTCCATATCCTAATGGAAATCTTGGTTTTTTCTACCTTCCTTTTCTGGCAGAGTGCAAACCACAGGCCCAGATTGTAGGACTTTGTGTGCAGAAGCACAAAGACTGAAGTGAATCTTAATTACATATAAGCCATGCCTTTGAAGGTCCTCACTTCCATGTGTTACTCACCAGGAGTATTGAAAACAAGAGTCTTTGTAAAGAAGTATTTCCTGATGTGATCAGGACATGTGTGCTCATTTAAAAAAAAACAAAACAAAACTCCATGGGTTCTAATTCTTTTAAGTCAAGTATTCTTTCTTCTGAGTCTGCAGGAAAGGAGGGAGGTGGGAATGTTTCAATAATTTCCTTTGACATCTGATTCCATTTTATGTACTTCCTTTGAAGGTTTATAATTAAGTTTACTCAAAACTGTAACTAGGGTGGAGCCACCAAGGCTTTGTCCCAGGATGGGAAATTTAAAGGGTACTGAGAATACTACTGCTTGGCACAGTGCTTTGAACCTAGTAGGTACTTAATAAATGTTTATAGAGTGATTGATATTCGAGTACTGTCCCAGGGAGAGCTTCTTCTCCTGTCTAGCCCTACTCCTAGTAGTGCTTTCCAAATATACTCCATTCCTTGCCTCCCTACTACCCCTATATATGAGGCAGCTAGGTGGCATAGTCGATAGAGCACCAGTGCAAGAGTCAGGAGGACCTGAGTTCAAATCTTACCTCAGACACTTGACACTCACTAGCTGTGTGACCTTGGGCAAGTCACTTAACTCCAACTGCCTCATCCTGGGTCATCTCCAGTCACCCTGATGAATACCTGGCCACTGGATTCAGATGGCTCTGGAGGAGAAGTGAGGCTGGTGACCTGCACAGCCCTCTCTCACTCAAAACAAAGTCAAGTGCAAGTCATGTCATTATGTCTCTGATGGCATGATCTTCTTTGGCAACGAAGGATGAACACACACGCTACCCCTATAGTGCATATGGTAGCTATAGACTTATCTCCTTCCTTTCCTAATGGCTAGACCTCTGACCCTATCTATTCCCAATCACGTGTCTCAGAAACTAAATATCTTTTTAATATTTTTTTTAGTTTTCAATATTCACTTTTATAAGAGTCTGAATTCCAATTTTTTCTCTCTCTCTCCTTTCCCCCCTCCCTAAGCAATTTGATATGGACTACACATTTACAATCTATTAAACATATTTCCACATTAGTCATGTTGTGAAAAAAGAAACAGAACAAAAGGGAAAAACCATGAGAAAGAAAAAACAAAAAAAAGAAAATAGTCTGCTTCGCTCTGCATTCAGACTCCAGAGTTCTTTCTCTGGATGTGAATGGCATTTTCCATCATGAATCTTTCGGAACTGTCTTAGATCATTGTATTTCTGAGAAGGATTAAGTCTATCAAAGTCTGCTATCATACAATGTTGCTGTTACTGTGTACGATGTTCTCCTGCTTCTGCTCACTTCACTCAGTATCACAGGAACTAAATTTCTACTAATAGCTCTGAGTTTCCCTGTGTTTCCTAGCCTTTACATCTTCCTTCACAATATGGTGGACTTTTCCTATTTCTTCTGATTCCATAATGAATCTCCTACATATGCTTTGCCCTCAAAATGTCCCCCTTGGTACATAGTCCTGATCGCCAGAAGCTTTTCCTGGCCTGAAGAATCCATCTTTGAAACAGAGGCTCAGCTAGGACTAGAGAAAAGTTGAGGAGAGGTGAGAAGCACACTATTCCTTCAGACAGCCCAACTCTTTCATGAAGCTTCCCTTATTTCTCCTCCTCCTCCTCTGAGTTAAAAGTCATCCCTCCCTCCTCAAATTTCTAATAGAAGTTTGGGCCCCTCTTAGGCACTTATCTCACTATGACCTACACCATTCTTATTTTTTTTGATTGTGGCACTACCATTCACCCAAACTCTCATGTTCACAGCCTTGAATTTATTGCCATTCTTGCCTCAGTCAACAAGTCAGTTAGCAAACATTTACTATGCTTATTATGTACTAGGGCACTGTGCTAAGTGGGAAACAAAAAAAGGCAAAAGGCAGTGCCTGCCCTCAAAGAGCTCACTGTGTAATGAGAGAGGCAACATGCAAACAACTCAGTACAAATGATACACACAAAATAAATTGGATATTGTCAATAGAGGGAAAGTGCTAGAACTATGGGGGATCAGGAAAGGTTTCTTGCAGAAGACGAGACTTTAGCTGAGATATGAAAGAACCCAGGGAGCCCGGAAGAGGAGATGAGGAGAGAAAGAGCCTTCTAAGCAAGGGAGACAGAATGAAAATGCCCAGAATCAGGTTGATAGAGTGTCCAGGGAGAAAAATAGCAAGGAGGCACTCTCTCCCTTGTCTTTCATATCAATTGAATTACCAAGTCCTGTAGAATTTCACTTCTGTCAATATTTGCCCCTCTGTCCCTTCCTCAATTTCCATTGCCACCCGTTCAGGTTATTAATTTCCGATGAGTTTTTCTGCCACCAATCTCTCCCTCCTTTCAATCAGCCTTCCTGATTTAAAACTCAAAGGGAGCTCAGAGGCTACTTAGTCTGCTTTACATCCCACCTACATCCCCAACAAGTGGTTATCCAGCTTCTTCCCGTTCATTCCCGTTCATTCTATAGGCAACCCAGTTCACTTTCAGATAGTTGTAATCAATAAGAAGGTTGTTTCTTCTATAAACCCTAAATCTGCCTCTCCAGAGCTTCCACTACTGCACTGAATTTTGCCTCTTGAGGTCAAACAGAACAAGCCTAGTTTCTCTTCCACAAAACAGTCCTTCAAGTACTTGAAGATATTTCTCATGTTCCTCCTAAGACTTCTCCTGACTAACCATCCTCAGTTTCTTCTAATCAACCTGTTGTGCTATATAGTTAGCAGTCTCCTCACAATCCTGTTCGCTCTCTCTCTCTCCTCTGGATACTGCTCATCCTTCCTAAAATGTTGTGCCTAGCACTGAATGAACACAATGCTCCAGATGAGAAAACTGAGGCAAACAGGGTTAAGACAGAGTCACACAGCTAGTAAGCATGTGAGTCCAGATTTGAACTCAGGTCTTCCTGATTGCAGGTCCAACACTCTATCCACTGGGCCACCTCAAAACCAACATGGCATTTGAAGGTAGTAATCTTTCTTCTATTTCTCTTTCCCTTCCCCCAACACACAGTATTAGCATCCATTGGATAAATGATGCTGACACCTAAAGCACAGGTCTAATCACATCATTCCATTGCTTAAGAAACTTTGACAGCTCTCTATTACCTCGAGGATAAATTGAAAACTATTTGTCACTTAAAGTCCTTCATGATTTGGTTCCAACTTCTCATTTCTGACTGATTTCATATTTCAACCTACTTCTCACTCCATATCCATTACTTTGATATCATTGGGACTTTCAAGTTTGAAAAGCCCTTTATAAATGTTATTTCATCTGATCCTCACAATAATACTGGAAGGTTTTGTTTTTTTTACAGTTGAGGAAACTGAGACTGAAAGAGGTTTGACTTGCCCAGGATCACACAGCTAGTAAGCATCTGAGGCCAGATTTTAATTCCATTTTCCTGACTCCAGGCCCAGTGCTCTATCCACTGAGCCACCTAACTGGTCAAGGGCTCAGACCGCCTCTGTAGTTTATACCTTTGTCTCCAACCATTTATATTCATAAGTCCCCAACCACAAACTGGTCAAGATAATTGGCTAAGGGAGCAGTGCTCTGAACCAGAAAGAAATGGAAAGCACAAGAGGCTAGACCTCTATCAACCTCTGCCTTGAAGGTAACAAACTTCACAGTTGATGTCCTGAGGGAGTTTAAGGGGAGATGTTTTTTGCCAGTCCTAGATTAGGAGTCACCAGTCAGGCTAAAAGAACCCTGTAACAATCCTGCTGTTACACACAAAAATAACCTTCTAAGCCAGATGCTGATAGTGAAGGAGGTTGCAGTTGTCCATCAAAGAGCAAGCCTGGGGAATCCATCCATTCATCCAGTAGAGATGCTAAATCCCATGAAGACTAGCTACAAAGTAATCTACCTGGTCCAGTCCAACAGCAGCTCAATGGCCGAATGACCTGCTTGGCTCAGTCTGTCATGTGTCGTACCCACTTGCCCAACAACCTGTTCAGTTCAGCCTAGCATCAGATCCACCTTTCCATCTGAGACACCAAGAAGCAAGGCCAACTGAGCCATCTGTCCAATGAAAATGTCAGGTCGTTGGAGGTGCTAGTCCTGCCTAAAAGTGGAGGGATTCATCCATCACTGGCACTGATGCTTCACCCCATCATGAATTTATTAGGATTCTTCAAAGAAAGAAAGAACATTAGGCCCTGCTGTTCTCGAGTTGTGAGTTGCTTTAGCCATATGTGTTCCCTATTCATGTGCCTTGTTACCATTATACTTTAAGTTTGTATCTACTCTTTTCTCCTGGATTCTGTGGCATCTTTGTGGAACAGGTTTCTGGAAGATATTCTTTGTAGCTACTGGTTTTGCTATGCCATTGAGTAAATGATTTTTGAAAAAGCTAATTGAGTCTCCTTGCTGATTATTACAGGAAAACACACTGGAGGGGGCTTGTAAAATACTGTGTTAGGTATAGTCTCCCACAGGGGCAGTACTAGAACTTGAGGCAGCAGTCATCCCTCTGAAGAAACAGCTTGTCAGGGTGACTGAAAGTTTTGGGGAGTAATCCAGAGGAGTATGTTCTCATTCATTCTCTCTCTCTCTCTCTCTCTCTCTCTCTCTCTCTCTCTCTCTCTCTCTCTCTCTCTCTCTCTCTCTCTCTCTCTCTCTCCCCTCCCCACATACATTGTACTTGAGAAGCTATGTTGTATAGTGCATTCAGGTGATCTGAGTCAGCTTAGGTTTATGTCTCACCTGTGATATATACTACAGTTGTATGACACCAGGTGCTTCATTTCACTTCTTAATGCCCCAGATATCTCAGAACAATCAGCTGCTGAGCAGGCTACTTCCCTTATATTTCCAAATCATACTGCCTGCACTCTGATCCTATTCCTCCCACCAGAGTTCAGATTCTTCCCCTGTGACCTAAGGCTCTGACAGGGGAACTCTCACTGACCCAATACCTCCCTTTCTTTTGAACTCTGGCTCACTTTTATTTGTTGTCGTTTTCTATTAGAATATAAGTTCCTTGAGAGCAAGGACTATCTTGCTTTCTTGTATCTCTCTTTCTAGCACTTAGTACAGTGCCTGGCAAATAGTAAGCACTTAATAAATCCTTTTTCATTCATTCATTCTTTGGTAGAGGAAGTTAACTCATGGGGAATTCCCTCTACCAATGAAATCACTGGTCTTGTACTATGTACATATAGGAATATATGTATACTATACACATATAGGAATACATGCATGTTACACACATGTAGGAATATATGTATGTTGTATACATATGTGAATATATAAATATACACATGTGACTATGTGTATATTATGCATATATTTATGTTTACTTATGCAAATTTCCCCCATACTCCTTGCTATTTTGGTTTGTCTACATATCTTTGGTGCCTAGCACAGTGCTGAGCGCAAGGTTGATGCTTGTTAAATTGAGCTGAATTGACTGACTGGAAATTCACTTCATTTAGTGAGTCTTAGTGATGGAGGCAGGAGAATAATTTCCCTATGATTTAGTTCTACACATTTGCGCATGGAATCACGGGCAAGGATAGGGTTGGGGGGGAACCCTAAAAGTTTCTGGTTTTGCCTTTGTGCAGCAGAGACCTGTCCCTACTTGAAGCAATGGATACAACAGGAGACAAAGCCCTGCACACTTCTGGCCTTTTGAAATATTACTAAAGCATACAGCAAATGACTGAGTTTGTGTTGCCTGTCACCAAAGTTCTCCAAAGCAGCTGTAGTCAGGGTAGGAGCAGCTTTGAGGCAAAAGCTATCATTCAACAAAGGTAAGACTTGCCATCTGTCCAGTCAGTCTTAACAGTTTGCAGTTAAATGTCAGTATCAGATATCTGCATTTCCCATCAGTCTTTACTTGCTCTAAAGCTATAAGAAGGACAACATAGCACAGAGGCAAGAGGAGAGAATTCTGAGCTGCCTCATAGCAAAAGTCACACAAAAGGTCACTTACCTATAAGCTCATCAGATTGATCAGAAATTAATCAATTTCCCTACAAGTATAATCCAATTCTAACTCAAATTGGGAAACTTTGTTGTAAATAGTTCAGCCATTTCCCAAGACACTATCAGGTAATGTATGCTTATGCTATCTACCTCACTAGGTTGCCAGTCATTGACACTTTAGTCTGAATGAGTCATAAAGGTTAAGCAGAGGTGGAAGGGGTGGTGATTTGTGGAGGGAGTATCCATACATGAGATCACTGGTCCCTTGACGAAATAACTATGACTGAGTTTCAGATCTTTTCATGAGAGCCCTAGAGAGAACCCAGACAACACTGACTATCTGAGGGGAAAGGAAGGGTAAATTAAAGAATTAGTTCTAAAAATATTTAAATTTTTTTTAAAATATAAAAGAATTAGTCTTTATATCTCAATGTACTAATTTTCCTTCCCCAAACCTCTTTCAACTCAACAAGGATTTATTAAGCAGGTACTGTGTGCCAGGTACTGTGCTTGGTGCTGAGGACTACAAAGAGCCTCTACCTTCAAGCAGGTTACATTCTCAGAAGGAAGGATGAAAATATGGAAATAGAAAACATGTACCAAGTAACTATGAAGTAATGGAGTTGAGGGAGAAGTGTTAAGAATTGGAGTGCTCTACACACCATTGACATCTGCACTTCCAGGAGGCCTCTTTCACCTTCCCAATGGCCAGTGCCCTCATTTCATCTATATTTCATGTTTGTTTATCTGTGACCATGTAGACACAACCCCCAAGAAAACAAGCTCCTTGGAGGCAAGGACTGCCTTGTTTTATCTTTGAATGGCATCATATCTGACACATTGTTGTTCAGTGGTATCTGACTCTGTGATTCTGTGTCCATGAGATTTTCTTGGCAAAGATACTGCAGTGGTTTGCCATTTCCTTCTCCAGTGGATTAAGACAAACTGAGGTTAAGTGACTTGCCCAGGGTCACACAGCTAGTGTCTGAGGTCATATCTGAACTCAGATCTTTGACTCCAGGCCCAGCTACTGAGCCATCTAGTTGCCTCCATCTAGCTCATAGTAAGCACTTTGTGAATACTTGTTGTTGACTGAATTATCCTGAACTACTTAAGATATTTGGTTAGTCTTCCACAAAGAGATATTTTCTACACTAAGGTGCTCTGACAAAGGATACCAACAGGGGATTTTACCACAAACAGGTTAAACCTGCATTCTGCTGGACCAGTTAGCTTTTGCAAAAACAACACTAGACTAGGTCAAGAAGGCCATGACCTGGTGAGATGAGCAGGGACTGAGGACCAGAAAGACCTTGTCTTACAGTCCTGGCTCTGTCACTTACCTGTGTGACCTTGGGCCAGTCTCTTCCCGCCTGGGCCTCAGTTTCCTCATTTGTAAAATGAGGTAACTGGGTTAAGATGATCTCTAAAATTCTTTTCAGTTCTAGATCTCTGCTCCTATGATCTTGCCACTTCTCTCTGTTCCTCAGTTTCCTTATCAGTGAAATAAGGGAGCTGGGCTAGATGACGTCTAAGGTGCCTCCCAGTGCTTCAGCTATGCTCTCCTGACTTCCGAGGCCTAGATTGGGGGACAGCTGCGGGGGAAGGGCCGGGGCCCTCCCTAGTGGTCTGGGGGAGGAGGTGGCGACAGAAGGGAGGTGGCTGCTGGCAGAAGGCTGGAAGGTCGGAGGCCAGGTGGGCAGACGAGGCCCCGCCTCCTCCCCTCCCCCCGCCTCCGCCCCCGCCCCTCTTGGCCTGCTCGGGGAGTAAGTAGCTCCGCCCAAGGCAAGGGATCCACCGAGTCCTCCGCTTTCCCAGCAGCCAGTGCAGCCCCCCCCCCACCCCCGCTTGGGTGACAAAGGACTGAGAGCCCTGTCAGTTGTCGCCTGTGTCGCTGCCGTCGCTCAAGGAGGGGGAGGGACCGAGCCCGAGGAGCCGCTGCTGTCCGAGGTGAGAGTCGCCGCCTTCCCGGAGCCCACTTCCTCCAGCGGGGAGGGGGTGGGGTCTGGAGTTACCCCTCTCCTCCTCCCCTCCCCCACCACAACAACAATCACTTACAGCAACCCCCTCCCAGTCAGGACGCCCCCCCCCCTCCGTCGGCTCTAGCTGTCCCGGCTGTGTGTCCGTCCGCGCAAGCGCGAAGCCCCGCTCCCTCTGGGCAGACCTTCCCCCACCCCCACCACACTGAGGGGGCTCTGGTTGTCTGTCAGTCTGTCTGGGCTGGGATTGGGGCAAGGAGACTGGGCTGCCTCGACGGCCGGCGGGCGATCCGAGGGAGCTCAGGGAGGGCACTGCTGCCAAAGAAGTCAGTGGCTCGCGTGGCATCGAAGGGAGGGAGGGATGGAGGAGGAAGGAGGACAGAAAAGGGTACTCGCCCCCAGTGGCCCCCATCTGGGCTCTTCCTCTTGCTCATCCCCTTTCCCCTCCCACAGCCCCTGCGCCTGGCATGGTTGGCAGCCTTGACGTTGAGAGACAAGACTGTGCGGGTGGGGGGGTGCCTGGGCTGGGAGGGAAGTGTCAGAGAAGGGTAGGGGATAGTACATGAGCCCCCAAAGATAATTAGATGATGGGGGTGGGGGGAAGGCGTGGACCCCCTCCACCTTCTGGGACCTCCCGGGCAGCACTGGAACTGTGCACAGCTGTAAACAAGCTCACGTGATCTGCCCATGTGGAACCGGGGTAGGAACACTGGATTGAAGAGTGGGCCCAGGGCATGTTTACCAGGGCGCCCTAACTAGGGGCTGGAGGGTTTCTACCTTTGGCTCATGGGGCTGAGCTCACTGCTATGAAGTCACTTTCTGTAGGATCATAGGCGGGGAATATCTTGTTCTGTGCCCTGGACACTTTATAGAGGAAGAGACAGGAATGGACAGGCTAAGTGACTCACCCAAGGTCACACAAGTAGTAAATAGGCAGGCTCCAGTACTCTTTCCACTACTTGTCACTACTTTACT
This sequence comes from Bettongia penicillata ogilbyi, assembly GCA_023548195.1. Taxonomy (NCBI): domain Eukaryota; kingdom Metazoa; phylum Chordata; class Mammalia; order Diprotodontia; family Potoroidae; genus Bettongia; species Bettongia penicillata. The sequence goes on along the minus strand of JAJHZJ010000104.1, from coordinate 11,945,697 downwards.
CGACCACTGAACCATAAAAAGCTAAAGAAACTCAGTTCCTCCAGGGCTAAGTAGGGGAGGGGTGGGGTGGGGTGGGGGGAGGGGGAGGAAGTGGGAAGTGAAGGGAAAGAAACAAATGATCCCCTGACTCCAGGAGGGGAAAGTGGGTTAAGGCTTGGAAATTTTGGTTCATTTTGCCATGCCCACAGAAGCATCCCAGCTCTGGAATTCCTACTCTTAGTGAGCTGGAAAACTGTTTCTAAACTAGTAATCACTCATTTCTATAGCACTTTGAAGATTTACAAAGTTTATCCCCCACAATAACCCTGTGAAGTACATGGAGTAAGTATTACCTTCATTTTATGTAAGGAAACTGAAGTTCTTCAGGGTTAAGTGACACACAACTATTTTAAGTATTAGTATACTGGTCTCTTTATTTAAACAGCTCAGGAGTCAGAGGACCTGAGTTCAAATCTCCCCTCTGCTATTATCTGTGTGAACTTAGACAAGTCACTTCACTTCCTTGGACTACAGTTTCCTTTGTAAAATATTGAGTTGGATTAGATAGCTTCTGAGATCACTTCCAGCTCCAGATCTGTGACCCTATGGGACCATTTATTAGGGGGTCTACTATGTTTCAGGTCTGGAGATACAAAGCCAAAAAAAGAGACACATTGCCTGTCCTCAAGGAGCTTACTCTATACCTGGGGGTGGGAAGGGTAGGGAAAGCAACACATAGCAGCATGTACATATTTACATGTACATGTAAATAAGAAAATACAAAACTACTTCAAGAGTGGGATGAGTAGAGCATTAATAGCTGGAGGACTTAAGAAAAACACTTGGGCTGAGTTGTGAAGGGAGCTAGTGCTGTTTCCGTACTTTGGCTGCCTCTCTGCTAAGGGATTTCACCTTTCTCTTATGATATATATCAAATGGAGTTGTTCATTTGGGGTTTTCTTGGCAGAGATACTGGAATGGTTTACCATTTCCTTCTCCAGCTCATTTTAGAGATGAGGAAACTGAGGCCAACAGGGTGAAGTGACTTGCTTAGGGTCACACAGCTAGTAAGTGTCTGAGGCCAGATTTGAACTCAGAAAGGTGAGTGCCATTCCAGTACTTTATCCACCGTGCCACCTAATGTCCATCAAATGAAGCTGCGCCAGCAACTTTCATATGGTTATAATAATTGGTTTAAATGGAAAGGGAAAAACAGAAGCTCAGTTGTATCTTTTGAGGATTACTTAGTAACGAATTGGGATACAGAAATGAGCCAGTGGTGATTTTTTTGTTTTATAGAAATGGCAGATGAGCTCCTCAGTAACTCAGTATGTGTACCTCATTCCATATAGACCTGATTTAGAAGCAATTGTCAGAAAACAAACTCAAAAGTCATGTGTGTGTGTATGTATAACTATCCTGTTAATTTCTGAAAATATTTATATCATTTCCCTTTTCAAAACATTCATATGGTAGCATTAAGATAGCCTCCTTTATACCTCATTTTTAAAAAATTGAAATTTTAACAGAACATGAGCTTGTCAACATGGTAAGGGGTCTGTTTCAATCCAACTTGGTCCTGAATTAAATGGAAAAATGGTTATTAGTACTTGACATCTAATGATATACTTGCAATCCATGAATGAGTTTTAGAAGTGTTTGGACTGCACAGGGCTTATAAACATGAACTAAGATATTTACAGTTGGAAGGAACCTCAGAAGCCACCTAGTTCAACCTCTCACATTTTACAGTTGAGCAAACAGAGTCCTAGATCGGGGAAGTGACTTGCCTAAAGTCATGCGGATAATGGAGCATCAGATCCAGGCCTCAAGCCTAAGTTCTCTGCTTTGAGCCAGCATAGTGTGTTCTGTATTCCAGTGCTTACTGGATGGAAATAGTAGCTATCTAACAAATTGCTACTTTGTATTTCCAGAGAGTGAGGCTTAGAGCAGTGATTTGGAAACTTTAGAGTTGCAATATGGTCCACTTCCACTGAAATTCTTGGTCTGGAGGAGCCGCTTGGTTTGCTGAGACTGAGGCTGAGGCTATTGGAGTGCATTGTGAGCTCTGGTGAGTCCTACCAAACTGGAAAAGTTTTAGACACAGGCCTGGTGACAGACTGTGTCCGTCATCTCAGGACCAGCCATGATAAATTGGGAAAGGCTTCTCAAAAGGTTGGTCACACAGTGATGAAATGTTGAGCCACAGTGGCTCATAAAAACTGCCTGGGGATTCATGGAGAGTTTGGAGTCTGTGTTGGTGACAGAGCCCATGCTGAGAAGGCACAGATCCTTGAAGTTTGGATTGTAAGCTCCTTGAGGGCAAGGACTATCTCATTTCTGTCTTTTTATCTTCAGCATCTAGCACAGTGCCTGGCACACAGTACGTGTTTAATAAATACTTGGTGATTGCTTGATTGATGACATTTTTTACCCCTTCCTAAAATTACTCTATGTTTTGAAAATCTTCACACAGTTGCAGATATTAAAGATAAATTGGAGTGTTAAAACCAAAGTGGAAAATTAAAAATATATGTGCCATGTATTTTTAAAAGTACAGTGTTGGAGCAGGTAGGTGGTACAGTGGATAAAGCATTGACCTGAGTTCAAATCCAGCCTCAGATACTATCTGTGTGACCCCAGGCAAGTCATTTAACCTCAACTGCTTCCAAAAGAAAAAAAGAAAAAAAAAGTACAGTGTTATAAGAGAATTCCTTTTTATTATTTTAAAATGTATAGTATTCATCCTTTACATTTTGAATGTGATTCAGTTTCCCTATATGTAATTAGGCAGTACTGAACTTGGATTGAGTATCTGATAAATGACCAATATTCTATAGTGGTATAAAAATGTTGTTATGTAGTATAGCATTATGGGCAATTTTCAGACTTAATGTGTACATTATTTATTACTTACAGAAGTGATGATGGTACCCAAAGCAAGATAACACATTTATAAACACACTGACAGTCTTACTCTTTGTAATAAATAGACAGAGGAATTCATAGGCTTATCACTTTAGAAATCTATGAGAGTTCTAAGGCCATCTAGTCCAGACTTCTCATTTTATAGAGGAAGAAACTGATCCCCAGAGAGAGGAAGTGACTTACCCAAGATCACACAGGTAGGGAGTAGAAGGGCTGAAATTTGAAGCCAGGACCTCTGACTCTAAAGTCAGCCCTCTTATTTACTGCACTAGGCTGCCTTCCCCTTGGTATTCCTGGTAATTCCTACAATTTGTGTTTTCTTCCGTTGCTCAAGAAGACCATGCCATCAGAGAAATAATGACATGACTTGCACTTGACTTTGTTTTGAGTGAGAGAGGGCTGTGCTGGTCACAGCCTCACTTCTTCTCCAGAGCCACCTGAATCCAGTGACCAGATATTCATCAGGATGACTGGAGGTGACTCAGGATGAGGCAATTGGGGTTAAGTGACTTGCCCAAGGTCACACAGCTAGTGAGTGTCAGCTCCTCCTGACTCCTGCACTGGTGCTCTATCCACTGCACCACCTAGCTGCCTAATTCCTACAATAATAGAAACTCAAAGAGTTATGGGGACTTGCATTTTGGAAAAAGGACAAAGGGGATTTTTCACAATAATATGGCAGAAGCGGAGGAGCTTATTGCCTTTAACTGTTCAATAATGAAACTACCAGACAAAAATAGCAAATATTGTTGGAAGAGATACTTTCTGCTTCTAGATAAGGGCAAGATGGCCTTGAAGATGATTAAACTATTCATGATAATCAGGGTGAACAGCTAAGGATGGAAACAGATGATAATTTGTATACTCTGGCTATGGAAATGCCTGAGTAACTGATACTAGTTTTCAAAGTTTTTAGACTGGACAACCTCAGTTAAAAAAAAATAATAAGAAAACAAATATCAAAGACTCTTCCCTTCAAAAAAAGATCATGTCACTTCTTCCTGGATTAAATAACCATTATTGTATGCGTGTGTGTATATGTGTGTGTGTGTGTGTGTGTGTGTGTGTGTGTTTTGAGATTGGGTCTCCCCAATTTGCCAACGCTGGAAGAATAGTAGCCCCTAGTATCCCAATACTGATCAGCATAGATGCTTTAACCTGCTGTTTTTCTAACCTGGGCTAGATTGCCCCCTCCTTAGGCAACTTGGAGGCCCTCTTCTCCTTCTGGAAGTCTACCATATTGGTGCCAGACACTTAATAAGCTTTAGTGCAACTGCAGCTCAAAACTTGAGCTCAAGGGATCCAATATAGCCTAAGCCTCTCCCAGTAGCAGGAATTACAGGCATGAGCCACCATGCTTGGCAGTTTTTGTTTTTTAATCAGCTCATGGTCCAAATTAGCAATGAAAGAATGGAGTCATCTTCCTGTATATTCACATAGTCTGTCCTTTCTATTTTCAATTCAACATGAACAGAACAGCATGTTAGAATACAAACATCTAAGTTCAGGTCTACTGCTCATCTCTGTGTAAGAGGAAAAAGGAAGTGCTCCTATGCCATTGTTTGTCAGAGGGAGGGAAAGAGAGCAATTTGCAAAATTATTACCAGATGGTTTACACATTTAAGATTTCTTTTCAATTTCATTCAGGGAAAGAAGGCCAAGGCAACTGCTTCAATGCCAAGCATCTATCTCCTAGGAAGGTTGAAGGTATTTTGGAACTTCAAATGAGATTTGAGCCAATCTTGTACTCACAGCCTTTAGGTAAATAGAAGGATCCAAAAGAGGGAGGCAAGAGTACCCTTTGCCACTCTTTTATCTCCCCTTACCTTACCCAATAACAAGCATCCACATGCTTGTTTCTCTCCTTTTTTTTTAATGTAAAAGCAATGATTCCAACAAACATCAGAGAAACATTTCATAGTGGATAAGCTAGTTGTGAAACTTCTCCGTGAATCAACATTTATTGCATGCCTACTCTGTGCCTTTAGCTGTACTAGGTGCTATTGAAGCTACAACAGAATTATGACAAGTTTCCTGCCCTGGAGGACCTTACAAATGAATTCAACAAATGTTTATTATAAAGTTCTTACCAGGTGAAGAACACTGTAGTAGGAAGGGTAGGTGAGATACAGATTTATATAATGCATAGTTCCTATTCTAATGGAGTTTATAGTAGAGAAGAAGGACAAGTCAAAAAGTATTGATGAAATACCTTTTAGGTGCCAATTATAGTGCTAAACGTGGGAGATACAAAGAAAGTAAAAAAAAAAAAAATAGTTGTTCTTAAGTAGCTTACTACCTAATGGAGGAGACAACATCCAAACAGCTAAGTACAGACAAGATATATACAGAGTCAATTGAAAATAATCTCAGGAAAGGCACTAACACTAAAGACCCAAACACAAATGACTATAAGAGAAAATTGAATTGGGAAGACAAAATCAATATACATGAAACAATGAGAGGGCAGTTAAGTGCTCACCTGTAGGATCCAGCCAAGAAAGTATTTAGGAAGGAGAGATTAGTGTGGGCTGGAGCTATTAAGAGAAGGCTTCTCCATAGAGGCAAGTCTTAAGCTAGCTCTTAAAGAGTAGGTAGGATTTAGGCAGACCAGCTTATGTTTGTTTGTTTTTAACATAATCTCTATTACAGCTTGCTTTTCCTTTTAAGTATGAAACACATTCAATATGTATCTTTCAAACATTCCCTGCTTATCTGTTTTTTTGTTCTTTTTTGTGCATTTTTTCTTTTTCAACTCTGAACTTAATTATAAAAAACCCTAAACATTTCCTTGTACACAGCAGGACACAAAAAGAAGATTCAAAACTCTGAATCTTCATTTTATATTTCTTGCTTTAAAAAAAATTTAGGTGATAAATTTCATATGTTACTTTCAAAATTGTTCTGCTTGTTGGTGCTTCCTTCTGAACTTCCTTTGTTTTCTCTGTACGTTTTAAGAAACGTTTTTCTTTTTTTCTCAAAAAAGAAATTCAGATATTTCTTCTTTGGTATCACTTTTGCCAACCCATTCCCTAATTAAAATAGGAAAAAAAAACCCTCATAATAAAGAAGCATAGTCAAACAAAACAAATCCACTCAGTGGCCCTGTCCAGAAATATTTGTCTTTTTCTATACTTTGAATCCATCCCTTCTGTGTCAGGAGATGGGTAACATGTTTCATCAGAGAGTCTCTGGTTGTTACTTTCAAAGTCTTTCAAAGTAATTTTTCTTTCTAGTACTGTTGTCATTGTATACATTATTCTCCTGGTTCTGTTCTTTTCACCGCATCAGTACCTACTTCCCAGGATTCCTTTCTTACAGTACAACAGGAAAGAAGGAAATTAGTGTTAAGTGATAAGTGCTTTGCAAATATGAATCTCATTTAATCCTCAGAATAGCCTGGGAAGGTAGGCACTATTATGATCCTATTTTACAGTTGAGGAAACTGAAGCACACAAGTTAAATGGCTTGCCCAGGGTTACACAGCTAGTAAGTTTCTGAGACTGGACTTGATCTCAGATCTTCTTTTCTCCAGGCCCAGCACTCTATCCAATGTGTTCCTGTTTTCATTCTAGCTCTCTAAAAAATTAGAATTTTCCTTTTTTTTTTTCCATTTTTTCCCATTTGATGAATATGAGGTAGAACTTCAGACCTGATTGTAAATGTTCATTTCTTTATTAGTGATTTGGAGCATTTTTTCATATGGTTGCTGTTAACTTGGATTTCTTTCTTTGATAACCGTCCATTCATATCCTTTGACCATTTTTCTATTGGGAAATAGCCCTTGTTCTTATAAATTTGAATCAATTCTCTATATACCTTGGATATGAGGCCTTTAGTCAGAGAAACTTGTTATAAATGTTTTTCCCTGTTTCCTTCCAAATTCTAACTACATTGGTTTTGTGTGTGCAAAAATTTTTTAATTTTATGTAATTAAGATGGTTTTATCTTCTGTGATCCTCTGTTTCCCTTTAAATCCTTAATGTCACTGAGGGGTAGCTGTTGGCAGCCACAGTTGTTCTTTCAAAGCAGGAAAATAACAATATGCATTATGAAAGGAAAACAAATTGATTTTCTCTTAAAATTAGTGTAACGAAGAATTTGCTAAAGAGCATAATAAATGACTGAATATGGTGTTTTTATACGAATTGAATTTTTGGATGAATATTGTGATGGCATTTTGAGAAATTGTCACTGTAGGAAATGGGTGAGAATTTCCAGAGGTGAGGCCACTCATCTGGGCCAATCACAGGGAGCCTTTGACTTCTGAGCAAAGCAACAGGCCATCATTACTGTATTCAGGAAGTCTGAGGATTGTTTATACATTAGACTGGCTTACGAAGACTGCCCAGATGGCATTTTTTTCAAGCTTAGGTAACTATAATCTCCTGTAAAGACTACTGTTGTGCTTCATCATCAGATAGAAGGGAGTCTTGGCCCTCAAAGGCTGTGTATTCCAGTAGAACAAAAGCTCTGGCAGGGCCTCCCAAGCTGAAAAGGCTTCCAGGACATCTCCTGTCAGAGGACCAGCCCAAGTATTGTGAGGCCCATCACCAAAAACTTGGCGATTGAGTGATGGGTTAATTTTTTCTGGCCAGAGCAACTCAGAAAGACTGTTTACTGACATACAGAAGGAGTGCAATTTGTATCCATGGAAGAGAGTGCCCATATGGATGAAAGCAAGCCATAGCTTTCAAATGCATTGGCTATGGGCAAACTTAGGCAAAGTTTGGCTTTGGTACATTCCCACCTACTCTTTCAGAGCCTCTCAAACCCTAGCTTCTATTGGCAGACTTTCCTAGTCTCCATCTCCCTTCTCTCCCAGAACCTTCCCTTTTAGATTACCTTCATATCCTATGTATAGATCTTATACGTACCTCAGTATTTACATATTATCTCCTCCATTAGGATGTTTCTTGAGAGTTGGGACTGTGGGGTTTTGATTTTTGTTTGTATATTCTTTGGCCTTTCTTTGTATCCCCAGCACTAGCATAGTACCTGGCACATAGTAGGCACTTAATAAATGCTTGTTAATTTGGCTAGCCCTCTCGTCATTCATGTGACCTCTAACCTATAACCACCCAAGTAACTAGTGCCCTGATTTTGCCCTCTGGTTACCTCATAGTTCCCACTGTGAGGCCTCATCCAAATTTGCCCTCCCTGGCATGTGTCTAGTACTCTGAATTTCTGCCTTCTTCACCTAGGAAAACTCACCTCAGGGCATGAGCTTCAACTTCCTGCCCCATTGATGGGAGGCAGTAGGGCATAATCCAGAGACCTGGATTCTACCTCCAAGTTAACCATTAATTTCACTGTGTAATCTTGGACAAGTGACTAGTTCTCTGAGCCTCAAATTTTTCATCTGTAAAAATGAGGGGCTTGGATTGGATGATTTCTAAAGTCCCTTCCAGCTTTAACATTCAGTGATCATTGGGAAGCAATCTCCTAAACTAATTCCTAGGAAAGTATTAATATTTGCTAACTATAGCTTATTAGCTCTCCTGAGGGATCTTACACATTCACGTTTTGCAATATTGACTAGGGAAAAGGAAAGACTGAAAAACACCTACCTCCAGAATCCCATTAATTCAGGGCAATTGCCATGCTACATTTCTCTTTGTTGGCCCGGCTGTTCATATTTATGGTGACCTGATGCCAGCTCCTTCCCAATTTTCATTGGGATCAGGTTAGGAGGGAACTTTCATTCCTTGCCAAGAAAAATGACAAATGAAGGCAGGTGCATGAAGTGGAGCACTGATAAACTGAGAAAAATGCTTTAATGTTTTTTTCAATGACTTCCAGAAAATTAACAGTGAGGTTATGATGCATGGGGTAATCTGGGGTAGAAATGAATTGTTAGAGACCTGGCTTTAGCTACAACTGGAAGGTAGAATTAGAGAGTATTGGAAATGAAGCTCCAAGAAGCTTGGACTTCCACACCTCCCTGAAGTTTGTTCCCTTGAGGCAGTGTAGATGTTCCCTGTCGAAGTCAGTCAGTGGCTGTTGTGTGAAGAGTTTCTTTTTGAAGGAGTGTCCACAGTAGAGTGCAAAGTGTCCAAACGTGGAAATTGGGACCCTTGTCTTCTTGGCTTAGCTCTGCTACCAAGGAGCTTTGTGCAAGTCACTTCCCTTTTGAGTCCTCTCCTCTGGAAAACACAAGGTTTGGTCTAGGTCTCTAAAGTCCCTCTGAGTTTAACATTCTGGGATTCTAATTCAATTGTTTCTATTTAAGAAAGAGACAAAGATTTTTTTGTATTTTACTTCCTTGGTGCCTGTATGTTGGCAAATGCGTTTTGTACCATCCATCATTTTTCCTAGGCTTAAGAAAAATATGTCTTTTAAAGCTCATTTTCTTTGAAATCCCACATAGTCTTCAAAGGTAGCACTTTTATCAAAGGAGGCACAATGTATTGGGACAATGATGGCAAATTTGGGTGTTGTGGTGCTAATGAAGCTTGCTGTACAGAGTAATTAAAGAACTTGTTGCCCTTGAAACAAAAAGGATTTACTAGAATTCTGAGAATATCTAATCCAACATGGAATGTATGGGTTATAGTGTTTTGGTTTTTAAAAGAAGAAAAAGGTAAAGCTGTACAGTAGTATATTTAGGCTGACAAGGTTGTAACTTTTATGTGATGTACATATATAACTTGTATGGTTTATATCCTTGGAGTAAAAAATAACGGTAATATTGTATTTACATATTTATATAACTCACAGGCCAGGACTACATAATCTGATATGTTCAGAATAATAAATTTATTTTTGTAAGGCAGTGTGGTATGAGTGGAGAGGATGGTGGATGAGACATGAGTAGACCTGAATTTTAGTCTGAGCTCTGGCATTAGCTAGTGGGGTGACCTTGGTCAGATAACTTCATTTTTCTCAGTCTCAGTTTTCTCATCGGTAAAATAGGAGTAGTAGTAGCATCTACCTCATGTGGTTATGGGGATCAAAAGAGAATTCAAATATAGCTCTGGATCTATGTGTGATGCCATATAAAATGCTTCACAAACCTGAAATCCTTTATATAAGTGGGATTTGTTTTTCTCTGATTTCTCAAGCAAGATAGTTGGACTAGATGTTCTCTCCGGCTCCTTTGAGCTCTAAACAGTTTTGATTCTAAGATTAATCGGCTGTGTAGGTGAATAAAAAGTGGAAAGTCAGAATGTGTAACTCCTGGGAAAGTGCTTAGTAGCCTTAGGTGCTAGTGCATATGTTGAAAGATGAGGAGAAATGGTTCAATGTTTTTTTAATGAGCACAAGGAAAATAGAATCTAGGGCCCCATTTGGTCAAATTTGGAAAGTCTGGATGATAGTGCCAATGATTAAGAATCTCCATCTGGTAAAAACTTTACCATTTGCTGTGGCCATTTTTTTCTGCGAGTGAATCTCAAATTCAAGCTAATAAATGACTTACAGAACAATTTTAAGGTTCAGTCCCTATAACTGAAAATTAGAGGTGTTCTAGAATTCTACAATTTAATTTGTCATCTTTTAGGGTCCTTAAAATTATTTGTATAAAAGGTGATGCATGTATGGCTTTTGATTTTTATTAAAAATATTACATTTAGAGGTGCTGTTGATTTTTTTTTAACTGAGCCTAGGAAACACAATAACACATTATCTAGCGAACAGATTTATGATAGCTTTGGCTATCTGAACATACCTGGAAAACTAGAATCAATCAAAAGAAGGACCTCTGAACTTTGAGGGAAATGGTTGCCACAAAACCCACATACTCTACTCAGTCCAGATGTAGATTCACCTTTGAGCCAAATTCTTTCTTGTTTACTTTGAATGTAGGTAGAATGAGGTAGAAATGAATTGTTAAAAAAACCTAGTTTTAGCTAGGACTGGAAGGTAGAGTAAGAGCATATATTGGAAGTGAAGCCCCAATTCCATTTCTTTCTAGGGTATAGAGATTTGTTTTATATCATTATGTGTCTCTTAATATCATTTAGAAATGAAAATCCAATTATCTCACTCCCCTGCTTAAGCCTGTTCAGTGGCTCCCAACTGTCTCTAAGATAAAGCTCAGCATTTAAAGCCCTTTATGGTCTGGCTATCTATCCTACCTCTTCAAGCTTATTGCCCGTACTCCCCTTCATGAACTGTGTTTCAGCCAAAGAAGCCTACTTGCCATTTCTGCTCTTCCTAACTCTTGGCAAAGGTACCATCATGATCCCATCAACCAGACTGGAAACCTAGGTGTCATCTTTGACTCCTCACTTTCTTCCCTCCCCCTTTACCTTCATAGCCAATCAATGGTCAAGTCCTGTGGTTTCCACCTTCTTAACATCTCTTGTGTGTGCCTCCTTTGCTCCTTTGACACTGACCCACCCCTGCATGACTGGTCTCTTTGATGTTGTTCCCACAAGACACTCCATCTCCCATTTTCACTGACTGACCCTTATGCCAGGAACTTTCTCCCCCTCATCTCTGCCTCCTGGCTTCTCTAACTTCCTTCAAGTCTCCTCTAAAGCCCTAGATTTTGCCAGAAACTTTCCCTGTCCTCCTTAATCTTCCCTCTGAGATTCCCCCTCATTTATCATGCATTTGTCTGGTTTGTACAAAGTTGTTTACATGTCTCTTCAATCAGACCATGAGCCTCTCAGAGCAGGGACTATATTTGTCTTTCTTTGTATCCCCAGTACTTAGCACAGTGCCTGCCACATAGTAGGTGCATAATAAATGCTTGGTGACTGTTTCTTGAATTTGGTATCACATCTCCCATTTCTGCGTTTTTACAGAGGCTGTCCTCCATGCCTAGAATGTCCTCCTTTCTCACCTCAGATTCTTAGAACTGGTTTCCTTCAAGGCTAAGCTCATGTGCTGCTTCGTATGGGAAACATTTCCTCCTCCCTCCAATCGTTAGTGCTCCAATCCTATTTGTTTACATTCTGTATCCCTCCAACGAAATGTAAGCTCCTTGAGGGCAGGTTTATCTTTGTGTCCCCATTCCCAGCATAGAGCTTAATAAATACTTGATGAATTGGGTGGGAAAAACTCATATGTAAATTTTAATTACTGTTAAATTTATTGTTTTGTGTCCAGTAAGTATGGAATTTATCTTATTTTTTAAAAATGTAAAAGTTAATTTCAGATGCTGATTTAGAGTCATTATTTAAAGGTACTTGGAGGGCTTTGGGGAGAGCTCAGGTGGGTCCCCTGCCTTTACTCTGCTATCTTGGCTCCGCCTCCTAATACAGATGCTGATCTAAAAGTTAAAATTTTGCTTTGCTTGAAGCATAGTATTGAAAAGTGCCATTAATTGAGATTGAGGGCTCTCTTTATTGCTTCATGGGCCAAATGTAATTTTTCATAGTGCTCTAATTTTTACAGTGTTCATGGTGTGTAAAAGGAGGATTTATAAATGATAGTTTGATACTTAGATTGAACCTGTTTTAGCATGCCAATAACAAGAGTTAAAGGTCATGTTTCATTAATTGATTTTTAAAGTATATTCGATGAATTATGAGCCATTATGAAACCAAATGCCAGCTAGCTTTTGCTTCTTGTAACATAAGCTTCTGTAATGAGTTATCATTCAGTTTTTCTTTTTCTCTTTGTACCCCCACCCTTGTCCCCTAGGATTGCAAAAATGCTTTGGAGTTTTTAACTGAATCAAAGACAGAAATCCAGACTAGATCAGAAACTGTAAGAAGAAAAGTAGTGGCCGGAGAGATTCAGTGCCAATGCAGCAACAAAGAAGGCAACCAGAATTAGTGGAAGGAAATCTTCCTGTTTTTGTATTTCCTACCGAGCTGATATTTTATGCAGATGACCAGTCAACGCACAAGCAGGTGCTGACACTGTATAACCCCTATGAATTTGCCCTAAAGTTCAAAGGTGAGTTCCTCTGTTTCAGGTGGCTGAAAGGTGATCTTGTTCAGTATAACTCTACTGTATTAGTACTTTATCCTTGGCCAATGTACCTAGCCATACCTGTATGATCATGCAAATGGATGCCTCCATCTGGGTTTTGGAAAGCTGGTCTTAAATGACTATTTTGACCTTTGTCTTTCAGTTTTATGCACTACTCCCAATAAGTATGTTGTCGTTGATGCTGCTGGGGCAGTGAAGCCTCAATGCTGTGTGGATATGTAAGTTAAAGTCATTTATTAGTTAAATGTTTTAAGGTCGATAATAACTTTCTTTAAAGTTTAGTAACGACAGGTTTAAAAAGCTGTATTTTGCATTTGTTACCTGCTCATAATTTTTATTTGACCTTTGCTATGCTTTGACTCGACTTAATGTTTGGATGACTGAGCTTCACTGTAAGAGGTTCCTAGGCAATTTAAAACAAATTGGTCAAATGCTTGTCCTATTTAAAAGGTGTTGAAGGCCATGTAGATCTTGAGTGTGTATTTTCTTTTTCATCATTATTATTATTTTATTTGTTTTCAGTGTTCTACAATCATTTTTATATATCTTAGATTTTTTCCCCTCCCCCCCTCCTTCCCCCCTACCTCCCCACTCCCCACTAAGATGGCACAGTTTTATATAGGTTCTATATATATATTCCTATTAAATACATTTATGACATTAGTCATATTGCATAGAAGAATTAAAATGAATGGGAGAAATCATAAAACAAACCAAAATCTATTACAATAGAAAATGATATGCTTCATTCTGTGATCGAATTCCATAGTTCTTTCTCAGGATGTGGAAGGCATTTTGCCTCAAGAGTCCATCCACTTTTTTTTTTTTCCTTCCACTTTTTAAGTCCTTGCATTGCAATGAAGTACTAAGTCTACCACAAAAATTCCTCACACACTGTGGTTGTTGCTGTGTACAAAGTTCTCCTGGTTCTGCTCCTTTCATTCAGCATCAGTTCATATATAAGTCTTTCCAGGCCTCTCTGAAGTCTTCTTGTTCATCATTTTTTATAACACAATAGTATTCCATTACATTCATATACCACAACTTGTTCAGCCATTCCCCAATTGATGGGCATCCCCTTGATTTCCAGTTTTTGGCCACCACAAAGAAAGCTGCTATAAATATTTTTGTACATGTGGGACCTTTTCCCATTTCTCTCTTTGATCTCTTTGGGATAGAGTCCCAGAAGCAATATTGCTGGGTCAAAAGGTTATGCACATTTTTGTAGCCCTTTGGGCATAGTTCCCAATTGCTCCCCAGAATGGTTGGATCAACCCATAGCTCCACCAATGAATTAGTGTTCCAACTCTCCCACATCTTCTCCAACATTTATCATCTTCCTGTTTTGTCATGTTAGCCAATCTGATAGGTGTGATGTGGTATCTCAGAGTTGTTTTGATTAGCATCTCTCTAATCAATAGTGATTTAGAGCATTTTTTCATATGACTATAGATAACTTTAATTTCTTCCTCTGAAAACTGCCTATTCATATCCTTTGACCATTTATCAATTGGGGAATGACTTGTATTCTTGAACATTTGACTCAGTTCTCTATGTATTTTAGAAATGAGACCTTTTTGATTGTGTACTTTCTATGAAAGCCTTTGGATTGTTTTTAAATTTCTCAATTGCAGTAGGGAGATGCAAGATCCTTTGAAAAAGGGGAAAAAAAAACAACCTCCCAACAACCTAGCTTCTCTTCTCTGGTTTGCTTTCTTTAAATTACTCCATCTGCACTAGGGGATTGGCTTTCTTTAGCACAATCTGATTTTCTTAGTGCTATGCTGAGAACAATGGGAATACAAGCTCATCTGCAATGATTCAGCTAAGAAGCCCAGGAAGTTTACCCAAATAGACAGGAAGCAAGTAAGAGAATGATGGGAGCAAGTGTGTAAGGAGCTTCTTATCTGTAAGAAGCTACAAGGGGCCTTCCAGATCATTTCATTTGGGGTATGAGCTGAATTATTTAATGAATCAATTCATATTTGGTTTTGCCCTAGTGGCAAAACCAGTGACCAGATGTGCCTGTGTTGACTGGTCCCTTATATTCACTTAAACCTTCTATGAGAACTACAAACAGGTAGCCAGGTTTTTCTTTCTAAAGTATCTTTGTTTCTCTAAGAGAGAAAGCTTAAGTAGCATGCTTTGGAATCTTAGAAAACCACTAAGAATGTGCTCTTCATTATCAGGGAGGGATTTTTCTTTGAATTTTCAATATGGGTAATAAAACTGTTGCAAAGGCTAGACTGTTGAAATGTAGTTTCTTGCCAAATGTCCTGGATGCTCTGTGTTCTTTATTAAGAAATAGCAGAATACATAAATATTGCTTTGTAGCAGAACCATGAACACATTGGCTTTTTTTTCACAGCACTGTGTTGCTGCCTTCATGTTGCACTATTAACGATGGATTCGCTGCTAGATTGCTTATTTCAGCCTCCATGTGTTGAACTCATTTTAGAGTTCATTGTGATCTTTTTGATTTATGAGCAGGAAATAATTGATTACTATTGCTGTTTAAATAGTAAATGCTGCAGCACCATTATCAGAAAAATGTAATATCTAAAATGTAGGAGGACTTTCTTATTTGTCTCTTTTGCAGTAGATTTTTGTAGAGAGACCCATTACTACATTTCAGATGCGTTATATCCTTTTCCCTTGAATATATCTGAATTTCCCATGTTTTTGGCTTACAGCAAATTTGTTTTGTTGTGATTTGTTAATAATGTTGCCTATATAGTATTGAAATCTACTTTTCCACTTGTTATTCAAAAATCCCCAAACTTAACAGCATTTATTTTCTGATCTTACACAGCGTAATTCGTCACAGAGATGTTCGGTCCTGCCACTATGATGTAATAGACAAATTCCGTCTCCAAGTTTCTGAGCAAAGCCAGAGAAAGGCTTTAGGACGGAAAGAGATTATTGCTACCCTTCTTCCATCTGCCAAAGAACAACGAAAGGAAGTGGAGGAAAAAAGGATAAAGGAACACTTAACAGAAAGTGTGTTTTTAGAGCAGATGCTCTGTCAAACAGGTCTCTATTCTAAAGAAGCTTAGTGAAGTTTTCTTTGTTTCTCTTTGCAGCAGGGCTTCCTAATCTTGAGTCTATTAATTTCAGAAAAATATTTTGATCACTTTCAGTTGGTTTCCTTTGTAAGCCTATATATTTCATGTTATGCATTTAAAAACATGATTCTAAGAAGGAGTCCATATAGACCTCACCAGATTAGCAAAGAGGGCCTTGGCACAAAAAGGTTCCAAATCCCTGGTTTACAATAACCTTGAGAATAAGAATAACTACATCAAAAATATGTGTGTGTGTGTGTGTGTGTGTGTGTGTGTGTATGTTTGTATACACATACACATGTCCAGGTGGTGGTGGGGCAGCTGGAAACTGAAGTGGATGATGGAGGGCTGGGGTTGGACTTCCCAACAGGGCCAGGATGTAAAGAACAGATGTGGCACACTATCCTTTACAAGTTCTTTTGAACCTGAAAAGACTAGGCAATGTATTTATTATATGCTAATATAGCTTAGCAGCTGTGTGCTTTGTTTTGATTACTTTTTCTTCATTCTTTCTTATTTAATATATTTGAAAGGAGAAATATCTTGGCAGCAGGACGAAAGGTCCATATGCTATTTATTGATTGATTATCATGATTGTCATGGTATGGTACTTAAAAAGAGCTGGAATTTCATTCCTCTGAGCATTCCTCCCCATCAGTACAGATTGCAGTCCCTCCAGGCCTTAGGTAGAAAGCCTTCCTTAGTTGTTCTGGCCAGAATAGTTCTTCACCTAGTGGTCCATCTTCTGGTGCTGAAATTTGCCATCCCTAACTGACTGGTCCTTGGAAGACAGAAGTACTTTGCCATTGCGCTTATACTTGAAGCCTTTTCATTTTGGGGTAGGACCTGTCTGACCGTGTGCAGTTTTGGCACAGCCTTAGAGAGCAATGGAAGCCCTCAAGGGACTCTTTCATTTGTGAATTTGTATCTCTAGCACCTAACCCAATACCTGGCATCTAATAGGTGCTTAATATATGCTGCTTGAATTGACTTGATGAAACATCAGAATAGGATGAATGGTGAAGCAATGGAGATGGGAACATATAATGGTGTGCCACACAATTCCCTCTCCTTTCCAAAGGGTTTGATAACAATTCAAATTTAAGATTTTTTTTTTAAGGAGAAAATAAGAAAAAATGCCAAAGGGCTCAATTTAGTCCCTTTCTCTTTTCCTGCATAGAGATTTTATGCAAAAATCATAATTCTAATTTTGCTTGAATAATAGCTGGCTGTTCCTCCCACTTATGCTTTGCCTTAATTATATAAATAATTAAATATTTATATCTTATATAAGGGGATTTGAGAACTGAATTTATTTAGTTGCTATAGCCTAAACTGAATTGATTAGTCTAGAAGGGGGGTGGGGAGAGTAAGAACAAGAACACACACAAGTGCTAAGTAACATTTGGCTTATACAGTAAGAAGGTGGACACCAGGAAGGTACTTTTCTATGTGGTTCATTTGCCCTCTCAAAGCTTTGTTAAGAAGGCTCATGTTGTTTTGGGGGAAAAAAACCTCATTAAAATTGGATTTAATTAAACTAGGCAGATTATAAAAATCCCCTGTGGGCTACTCATTCAATCCCTCTTCATTCCTCATTTCCTTCCAGTTTAGTTCTTCAGAAATGGTATTGTGTACTTTTAACATTGTCACCATCTCCACATTTGGCTCTTTGAATGTTAATCCTCCTCTCCTTTTTAATTCCTTCTCTCCCCACTTCTATTGTCAGAAGGAGAACCTTTTCCCTTTTTTTTTAATGGCATAAGTATAGTCAGCACCCGTATTTTCATTGTTATACAGCATTTACATGAGTTTTGTTGCTTAATCCCTTTCTTGTTACAGGAATTCATGGGTCCCCATCAATTTGTCCATTTGAGAAAGTTGAAAGGCAACCTTGGAGTCAGGAAGACCTGGGTTCAAGCCCCACTTCTGATGCCCACTGCAGTGTGGCTGTAGGCAAGTCATGTGATCTCTCAGTGCCCCAGGCAATTCTCTGACTAGAAATTACTGAGCTGGTACCCTTCTGGATTGCTGGGGGGAATTTACTCACTGGGAGTTCTAATGAAACCTTGGGTCTGGATTAAAAACCCTCCAAAGCACAGTAGAGTGGAGACAGCATTGGATCTGGAGTCAGAAAACCCAGGTTTGAATTTTGACTCAGATCCCTGTGTGACCTTGAGCACATTTCTCTCATGGTCATAGAAGCACAGATTTTAGAACTGGAAGGGGACCTTCAAGGTCAATTTATTGGGACCCAGAGATACAGAAGAGTGGTGGGGTCTGGTGGAAAGAGGTTTAGAGATGAGGCCCCAAGCTCAAACACCAGGTCTCTGTGATTTAGTCACTTTTGCCTTCTTGGCCTCAGTTTTCTCCTCTGTAAAATAAAGAGATTGGATTGGATGACCTCTGAGGTACCTTTCAGCTCTCATTCTGTGCTCCTATGACGGTGACTTGCCCAAGATCCTACTGATGGCAGGGCTAAAATCTTAGTCTTTTGTAGACATTGCCATACTCCTCAGGTTATATTATACAGCCTTTATAGCCAGAAAAAGGGGAAAGATGAATGAGACAGCAACTAGCACAGGCCTTTCTTCTCAGAATGGATGCCCAATAATTGTTGCTGACAAAGGAACCTGACACTCCTTTGAAGCCAAGAGCCCCTGTTGACACTATCTTTGATGTCAGAACAGTTTGTGAAATTGAAATTCTTTGCTTTGTCCATTTTCTAAATCCCATAGACTCTCCTGTTTAAATCCCTCTTGTGGAATGAGTGAAAGGAGGTATTTCTGGTAGCTGAGCCTGGCTCGGGGCCCCATCTGGCTGTTGTCTGGGGACCATCCTGGCTAAATTCAGACAAGCTCCTCACCACACTGGTGAAAGAAGATGGGGTTTTCCACCACAGTCCCTGTGGGCACCTTGCTCCTCAAGGAGGGAGGAGTTATGAGAGGCAGTACCCACACTGATAAAATTGTAGATCTTTGAAGTATCGAATTAAGAGACTGAATTAGCCTGTAATTATTTTGCCCCACCAAGAAAAATAACTGAGTCACTGGACCACGTTTATCTAATTACAAAAGCTTGTGTAATAGTGAAGAATAATATAGTATTTTCGGTAATAAGGTACTTCAACTCCTCCCTGGCATCATTTTTTAAAATTAGGGGACAGGGGAATGGGTGTTAAAATCAGATAGAAAACATGCTGTCAGACCCTCATAAGTGTATTTGGATCTAGAATATGACTGAGCAACAGAAAGTATTAACTTGAATGGTTCTTACTGAAACCTTTCATTCTTTCCTTTTTGGCTGCCATTTGTTTGAGATTCTGGGGAGGGGAGGAGTGGGGGCATATTTTTGTGCTTAAGAATTCTGCCTATTTACAAAAATGGAAAAGGCATAGAGAGATCTGATATTAAGCTTTTGTCTACGATGTTACATTCCCCCTACCCCCTCATCTGACTAGAAGCCATTTGTGCAGATGGGAAAGTTCTCTAGGGGAGATGATGGTTGGGGGCTGTTGGGCTTCCTTTTCTCAGTGCCACAAAGTTGAGGCCATCACCAGCCTGCTGAAGAAAAGAGGTGCCATAGCAAAATGCCTTCAACCCTGTATGCCAGATCCCTGTGTGCATCTTTGCCAGGTTATCCCATTTTCTCTAGTGATTATGTGGATTTCATGGGATCTTAGGTTTAGAACTAGAAGGGATCTTAGAGGTCATCTAATCCAACCCTCTCAATTTATAGAGATGGAAACTGAGTCCCACGGAGGTGAAGTGATTGACCCTAGGTCCCATTTAGGATCCTAGATCTGGAGCTGGAGGAGACATCAGAAACCATTTAGTTCAGTTCCCATATTTTACACATGAGGAAGCCAGGCACAGAGTGGTCAAGTGACTTGTCCTAAGTCAACCAACAAACATTTTTAAAGTACTTACTACGTGTCAGGCATTGTGTTAGGCACTAGGGATGCAACAGAAAGAACGAAACCTTCTCCAGGAGCTTGGATTCTAATGTAAATATCTTCTGACTTCATTTGTTTCCCTAGCCACTTAACCAGAGGTGGGGAACCTGCTGCCTTGAGGCCACATGTGGCCTTCTAGATCCTTAAATGCAGCCTTTTGACTGAATCTAAATTTTACAGAATCAATCCTTGAGGCCACAAGTTTCCCACCTGTGCGCTATGCCATACTACTGTTCTTCTAATTCCTTAGAATGGGTAATGAAAGCAAGTGAAATTCTGGCCATCTTATTGTGTCTTTGGAGTAAATAGCTTGTGTTTGGTATCTGGAATTCCATGGTTGGAAGTGTAATTTTCCTGGAGACCTGCTGAGACAAACTAGATGAATTTAGTTTCTTGCAAGGCTTTCAAAGTACCCATTTGTGTGAGTTGTTTTAACCTACAGCTTAGAGCTTTTCAGTAAAGCAATAAGCAAATACAATAGCCTAGGTAGAATCATTGCCTTCTAGCATAGATTGGAAATCACTAAAGATTGGAACATGAAGAGTTAATTATTAAGGGAAATGAAGAAAAAAGAAGAAAATTATTTTTGCAGGCAATATGGGTTAGAGGGCATCAATTGAGAAAGCATTTAGGCTGGAATGCTAAATGAAATTATATTTTAAAACTACCAAAGGTACTTTCCATGTATATAAGTTTTTTGATGCCCTTTTGGCTTTATATCACATTAATTTCTGAATATCCTTCCTTGGAGCCATCCTGAAGGTATCTTCTAAAGGAAAATTACCATGTTTAAAATTATGGTTTTAAAATGTCACCTTTAATAATGGAGGATGAGCTTAAGCAGTATCTGTGCTTTGGTTTGCCTGAAAAGCACTCAAGTACTGTGACTTCAGCTATGTTAAGTGGTGAATTAATAGATTTTGTGGCCCAATAGAAACAGCACTGGATCTGGAGTGACTGGACAGTGTTCCAGTTCTTATTCTGCCATTACTTTATGGGTAACCTTGGACAAGGCTCCCCATCTCCCTGGGCCTCAGTTTTCCCATCTATAAAATGAAGTTGTTAGACTAGGGCTCTGAGGTCCCTTGTGGTTCTAAGCCTTTGATCCTCTGAACAACAAGGATTTTTTGCTTATGTTTACTGAGTCTGTGTCCTGTGAATTTACAAGGAGATTTTTTTTCTTTTTTGGAGTTGCTTAAATTAAAAAAAAAACACCACCTTATTTAATTCTTTTTTCTCTTGTGGGTTTGGGGACATTGATGTGGTTTTCAGTAATCTTTGTTGAAATGATGACTTAATAATTAAATTTTTTTCTTAAAGGAAATCTATTCTTACTAGGAATGTAAGTCACTAAATGTGCTTCAGTTATTGTCATTGACAGTTGAGCTGAGTCTCTTGTGATAACATTTGTATTTTATTGCTTCAGCTGAATTGGTAATCACTGAAGTTTAGATTTGTTTTCTCTGATCTGGCTTTGGTGAGGTTGATTTAAAGTGAGCATTATGCCTGCAGGAATGAACAGCCTCATTTTGTAAAAGAAGACAAAGGTCATTTGCTTTAATGAAAGAGACAAGAGTGGAAAATCTTTATAGTGGGGGATGTTACTGTCACATTTTGTAAAATGTATGAGAGTGTGTAATGCAGTAGAATAATGTCTGATAATACATTTTAGGAAGATCTTATTTGCCAGTTATAGGTTAAGGGCTAATTTTGTTTTAAATTACAAAGTAGGCTATAATAGAACAAAATAATCATTAGGATGATTTGGGTTTTAAATTGTTTTCCCCTTAAACAAATTAAACCTTGCCTCTCCCATCATATATGCAGACTTATTTTCTTCCTTTCCACCTGAGGCAGTCATGAAGATAATTTAAAACTTTTCTTTGTGTACTTTCTTGCTTGCCTGCTGCCGTGCTCTGAGTGGGGCAGAAGAGCAACAGCTCTGCAGATGGGCATAATGGAGGGATGGATGCCAAAGGGACACCTCCAAGGATAGTGGTAATGGGATTTTGTGACTAGGAATGAAGGGGAGCTGGAGTCCAATCCTGTGGATGCTGTAAGACCCAGAAAGTAGTGGGATGAAGAGTGTTTCCTTGGCCTCTTTGAGGGGTGGGGTCCCAGATAAGGAGCCCAGGGTGTCGTATGGCATGGCAGGGATGGGGAAGTCTACTGGAAGATAAGGCAGAGATGTTAGTGGGTACATAATTTCAAGGCTGACAAGTATTCTTGAAAGGCTCACAGATGAATTCTGTTTAAATTGTATTGAAAGGATTTAAGCTTCAAGAAATATGTTTGTATTTTTACAGAAAACAGGACTGTCTCTTCAGGACCTAGTTTGTTAACTGTTTTCCTGGGAATAGTGTGCGTTGCAGCTCTGATGCTACCCACCTTGGGAGAAGTGGAATCCCTAGTGCCTCTCTACTTCCATTTAAGCGTGAATCAGAAATTAGTGGCTGCTTATGTTTTAGGTAAGTATGTTTTTCTAAATTACATCTTGGGGTAAACTTATGGAGATAATTTTTATGGTTTGGACTTTATCAATTTTTTTTGAAAGCCCTGGATGGAGATTGGACCCAAAGGAACTTCCATATAAAGTGTTTCCTTTAGGTTTGCTTTCTTTTTGGTTCCTATTCACTTGTTTCTGTATGCATTGAATCTTGTTAGGGAGAGATTTAGGGTTACCCTAAATCTAGATGTCTGGTGCCATTAGGCTGGTATCCCAATGCATTTGTACAACTCACTCTTCTCCTTTATGATCTTTCTCATGGTAGAAGGCATGCATGTAGTACAGGCCTCTCTTCTTGACCTTGCCCCTACCCTCCTCATCAAATCGTGAATACTATGTGCCTTCTTGCAATTTCCTAGAGATCTGTTAAGCATTTCTGATTTAAAATAGTCTTCTTTTTCCTCGTGTGATTCTTAGCAAGGAGGCATCTGTCTTGTTTCCTAAAAGTCACCTAATCTGAAATATTCCAACTTGAGAGAATGCCAAACCAAAATTGGGCTTCCCTTTCCTTCTGTCATGACTGGTACAAGTGTGAGTTTGTGCCCTGTGCCATGAAGAGTTGCTTCCCTGCCACTGTGTGGACAGGGCTGCATTGGTAAGGAATGGCTAAAGATTGTGCAGTTAGATGGTACGGGATCCTCTCGATGCCCCATTATGGACAGGTCTGGCAAAAGTTAATGTCTCCTGCCTTGAACTTAATATTTGGATGGGGGGTAGTTTGGGCAGTGTAGATCAGTGTCTTGCCTTGCTGCAGACACTGTACTACATCTCTCATTTCAACCTCTGATTGCCCACAGTCTTGGCTTCCACATCACACGGTTAGTGCATTTTGAACATGGAATCAGGTAAAAATCCAGTCTTTTTCATTTGAACTATTGTCAAGCCTTCTGTATTCTGTACTTAAGCAATTGATTGTTTTTTTAAAAATCTAAGTGTAGGACTTTATATTTATACCTACTAAATGACATCTTGTAAGCTGGTCCATCGTTCCAGCTTGAGATCCCTTTGTCTCTGCATTCTGTAATATATTTTATGTTGTTGCTTCCAGTTTTGTCACCAGCAACTTTAATAAGTATCTCTTCTTATCATTCAAGTTTTAGATAAAAATGTTAAACAGGACAAAGTCAAGCTCTCTAGCACCCACTGGGGATTTTCCTCTAGGTTAGGAATTCTGGGGGGTCTGGGGACAGATTCCAAGGGGTCTGAGAACTTGGATGGGGGGAAAAATTCCCTCTTTATTTTCATTAACCTCTCACTGAAATTGAGCATTTCCTCCAATTATGAATGAAAGGTCCATAGGCTTCATCAGTCGTGGGCCAGAGAGGCCCCCATGACCAAGAAAAGGTGAAGAGGCCCTTCTTGGGGTTCCCAGTGAGTCCTTACTCAATACTCTGGCAGAGTTGTCTTGGTGATAAATTCCCCTAACTCCGCTACCATCCAGCCTCACCCTCCAATGTACTTTGCCTAAGTACTTTCCCAGATTCACTAGATAACTCTTTGACCCCTGCTTGGTTTCTAGCTGTGTAGGCTTGACTTTTTTGTCTCACAGACTAAGAGAAAGCAGGGTATGCAGTTCCATTTTGGTCTGATTTTGTGTAGAACTTGAATGCTTTTACATATGTTTTTTCATGTATATAACACCCCATGAGAATGGAAGATACAAGTTTTTGACATCTGAGAAACTGAGGCTTAGAGACAGTAAGTGGCATTGCCTGATTCCCAGCTCAGAACCCTTTCCACTAAAATACTATTGTCATTAGGCAAATGGCAGATGCCATGAGTCCATTCTCAGGCTGACTCATCACTAGCTCCTCCTTTTAACTTCTAATAAAGAGTTTATTGAAATTAAGTTGTGAGTTGGTAAAAGAGTCTTTAACATCAGCAACCTGCCTAAGTAAGTCAAGGATTTGTGACTTTTGTCAGCTACTCCCTCCATGGATCATCACACCCTGCAGTAACTTAGTAGATAGTGTTTGAGAGTTGCTTGTACAGAGAAAGCAACCAGGATGCTGAAGGGATGGGACTCCCTATCATATGAACTGGGCATGTTTAGCCTAGGGAGAAAGTTCAGGAGGATATGATAGCTGGCTTTAAGTATTTGAAAAGCCAGCATATGGAAGAGGGCATTAGCTTTGTTCTGCTTGGCAGAACCAGGCCCAGTGGGTAGAGGCCATGGAGATGTAAGCTGTACAGAAGTGGGATGGGCTACCAACTTCTAGAGGTGGCTTCCCCACTTTGGAGGTCTTTTTCAAAGCAGAAGCCAGATCACCATTTGCTGGGTGTGTTATAGAGTGGATTCTGACACTGTGGACTCACCCTCTGATTCCTGGGAGTCTCTGATAGTGTACTCTTCCATCTTGTTCTTCTGTCTCTCTGACCAGCATGTCTATGTCTCCTTTACAAGTTCCTTCTTGTTCTTTCCCTGCCTCAAACATAGGTATCCCCTAAGGTTCTGTTCTTGGCTCATCTCTTCTGTGTCTACACTTTCTGCTTTGGCTATGACATTCACTTCAATTGGCACCTATCTGCAAATAAGTCCCAAACTTATATAATCTACCCCCTGCCCCCTGCCCAGAGTTCTAGTTCCATATTTTCAAACCCCCTCCTGGATATTTCTACCTAGATGTCCAGCTAGCACATTAAATTCAACATATCTAAAATGGAACTTATTGTCTGCCCCTGAGACCTGCCCCTCCCACTAATGAACTTCTCTATATTAAGGTCACCTCAGCATATATCCCTATATCTGTCCTTCTCCGTCTTTACCTACTGAATGTCTATTCATTTTTAAAGCCCAGTTCAAACATTCTTTCTTCCAGGAAACTTCTTTTTCAATTTGCTAATGTAGTTTAGTGTTGTGGTCCAAGCTGACCTCAGAGTCTAGTCCTGCCTCTGACATTCATATGTGCTGTGTGACTGTGGACAAGTCACCTAATCCTAGGTAAATCTATTAGACTAGTGTTATAATGTAGGGACTGCTCTGTATGGGTAAAGGGAATTTCCATACCCAACTTTCTCCATATTGAGGAAATCACAGGCCCCTTCCTCTCCTCCAATGCAGTTACTACACTACAAACTTCTTGCAGAGCAAAGACTTTATTTTCTCTAAATGTTGTATTTCTTCAAGGTCTAGCAGTGCTCTGTCCATAGTAGGCATTTATTAAATGTTTGTTGACTGGTTAGAAGAAAGAGGAACAGAAAAATTCTCATCCAATCTAAAATTTCTAATCTCTAGTAACAGATCTTTCTTTGGATCTTTTGTTATATGAATAAATGAAAAACTTAAGGTGAACCCAACTACTTTATTGGTTTGAGACTTCAAGACCCTTCCTCTCTAAAAAGTTTTCCCTTAGCCACTAGAGCTAGCAAGAATAGTAGATTCATGTTTAGAAGAGACTCCCAGGCTTGTAACTCCCTATCTGCAGAGAGATTTCAGAAGCCATCGATGGTCCCACTCTCCCCTTTTACAGATGAGGGAAGCAAAGCTCAAGGATTCTAAAGGCCTTGGCCCAGGTCACCTGGGAGGAAGGAGGTGAAGCCAGGCTCTGCTTCCAGAGTTGGAGCTCTTTCCATGCCTGTCACTGCTTCTCTTCCATTACTGGGTCTCCATGGACCTAAGAGTGTGTGCCTGGGCAGTTATGGAATGCTGTCTAAAGATGTTAAGCCATCAACTCTATGAGCAGGCAAAGATCTTTCTGAGACAGCCATTCTGTGAGGGTTACTAGCACCTAAGGGGCTGCTGATAACAGCATAAAGAAGGGCTGTGTATGGTGGAATTCTTTAAAGTGAGAGGGCTTTGATTCCATTGTTACTCAGGCTGAGGGCTGTCAGCCCTGTCTGGGTGAGGTAGATTTGAAGGGAATACGGCTCCTAGTAGCCCTTGAGAAAACAAAAACATCTTTCTCCACTACTTGTGTGGACAAGGCCAGTTGAGGCCTGTTATATCCTCCCTGGCCTTGTATTTTTGATGTTTCCCTCTCTGCTACTGGCTCCTTCCCCTAAGCCTGCAAAACTGCTCCATTATCCCTGGTCATCAGAACTAATCGATCAGCAAGCATTTATTAAGCTCTTATTATGTGCCAGGCGCCTCACTAAGCTTGAAGAATACAAAGAAAGGTCAGAACAGTGCCTGGCCTCACATTTCAGTGGGGGAGACAACATGTAAATAAATAGGTACTATATGCAGGAAACATATAGAGTAGATGGAAGGTGACCTTGGAGTGGAGGGGTTGAGCAGTTGGATATGGAGGGGACAAGGAGAAGGTGATATTTGTATTCTGCCTCTTTGGTTTATTTGTATTGAGTCTTGAAGGAAGCTGGAGACTCTAAGACTTGCAGGTGAGGAGGGAGGGCATTCCAGGCAGGAGGGACAGCGAGTGCAAAGGTACAGAGATGGGAGATGGAGAGTGGTTTCCAAGGAAAAAAGGCCAGTGTAACTAGTTCACAGACCATGTAGGGGGAGTAAAGTGTAAAAAGACAGGAAAGACAGGACAGGGCCAAGGTATAAGAAGCTCTAAATGCCAAACAGAGGACTTCTTATTGATAATCCTGGAAGTTAGCAGGAAGACACTGGAAGTTATTGAATAGAAGGTGACATGATCAGATCTGTGCTTCAGGAAAATCACTGAATTAAGTGGATAAAATTTGAGACAGGAAGACCATTTAGGAGGCCTTTGCAATGCAGCATTCTTTTACTGGGCCCCTTCCTCAAGCCATTGTCCTATCTCTTCTTCATTGATGTCACACTATTAGAAAGTGCTGCCTATTTCACCATCAACCTCACTTCCCAAACCCTGGTGCTTTGTCCCCACTACTTTCCGGGAACAGCTCTTTGGAAGGTTAAGCCACCAGTGGCCAGCAGCCAGAAGCTCAGTGTCACAGCACTCAGACAGGGGAAGTTCAAATCCCGCCTCAGATACATCCTGGATGTGGGACTCTGGGCAAGTTTCTCTCCCCCTCAGTTACCTCATCCATAAAGCCTGAATGATAATTACTAGCACCTAGTTCACAGGGCTGTTAGGAGCAGGTGTTTGAGATCATTTCATGTGACCTCATCCATTCTAATCTCTCTACTTGAAAATGTTTCTGCAGCCCTCCCTTTCTTAGTGTCTCAGAATAGCTCTTTGTCTTTGCCCACCTCTGTTCCTTCTGGATTACCGGATGGACGGCTGCTTTGCTTACTTTCGAGAGACTAAATGTTCCTGTCCTCTTGATCTCTTCCCCTCAGGTCATTCTTCTGGGACACCACCTTTTAATCATTCCCTCTGTACAGCCCACTTTCAATCCAATGTCTCCTCCCCCAAACACATGCTTAGGACATTCCTCTCTTAAACAAACAAATCAAAAACTGTTTCCTTCATCCCACTACCCTAGAGCTACACATCTTTTCTCCTTCCTTTTGTCTGTTAGTCTTCTGGAAAGAGAAGTTCCATTCACTGCACCATTTCCTTAGCCTTTACTGACTGGACTTTCTCTCCACTACTTGACTAAAAGTGTTCTCTCCAGGGCTGTTCCACAGGGCCCAGAGGCCGAGTAACAACATGGCCTTTCTGCAGTCTTTCACTCTGACCTCTCTGCACAGTTCTATAATGTGCACTACCATGTCCTTTTGGGCAGATTTCCCCACTTTGGCATTCAGGACACCGTGCTAATTTCTTCCTTCTTCAAGTTCTCTGGTGGTGCCTTCTTTGCTCACTGTCCTTACTTTCTGTTCTACTTCCTAACGTTGTACACACACTCTCTCTGTCTCTCTCTCTCTTTTTGTCTCTCTCTCTCTCCCTCTCTTTCCCTCTCATTCCCCCTATTAGAAAGAGCTCCTCTGGTCCTGACTGAAGCTATCACCTCTATGAGAATGGCTCCCAAGGTTACATCTTCATCCCTGACTTTCCTGAACTTGGGCTCCACATCTCCAACATCCTCCCTCACCTCCAACTCAACATATTTCAAATGGGACTCCTTGTCTTCAGCACCAAAGAAGCTTCCTTTCCAACTAGTTGGCATAGGGGATAGAATTTGGGACTTGGAATGAGAAAGACCAGAGTTTGAGTCCTTCCTCAGATACTTCCTAGCAGTGTGATCCTGGGCAAGTCATTTAACCTCTCTGTGCCTCAGTTTTCCCATCTATAAACTGGAGATAATAAAGCACTTACTTCACAGTGTTCTTATATGGATCAAATGAATTAATATGTATAAAGCCCTTTGCCAACCTTGAAGTGCTAAATAAATGCTAGTTACTTTATTATTATTATTCCCCACATACACCGTTTTTGTCAGTGGTATCATTATTTCCTCACTCAGAGTCTTGGAATCATCCCTGAATCTTCCTTTTTCTCCCCATATTCTATTAGTCATCAAGGCCTATTGATTTCTTCCTTCATACTGTCTTTTTAATCTATTCCTTTCCATTCATGCCTCCCCACACTAATTCAGGCCTCATTACCTCAAGGAATAGTATAATGGAAAGACAATTTGCTCTGGAGTCACAAATCTCACCTCTAACTCTACCCATGACCTTGGGTAAGTCACTTTACCTCTGTGGGCCTCAGTTTCCTCATTGGGAAATGAAAAGGTTGTACTAGATGGCCTCTGGGATTCCTTCTGATGACCCTATGGCTGGAAAATTGCAGTATTCTTTTCAGTGGGCTCCCTGCCTTGTTTCTGCTGCCTCACATAGTGCTTTCAGATTGACCTAACATACTACTTTGCATGTATTATTTCCCAGTTAGAAACCATCAGTAACTCCCTATTACCTATAAAATGCAAGCTCTTCAAGACTGGCTTTCAAGGCATTCCCCAATCTAGCTCTTCGTCTGTCTCTTCCCCTTTCAGCTCCCAACCTGCTCTGGCCAAACTAGGCCATTTTCCCCCCAATATGGCAAGAATGGGAGAATGGTCACACTGGTGTCCACATGCAGCCACTTGCCTTGAATGTACTGCCTTTGCATATCAAAGGCTTTGGTGCCTTTCAAGGGTCTGCTGAGTTTCTTACCTCTGCCTTGAAGCTTTGGTAACTGTGCCTTCTAGGAACACTCACTTTCTGTAGCATTTACTGTGTACACTTGGCAAATGCCCTCATGCTTTGTTTCCATACATGCCCTGTTTACCCCAAATAGACTAAGATCCTCAAGACCAAGGACTGCCCTATACCTCTCTATAACCCATACCTTATTCTATCATATATCTCTGTACCTACTGCATAGATCTGACACCAATTACATATATGCTGATGATGAGATTCTGTCTTCTGGCATCTCTGGCACTACTTTCCCAAGTCATGTCTACTGTTATGGCCATTGTGCCAGTACAGACGGGCAAATGTGTTTGTTGGTGAGAATACTATATCCAAACATCCCTTGGTCTAGTTCATTCATTGTCTCTCTGGTTTCCCATGCTGCTGTAGCTCAATACATTCATCGTCTGGTAGCCAACCTTTGGTGATGAGCTTGTCCACACTTGGCCAAGCCAATCCTGTATGGTCATCCATACCTGTGCTCGAAGCTTGTCCAGCTTGACACAGGGCCTGCCCGAGCTAGCACTGGTCTGGCACAGCCTTTCAAGAGCCCAGAAGGTAGGAGGAGGCATTGAAGCAGGACTTTAGAGGAACATTTCCTGATGTAATTAACCCCACCCAGTGGCTGCCCTTTGTTTTAAATTGAATTTCTTTGTGTAACACAAATGTGATTTCAGCTAAATTCAATTTACTTTGACTTCTTAGTTGAGTGCCTCTTCCTATGTGTGGCTGCTTTAATCATTTTAAGTCTGAACAATCTCTCTTTGAATGGGGAATTTCTGTGAAATGCCATTTCTATAAGACGGGGTCTTCAATTTTTGTCTTTCAGGTCTTATTACAATGGTTATACTCAGAATATGAACAAGGGCGAAAATTGACTTTGGAAATAATTTTACCTTCTTCACATCATCATGACTGTGGACTGCCTTTGATTCTCATTTGGCTCATTAATATGTGACAGAAAATCTATTAGTGATTGAACATAATTGCGAAAGTGTAGTATCTCTATATCTTGATCTTTATCTCTGTTGAGATAAAGATACACACACACACACACACACACATATATCTGTATAAATTGATGTATAACTTGTATTGGAAGGACGCTGGCACATCATGTTCACCATGTTACCGAGACCTGTGATGGTTTTGTTGAGTGACTTCTGTGAAATGATTCGAAGAAACTGTCTTTTTATATCAATGCCTTGTTGTACAAAAGACTTTTATTAAAGCAGTGTTTGTTATTTGATTATCTTTCTCTAATTCACCTTGCTTGTTAAGGTCCTGTTTGCCCTCAGGGTTAGAGGATGAGAAGGCTAAGCTGATGGAAATGAAAACAACAACACAATACGTGTGTTTATTCTCGCACTGCAAGCATTAATGTTAGCACCTCTGCCCTCTTAGTGTTTCTAAAAGTGAAATTTAAGTTAAGAATATGTGTGAAATACAATATATAGGCCCAGGGAATCCCAGATGTCCTAGGGTCTCACCGAATATCCAAAGCAGCTGGTTCACCTAGTGAGCTAGCTAGGTAACCAGTTGGATGGCAAACTTGAAAGTCGCTAAGGTTTTTTTTTTATCGAAACAGCCATTGGTGTGGCCATCCGGGAGGTCTCTTTCTTTGGCCTAATAGGCATCCTAAAAGGAAGCCAGGTATTAGGTTAGCCTCTTAGCCCACTGGCTTTTCTTTCTGTTTCCAATGCTTTATTTATGTGAATAGGCAGAATAATGACTACAGCCGTTTGCTAGCCCTAAGCGTCCGACCTAAGCTGGGTTTAGCTGATTCTGGGCTGTTTGTTTGGTTTGGGGATTATTTGCCCTAAAAACCTAGGTGTGGGAACTGTTCCATTTCTGTCAGGTATTTTCTAGCAGTCAGGAACTAGTAGACACCAGATTTTGAGCACGCACATTTGGTAGGGTTCTTTTGTTCTTGAAAAAGATGTCTTCCAGGCCTTTTTTACAGACCATGAGCATGCCTTGCCACAGTAATGTGTTCATCAAGTATGTTAGCATAAGCCTAAACATATAGCTGATGGTGATTTTTTTGTAGGAAATGGTACTTGGCTTCTAAAAAGCTTTTGTGTATAATCTTTTGTAGGCCCATTGGGGGGGGGGGGGGTCCAGTTTCTAGGATATATTGTTCACGTCCATAGCACTGATCATGTCATGTCTGGAAAAAAAAAAGAGCACATGAATGTAATCACGTTGTTGTGGCTGAAGGCTGGCCCTGGAGTCAGGGAGATCTGAATTCGAATCTAGCCTCTTCCATGTCCTAGTTGTGTGACCCTGGGCAAGTCACTTAACCTCTCTGAGCCTCAGTTTCCTCATCTGTAAAATGGGGATAATAATCATACCTACCTCACAGGGTTGTTGTGAGGATCAAATGCGATAATGGATGTAAAGCATTTGCAAAGCATTATATAACTGTCAGTTATTATTTTCTGCTCTGAACTTTGTAAAGAATCTGGAAATGATTCTGATTTCTCTGCCTAGCTCAAGTCACCACTCAAATGTGGATGAAAAGGCATATGGAGGAGAGAAATGATTTAAAGACAAAAATAAACCATATCTGAATTTTACATTTAATTAAACATTTGTTTTTGGTGGTCCTTTTAATTTTGAGCAGCTCCAAGATTTATGTGTCTTATAAAACAGTTATTTCTGAGTTAAATGTGGAAAATAGGAACATTGGGGTATATACAGAAGCTAGAATTGACCTGGGCAACTTAATTTAGAATAATGAGGCCACAGCACACAGAGGGACCTTAGAAATCAGTCATTTTCCAGAAGGGGAAACTGAGGCCTGGAGAGGGAAAGTAATCTGCCCAGCGTTGTGGACAGTAACAAGTAACAGGGTCAAGGTCTTAACCCAAGTCTTTTACTTTAGATCCAGTGCTCTCTCCACTGTGCCACACTGAAACAAATGCTAGGTGTCCTGGGGTACCAGAGGTGGAAGAAGGGGAACCTGCCCTCAAGAATATTATAGTCTTGGAAACACAAGGAAGAGGGTGAAAGAGTCACCAATTCAGCAAACATTTATTAATACCAAGACAAATTTGTCAGACCTCTCAAGAAGTTTACAATACTGACAATATGTAAACAGATAAGGAAATATGAGATGATTTGATGAAAGAGAAATCACTAATAACTGGGGGATCCGGAAAAGCTTTCCGTAGGAGGCAGCTCCTGAGCTAAAGACTCTAAGAGGTGAAGGGGAAGTAGAGAGAGTGGCCAGGCCTGGGGGACAGCTGTAGGTGGGCCAGTTGGGCTGTAATGTGAAGAGATGAAGGGGAGTCATGTAAAATCAGCTTGGAAAGGAAGGCAGACTAGCCCAATTGGGAAGGACTTTAAATGCCAAGCTTTTGTCCTGGAGGCAACAGGGAACCAATGAAGGGTTTTGAGCAGGGGGAATGATAAGGTGAAACCCATACTCTTATTAGGTGCCAGGCACCTTGTAAGATACAAAAAAAAAAAAGGTAAAAACATGACCCTGACTTTCAAGAGGCTCACTTTCCAAAGAATTTAACAACATGCAAACAACTAGGTACATACAGGATATATGCAGTGTAAATAAATCAATCAATAAACATTTATTAAGCACTGCTTTGGGCCAGGCACTGGGCTAAACTCTGGAGATATAAAAAGAGACAAAAGACAGTCCCTACCCTCAAGGAGCTTACAGTCTAATGGGCGAGAATGTAAACAAATAGACTGCAAAGCAAGCTACAAATAGGATGAATAGGAAATAATTAAGAGAGGGAAAGTACTGGAATTAAGAGAAGTTAGGGAAGGTTTCCTATAGAAGGTGGGATTTTGGAGGGGAGGAACTAGATGTGGGGAATCAGGCCTCTTGCAGAAGGTGGGATGTATAGGAACTGAGTCTTGAAAGAGGCTTTGTTGTTCAGTTGTGTCAGATTCTGTGACTCCATTTGGGGTTTTCCTGGCAGAGATACTGGAGTGATTTGCCATTTCCTTCTCCAGTTCATTTTACAGATGAGGAAACTGAGGCAGACAAGGTGAAATGACTTGTTCAGGGTCACACAGCTAGTAAGTGTCTGAGGCCCAATTTAAATTCAGGAAGACGAGTCTTCATGATGAGCTGGAGAAGGAAATGGCAAACCAATTCCAGTTTCTTTGCCAAGAAAACCCCAAATGGGGTCATGAAGACTCAGACATGACTGAAATGACTGAACAACAAACAGGTATGGAATGCTGGGTGTGCTGTCAGGGTGGAATGTTGATTGGCTTAGCTTAACTGTTTTGTTTCCTTGTTTTGTTTTGTTTCTGTTTTATTAAACCTGAGGAAGGCTTTTGGGAGAAGGGAGGATTACGAGGGGTGGGAGATGTGGAAATGACCAAATAACAAAAGTCATTTCAAAGGAAAGGAAGAGCATTCCTGATCTTGAGTACAGGCCAAGGTGAGCAGGGAATCTTTGAGGGAGGGGCCATGAGAAGAACAGTCTGGCTAGAGGCAGGACGTACTGGGTGTCAGAATACTAGAAAAGAAGCTGTCTGATAATCTTTCCGAAATTTTTGTAAAACTTCTCAGCTTTTGATTTCCAAAGGAGAAAAATCAAGAGAGACTTCAGTTTAAGTCCTGCCTCTGACACTAGTCACGTGACATTGGGCAAGTCATTTCCCTTTGGACCTCGGTTTCCCAATCTGTAAAATATAACATGCTATTTACCTCATAGATGACCTTAAGTGGCCATATCTAGGAAACAAGAAACAGATACTAGTTTTCCTATATAACTGGAGGGGAATCTTAGAATTTATCTAATCCAACCCCCTCATTTTAGGCTTGAACCCAGTGACACTGGGGTCCTGGCTGTATCCACCTCCCAACTTTGGCCATTTTTTCTGGCAGCTCACCATACCTGGACTGCTCTTTCTCCTTAGCTCTGCCTCCTGACTCCCCTGGCTTCGTTCAAGTCCCAGCTAAAATCTCCCCTTCTACAGGAAGCCTTTCTGGTCCCCTTTAACATTAGTGTCTTTCTTCTGTGCATTATTTCCTATTTATCTTGTCTCTGACTTGCTTGTACGTAGTCATTTGCATGTTGTCTTCCCATTCAATTGTAAGCTCCTTGAGGGCAAGGGCTGTCTTTTGCTTTCCATTGCATCCCTCGCACTTAGCACAGTGCCTGGCACATAGTAAGCACTTAATAAATGTTTATTGGTTGACTATTTATGCATTTTTCAATGAGCTGTGAAGTTGATTTAGGGGCAAGATACACTGTGTTTCTTATCTCGAATGCAGACAATTTTTCTTTCAAGCAATATGGCAATAAAATACTTCAAATACACATTGTCAGTGGGAAAAGAACAAAGCCATCTTAAAGGCAGCAGGTAATCGAAAATCTAATCAGGAAAGAGAGAGAGAAGCAGTTGTCACCAGGGAGAAATGATTCATTCTGAAAGCAGCTGGCAAACAGGAAGCCCGCAGCAAGAAGTCGGTCTGCTAATACTTGTAATTAGCTGTCCCTGCAGGTGGATCTGACATTTCAAAGTGCTTCTGCTTGCGTCTGTCCCAGTTTCAAAAGGGCGAAGTGTTTCGCGACTTGGGATTTCTCAGAAAGATTCTGGGAACAACGGGCCCTATGACGAGCTTTTATTTATGAAAGGTGAGGTGCAAAGCATACAGTAGGTAGCAAGAGATACCTATTCGTTTTTCTAATTAATTCAACCAGCACTTCTCAGGTGTCTACTCTGTGCCAAGCAGTGTGCCAGTTGTTAGAAACACAGATAGTGGCAGCTAGGTGGTGTTGTGGCCTCAGTCCAGAAGACCTGGGTTTAGATCCAGTTGTTTGCCTCAGTTTCCACCTCTGTCAAAAGGGGATGATAATAGCACCTGCTGCTCAGGGTTGTTGTGAGGATCAAATGAGACAATTAAAAATTTATAAATATTAAAGTGTTATATAAATGTCAGCTATTATTTTTAAAAAAATATTGATATTTTATTTTTATATCACTTGCATTTCCCAAGACAATTTTCTGCCTTACCCCTTCCATAGAGTCAACTCCTATAGCAAAAAGAGGGAGAAGAATTCACCAACCATGATACAGAGACAAAAAAAAGACTGACATTATACTTAGTGTTCGCAGGAAGGTGTCTTCTCATCAAGCTTGGTCATTAAAATTTTGAATCATTGAGTTTTGTATTATTGCTGTTTTTTACTCCCATTTACATTGTTGTGGATATTGTGTGGACTATTTTCTTAGTTCTGCTTACTTTACCTTTGAATCAGTTCATATAACTCCTTCCCATACTTCATCATTTCTTACACTACAGCAATATCCCACTATTCATGTATGATAATATACTTACAGGATCATCGATTTGGGGCTAGAATAGACCAAAGAGGCCTTTAAATTCCCTATTTTATACTTGAGGAAACTAAAGCACAGCAAAGTTCAGTGACTTGTTCAGGACCATACATGAAGTATGTGAGGAGCTATTTGAAGAGTCAGGAAGACCTGACTCTGTGTCTATCACTTTATTCACTACAATAGGCTGACGATCTTTTAGCCACTCCTCATTGGATGGAAACTTGCATCAATTCTAGTTCTTGAAGAATATAAAAAAAAAAAAGCTGCTATAAATATTTTGGTCTATATAGGGCCTTTTTTTCATTGACTTCAGTACAGATGCCCATGGGTGAAATCTCTGGGTCAAAGGGCATGGATGTTTTAGCCACTTTCCCTCAACAAGGCATTCATGTAATACCAGCTATTATTATTGTTATTAAATGCAAAACCAAAAGACCTCACTCTCAAACCAATTACATTCTGAGAGGGAGGGATATTGGTGGGAAAGGGAGAGAACATGGACCCAGATAAATCTTATGTAAGTAAATACAAAATATGTACACATTAAATACAAAATAATTTCTGGGAGGGGAGGATGAGACTGAAGGGTAGGAAGTGGCACTTGAGCAATGAAGATGAAAGAAGGCTAGGATTTCAAAAGCTGGAAGTGAGAAGACTGCATTCTAGGCATGGGGTATTGACTGCAAAGGCATGGAGGAGAAAGATGGAACTGGAAACATTTACTCAAATAGGCCAGTTAGGATGGAATGTAGAGCTTCAGGAGAGTAATGTATAATTCATTCCACAAACATTTATTCAGCAACTTCTATGTAGGATCACACAGAGACAGAAACAGTATTGTGAATGAATAGGGGGATGGTCTTGGAGTCAGGTTCTGGGTTCAAGTCCTACTTCCCAAATATACTAGCTGTGTGAAGAGGCAGATCATTAAATCTCTCATTTCCCCTAGGTAGCTCTTTATCCTTGAGCTTTAGAAAAGTTACTGATCTGCACTGGCGGAAAGCATTTCCACAGAGGGGAGTTTCCACACAGATCCTCCCTCTGGGGAGACCTGGACCTGTGATTTCTCATGTGTAGGAAACTCCCCTTCAGGAAATGTTTTACAGCTAGAAAAGACCTTGAGGTCATGTACTCCAAGTCTTTTGTTTGACAGATGAGCAAGTGAGATCCGGAGGAATGAAATGATTCGTCCAGTGTCACAGCAGTCCTGAATAGAGCTAGGCCTCCTTTCACTGCCAATTCAATGCCTGGCTCATTATACTGTACCGCCTCTGCAGGGTGCCCCACTAGGCCCTGAGGATGGAAATCAGACCAACAGCAAGATTTCTGCACTGAAGGAGCTGACAGCTAAGGTGGGGGGAGGGCAAGGATGTATACCGAAATAAGTGTTAGAGGAGGTCCAGGGTATCCAGAAAAAATGCTAGAAGAAAATCTGAGGAGGGAGAGATCACTTTCAGATGGGCATGGGGGCAAGTGGGGATCAGAAAAGGAGGGGCTTCCGGGGCAGCTGGCACCTGAGCTGGCCTACAAGGAAGAGAAGGATTGAGCAGGTGGAGAGGTGGAGGGAGGGAGGGTGCTCCAGGCATGAAGGCTATTCTGTGCACCCAGAATGTCAGAGCTGGAGGGAGCCCTTCACAGTCATCTAGATGCCAATGCCCTCCATTTTACAGATGAGAGAACTGAGGCTTCAGTGGCCCAGTCAAGATCCAAAGCCTATATTTCTTTGTTTCTTTCCTGTACCATTTACAAAAGAATCAGAGATTTCAAGCTTTTAAGATCTGATATTTAAAAGAAGGGGAAAAAAATCTGTTAAAACATCCATTTTAGGTTGATTTGAAAGGAAAGCTGTGGAAGCCTGGCTTTAAAAGGATGAAATGAATGACCAGGAACAGACTACAGTGGGAGATGATTTCATTAGGAAAATATTTGTAACACCTATAAGCTGGGAGCAATAAACAGCATGCCACAGTAGGACATTGCTTCCCAGGAGGAAATGCCAAAGAGAATAAGGAGCTAATCCAGCAAGGGACAGAGAAGTAGGAGTCTTTTCACAGGTAGGGGAAAGTGGGGAGAGAGAATCAGCATTTAGATGGCACTCACTATGCACCAGGTACTATGTGTGCTAGGCACTTCTTACAAATTTCTCATTTGATCAAAGACCCCATAGTGAACCAGGAGCAAAAGGATGAATTCGATTCAGTAAACATTTATTCAGTGCCTACAGTGTGCAAGGCACCAGAAAGTCACAACCTGTCAGTGCCTCCAGAGAAATGTCTGAGACTTTAAGGTATATAGGAACTGCCCATATGCATAGGTGGAGGGAGTTTCCACACTGGAAGGTCTCCACTCTGATGAAATCCTAGTTCTTGACTTGCCAACCTTCCCCCAGCCTCCTGTCATGTGCCAGACAGAAATGAAATAGGCTCTGCCCTTAAGGAGCTTATCAAATGCATTTTGAGAAAGATTTATGAGACTACAGAGAAGAGAGAAAGGGAAGTGAAATAAAATTAAGATGACCCATCCTTTTAGTTTTCATCTAATTTCATTTGGCCTCTGTCGCTGGGAGACAAATTAAGATAGAACCTTGGAGCTAGAATGGACCCATCAAGCCCAAGCTCTGGTTTTATGGTAGAGACTGAAGTTCAAAGATGGAAGAGATTGTCCCAGACCTGCCAGCTAGGAAGGCCGAAGAACTTCAACCCAAATAGGATATTAGAGATGTAAGAGACCTCTGAGATCCAGCTGCTTGAATCACCTTTCATAGCAGAAACTGAGGCCCAGAGAAGGGAAAGGACTTGTCCAAAGGCACAAAGCTCAGTGGCAGAGCCATGCAGAAGCCAGTTCTGACCATAAAGAAAAGAGAAGGTATGCCCAAGTGGAATGAGCTGCCCTCTCCTTGGGGATGCACTTGGTAGTTATGTTACAATGGGAAGTCCTTTCACGTAGGGGTTGGATCAGAAGGCCACTGTGATCACAGATGGGCAAAGCACTTGGATTTATTTGTATACGTGTTAAAAAAAAGAAGTGTGCTGAATCCTGGGGTGGAGTGGGAGTGGTGCACACTGGGATGGGATGGCTGGCTGGCAAAATGCCCAACTGTCCTTGCTATGCTGATCTCTTTTGAGTTCAGTGGATAAATATTAAAAATCGACAGTCAGAATTATTTGCACTTCATTATTTTCGCATGAATAATCAATGCCAACTACAAGAGTCAGTGACAAGAACAAATTGGTTACAAAATGTAAGTGAAGGCAGCAATGAACTTATTTGTCATTGTAAATTATCAGCATCCCTACTGAAGGAGACTTTTGAAGGAAATGAAGGAATATTTCACTATCTCCCTTAACTACGTAACCACTGCTAGTCAAAAGTATGCACTTTGAAATGAGCGTTCTTCAGTAACACATGCAAAGCATTTAAAGGAACAATAACAGCAAAGGAATGGTGATTGGTCTCATGTAAGGAAAGTTATTTCTGGAATTAACAGAATTCAAACCTTTCACTAAGTTGTGGCAGCACTCTATAAAGAGTCTAAGTTTGTTCAGGTCAGCCTGTCATTCAATTCAAAAATCAATCCATTTACAAGGATTTGTTAAGTACTCACTGTGTGCCAGGTACGGTGCTAAACCCTGGGGATACAAAGAAAGCAAAAACAGTTCCTGTCACCCTCAGGGAGGGTAGAAGAGACAGCATGTAAATATAAATAGGTAGAATACAAGATAGGTGCTAGGTGGTGCTACGGTGCACAGAGTGCTGGACCTGGAGTCAAGACTCATCTTCCTGAGTTCAAATCCAGCCTCAGACACTTACTAGCTGTGTGAAACTGGCAAGACAATTAACCCTACTGGCCTCAGTTTCCTCATCTGGAAGATGAGCTGAAAAAGGAAACAAGAAACCACTCCAGCATCTCTGCTAAGAAAATGGGATCATGAAGAGTTGGACATGATTGAAATGAATGAATGATAAAAACAAGATACATAGAGGATAGATGGAAAGTAACTGTACTAAACATTTAATATATGCCTCCTCTTGTTGCCACTGGAAAACCCAAACTGGAGTCATCTCAGGCTGGAGCCAGAATCATTCCATTTTGACAGTTGTTGGAAGGCATGTGTAAAGAGTTCTAGAATCACAGAATCTCAAAGCACCTGAGAGGTTATCTAGTCTAAAGTGTACCTGTACAAGAGTCCCTCCTATAACACCTCAAATGGTCCTCAGCCATTGCTTAAAGATCTCCAAGTGAAGGATATCCAAGACCTCCCTCCCTAAGGCAGCCCAGTGCACTGT
Organism: Bettongia penicillata ogilbyi; assembly: GCA_023548195.1. Lineage (NCBI taxonomy): Eukaryota > Metazoa > Chordata > Mammalia > Diprotodontia > Potoroidae > Bettongia > Bettongia penicillata. The sequence continues at coordinate 11,905,753 of JAJHZJ010000104.1, read as the reverse complement.
GGGATAGCTCTGAATGTCAGGAAAGAGGCCATATGTGGCCTCCAGGTCACAGGTTCCCCACCCCTGATCTAGGCTATATGGGAAAGGTCTCCAAGTCCCCAGATTCAGAACCCAATTCAAGATGTCTCTATGACAGCAGATAGAGGGCAAGCCTTGGGGTGAGGGAGTTACTCATTCGCTGTGTGGCCATTCGCAAGTCACTTATATTCTCAGTGCTACTGGCAACTAGGGTTATAAATTGTTGACAATCGTGTAACAGCAGTAACAACCTTAGTAGAGGAGGGTTTCCATACTGGGATTTCTCTATATATATGAAATCGTATGTCAAGACCAAAAAAAAAAAAAAAAGAACGACTAGCTGCTAGATACTCCTATTTCTAGAAATGCCTTAAGTTAGATTTACAAAGCGCTCTCTTAACAATAACTCCATGAGGCAGGTAGTGCAAGGGATTTTTTGCAGGGTGGGGTAGGGATGGGGAGCAGGAGAGACCACATGTGTTTCACTGGTATAAAGAAATCCCAGGAAGGAAACTCCCTGTACTGATGTAGATCAGTACCTTTCTGCTACTTATGGTCTTAGAAAGTTGCCTGGCACATTGCTGTTGCAGAGGTTAAATGACTTACCCAGAGCCACATACCTAGTATGTATCAGAATTGAACCCAGGTCAGCCTGCCATCTTTCAAGCCATCCCATGCTCCCTCTTGCAAGAATCATCACATTTTTACAAATTAGCAAATGAAGACACAAGAAAGTGAAGGGCCTTGACCCCAGTCCCAAAGTTAGCAATCTGAGAACCAAGATTCAAAACCAGGTGTCCCAACTCCAAGTATGGTACGCTTTCCACTATCCTAAATATAGCCATCTCCATTAAAAACTGGTGCAACCAGGTGCTTCTGATGACTTAAGTCAGAACAATGAGGCCAGTGTCCTTGCCTGTAAAGTGGGGATGCTACATTCACTCCATAATATTCCAGGGAGGCCTTGAAGAGATTTGTTAACTTTAAAGGCCAGCTAATTTAGCACTGTGTAGGTCTAGACTGGATGTAGCTGTACAACAAGAGATGAGACTGAAGCTCTCATCTCTCCAGTCTCAATAGAAAGTGCACTTTAGCTCCCTAATCACCTCCATAGCTAGCCAAGTTAATTAGGGCTTTTCTTTGGTTTTCCGATCATTATTTAAAGGAAAAAAAACACAAGAAAAGCAATCTAAGGCATTAATGCCACAGTCCCTAGTTTATCAACAACTCATTAGGTCTCAGGAACTTCTCATTTCTAATCCTGGGCTGAGCTTATTAGACATCCTTTTCTCTCTGATAAGCTCCTGGGCATCTCATTAAGCTTCAGGTGATTTGGGGTGTCTTGAGGATTAGTTAAGCCTTTAGCAGGAACTGGACAAAACTGTTGTTTAGCTCTGAGAGCCAGGCAATCCACCATAGGGTGACCGGAACACTTGGGAAAAGTCAGTAGGGTTCATATTGAACTTTTATTAATTTTGAAACTAAGAATTGTACAAAATTCTGTTTCTATGATAAGGTTGATGTCATGGCTACCATAAGACAGCAGGGAAGCTACTTCTAAAAGACTTTCCAATATTCTCACTGTCACAGCATTGTAGAACCCTAGATTTGGGAACTGGAAGGAATCTTTATGCATTGATGTGCTAGTAAATGTTCAATGACCAGCTCAAATGTATGCATGCTAAACTTTAAGGTTTAATTTGCTTTATTAGCATTTTCTCCATCATTTTTCTTAAGTCTAGACAATGGAAAGAAGAAATCAAGCCCTGCTTTGTAGCACTTGTGATTTCCAAGGTGTAAGTTCTGACACTGAAAATTGAGCAATCGGTTCTCCAAGCCTGTTTGAACTGGCTATAGCACACCCCTATCTTTGTGGTCATCTAGAGTCCAACTCCCTCACTTTTACAATGGAAAGCTAGAGGTCAGATGAGTGACTTGACAAAGGTCACACAGACATTATCACCCCCAAGTGGAGAGATGCCCTCAAGTCTGACAGTTCTGGGGAGAATCTCCACATCTCAGATACATGGCTGGGAAAGATAGATGTTTGCTGTTTATAAATATCAGATGAAATAATATATATAAAAGTGTAGTGAATACAGTAAGAAGTGTTATCTAAATGTGAGGCAATATTATTCAGACTATATAAGCTGAGAGATTGAAGAGAAGGTATTTTCCCACTGTTATCGCATAGCCTCTAAATGAGTCACCTTCTTTGAGGCCAAGTTTGGTCATTATCATTTCAGAGCATTCAGTTTCAATTTGTTTTTTGGTTCTTGTTTTTTGTATTTACATCATTGTGGTCATCATTTATATTGTTCTCCTGGCTCTGTTTACTTCACTTTGCATCAATTCATATCAGTCTTCCCAAGTTTCTCTCTATTCACCATATTCATCATTTCTTGTAGCACAGTAATATTCTGTTATATCCATGTAACACAACTCATTTAGCCATTCCCCAAGGGATGGGCGCCTAATTTGTTTCTAGTTCTTGCAACTATAAAAAAATGCTAATGTGAATATTTTGTGGCCTTTATTATAATGGGGGGACTGGCCAATGAGAGCCCAGTCCTTGAAGCATGTGCTTCATTTCAGTACATGGAGCATTCACTAATATCTGCTGTCTGTTTCCAATCCAACCATTTCTGACCACAATGATTCAGGGTTTGGTACTAGGTGATGATGAAAAATTTAAGGGATTAATCACTCAGAAGTTGCTAAATATTCATACAAAAGGTATGACCCACCTATTTTTCAGTTGTTGTTTCTTTCCCTTGTTAGCGTTGAGTGAGGACTGCTTTGAGCTGCTGGATAAGGGATGGGCAGCTAACCACCTTTGCCTATTCAGTTGCCATAAGTCCATCAGCACACAGTACTTTGCTTTTTTTTTTTTTGTGGGTATTCTTTCCTGATGTTAGGTGATGGGAGTTCCCGGGCAACTTTCTGAATTCTGGAGATTTCTGGGTCAGGTTGCAAAAGAGGTCCTGCCAGCAACTACAGTGGATAGGAGATTCCACCAGAGGCAGTCCCAATGACCCCAGGTGTTAAGAAGTGACTGACTAGCAACCTTGATATGAGTACACCTCAAGCAGCTACCTTGTGGGCATTGTAAGGACTGGAGAGATTGCAGGGTAGCAGCTGAGTGGCTTAGTCCAGTAACAGCCAAAGCCAGTGAGTAACCCGAGCAGCAGCCTGATGACACCCGGCATCTTACCCTTCCCTGGCACCTGAGCAAAAGAGGAGGAAGAAATACCAGCAGTAGATAGACTTAGTCCAGCAGTGCTCAAACCTGTCTGGTGGAGATGCCATGCCCTTTGAAGAGCCAGCCAAGAGGAACATCCAAGAAATTCATCCATCACTCATGCCATGCCTTGCAATAAACTTCATGATGGGAGAAAAGGACTTGCAGGACTGGAGTTTGGTAGTAGCTCTTTGCCACATATTCTCTCCACAGGTGCCTCACTACCAATGTAGTATAAGTTTGAGCTTTGTGTGCCCAGAGACATTTTGTGTGTAATGGGAGAGGAAGTCACTGGTTTGGGGAGAATGTTTTGTACCAATTGTTCTTTCTATATTTTCTTACTAAATTCCTTTTCTAAAAGTAATAGGCTGGATGACTGATTCATAGTAAGGAACCTGCCAGTGATGGCTCAGGAGTGATAGTACTAGGTTGTCATTCACCCTCTCAGAGCCCCAACATCTGAACATGAGTGCCAAGGAGTAGCCACAGAAAAGATACTATATCATTACTAACATTCTTGGGCCATATGCCTAGCAGTAGAATCAAAGGGAATAGATATTTTACTCACTCTCATGGGAAATTCCAGAATATTTGGACCATTTCAGAATTTCAACAGTGCAACAGGGTTAAAGATCAACCAAGATGATAGAGTAAAAAGAAGCAGTGTAGACCAGCTCTCCAAACGACTGCTCCAAGGAAACTTGCAGACAAGTGCCCGATAGAATAACGATCAGAAATCAAAGAAGAAGCCACAAAAGATCACAAATTTGACCCACAGATAAGTAGACAGGACAGGAACTATGGGACAGGAGTGGACCAGTATCTCTGAGAATGGAAGAAGGGTGCAGTGTTGTCCTTCTAGAAGGGATATGGGATCTGGTCCCCTGGGAATGGATGGAAGAGAGCTAGTGTGCTATCTAACCTCAGAGGCAGGACATCAGAAAAGAAGGGCCCCTAAAGTCTCGCCAGAATTATTTAGAGCCTAGCCTAGAACACAAAGTCCTCATCCAGAAAGTAAGACTAGAAGAATGAGTAAACAAAACTAGAAAGATGATAAAGCACTATTATAATGCCTGAGATTCCCAAGACACTAACCTAGATGAGAAAAACTCTAAAACACCTATCAACAAAACCTCAAAGGAAAAACACAGTTTGGCCACAAGATCAATTAGAATTCCCAAGAGAAATGATGCAAGGGTTTTAAAAAGATATTTTTCAATGATATAAATGAAATAAGAAGACCGAAGGAAAGAATTATGAAAGAAATGAGAGTTATGAAAAAAAGACTTAGAAAGACAGTTAACAGTTTAGCACAAGAGAAAAAAAAACCAACCTTACCCAAATTCCAGACTCCTTGAAAATTAGCATGGACCAAACAGAAGTTAATGACTCCATGAAAAAATTATAAATAGTAAAACAAAGTTAAAAAGTTGAAAAAAAAGAACTGAAAATGAAAAGTACAACATATTAAAAACAACTGACTGGAAAATTCAGCAGAGATAATACATGAATCATTGTACTACCTGAAAGCCATGACCAAAAAAAGGGCCTGTTTATCTTATTTTAAGAAATTGTGAAAGTGCCTAGATATGTGATAATACAAGGAAAGTAAAGATAGAAAGAATCTACCAATGACTTCATGATGGAAACCCTAAAATGAAAACTCTGAGGATCATCCACAAGAGCTTTCAGGTCAAAGGAAAAAAAAAAAAACCATGACAAACAGCCTGAAAAAAGAGCTCAAATATAAAGGAACCACAGTCAATCTGGCACAGATGACATGATGGTATACTACTATAAATATTTTAGTGTATTGAGGGACTTTTTTTATTGAGGTATATACCTAGTATGGAGCCTCTGTGTCAAAGAGTATGGACATTTTAGTCATTCTATTTGCATAAGGCATGATGGTGTTCTTAGAGAACCTTAGAGAGTCGATTAAAAAGTTAATCAAAACAATAACTTCAGCAAAATTGCAGGATTAAAAATAAATCCACACAAACCATCAACTTTTCTGTATATTACCACCATCAAAACCCAGAAGGAAGAAAAACAGAGAAATTCCTTTTAAAATAACTACAGAATGTATAAAATACTTGCATGTCTACGTCCCATGACACACAAAGGACATATATGAATAGAACTATAAAATAACTACACAAAGAGAGATTGATTTAAATAATTGGAGGGGGGCATCCATTGATCATGAGTAGGTCTAACCAGCATAATAAAAATGGCAATCCTACCTAAATTAGTTTTGGAGGAACAAAATGTCAAGAATATAAAAGGAAATAATGAAAAGAAAAAGGGGGAGAGAAAAGGGCCTAGCAGTACTAGATCTTAAACTATACTACAAAGCATCAATCAACAAAACAATTTGATACTGTCAGTACAAAAGAGAGGTCAGTCAGAGGAAAAGATTAGGTACACAAAATACAGAAGCAAAAAAACCTGGTAGTCTAGTGTTTGATGAACCCAAATAGCCCAGCTACTGGGATAAGGATTTACTATGTGATAGAAACTGCTGGGAAAACTGGACAGCAGTCTGGCAGAAATTCCATTTAGACCTCACACCATAGACCATGATAAGCTCTAAATGGATAATGACCCAGATAGAAAAGATGACATCATAAGCCAATTAGAAGAATAAGGGAGAAATTACCTTTCAGAACTATGAATAGGAGAAAAGTTCATGACTAAACAAAGGATAGAGAGGATTATAGTGGGTAAAATGGACATTTTTGATTACTTACAATTAAAAAAAGCTTTTCTACAAACAAATTCAATTCAACTAAGATTAGAACGGAAAGAGTTAACTGGGGAAAAAAAAAATCTTTGCACCAAGTTTCTCTGAAAAAGGTTTCATTTCCAAGATACATAAGAAACTGAATCAGATTTATAAGAATAAGATCCATTCCTCAACTGACAAATGATTTAAGGATATGATAATTCTCAAGGGAAGAAATTCAAGCTAGTCACATGAAAAAATGTTCCAAAGTCACTAATAATTAGAGAAATGCACATTAAAGAAGCTCTGAAGTTATACCTCATGCCCATGAATTTGGTAAAGTTGACAAAAAATGGAAAATGACAAATGCTGGAGGGTTTGTTGGAGAAAGACACATTGATGCACTGTTGGTGGAGTTGTGAATTAGTCCAGTCATTCTGGAAGGCAATTTAGAGTTATATCCCCCAAATTACTAATCTCTGCACACCTTCTGGCCCTATAAGGGCTATGTACCCCCAAAATCAAAGAAAAGGGTTCTATATGTGCAAAAATATTTAAAGCAGTTCTTTTTGTGGAAACTACAGAGGTCACTGTTAATTGAGGAAAGTCTGAGCAAATTATGGTATATGGATGTAATAGCTGCGGAGACTTGCATGAACTGATGCCAAGCGAAGTGAACAGAACCAGGAGAACAATTTATATTATTACATCATTATAAAAACAAAATTTTGAAGGACTTAAGAACACTGATCAATGTAGCGATCATCAATGATTCCAGAGGATCAATAATGACGAGTATGAAAATCCCCCCTCCTTATAGAGAGATGACGGACTAATGCACAGAATGAGACACACATTTTTGGACCTGGCCAACACAAGAGTCAATTTTGCTTGACTATACTTATTTGTAACCATGATTTTTCTTTCATTCTTTTTTTCTCCCATGGGCCAAGGGATATGGGAGGAAGAAAAAAAGAAATACTTAACAATTAAAGAAAAAAAACAGAGCCTTAGTGTGCCTGTTTTCCCATGGCCCCTTTAACATTAATCATTCTCGTCTTTTGTCATCTTTGCCAGTTTGCTGGGTGTGAGGTGAAACTTCAGAATTGTTCTGATTCATATTCCTTTTATTTTCAGAACATTCTTTCATATGGTTGTTAGTTTGTAATTCTGTTGAGAATAGTTTGTTCATATCCTTTGACCTTTGGGAATGGCTTTTCTTCCTATATATTTGTTAGCTGCTTATATACTTTTGTATTAGACCATTATTGGGCCATATATCAGATCATGATATAAAGATTTTCCCCCAAACAACCCCTTCCCTTCTCATTCTACTTGTATTAATTTTATTTTTGCAAAAGCTTTTCAATTTCCTGTAATTGAAATGATCTGTTTTATCTTTTCTGATCATCTACCCTTAGTTTGATTAAGAATTCATCCCCTAGCTGTAGCTATTAAAGGTATCTAATCTGGTTATCTTCTAATTATTTTGAATAGCATGACCTTAATTATTCAGGTCAGGTATCCATTTTTAGCTTATTGTGATATATGGTATAAGATCCAATCCCTTTCATTTTATAGTGGAAACTGAGACCCAGTGAAGAAAGGGGGCTCAGCCAAGGTCACAGTCAATCAACTCAGACCAGACATGTAACTTCTCAGAGTCTCAGGGAAAGGTTAAAAAATACTGCAGTGGCTAGCAGCAATTTCACAATCTAAGGGCAGCTTTGTGGGATAAGAATTGTGAAATGTGTCCACAGGAGGTAGAAGAAAATAACCAGAATAACACCTCTGCAGCTCCCATCTGTGCAATCTACCATTTGGGGAGAGGGAGAGGAGAAAAGGAAAGGCAGGGAAAGTTAGCTGAATGTTCTGGAAGGCAGCACAGCCTCCCCTAATGTCAAACATAGTGGAACATCCCACTGCAGTCATATAGAACCCTTCATTATTGATTCCTGGCTCACCTTCAGGCTCCTTGCGCAGTGGTTTCCATGGAAACCATCAGGTTGCCAGGGTGATCATTAAAATCACTTCTTGGAAATTCTCAGTTCGTCTTAAAGTGGTATATGTCCTGGTTTGTCTCTGCCACTGCTTTTAGTTTATTCTTGATTTCTGTGGGTGTCCTTGTATACTCAAAACTGTCCGGTTGGGGCATTTATTTTTGAGGCTAAAAAGCAAGGTAATTGTTTTCAAAATGGAACTATAGGAACATAAGATCCTTGAGGGATCTCACAGGCCATCTAGTCCCAACCCTGCATTTTATAGATGAAGAAACTGAGAGAGACTGTGAGTGATTCAGGAAAAAGTCTGAATGGTTTTGACCCATTCCATATCTTATATTACTTCCCTCCCTCCCCCTGCCCTGCACTGGGGTTAAAATGGGGATAATATTACCACCTAACTCCTAGGATTTTTGTGAGGCTCAAATAAAATAATATTTGCAAAGCATTTAGCACAGTACTTGCCACAGAGTAGGTGCTTAATAAATACTTACTCCCCTTTTTATTCCCTCCCCCACTCCCACTTCAAAACATAATGGACAGCTAACTTAATCTCAAGTCTCAGTTTGCTCATCAATAAAATGGAGATAAAAAATCCCTGCATTATCATGTGGACCCTTTTGGCATCATCTCTGAGGTCATTTCCAAACCATGTTTCCAGCCCTCAGGCTTCCATACTCATCTTTCTAATCTTTCTCCAACCAAAATGTTGGACTCTACCCCTAGAACTATCCTGGGCTCTAACAGCACAACTTTTGCCTGATTTTGCTGGGAACCAGGCTTACCCTTCACTTACTGGACATTTCCAAACCATGCCACTGGGCTCATCTGCTCATATTCCTCATCACCCTCCCACCAGAACAATGAATTTTGCCCCTGAAACCACCCTAGGTTCTGATGGGGGAGGTTTTGCCTTACTTTGAACACAATCTGGCTTCCACATTACTTTCTTTTCATTTCTGAACCATACTGCCTAGACTCGGGCTATCCTCTTCTTCCTCTTCTTTTTCTTCCCATTGGTACCTTAAATTCTACATCTGCAAACACCTTGACTATCTCCTAGGCCTTATATTGCTTAGAACAAAGTCTCCAAGTCACTTTCTGGCCAATTACATTTCATTATGCCTGAACCCCAGACCACTATCCTCCTCCTCCTTTCCATCCCTCTCCCCTCAGTCCCTTGAATTTCACCCTTGGAACCACCCTCACCTTCAAGTCAATTTCCACAAGCTCCATACCATGCCACTTGTACTCCAGTTATCATCCTCAATCTCCTCCCATCAGAATCTCTGACTGTGACCTTAGAACACCCCAGGCTCAGAGAGAACAGGTATCCCCCTCTATTGGCCCAAATTAGGCCTCCATATCACTTCCCAGTCATTTCTAAACCATGCTACCATGTGCATCCCCTGCTTTCCCACTTCCTTGCTCCCTTTTATGTACTGTCTTCCCTCATTAGATTGGAAGCATCTTGAGATCAAGAACTATCTTTTTTCTATTTGTATCCTCAGCTCTTAGCACAATACTTGGCACATAATTAAAGCTTAATAAGTGTTTTATCATTCATGTGTTGTGGGTAGGGCCAAATGGAAACCCTCGGCTTCCTGAGCCATCCTATATAATTAATATAAAACAATATTGGCTCCCATGAGGGTGAGCTATTTCCTCTTGAGTGATGGAGATGAAGGTCTTTCCTTTCCCAGCTCCCCTTACTACAATTCTATGGGTTTGTGTGGAACACAGAAGGCATCTGTTGGCTTTCAGTGGACTCCTGGAAGCTAAATAATATCATCGCATCTACTGTTGTGATATAATGTTATCGTATCCACACTGTATCCATTTCTGACCTTATTGATGTAGTGGACCAGATCCAGCCCAGATACCTGGTGAGTGTTTTGAGGTTAGCTACCTCTCATCAACACTTTTTTCTCTGTTTCTGTGCTGTGACTAGTCAGAAGTCATTTCCCTTCACCTGGGAAAAAGTCCAGTATACTTTCATTGTCTTTCCCAGGGCTATCTGAACACTCCCTCATACTGCCAGGCTAGTGGGTAGAAGTCCTGAGGCTTCTTTCCCTGAGGGCATTGATGCCACTACACTAATGACATAATGTTGACTGAGCTGGATGAGGTCACTTTGCCAGAGACATTAAATCTGATGGTGTCTCACATGAGGGACAAAGGGTGTGAGATCAACCCCAAGAAAACCCAAGTGTTTAGCCCTGCTCAGTCAAGTTTCAGGAGGAGGAGGAAATACAATGGACAAGGAGACCCTAGTTGTTTCCAGACTCAATTTAGAATAAGCTAATGATCCTCTTCCACAATCTCTGGGTTTTGGAGAACTTCCATTTGCTCACTGAGTTATCCTGATGGCCCTGATTTCCTCATTCACTGAGTAACCTGAAAGTCTGCCTCTTTCCAGTGAAACCCAGAATAGGCTATAGACTTGGAATACTTAAAGTAGACCACCTGATCAGTCTCTTTCCCTGGCACCTTATGACTCTCTGGGGTCTATACTTCCCAAAGTCTCTGTCCATAAGGATTAGACTGACTGGAGCTTTTTACGGGCACCTGGGAATAACCCAATCAAATGACCCTTAGCTTTTGGAGCTTCAGGCTTCTCAAAGTGGCCTCTCCACAGATCCCTTTGGAAAAGCAGTCACTTGTTTGCTACTGGACCTTATTTGCTACTGAATGGATGGCATATGGCTATGTCATCCTCAGTTACCTATGATGTGTTGAGCAACGCAAGATGGCCCTTCAATAAGTTAGGTAGGGCAGAGGAGGCCTCCATCATTAAATGGAAATGTTACATTTGAAGTCATGCTTAGCTCATTTGGGTACCTCTGGTGTTAGTATCTATCATGAACAAGTTGAGACTTTGATAGAGACTAAAGTCAGTCTAAGCTCTGAAATATAGCCTCGTCTAATAGCCCAGTGGGCTCTGGCTCCTGAGAAACACTGTTTTGCTTGGCTTACCAGTGGCTTTGCCCAATTCAAAAAGGCAAGTGCCAGTGGACTTCAGCAGTCATTCATCTGATAGTAAAAGAACTTGGAGGGATGGGGCAGATATGATTTTCATCTGTATCAAGGCAGTGGTCCTGAGTCTGGTGAAGTGATCTGGGGTCTGGAGAAAACAGGACTCTACAATCAAAGGCCCTCTCACCTTTGAGATCAGGGTAAATGGATGAATTTTGCCATTGCTTCCCATAGCATATGGTTGTTTGATGGGCAGAAGGGAGATATCTGCACCCATCAGATGTATCATATACCCTCTGCTAAACGAAATAATTCAGCTGATATTAAGAGAATGGCTGCAGTCCATTGACAATGTTTACATGGGGACCATGAGGCCATGTTATGCTGAGCATAGGACAATATGATCCCTCTAAATAAGGACTAGGTGGCTACTTTTGCCCAATGAGTCCCCAGTGCTAACTCTAATGCCCATCTATCCCATTGGGACTTCTCCCTGTTCCCAACTGGCAAATTGGCCCTCTTACCACATGGTTGCCTTTGTTAATCAATATCTTTAGCAAGATGCCTCTGACCACCAGAGCTGGGTGTCCCACCTTCCACAGACCATGTTTGAGACAGGTCAATGACATCCTAGGAGGGGAGAATGCTCTCTGGTGTGGTAGTTTTTCAGGTCCAGAGTCCAAGAAACCTTACCTGATAAAGATGAGCCACTTTTGGACAGGATTCCAGTTGAAATTCTCTGGTCATTCCTTATTCCATCCTTGACACAGAGTCACCTAGTCCTCAAGATCCTTGGCCCCTCAAAATGCTCTATACATCCTGGAGAAATAATTCAAGTTCCCTTCCTTTTCTCCTTCCTGGAAAGGGTTTGGGGAACAAGGGGCAGCACTGCTGGGAGATGTTTTACTTTCTTTCTGTTGTTTGCACTTAATAAATGTTTATTTATTTATTAACTGATTGAATACAAGAGTTTGAAAACAGAGAATGGACTGTAGAATACGCAAATAAGAGCAGAAGTGAAATCTCCTTTGATGGAAAGACATATTCACAATTATAATCCTATCAACATTTTCTTTGCTTTACTTTCTAATGACATGGGGAAGGCAAAACTGTCTGCATAATTATGGGGAATATGGAAGGGGGACCTCTGACTGACTTAGGGCAATTCTGAGTTCTTGGATGAAGGGTAGTCAGGGTACTTATCTAGTCCTTGTCAAAGAAGGTTAGACTTCAGCATATATATTTGGTATTAGTCCCACAATGGGGTTCCTAGGGAGGGAGACATCCTCACTACTGGACTGGGAAGCAATGAGAGGTAGCAACACTGGCATTAGGACAGGCTGTATTTAAGGAGTAGTGGCATTTTAGCTACCTTACTAGAGATGACCCTGACCCATGACGAATCAGTGACTGTGCTAGAGGAGTCATCAACTGTTCTTTGGTATTGATGATCCTGGTGCTACTGGTGTTCTTTGTTGCCTCTTCACACTGAGACCTGCTGCAATGAACTACCAATATTGTGTCACCCACAACATGGACCAGAACATTTCGATCCAAGGGGAAAAGGAAGAAAAGAGGCCTGGGATTTCTGATTTTTATTCTTCTATATCTGGGAACTTTAGGGGAAAATTATATTACATACTGTCCTTTGTTCTGTTTTGGTTTTGCTTTCTTTTTTTCCCCTCCCTCCATGCTGCTTATGTTAGGTTTCTTACATTCCCAAGGTCAGGGTCATCCAGTAACAATTTTAAAACATTTAAATGGTGGACGGTCCAATAGAAGGCCTTTAGGACCTTGCCACTGGGGGTGAGGTGTGTTAGGAGCCATATTTTTCCACCAGAATCCTCTGCTATGATGGCTGGGCTAGCTTTTCCTAAAGACTCTGCCCCATGAAGGTTAGGGTAGGCTAGTTTTTTCTTAAAGGTATCGAAATTGTCCTCGATGTTTGCTGGGTATAGGGTGTTGATGGGGTTTCCTGGTCATCTAAGGGCATACAAAAGACTTACCCATATTGAATCACGAACCTTTAGACTTGGAGGATGTCCCAAGGCTCCATGACTCATCGCACCTTGCCTTGCTGATCAGATGCATTTCTGTATGACAGGAACCAAGTCTTTCTGAGCTAAATGCTATATCCTTATTGAATATCCTTTCTAGGCTATGACTAAATAAATGATTTTTTAACTGCTGCATGACCCATGAATGTTTAATTTCATTCTGACATCAAACCTGAACTACCCAGAGACAACTGTTACTTGGTCCTAACCTATTACATAGCAAGATTATTTGGAGGAAAGCTTCTGAACTGCGCATATGAATAAAGGCTATAAAGAACCACTGAAGGTTTTTTTGGATTTGTTTCTTTGTTTAGCAGTGGGGTATGTCTTGGTCAGACCTATACTTATTTTGACAATTGTGTAAGAGAAATGGATTGAGCAAGGGAGAGGCTAGAGGCATTGAGACCTGTTAGAAGATTGTTAGTCTGGCTGAGGATGATTTGAGCCAGAACTATGGCAGTAGGGACAGATTTAAGAGATGTTTATGGAGTCAGAGTCAATAGGATTTGGCAACTGAATGAATGTAGGAGTTGAGAAAGGGGGGAGAGTCAAGTGTTGGGCCTTGAATTTCAAACTTAGGGGATATGAAGAAGATAGTGTAAGTGAAGGAACACTGCAACAGGAGGCTCTGTGTTCAAATCTTCATTCTGTCACTCACTAGCTACTTGTATGAATGTGGTCAAATATTCAAAGCAGAACTTTCTGTGGGGGCAAAGACCTGAAAATAAAGTGGGTGCCTCCTATAGGTAATGGCTGAATAAACCATAGCATATGAATTCAAAAGAATACCATTGTGCCACAGGAAGTGACAAATTCAAGAGAAACATGGAAAGATTTGTATTCATCAATGTCAAGAAAAATAAGTAGGACAGAACAATGTGTACAATGATTACAACAATTTAAATCAGATTACTAAAAAGAAGTCAAACCCTGAATAATTGGAAAACCACTAACAATCTTGGAAACTGACAATGAATCATACTTCCCTCCTCTTGGCAACGAGACAGGGGACTGCTCAGGCAGAATGTTGTATATGTTGTCAGACCCAGTCAATGTATCAGTGTTTTTCCTTAACAAGCTTTCTTCCTCCCAACAAGGGAGAGTTTAATTTTTAGAAATGACTGTGATATTAAAATAAAAGGCATCAATAAAAGGGTTGTTGGATTAAAAAATATATATATATGTATACATACATATAAATGAGGGTTTGGATCTCTATGGTCCCTTGGATCTCTAGGGTTTCTTGTGTTGTTGTGTTTGTCACTTTCTCCTCCTGAGCCATCTGGATCCAGTGACCAGATATTCATCAGGATGACTTGGAGATTGTCCAGGATGCAATGGGAGACCTTTTAGTCTAAGGCCTTTTCAGGTACTCACTTAAAGTGAGGGTAATGCCCATTCAGTGAATAGGCCTCTTTAAAAAAGTAGTCAGGGGGATGGCCCCTTTAATAGAAAAGAAAAAAATAAACAGATAAATCACTCTGGGAGGGGCAGGAGCCTCAGAGAAACTGTTACTATTGACTTTCACTCTAAGCCAGGAGGGTCCCAAACCAGTCACTGAGTGGAGGTTGGGCAGGGACCTTTCACTATTCAATTTATGGGCTTCAGAGTACATGGGAACCAAGGCTTTAGGGGAGACAAGAAAGAAAGAGGGAAGGGAAGGGAAAGGATGGGTTAGGATTAGGGTTAGGGTTTCTAAGGTTCCCTTGGATCTCTAAGATCTCTGATACTAAACATTTAAGCTCTTATTACAGTCTCACACTTGAGTATACTTCTGGACTTGGCCTGACCTGATATTAAAGAATACTGTTTTTGCAACATACTTCCACTTGCAGGACATACTTCCTTCTGGAAGGAATGCTGAACTGTGGCAGGTGGTATTCCATGCAAGATTCGGAGTCATAATAAGAGGTATAGGGACCAAACTCGGGACTTCAAGGAGGTAGGGAACTCCCAGATGAGGAAATGTTCTCTACCAACTCAGATCACAAACTTCTCTACAACTTGTCATCTTAGAATTTCCCAGGGAATAGAAAATTTAAGTGATCTGCCCAGGTCACATAGCCAGTATGTGTCAGAAGTGAGAATGGAACCCAAGTCTCCCCCTGGCTTTGTGAGATAGGCAATGGAAGTATTATTAGTCCCATGGCCCAGAGTGAATGTAGGTAGTAATTGTTTCTTTTTTGGCCAGACCCTGAGGGTCTCCCTCTCCCAGTTTGAATTTTTTTTTTTTAATCAAAGGGGTCATCCCTTGGCTCACTTCTTAAACAGCTTTAATTGCTGAATGGGCATTGCTCAGTCAAAGTGAGACCTAGGGAAAGACCTAGCTCATAAAGGCCATGGTCTCCTACTACATCCTGGGCCATCTCCAGTCCTCCTGATCTATATCTGGTCACTGGATCCAAATGGTTCTGGAGGAGAAAGTGAGGCTGGTGACTTGGCAGAATCCAATTTACTTGCAAATTATGGCATCATTTTCCTGATGCCATGTTCCTCTTTGAGGAGGACAGACTACACACAATTCCCATTTTATAGACAAGGCAATTGAACTACAGAGAGAGGAAATAATCCCACCAAGGTCACAGCTGATTGATTAGTAGAAGGGCTGAAATCTGAACCTTCATTTTCTGACAAGTCTAGTATTCTTCCCCCTGGCCTATACCAGATTGCCTTTTCTTCAAATACTAGAGACAAAAGGGACCTAAAGGCCACTTAATGCAACCCTCTAATTTTACAAAGAGGGAAACTGAGTCCTGGAGAGAGGAACTTAAATGTGCCCATGACCACAGAACAACTTAGTGGTAGAGTTGATACTCTTAATATTCAGGTCCACCATAGCACACTGCCTCATTTATAAAGATGGAAGGGAGGGAGGAAGCAAGTGAGCAAGCAAGCATTTATTAAGCACCACACTATGTAAAACATTTTACAAATATGATTTCATTTGATTCTTACAGCAATCTGAGGAGGTAGATGCTAGCATTATCCCCGTTTTACTGTTGAGAAAACTGAGGCAAACAACAGTTAAGTGACTTGCCCAGGGTCAACCAACTAGTAAGTGTCTGAGATCACATTGGAACTCAGGTCCTCCTGACTCTAGAGGCCAGTGCTCTATTCACAGTGCCACCTAGCTGGGGGCCTGAATAATTGCTTTGGCTCACCGCCAAGATAACAATCACAGAATCTCAGATTTGGAAAAAACCTGAGAGGCTATCCATCTGAATCCCTATCTGTACAAAAATCCCTTCAACTACATTTCCCAGCATGTTATCTGGTCTTTGTTTAAAGACAGCTATCTCATGAGGCCTGGAAGTCTACTCTGAGATAACTAATTGGTAGCAAGTTTTCCCATAAATCCTTGTACTTCCTTAAGCCTGTTTCTCTGCAATATCTATCTATTGCTCTTATTTTTGCCCTTTTCCATGTGATGGCCTTTCAAATACTTGAAGATACACAGCTCTTCTATTCCCTTGCCCCCTACCCCAGGGTTACAACATCTTCATTTCCGTTAGTATAGCCTTATATAAACGCTACAATCTTGAGGCTTCTCCTCATTCTGTGTGCCCTCCTCTAGACATTTTCCAGCTTTCAGAGCCATGGCACCCAGAACTCAACACAATCCAGCCAGGGCAGAGTACTGAGCACAAACAAATAGACAAAGCATTTATTAAATGCTCAGTATGTGCCTCTTCATTCCTAGAATCTATGCCTCTCTTAAAATGGCTGACTTGTTTGACTGTCATATTGTATGATGAACTCAAATGAGGCTTCTAGTCCACTGAAACCCTAAGATGTTTTTCACAACCCACTGTCTTGTCATGCCTTTCCCATCTTGCATTTGCCACATTGATTTCTTCAACTCTAGGCAATGGAAAGAGTGTTAGATTTGGAGTCAGAGAACTGATTCAAATCCTGCCTTTGCCATTGGTGGCCTGGGGCAAGTTACTCGCCTTCTCAGTTTCCTCAGCTGTAATATGAAAAGGTTGAATCCGATGACTTCTTTGAGGTCCCTTCCAGTTTGGAATCTATTATCTCGAGTTCAGTGGTATTTAGATTATAGCAATACTCATCTCTTGTTGATCAGACACAGGAATAAAGAGCACCCAATAACCTCCATTATAATGGAAAGGCACCTCACTAATGACAGTCTTTCTTGGGCCCTTTCTAAACATTGTGCTTGGTGTCCCAGAGAAGGTAAGTTTAGGAAGTATGTAGGTGGCTCAGTGGATAGGGCACTGAGCCTAGAGTCAAGAAGACCTGAGTTCAAGTCCAGCCTTAGACACTTACTAGCCCAGGGCAAGTCAATGAACCCCTGTTTGCCTTAATCCATCGGAGGAGAAAATGGGAAACCACTCCAGTATCCTTGACAAGAAAATCCCATGGACAGTATGGCTCATAGGGTCACAAAGAGTCAGACACAACTGAACAACATTCAGGTCTCTCTGACTGTTATTCTCTATTTTCCTCTTTCAGTTAAAAGATCCAGTGATGGAAACTTCTGGTCCAGGTATGTTGCTGGGAAATGAGGCCAGTCAAAAACATTTCCAGCTTGTCTCTGTGTGATAAAAAAATCCGAATGGCAAGATTTGAGAACAGTGAATCTAAAATTCAAATCTTTATGGAGCTTTAGAATAAATTATGAGATAAAATAATGGCTCCTTTAGAATCCTCCTTATACAGATGAAGCTGAGTGTAGTAGTGACATACCCCAGGTCACTCTGCTAGTGACCTAAATCATTACCTAAGCTAGGACTTGAACCCAGATCTCCTGACTCCCACCCAGGACTTCTTAAACTTTTTCCACTGGCAACCACTTCAGTGCTTCTTAAACAGTTTAAGAAGCATTGCATTAGACTATGCTTCCCACCCTAGACCTTAATTTAAATAGCTCTATTAAAACAACAAATCACTAGGCAACACTATGTAAAGTGAAGTTATCAAAAAGCTGAAGTACACATGGGGATGCTGCTTTCTGGGGTTGTTTTGGTCCATTATTTCACTGGTGTGAAGGACTCTTGTGGAAATTCCTGCTTTTTCCTTTATCTTCAACTCAACTGCAATTTGACAAAACAGTTAAGAGATCTGGTGAAGGTCACAAGGCCTCTCACTGATGATTTCAGGTTGATCAACTTACTGATGACTATGGTTACCACTTACTCCAAGCTCAATGAAACTGGATAGAAACCAAAGCTCTGGGTTGGCATTTTCAGCAGTCCTAACCCCTGTCCTAACTCCTCATCTACTGAACCTCTGTGGAAAGACCCTAAATCTATTTCCCCTCTCCCTCAACCTTGCAGATAGAGTTCCAATCTCAGGTACAAATAGGGGCCATTCCCAGAGAATTTTTCCCCGAGCTTAGCTGTAAAAATTTTTTCCCAGTTTACTACATCCCTCTGAATTTTGGTTGCATTGGGTTTGGTTGTGCAAAAACTTTTCAGTTTAAAGTAATCAAAATTATCCATCTTGCATTTCATAATGCTTTCTATCGTTTCTTTAGAAAAAAATTCTTCCCCTCTCCATAAATCTGATAAATACACTATTCCTTGCTTCTCCAGTTTATTCATGGTATCAATCTTTATACCTAAATCATGTACCCATTTGGACTTTATTCTTGTGTACGGTGTCAGGCATGGGTCTATGCCTAATTTCCGCCGCACAGTTAACCAGTTTTCCCAGCAATTTTTGTCGAACAGTGAGTTCTTATCCCAGAAGCTGGGATCTTTGGGTTTATCAAACAGGAGGTTGCTATATTCCTTACCTACTGTGTCTTGAGTGCCAAGTCTATTCCATTTGTCTACCCCTCTGTTTCTTAGCCAATACCAAGTGGTTTTGATAATTGCTGCTTTATAATACAATTTGAGGTCTGGTAGCGCTAGGCCGCCTTCCCAAGTATTTCTTTTCATTAGTCCCTTTGATATTCTGGACGTTTTGTTTTTCCAAATGAATTTTGGTATTATTTTATCCAGCTCTAGAAAATAATTATCTGATAGTTTAATTGGTATGGCACTAAAAAAGTAGATTAATTTAGGTAGAATTGTCATTTTTATTATATTAGCTCGGCCTACCCATGAACAACTGATGTTTTTCCACTTGCTTAAATCTGACTTTATTTGTGCCAGAGAATTTTTCAAGGACCCAAAGAGCACTTGAAAAGAAATGGGGGGCCCTCTCTGGAATAAGTTTGCTGCCATTTCACTTAAAAGGCAGACTCTGAAGAGGAAGCTGTTGGTCTGAATAGTAGCTGACTTGATTGTATGGGAAAGTTGCTTTAAGAAAAACAGCCCATCTTCAGAACCGCCTCTGTAGAACCTAAAGCTCTTAGCATAGGCATGCCCAACGATGATGATGATAATTTAAGCTTCTTCTGACTGCTGAACACAAACAATATCCATTGAGAAGTCTTGATAGGGAGCCTCACTGTTGTGTAATGAGAAATCCAATGCTTCTAGATTTAGCTCAGCTCAGATATGTTCTCCTCAACTCCATATGCTTTAGAGGGAGCATGAGATGCCAGATGCTCAATTTTTGCTTAAACTGAAAACAGACAATACTAAACAAACTTTCAATATGAGGCAAGTTTGAGTTCAATCCAAGACCAAGGCAAGGCTCTCCTCTCTTCTTACAGGATCCTAGAGCTGGAAGGGCCCTCTGAGGGCCCAAGATGACACACAGGATCCTAGATCTAGAAAATGAAGGGGACCTCCCAGAGGCCATCTAGTCCAATGCCTTCATTTTAGAGAGGAGCAAACTGAAGCCCAGGTAGGTTAAACGACTTCCTACAGAAGAAAGGAAGCAAGCATTTATTAAGCACCTACTACTATCTTCTAGGCATTGTATTAAGCACTTCAGAAATATTATCTCATTTGATCCTTCTAACAACCCTGAAAGGTTGGTGCTATTATTGTCCTCATTTTATAGTTGAGGAAAACTGAGTTCAAATCTAGCCTCAGAAACCTAGTAGCTGTGTGACTCAGGGCAGGTCACTTAACTTTTGATAGCCTCAGTTTCCCCATCTGAAAAATGAGGATCATAATAGCATATACTTTCCATGGTTAGTGTGAAGATCAAATGAGGTAATGTTGGTAAAGCACTTAGCAAGGTGCCTGGCACATAGTAGGAGCATAATAAATGTTCATTCTCTTCCCTTATTAAGTCTATATTTTGTATTTACTTATTTGTTTACATGTTATTCCCCATCCCCACCCCCAGGAAAATGTAAGCTTCTTGAAAACAGAGACTGTTTCACTGAATCCTCAGTGCCTAATACAGTGTCTGGCATGGAGAAGGAAGTTCATAAATGCTTATTGATTGGTCATGTTTTTGTCTCTCAAGTCTACCTTAAGGGCAGAAAACCTTCACAGCACAGGCAAAGGCACACAATACATGCAGGTTATGGGTGTAAATCTGCATTGGTCTTACTGGATGGAATTACTGGGCTCAAAAATGGGTACCAGAGGATCTCTAAGTACCTTCAAAGTGAATTTAAAGTAAAGTATTGAAATCTCCTCCTTGATGGGTAAATTGCTATGACAAACTCAATTATCTTGAAATGTTATCATAGAACAAGATGGAAAAAAATCAATCATTTCAGACGAACGATGTGTAAGTCAAATAGTGAATCAGCCACAGAATTAACAGTAGGTTGGGTTATCAAGTGGCCTGATAAAATGATTGCCTGATAGATGCATCATTCATCAGGAGAAAACAAGAAGCAATTGTGGTTGTCACTCTTATGAAAATGGCATTCTGATGCTCAGAAAATAGAGCAAGACAACCATCAGATGTGTTCTCTTTGTTATGAGCTTTTTGGATTCATGCCCCTTAGTAGAAGGCTGATCAGCATGATGGATGGAGAGTTGGACTGGAAGTCAGGAAGAACTGTGTGTGAAACCCACCTTGGACACTTACTGTGTGACTTCTTTAGGCCTCCGTTTCCCCATCTATAACATAGGGATTCCAATACCTGTAGTACATCTACATCACAAGGGTGCTACAAGGCTTGAATGTGAGAACCTCTGTATAGCATTTTGCAAGTGAAGTCTAAATGCCAGTTATCACTGCCTATGCTACAATTCTAGTTTAGGACAAGTCACATGAAAGGCAGTGGAATGAAAAGAGCATTGAAATGGGGAAACAGGAGATTGGGGTTCATGTCCTAGTTCTGGAACTTATTACCTGTATGACCTTGGTCAAGTTCCTTCCTCTCCTTGGGCCTCAGTTTCCCCCTCTGTAAAATGAAAGGGTTGGATTGCATGGCCTCTGAGGTCCCTTCCAGCTCTAGTTGTAGGATCCTAGGTGTGACCTTGGATAAATCCCTTCCCCTCCTTGGGCCTCAGTGTCCTCCTCTGTAAAATGACGAGGTTGGACTAGATAGTCTTGGAGGTCCTTTTTAGCCCTAGGTTAATGATTTCATGACCTCACTCTGTGACTACCAGCAAGTCTCTTCCCTTCCGTGGGCCTCTGTTTCCTCATCTATACAATGAGGCATCTGGATTAGATGATATCTAAGGTCCCTTCCTTTTCATTCCAAAATCCAATGACTCTATGAATAGATTAATTTTTTTTTTAAATGTCATTTGTAAAGTTTACGTCAAAGGGTACGTGCAAGACCTGTGAGCTCCTTAGAGGCAGGGACCACGATTTTATTCATGCCCATATCCCCAATGCACAGCACAGTGCCCTGTACATAGTTGGCATTTAGTAAGTGTTAAATTCAATTGAATTTGATGGCAATTACCATATTCATCTTTGCAAAATTACTATACAGCAAGCTTATACCAATTATTCAGCTCTCTCTCTGGAGGAGGAAACTGACGCACAGATAGGTTGAGGGATTTTCCCCCCAGAATTCATGGTATATCATATTCTGCTTTACCCAGGATTACATTTCACGGCTTCTTAAGCCATTCTGTGGATAAACATTCTGCTTTGCATTCTCTAATAGGCTGGATTTCCAAAAGCAGACCTAAAGGCTCCAATCCACCCACCCGTGCCTCCCCCGTAGTGGTTTGGGAAGTTCTCCTTTTCTGTATCCGAAGGCCCTGAGAACCGGAGGTGGAAGAATGGGAGCAGAGCCCCTGGAGGAGATGCGGGGCCATCTCATGTTTCACAAGCAAGGCCTGATGAAAAGCCACATTGTTCCCTGCCCCCCCCTCCGCCCCCAGCTGCCAGCAAGCCCCATTGAAACTAGTGAGTTGGAGGTGGGAGGAGGCGTACCGAATAATCAGGATCTGGTGGTCCGCTAGGAGGCGGCTCAGAAAAGCTACAAAGCATTGGTGTTTCAGAAGTCGTGTTGCTAGGGAGAAAGAAGAGACAGCGGAAGTGATTACGTGAATTCCCCAATGTTCGGCAGCTTATCCATAGGATGCTGCCTTCTACTCCCGTCCAGGCAAAGGCAAAGTGCCTTTGTGATGTTTCAGTTTATTTTATTAATGTCCTTTAAACAATTCATCCCAAATATTCCCCACCTTGACCCCCCACTCCATGTTTTTTTCTTCACTAAAATGAGTTTTTCCTTGTAAAAAAGAAAAAAAAAACCCATAAACAAAACCCCTGGAGACAGTCTGATGGTGTGGATGATAGCCTGCCAAAGCTGGTATTCAGAGGCCCTCTTGTCAGCCTACAAACACACCATGGAAGCAGTGTTTGGGATACTAGTGCCAGGGCAGAAAAAAGGAAGGCAGGGGTGGTGTGTGCTTGCCAGCTGGTGGGTGGGATGAATGATAAATATCAGAATATCATCGGATAGATGGAGAAAGGGAAAAGGGAGGCTGCTGAATGTTACTAGACTAACTCATTCTACCCTTGGTGGGCACACAATTGGCTGGGAAGTTGAACCCAGAGCACACTTATTGCTGGCTTGGTGCACACTCTGGCATGATATATTATTAAATGTTCCTGAGGGGGGTCAATCTTGGGGGGAATTTTTGAAGTGGGGTACAGTGAAAACAATGCTGTATTTAGAGTTACAGGACCTGAGTTCCAATCTCAGCTTTGTCACTTATTACCTGTTACTTTGGCAAAGTCATATCCATCCCTTTGGGCCTGAATTTCCTCATCTAATAAAAAAGGGTATCAGACTAGAATCAAGATCTCTAAAAATCTTTCATACCTCTAAGTCCAGAATGCTATAAATAGCTTTGGACTTGGAAACAGAAGAGGATGGGCCTCTCTGCATAGACTGACCGAAGGTCAGAGCTGCAAAAAACCTTAACAACCATTTTATCTAGTAGTCTCCCTGGACAAGAAAAACTGAGTCCTAAATGGGAGAGTAACTTGAGCAAGGTCACATAGCAAAAAAATGGTAAAACCAGGACTAAACCCACATCTCCTGATGCTCAGTCTAGGGCTATTTTATTATTTCAGCTTAACTCCTTAAAGTGATTTCGTGCAAAGCAGACTGCTTAGTAGAGATTTTGGAAAATTCACTTTACTATAGGTTAGATCAGGGGTGGCAAACACATGCCCAGCCAGTTGCATGCCAGCCACAACACTCCGGAGTGTGGTCAGAATCAGATTAAAACATAATTGGGGAATACTTGACGAGAAAAATAAAAATACACTAGAATATAGATAATATAATTATGTGGTTTTCTAAGCAAATATGTGGCTTCAATTTGATACCACTGGGTAAGAGGACCATTTGTTCTCGTGTGATACGAGGATCTAGCTTCTTAGAAGGGATTGGACTAGAGGTATGGCAATAGAGTTTGAGGTGATTCAGTTTATCATTATGAGGCATCAACATAGTTTCTAATGACCTATCTCCGGAAGGGAATGCATTTCTCTCTGGCTCCATGATTCTGTGCTTGGGTCTGGGAAGCAGGGGTTTGGTTGAACATTGAGTGTCCCACCTAGAACCTGTAAAGAGAGGCCAGTAATGCCTTTCATCAACAGTTCTCACCTCAATAAAGGAGGCAGAAAAGATGACTAATAAGGGACAAAACTCCCAGTCACTCATTTACAAAGACACCCGGTCCATAGGATTAAAAATAATGTAACTTTTTGGTCAGTATTGAATTTGGTTTTCTTGCCTTGGGTAGTTGAACTGTATGTGATCACCAGTACTGTGCAACTTAACACAGTGATAGGGTCTCATCATCTTATGCCTCTGCCAAGAAGGGATAGAGACTTTCCAACGATCAAAAGAGATTATAGTAGGAAGGAATTTGGAAGGCATCTTGTCTAGCCTCCCACCCAGAATTCCCTCCACATCCCTAACAGGTGGCCATTCAGATCTCTGCTTGGAAACTTCCAGTGAAAGTGAGCTCAGTATCTCCTAAGGAATAGCTTTCAATTTTTGGACAGCTTTAATTTTTGAGAATTTTTAATGTATTGAATTAGATAAAATCAGCTTCCTTATCTCTTTTACCTACTGATGCCAGTTCTGTCTTCTGCAGTCACAGACATCTACTTCCTTTTTCCAGGTGACAATCCACTATGATGTTCTCAGTATGTCTCCCCTTTTCCAGGGTAAACATCTCCAGAGTGTCACAGCTTTGAGTCCCTTCACCATTTTACCATTCTGGTTTTCCTCCTTTGACTTAAAGCTTGTCAACATCCTACTTGAAATACAGGACTCCAAACTGAGGGAGAAGAATGAACCAAGTTCCATGAGGCAGAAAGTAAAGTTTTGTACCTGATCATGTTATTTCTATAGTCTGGCTTGGTTGATTAGAACATGGTGTTCCTCCAGTCAAGTTTATTACTCAGTTCCCATAAAGGCCAGTTGGAGTTACAGAGAAAAATAAGTTCTGTTCTTTACTTTGACTGATAACATCATAGATATATACTGTTGGCCGTCCCAGAGGTCCAGGGACAGCTAGGTAGAGCTGCAGTAGATAGAGTATCTGCTCTGAGGTTAGGAAGACTCATCTTCTTGAGTTCAAATCTGGCGTCTGACACTAACTGTGACTCTAGGCAAGTCACTTGACCCTGTTTGCCTCAGTTTACTCATCTGTAAAATGAGCTGGAGAAGGAAATGGCCAACCACTCCAGTATCTCTTACCAAGTAAACCCCAAATTGGGTCATGAAGAGCTGGACACGACTGAAAAACAACTGAATGACAGCAACAATCCCAGAGGCCCAGCAAAAGTAGGGACGGCTTAGCACAAACCTACCACTAATACCAAAAACAAAAACAAAAGTACCCAACTCAGTGCAGTATCGTTAATGACACATAGTGAGAAGGGTATTACATTAAATCCTAATGCTGTGGTTACCTAATACTAGTATAAACTTGGACAACTCAACCACTCTGGCCCTTGGCGTCCTCATCCATAAAATTCAGATGAATCAAACCAGATAATCTTTGAAATCCCTTCCAGATTGAGAGAATGTGACCTTTGCATTGATGGATGCCTATTCATTTTTCCACCAGTAGATGCCATATAGATCCACATGGGCCATCTGTGTTATTTATTTTTAAAAAACAGCTTATAGCTCAGATTTTCTATGGTAATGATACTCTCCCTACTCATTCTTCCCCCCTGCAAAAAAACCTGGAAAAACCCTCTCTTTTTCATATTTCTCAGAATGAGGAGAGAGGCAGTAAGTTAAATGTAGTACACAGTTTTACTATGGATTCAGGAAAATTCACACCTTTACCTACTCCTTGTCTATAGTAAAACTTCCATTAAAGAGGATGCTTGCATTCCCAAACAACTTTGTCAGAGTCAGAAATAACATAGGAGACAAAGGAAGAAGTTTAAGAATAAGAAAGGTTATGACATCATCATTGCTTGAGGTAACTGGTGGCACAGTGAATAGAGAATGCCTGGTGTCAGGAAGATCTGAATTCAAATTCAACTTACAGACACTAGTTTGGTGACTCTGGGAAAGTCACTTAACCACCACCTGCCTCAGTTTCCTTATCTGTAAAATGGAGATAATAGAATCTACCTCCCAAGGTTATAAGGAACAAATTGTATTTGTAAAGCACTTTGAAAACCTTAAACCCTATATAAATGAAAGCTATCACCATTATCATCATCTGCAGTATAAAGATTTGGAGTCAGAGGACCTAGCTGCGTGGCCTTAGGCAAGTCATTGAACTTCCCTAAGGCTTCAGTTTCCCCATCTGTAAAGTAAGGGGATTGGACTAGATGACCTAAAGGTCCCTTCCATTCTAAACCCACCCTATGAAACCCTAAATACAGACCTGAGACTTGCAGTGGAGGGGGGGGGAACGGGTAGATTAAGGTTAGGAGAGATGGGAAAGAGGCCTAATCATTGCCTAGGCAAGGAAGAGGGAGAAGTCTGACAGGAAGGAGCTTGGGAAGCAAGTAGTTTGGCAATAGGGTCAGGTGATCTGGCCTCCAGATCCCAGAAAAAGCTGATGAGGAAGTGAGACAAAGGCTGCCCTGAGTAGCTACTAACCTTATAATCTAATGGAAGAGACAACATGCAAATATATACAAACACATACAAAATACATACAGGATAAACAGGACATAATTAACAAAGGGAAAAGGTATTAGTATTGAGAGAGGCTGGAAAAGGCTTCCTGTAAAAGATGGGATTTTAGTTGGGACTTAAAGAAAACCAGGAAAGTTGTTAGGTGGAGTTGAGGAAAGAAATCATTTAGAGCATGGGGAACAGTCAGAGAAAACCAAGAGATGGAAACATCTTATTCACAGAGCAGTGTCACTAAGGAGCCCCTGGAGTTGGTTGAGTAGAGGAGTCACAGGGTCAGATAGGAACTTAAGGAAAATTACTTTGGCAGCAGCATGTAGGGATCTAAGGAAGCTTGGAAGAGGGAACAGTGCAGGGGAAGATTAAAGAGTTCAGTTTGAGACATGTTGAGCTTCAGATGTCCCTGGGATACCCATTTTGAAATGTCTAATGGGCAATTTGTGATGTGGGACTGAAGCCTGGGGGGAGAGGCGGGAGCTAGAGATATAGATCTATAAGTTGTTTGCTACAGAGATGATAGTGGGATCTGATGTGGTTACTGAGAGAGAATAGGGGGAGAAGAAAAGAGAGCCTAAGACACAACATTGACTAGAGAGTTCAAAGTGATATTAGAGGTAAGTGGGAGAACCAAGATCATCTCCCTCTAAATAAAGTGTTATTTCCACTGTACTAGAATTGCAGAGAGACAGAGCTAAGCTAAAAAAACTTCCTAACAATTGGAGAGAAAACAGGAGGCCTTCAAGTGGAGGCTGTAGAATCCCTTGTCATACAGAGACTTTGCAGAAAGGATTCCTAAGATGCGTTAGACTACGTGGCCTCTGAAATACTATGATTGTGATGAGATGCTGTGTTAAAAGCTGTCTGGGCTGGGGAAGGTTTGACTTGGTATATTCACTCTTAAAAATCTGAAACTGAGGAAAGGGAAGAAAGAAAGGCACAAAGAAGGGCATCAGATGGTGGGACATTAAGCAGGTGGAAAGGGAGGCAGGTGCAGAGCCAGGCAGGAGAGCTAAGAGCAAGAAAAAGTAGGAAATGATAGAGCACAGCATTCTATGCCTCCACAAATCCAGGCAGGCCACTCTCATCTCACCATTAAATTATAAACTCCTCGAGGGCAGGGACCCTCTCTTTTTTTTTTCATATCCAGCACTTAACAGAGTTCCTGGCACATAGGAAGCACTTAATGAATGTTTATTGACTGAATGACCTAAAACTACAGCTTAGTTAGGGTTTAGGAACTGGAGCTTCCCATTTCAATGGGATGCCAGTTGGGATGCTGAGAGGCCTAGCTTTTTGACTCTTGCTAATACAAAGTTAGTCATTCAGACTAATTGGTCCTAATTATTGGGTCAAACCCATGGCAGGAGATGACATTGGGTGAGAAAGGCTCTAGTTCTCATCAGGCCTAAAGGGAACCATTTTTCCATCAGCAAATAGTCTTTTCACTTTCAACTGGGCTTTGGGTAAAGATCCTCATGATGTGCTAGTAAGAGACATGACTTCTTAGGATTGTGGGGTAATATTTTGAGTATAGTCACACTGTACCAGGAAATATTCTGAAATTAACCAGTAAAGGAGCCTAATTATATTCCAAGCTTAATGTGAGGCGGATGCTAAGAAAGTTAAGGCAATTAGTATTAATGCGTTAATAGAAGCATTGTCCAGAACAATGGAGATAATAATCCCCCTGCGATACTGCTGATCACATCCAGAGTTTCGTGTTCAATCTGGGATATCAAACTTTACGAAGAACTTTGACCAAGTAGAAATCATTGAATATCCAGAGAAGGGCAACCAGGATGAAGGTTATGAAAATGCTGCAAGGAATAGATACAGGAAATGGAAGAGACTTTAAGAGATGAAATGGTGGCTGTCATTGTCATATGTGATAGGTGATTACATGGAAGAGCCCCCATGGAACAACAATCACCCTATGGAGAGAGCTCTGGATTAGGAGTCAGAGGACTTCAAATAGAGGCTCTGCTATTGGCTAACTGTATGGTCTCGGGCAAGTCATTTAAATTCCTTGGGTCTCAGTTTCATCTACAAAATAAGAGAATTGGACTAGATGACTTTTAAGGTACCTCTCAGTCTTTAAATCTCTGATCCTAAACTAGGAGCTATGGTAAGGCAGATTCAAATTCAATATAAGGAAGAGAATGTGGTGGGATCAGTTAGTGGTCTGGCTATTTGGGCATTTCAACAAACATTAAGTGCCCGTGTGTGAAGCACTGTGCAAGAGATAGAGAGTAAAAACATAATTCCCCTGTTCGAGTAACTTCCATTCCAAAGACAGAAGTGGTAAGCATAGGAGATCCTTGCATCAGGTGTTTAGGACAGCTATACTTCTGTTGCAGCAATTGACAATGGTGTGGTGGAAAGAAGGCCGGATTTGGTATCCATGAGCCTGGGTTCAAGAACTGACTTTGCCACTAACTACCTAACTACACTAACTACATTCAAAGATGACTTTGGCCAAGTCACTAAACCTTTGGGTAAGAAATTCCTCATCAATAAAATGACCAGGTTGGACTAGATGACATCCAAGGTCCTTCTAGCTATGATCCTATGACCAGAAATTATTAATTAGTGAATTAAAAGAGGAACTGTCCCAAAACAAAATTAGGCAAAGAAGAGAGGTACTTGATTTCTTCAAGCTGAAGGCCATCATTAATCAATCATTAAGCATTTATTAAGTGCTTACTGTATGCCTAGCACTGTGCTAAGAACTGGGGATACAAAAAAAGGCAAAAGACAGTCCTTGTCTTCAAGAAGCTGATGATCTAATAGGGGAGACAACATGTAAACAAATATATACAAAGCCAGCTATATAGGTGATGCAGTGTACAGAAAAAGTGCCAAACACAGGGTCAGGAAGACTCATCTTCCTGAGTTCAAATCCAACCTCAGACACTTACTAACTGGGTGACACCGGGCAAGTCACTTTGCCCTGTTTGCCTCAGTTTCCTCATCTGTAAAATGAGCTGGAGAAAGAAAATGGCAAACCTCTCCAGCATCTTTGACAAGAAAACCCCAAATGGAGTCACAGAGAGGTGGATTGACTGAAAGGACTTAGACAATAACAAACAGCAAAAGTTACATACAGGATAAATAGGAAATAATTAAGAGAGGGAAGGCACGAGAATTAAGAGGAATTGAGGAAGGCTTCCTGTAAAAGAGGAGCTTTTAGTTGGAACTTAAAGCCAGGGAAATCAATAGTTGGAGCAGAGAAGGCAAAGTGTCCCAGGCATGAGGGATAGCAAGAGAAAATGTCTAGAATCAAGAGATGGAGTGTCTTGTCCGTAGAGTAGCCAGAAGGCCAGTGTCACTGGACTGAAGAGTACATACAGTGAGTAAGACATAAAAAGACTGGAAAGGTAGGTGGGGGTTAGGTGGTGAAGAGCTTTGCATGCCAAACAGAGCATTTTGTATTTGTTCCTGGAAGCAACAGAGAGACACTAGAGTTTACTGAGTAGTAGAATGACATAAATTGGATCTCTGCTTTAGAAAAATCACTGTGGTGGCTGAAGGAGGATGGATTGGAGTGGGGAGAAAGCTGGGGCAATAATCTAGGCATGAGGTGATGAGGGCCTGCCCCAGGATGGTAGCAGTGTCAGAGGAGAGAAGGGGGCATATTCGAGAGATGTTGCCAAGGTGTTGGCAATGGACTGGATATTGGGGCAGGGTGAGAGAGAGTAAGAAGACTAGGATGTCTCTCAGGTTGTATGCCTGAGGGCCTGGGAGGATGGTGTTACCCTCTACAGAAATAGGGAAGGTGGGAGGCAGGGGAGGAGGAAAGGTAAGTCCTGTTTTGGACATCTTGAGATTAAGATGTCTACTGGACTTCCAGTTTGAGATGGCTAAAAGGTAGTTGAAGATGTGAGATTTGGAGGTCACCAGAGAGGTCAAGGGTGGAATAGGTAGATTTGAAAATCATCAGCATAGAGATGGTAATTAAATCCAGGGGAACAGATGAGATCACCAAGTGAAGTAGTACAAAGGGAGAAGAGAAGAAGGTCCAGAACAGAACTCTGAGGGACACCTACAAATAGGAGGCATGATCTGGAAGAGGATCCAGAAAAGAGCATGAGGAGTGGTTAGATAGGCAGGAAGAGGACCAGGAGGGAGGGATGTCCTCAAAACCTTGAGAAAAGAGTATCAAGGAGAAGAGCCATCTATGGTGTCAAAAGCTGTAGAGAAGTCAAGGAGAACGTGGAATGAGAAAAAGTCATCAGATTTGGCAACTCAGAGATCATATGTAACTTTGGAGAGGGTAGTTTTAGTGAAATAAAGTCAGAAACTGAACTGTAAAGGGTTAAGAATAGTTGGAGGAGAGAAAGTGGAGGCACCTATTGTGGACAGCCTTTTCAAGGAGTTTAGCTACAAAAGGCAGAAAAAATATAGGAAGCCAGTGAGTGGGGATGGAAAGATCAAGCAAGAGTATTTTCCAGGATGGGGAAGATATTGGCATGTTTGCAGGCAGTAAGGAATGAGCCAGTAGACAGGAAGAGAATGAAAGTAAGTGAAAGATTGGGAGTGGCAGAGGGGACAATTGGTTGGAGGAGACAGGATGGAATGAGATCACTTGAATAAGTAGAGGAGTTAGCCTTGGTAAGGAGTAAAGCCACTTCATCATGTGAGGCACTGGTGAAGGAGGAGTTAGTGGTATGAGGCATGAGTGATAGAAGATAAGGAAGTGGAGAGAAGAGGGAACTCACTATAAATAGCCTCAATTTTTTCTGTAAAATATGAGCCAAAGTTCTCAGCAGAGTGTGTGTGTGTGTGTGTGTGTCTAGGATTGTCTAGTATCAATGAGGGCCCAGTTGAGGTTGTGTAACACAAATATGTAGTGGACCCTGTCAGAATTGGTGAGTGATTTTCTCCATCTTTGTTCAGCAGCTCACATGTAGGCATGAAGGCACTGAATGGTGGCAATGATCCAAGGCTGAGGATTGACTGAGTGTAATTGGAGACATGGTAAGAGGGGTAGGGATTTTCAAGAGAGAAGACAGTGTAGAGTTGAGTTAGTTCACCAATAGGTCAAGATGAGGAGAAGAGAGAATTGCTAGAGAGAAGGTCTGGGAGAGAATTAGGGGTCAAAGGATTGGAGGTCATAGTGCAAACAGCAGGGTTTTGTAAGGGAAGGCAGAGAAAGAGAAAAAGTTGGTAGATTATGGTCAGATAAGGAGATTTCAGAATTCTTGAGCTCAGAGCTGGTACATCTGTAGATGGTGGTAAGATGAAAGGTAAGACCATCCTTTTGTGTGGTTGAGGTGGGGTGGAGGAATAGCTTACAGGTGGTGAGTAAACTGAGGAATTGAGTGGTCTTGGTAAGGCATTTTCACAGTAGATAAGGTGTGTATGTGAGACTCTAAAGATGTTAGGATTCTAATTTAGAATATTAATTTGGGTCTCCCAAGAAAATAGATTTGGGTCCCAAATAACACTGGCCCACATGCTAGTAACTCAACAATATTTCATTCTCCCTTAAGAATGGATTTTGCTTTTGCTTTGTATCCGAACTACCTTGAACACTGCCTCTCACAGTGTAGGCACTTAACGTTTGCTCTTCAGTTGACTCAATGTAAGTCTACAAATCACTGACACTCAGTAATTTAACATGCCAGTGAAGACAAACTAAACCAACCAGAGTGTTTCTATTTCCCCTCATAATACTTCCATAATGTAGCAATCTGTTTTGTTTTGTTAGTTCTTCCCTTCACTAATGCTAACTACAACCCCTTCCACCCTTTAGTAGGCAGCCTTCATGAATGTCTGTGGCACCCTCAAAAAATCAACATTGAGGGGCCAACTTTCTGTTTCTGACTTTTTCTAAAGGACTTTTTCTAGTCCTATGATGCTAAACAGGCTTATTACCAGACCCAGACACAAAGTTTTTCCAACTCGGTTGTAACTTCAAGAGGTTACACTCTATTGGTACAGCCTTCCAGAAGCCAGGGCTCACCTCCATGCCACAAGGCAGCATAGAAGGATGACTTTAGTGGAGATCTCCTTGGAAGATCCAGAAGAAAAATGAAAGGTATAATTAGGTTCCTTTGCTGGATAATTTAATTTCAGATTACTTCC
Organism: Bettongia penicillata ogilbyi; assembly: GCA_023548195.1. Lineage (NCBI taxonomy): Eukaryota > Metazoa > Chordata > Mammalia > Diprotodontia > Potoroidae > Bettongia > Bettongia penicillata. Next base: position 11,873,232 of record JAJHZJ010000104.1, on the reverse strand, counting down.
CTATAAAGCACAAAATCACAGGCTAGCTCTTTCTGACTGTTTCAAGTCATGACCTTCAGTTTTAAGCTTAGGTTCCCTGGAGAGCTACCAAGGGAGAAGACCCAGGCCAAGAAATAAACTAAATTGTAGTAGAGGGATCTACTCCACCCCCTTTCTTATAGCCATATGATAATTATTCCAAAAAAAGCTTTCTTGCTGGTAGTTGACTTTTGAGTATTACATAAGATTTTCCATTGATGCCACAGGAAAAATTCGCAGATTTGGGATATTCCTCCCAGGGTCCTTTAAAAAATGTCCACACCAACTGTATCTTAAGTCTCACGTCTTATCAGCTGATGAAGGTGTTTTGTTTTGTTTTTAATTGGCGTGTGCTTTGCTGCAATGAGAGCAAGTGATTAACATGCAAATCCCAAGAAAATAATTTATTCACACAAAACAAGAAAGCAGAGGGAAATTAGCATTCCTTTTCCAAATAAATCATGCATAATTCAAAAGACAGAGGACACTAAGGCTGAGAAAGAACAAAATGAGTTCCACATTGTAGGAAAGGATCAGAGCCTTGACTTCTATGGGTGTGACCCTCCCTAACCGCTTCAAGCATCTTCTTAAAGGGTTCAGAGGTTTATGACCAGCATGACATTCTCTCTGCTTGCAAAGACAGAGACAGTACTTTAGGGGACCATACTGTAGTCTGATCACATACTGAAAGGCTGACTCTGGGCAATTAGTTTTACCAATTTGTGTTGCTGTCAGTTAGGCCGCAAAGATCTCCAATTTCACATATACAGCTATCAGTCAACTTATAGGATCCATCTAATCATATGGATGCATTTATTTAGTGCTTTTAAGAACATATGGCCATTAATTATCCTGCCACCAGGACAGTAAAAACAAATTTCCAAGCTGCCTATGTGATTTTCCTTTGGCTCCCTCTACCTAGAACTTATAGACTACAGTGAAAACCAATGCTATTTTTAACCTTGGTGGAAAAATTATTGGAAAGTCATCTGTGATATAAGAAGACATGGTGTGGCAATGGAGGAGGCAAGGCTGGACTGCATTTTCGCTGGAATTATCTTAGCCTCATTTAGCATGGTCTGCCCTTTTCAAAATTAAAAGCTTTAATTATTTGGCAATGAATTCTACATGGATGAGACCTCTTTAGGCTCAGGTCGTAAGAGCTAAAATATTGAAATGCAAGGTCAGGGAAAACAACAATTACTTTTTCTCCCTCTAATATACTGTTACGGAGAGTCCATTATGTAAAAGACATACAGATGTGCCTGTGGAATAAGACTTTTAGTCACTGAAGAGATTAGACATGTTGTTAGTAGGAGTCCAAAGAACCTAATAATTCAAGGACAAGGGTTCAAGGTGAGTAAAGGCTTAGAATTTGTTTTAAAGATTCAGTTAAATCCATCCCAAACCAAATTATCTGGTAGTATATTGTTACTTATATACATACAGATTTTTCCCTCCCAACTGCCTTTCTCTAATTTAGGAAAGAACTGTCTAATAACTACAGCTATCAAAAAACAGCATGGAATGTCTTATGAGGGAGTGAGTTCTCCACCACTGGAAGTGCTGAGCCCTCTGCCTGAACATTTGTAAGTGGTACTATAAGAAGGAAATCCTATAATGGGGTGACAAGACTGGATTAAATGACTAAGTTCTATTTAAGTTTCCATGGGGTTTTAAAAAATCATCTTTTATATCACGATGCCTAAATTCTAGAATTTATGATGTGGAGCAGACTTTCAAATATCAACCTGGAAGTGGGTGGGGGGCACTGGGCATTGCACCAGTTCTGAAAACACTCTTGTTAAAATACTTTTTCACTGATGTAAAGAGCGAGAAAACAAGACCGCACTCTGGGGGCACCTCCTTTTCTTAGGGAAAAAAGAACTACCCAGCAAAAAACAAAACAAAACAAAGTCACTCTTAGTATAGCCTTGTAACTCATCAGCTCTGAATTTGATAAATGAAAAGGTCCATTATCATCATTTTGTCCCAAATTAAAGCCAAGGACAAAAATTTGAAATTTTTGGCTCGCAGTGCCTAAGCTCTTGTCATGGGTTCCAGAAGAGAAGTAAGCTTCAAAAAACAACTCCACAAATTCAAATTCTATTTTCAAAATCTCAGTGATGGAATTCTAATGTCATTTTGAGGATGGCATATTTTGGAGAGATAGTTCATAGTCTCAGACTCAGAAAACCAGAGTTCAACTCTCATCTGTGATACTGGCAATATCTTAACCTCTCAATGTCCCAAGCAACTCTTTGGATTAGAGGTGGCACGCAAACAGTAGCTGATCTGCATTAACGGAAGATGTTTCCTCACTAGGAGTTCCTTACGCCAGTGAAATTATAGGTCCAGACCAAAAAAAAAAACACATTTTTTTGGCTGACATGGCAATTTTAGGCTCACAAAGCTGTTTTCCTCTTTTTAGAATTTTACATATATAACCTTTCATGAAATGGGGCAAGTTTATGTGAAAATTCAGAGATCTAACTTCTTTGGTGGATTACAAGTGTAGGTGTAGATTTAATACAAGTATTTTAGCAACCAAAGACCTCTCTATTTTTTATTAAAGAAAAACATACAACAAATAGTTCAGTTAGAATAATGGCAAAAGTGAATTTCTCAAGCTGTGCTTGTAAGATTTCTAAGATGAAAGTCCTGTAGCAAACATGAGCATACTTTTAAAGCCAAAAAGTGTTACACCAAAAAAGAACCTTTGGAAGCCAAGTTTCTCTTTCATTTTAATTTTTATTAGCACTTTGAAAACTAGCATAAATATAACAGAAAGAGGACACACCGACACATATACACAGCACAACTAGCTCTTGTTCTTGCATCTTTAAGATGAGTTCTAGATTAGACAGTAAGAGACTCATTCAGGAAAAATGAGACAAGCAAAGTCGAACCCCCCAGAATCAGTCTTCCCTACAGAAGAGTGACGTGACAGGTCTTTGGCATGTTTAAGATAAACTACAGCCTTATCATACTCAAAAGGAACCAACCACAAAAACAGCATGGAAAAGTTAAGCAATTCTTTGGGGTTGAATACCAAGAGAGGGAAAGTCTTTTATAGAGAGAAAAACAGGCTCCTTCCATTACACAAGCTCAAAAGGCAACAGTTGCAATGATTAATCAAGAATGAAAAGCCAACAACATTATTCACAAATGCCACACCAAGCATACTGTAGTGAGTTATGTTATTTTAGCACGTAACATAGAAGTCTAAACTAACTTGAAGAAAGTGAAAAATTGTCTGAGCTAAGTAGAGTTATGATTACCAAAGCAAACCCTTTCCTAGAGGGGTCCAATTCCTAGAGTGCCCCCTACATATATAGGCACATACTAATGTATTACTTAGCATATGAATTTATACAAGGTTTCTTGAAGCAGTGTTTTCACCCTAAAAGCTCACTTTGTCTATCTTAAGTGGTTTTTGTTCTGAAACATGATATCCTCTCCCAGAGTCTGTGCAAATGCATCATCACTGTATAAGAACCTTTTCTGTCTTTGTTGATAGACATGATTTTTTTGGGGGGATAGTGGGGAAAGGAACAGAATTGCTACCACATTGAGTTGCAGCAAAGCCCCTCTAATCCCTTTCTTTTTACCTAACAAGTCTAAGACGTAGGAAGCAAAGAAGCTAAAGCATCACTACGACTATACCACTAGTCCTGTTTACTTGCTATTGGTAGAATTGTATTCCCTTCTCAGAAGCCCATCACGATGAATGGTGCATACTTGGGAGTATGTGGTTACGTTTATCCATAAACTCTTATGGTGAATGCCTTCAAGGCTTTTGCAACATGGTCCTCTGCACATATGTCTTCTCCCTTTTGGGAGTATAGCTAAAAATTACTGTTCTAGTATCTCCTTTGAAAAAGAAATGTGTTTTATAAGGACTATTCATAACTGATTAAGTTCATTTCAATCTATTCTCAACTTAAATTCAGAAAATTCCCTTTCTAATTTTAAAACAAATGCTAACAACCCCCAATTGTTCAAAGTACTTATTTTAAGTTTTAAAATTTAACACTTTGCTAGGGCTATTCTATTTCTATTTTTTAAAATTCCTTAAAAGATTTTTAGATAGCAAAACATTTGGAGTTAAAAAAAATATTTACAGTCATTAAAGGAGAAAAGGAAGTGGGTAATTCTGCCAGAAAATCCACTACATGTAGGAATCATATTTAATCAAATCAGCAGTCGTAATTAGAAATAAAAAGGAATTTACAAAAATGCAAAAAGCTACAACTAATCAACACTGGCTTCTCCACATCTAAATATAAAATCGATCAAGGTAAAACACAAGTTGAATACTGGCACAAAGCCCCAATTAAGCATTTTGCTTTTGCTATTCATTTAGGATTTCTTTTCTTCCTTATACTACCCCTTTCTCTTCCCAATACAAAGTACATAGCTCCGGATTCCTGTGTAAAATAGATAACTGTAAAATTACTATGTCATAATTAGGTTACTTTAAAAATAGCCTTTGACAAGTTGGTTATGTTTCTTTTTTTAAGTGAAGGCTAGCAATTACTGAAAATGTTATCAAGAACTAGTGTGGGCACAAAGTGTCATTTTCAAACATGAGTCTGTGATACTGATTTAACAATTATACTTCATCAGAACTTACTATCCCCATAAATAAATAGCAGTCTTACTTATTAAAAAAAATAATCAAGGGATGACATAGGTATGTAGATATATTAGCAGCTTAAAAGATGTCAATTTATAGCTTTAACATATTCCTCATTTAGAAGATGTTTTGAAAAGATGACTATGTTGAATTTAAGCACATCCTCAGGAACTGGATATGGAAGTTCTCTAGAATAACAATATGTCTGAATATTCCTAAAAGGAAAAATGTAAAAGAGGAAATAGCCCACAATGCGCGATACAATTCTACATTATTGCTCCAACTGGATTTTCCTCTCCATCAGAAAAACAAGTCTTGGAGTGGTGAATCACTTAGATGAAAGCTCATCTACGGGGATAAATGGAGAGCCCGAGTCAGAGGGTGACACAGGAGAGTCGGTGGTAGTGCTGACTTTAGCTGGTGAGTTACAAGAAGATCCAGCACTGCTGCTGTTTCCATCAAGAGCATCTGAAGATAGACTGGGAGAAGAAAAGGCCACCCATTGTAAACAGAAGTCAAGAGATTTGAATGTGCATTTTGAGGGGGTAAAAGTCTACACATGACCACAGACCATCTACAGCAAAGAAGCAGTGGTAGTTACAGTTTCAGGACACCATCTGGATAGCAAAGTAAAGAGTAACAAAGAAAGCTCTCTTTTTCTCATTGAACTAGGTTTACTGTGGTTCAAGTAGATAGAAGAATGTTTTTTCCCAGTTGTGTATAACCATACCTCTCCCATGTACCATATAGTAATCTATTCCTATGGCCACACTTCCAAAACACATACCTATTATATATTCAGTGTTAAATATACACATGTCTGAGAACTAATATCAACTAAGTATACAAACTAATCAATAAATTCATTTGAGATTAGCTTGCTAACATCTAAAAAATTGTGCCAAAGCTGGCAAGTCAAAGAAGGCCTTAGTAAAACCATGCAATACACACCTTAATGAATGTTGGGAACCCAAAGGTAAATTGCTTACCACATGTCAGGAATTGATGGAATATCAGGAGAAAGCAGACTGCTACTGGTGCCTTGAAAGAATCTCTTTGGTTGATCTTCATTTTCCATTTCGCCTATGAAAAAACAACAGTGGCAAAGCCAGCTTTAAACAGCTTGGAGCTGGGGGTATGGCGGGTGGGGTGTCTATTTTCAACCAAGAGAGTGTCTTAATACAAGTTTATGGTATTTTTGAATAAATGTTAAGCTATCCAATGCTGTACAATCATATAATTACATGTGAGGTAAAGAGCATTCCATTGCTGGAAGAGCCTTTGTGTACAGGCAGGATTATACAATCATCCAGAATGAAAGGTTATACATCTTTTTTTATTTCTTTAAGTATCCACATGGATAGACATTCTCTAACTCTTCCTTGAGAAGATTACTATGTATGTTAGAGGGCTTGACGGTTATTTAATGCCCCAAGATATGACTAGACTTTCACCATTTAAGGAAAGCCAGTCTTGTATGTATTAAGAACTCAGGGAAAAAAAACCCGTCTTCAGAGAAAGTGTCACGGCTTTCTTTACTAAACCAATGAGCCAAACTGTTCATTATTGCTCCTTTAAGGGCATTCTGTCTTGTCTTACTCTCAGAGAAAATGGCCCATTGTTGTTTATTGCTTATGTTACCCTTCATCTTGGAAGGTTCTGTCTTGTAGCTTACAAGGCTCCTTTGGCCTTGCCTACCATAGCCCCGTGAGTTCTTGGTACCCTCTTTCTCTACTTTTTCCTTGGGTTGCAGGGCCCCATCCTCTCAAGTGCTTGAGTTACAAGTGAATATTCACTTCTGTAATACATAAGAGTAGTTTTTAAATGTAAACTAATTATGCCATGCCCAAAGTGACAAAACCTCAATCTCCTAAACGGGCAGAAGACTTCAGCTAAACTAATGCACAAAATTTTGAATTTAAGCATATATTTAATATATTAAAAAGAGTCTAAGTACTCTACTACCCATAGACTTTCCACTTTTGCGTAACACTGACTCACACATCTAAGTTATGGACAGTTTTATTAAAAAAAAAAAAAAAAAAGGCCTTGCCCACAGCTCAGTTTTTGATAACTTGAGAGCAATTACAAAGAAATACATATGCCTTGGTTTAATTAAATATGCTAGGCTGGAAGCCTGTCTTATTAATTAGTCAAAAATATATTATGTTTGAGAGAAGAAAATATGCTGTGGTTCTGTTCTCTCCTTCTTGACCCGTTCTATTCTCCCATTTTCACCATCCCACTCCAAGCAAATTAAATTTCTTACTAAGTATGCAGTTCAGTTCATTTGTTAAGTAAGTAGAGAGAAGAGGAACAAGGTCAAATGGAGATGGGATGAGATGAGCCAAGACTGGCTCAAAAAAACACCTTCTTGTTTAAGTCATTATCATCCCCAAACCAACTGTCCTCCTTCCTTTTCATCTCACCTTTTTAAACTAAGAAGGAAAACAAATACTACAACCTTAATCATTTTAAAACTTATGCCACATTTTAATATTCTCCATGTTAACTACTGGAAGAAAAAGCAATAAAATACTTACAAACTAAGTAGTCTAAATTGAAAAGTATTTTTATTATAATACTTCCAATATCTGTCAAATGTCATATGGTCAATGAAAAACTAATCCTAACAAAACCACTATTTGATACTGATCATATGTGAAATTACTTTGTAATCATAAAGTACCATATAAGTGCAACCTACTACTTAAGAGAAAACACAACTTTTTAAGCCCCATTTCCTGAATTCTCATAGAACCACAGTACCTTTTCTCTTTATGGGTCCCAGCACACTTGGTCTGATACAGTTGATGGGACTCTGACTCCTCCTGCTGATATAATATGAATCATATTTGTCATTATGATGCCTCTATGCATACGTCAACAGTTGTGATCAGAAGTCTACAAGATTACCAGAGCAAAGCCCTCATTACTCCCAGAAAGGATTTGGATAACCAGGTCCAGCTGGCACAACTCATTAGACCAGAAAATGTGGTCATAAAATATAGGTCTCAGAAGCCAAGCCCAACCTCTCTCCAATGCCAAGTGTACAGCAGTAGAAGCTTCTAATTGTACTGTCCTAATTCTGAGTGAGAGTAGGAATAGCCTAGTAGTAAACCTATTTCTATTACTTGGCTCTCTAGCCAGGAAAACCTTCCTAAATTTGGACAAATTAATGAAAAGTTATATAGTCCTAGTTATAATTCACAGGGCTATTATACACCTAGAAGTAGATTGAGGCATCATGTGTAATGACTACAGAAGGTAGGGCTTAGAATCAGGACGACTTTGGAGGTTCAAATGTCACTTTTGACAGTTACTAGCTATGGGACCCTGGGCAATCACTTATAGGTAAAGTGACTTCAGGCAATTTGCCAGGACCTACCTACTAGATAGAATGCCAATAGTCTGGATTTTTGGGAGGTACTGGCCCATTCACTTTTCCACATATCTATTAGTGGCAACAAAAGGAGCTCATCTAGTTTCCAAAGCCTTAGGACTTGAATTTTCAGTTTTGATTGGTAGAAGGAGTTCCCACATCAGAAGTTAGACGCTTATGAAATCACGGATTCTTTGCATGTTTCCATGTTTCTAGTTAGATGAGTGGGCATACTTACAAAAAGTACCTTGAAAATTCTATTTGTGAGTCAATATATGCCAGAGGAGAGATTTCATGTGTACAAATACATATAAATTCAGCTAGAATTTTTTCAATTTATTTTTAGATATTTCAGTATATTTCAACTAAAAAGAACATTTAATTTAGCTATGAGAAGACACTATCCATGTTTACTAAGTCTAGAACAAAGAAACTTAAAAAATATAATTTTACTTAGTTAGAATCATACAATGTAAACTTACGTAGCAAATCGTCTAGTCGGGCTAGGAATAGGGCTAGGAGGCATCCCATTGCTGGCAACAAAGGTCTGTAATGAAGGCGAGTAGCACTGCTAAAAAAAAAAAATGCAACAAAGCTCAAAAAAAAAAAAAAGAAGAAATGCCACTTTCCAAATCACATATACTATAGTAAAAGAAGCTGTTCAGAATTGGGGTTTAGGAAACATAAGTGTCAGTTGAGCCTATATTTTTCCCTAGTACCTGACACAGTGTGCCAGACAGAGCAGATGCTTAAAAGACATGTTTTACTGGCTCACTGATGAATATTAGGGTGTACGTGATCAAGCTTCACTTTCTTACCTTTCCAATTCCCCTGGTGGGTGAAGGGGCAGGAGATACCGGAATAAAATCAACACGCCTTGGGGATGATAACTTCTCTCCATCATTATCATTCTAGGTAAATGGAACAGTACGTAATTATATCACTGACAGTTGAACCTAAGTGACAGCAGTGAGGAATATTGGACTGCAGTTGCTGCTGGGGAGAAGCAACTCCTATCACTTTCAGTGGTTGGAAAGAGCTCAGAATTTCTACCCATTCTACACTATGGTAAGGAACTCCAAAATCAATTCTACTGACAAGTGATATACCTTACATTTTGGGAGAACCAGTTAGGTGGAATTTTAGGGACTACCAAAAGTTTCCAGTAGTTGTACTGTAGCTCCAAAAGAGCTGTCACTGCTCAGTATCAAGGTAGCCGAGAAAAAGGTAATATTATTCTTTCCTAAATGTGAGTGGAGATAATACAGAAAATAATATTGTTCAGAAAATGATCAAAGAGGAAATAGGTGAAACTGAATACTAGTGGGGAAGCAGGAACAATGACATCTACATATATTAAAATAAGTACTAAAATTGTTTAAATCTGGCTATAAAATATCAGCTCTAAAGGATGTTCTCAGAAAACCCTGGAAAGACTTACATGAACTGATGCAAAGTGAAATGAGCAGAACCAAGAGAACATCATATACAATAACAGCAATATTATACCAAAATCCACTGAAAATGACTAAGCTGTTCTCAGCAATACAATGATCCAAGACAGTTCTGAAGCACTTATGATGAAAAATGCGGCAACTGATGGAGTCTAGATGTAAATTAAAGTATACTTTTTCTTTATTTTTTCTGAGTTTTTTTGGATTGGTGGTTTTTTTTCACAATGTGACTAACATGGAAATGTTTTACATGATTGCACATATATAACCTACATCAAACCTATATTGCTTACCTGCTCAATAAGGTAGGAAAAAAATATGTAACTCAAAAAAAAATTTAAAAACAAATGTTAAAAATTGTTTTTATATGTAATTGGGGAAAAAAATAAAACATTAAATAAAAAATAAATAATAAAATACCAGCTCTAAGTTACAATAGCACCAAAGCATTGAAATGCCAGGCTACAAAGGGATCCCCAAAGCCCACTTGTGTCTAAACAGCCTAGACTCCACAGAGAAAACCTGTCAACTGTGATATTCCAGCATATTTAGGAAAATAAGTATTATCTTCCTTAGTAACAGGTTTCCAGTCACTGGGTTTATATGTAAGACTCTGAAAGAGAAGTCAAACAAGAATCTGAACATTCAGCTCAATCCTCACTCACTTCATCAGCCAAGATGACTAAGATTGAAAAAGGTTGATCATTCAACTACCACAATTAAGCAACCATAATCTGTACATAGGAGTTATAACATTTTTTAGTAAGAGTTTCCAACTAAGTTCTAAATCTGTTTCAACTGAAAGGCAAATACTAAAAAAAATGGTGGAGATATATGCATTCAAATTTTCAGGAAATCTACCATATTTGGCTTTAAAGTCCAATAGTTAGTAAATTAAGGAGAGAAAATAAGAACTTTGACTGCTTTATCATCTAAGAATTTTGACTAGACTTTTTTGAAGCCCATCATCAAGACAAAGGAGTGCTCCATAACTAAAGTGATGGTTTTGTTTCAGACAGCTATTTATTTTGAACCCAACTGTTAAAAAGTAGAGAGTAATCTTACGGCTAAACCATACAATATTTCTTCTTAAAAGCCTTTTAAGTTACAGCAAATGGAAGCACATCTCATTCTAATTTTCACCAAAGAGTATTTAAGGTTTTGAAATAAGGAAGTAGAAATGGGGAAGAATGACATCTTGGTAAGTACAAAATTTCAAAAATTTATGCAAAATTGAAGTACAAATACTTTACCAAGGTTAGAGTTTCTTCCCATGTTTGACTTATCTGCATTGCAGTTTGAACTTCTCTAAAAAAAGAAAAGGAAAGAAATCATAATGAGTCACATTATTGTTGGTACTTTTTAAAAAAATAAAGGTTAGATACAAATGTACCTTAAAGTAAACATCATCCTAAAACACTTTAATTCAAAAGTAATATACTCACCGTTCATGCACAGTTTCCCTGTTTAGCATATCCATCCCTTCTTCCTGAGGGACAAAAAAACAACCGCACTAAATGCACTGAATCTTTACTCAGTTATTTAGTATTTGATGAATCCTCATCTTTTTCTTCACTGTGCTACAGAGAAAGAGTCCCTGAACAAGCATGCATGTTTTTGCTTAACATTTAGAGTTGCATCAAAATCCCCACTAAAAAGTATCATGGAAGGCTTCTTGAAGGAGGCAGTACAGTGGGAACAACACAAATAAAAGTTGAGAGGCAGGAATAAACGTTATATGTTGAAGGGCAGGAGAAGAGACTGGCCTGCATGGACCTGAAGGTCTATATTGCCAAGTAGTGAGAAATAAGGTCAAATAGACAAGGTGGAGCCAGATTATGAAGGACTTTGAATGTCAGATGAGGAGTCTGGATCTTACTCAACAGGTAATAGGCAGCCACTGGCATTTTTGAGCAGTATACTTCCATTAGCAGGGTAGCTAAGTGCCACTTCTGTGGATAGAGTGCCAGGCTTGGAGTCAGGAAGACTCATCTTTGTGAATTCAAATTTGGCCTCAGACACTTACTAGCTATGTGACCCTGGGCAAGTCACTTTCCTCAGTTTCTCATCTGTAAAATGAGCTGGAGAAGGAATGACAAACTGCTCCAGTATCTTTGCCAAGAAAACCCCAAATGGGATCACAAGGAGTCTGACACAACTGAAAATGGCTGAATAGAAATAGCAAGTTACATCAGCAATGGTGTTTTTAGAAAGATTTCTCTAGTGCTAGAATATAGGATGGCTTGGCCAAGAGACAGGGAAGAATTAGAAGCAGAAAGGACTGATAGAGTAATCCAAGGCATAAGGGACCTGGTTAGTGGTTATGGGGACAAAAGAATAAATCAGAAAGAGGTTGTCAAGAAAGAATATATGAGATTTTGTGATTGGTTGGATAATATAGTGGATGAAAGAGGAGGAAGAATAAGAAACAAAACCAAGATTTTCAACCTGTGATTGAGTGAGTGTTACTGCCAGTGATAGAAATGGAGAATTTAGGAGAAGTAGTAGATGTTACTTGGTATTTGAAAATGATATAGGAAAGAAAAATTCTTTCACAGTGAATGAAATTATTGTTATTCGCTTTGATTTAATATTTTATAATATCTTTCCTCTGATGAGAAGCTCAGTTTTTATCATTCATTCATTTATTCATTCACAGCTGATTTTTTCTTTTTTTACAAGTTCATCTATGTGCAAGGCACTTTGCTAGGTGCTATGGAGGCATGGTACAAAAATGAATATGATGCAATCCCTGATCTCTCAGAATGTACAATCAACCAGAGAAGTTTACCATAAAAATCCTTAAAATGTTCCTATGTGAAATTTAAAATCATTCACAATGAATACTTAAAATATTCAGTGATATGATTCTTATATTATCTTACCTTATAAAGCACTACAAATTTCCTAGTTATACATTCCAACTGATTCATACATGAACCCTGAGGTAAACAAGTCAGATGTCATCTCCATTATACAGATAAGAAAACTGAGGCTTAGAAAAGGTTAAGTGACTTGCCAAAGGTTACACAACAAATGTGTAGCGAAGTATAGACTAGAAGCCAGTTCTTTTGACTCTCAGTTCAGAGCTTTTACCATCCTACCATACTGTCACAATTTTCTGTGCTTTAAAAAAAACAACAAAAAACCAAGCCTACACAGCAAAGGTAAAATCCAAAGAAAAGAGTAAAAAGGTGCAACTTAAGTGCTAATTGTAGAAGGAAAGAAACAGTCATAACACATATCTTAACCGAGGCTCTAGAACGGCTCCCTACAATATAATTTCTGGATGTTCTGTCTGCAATTAGCACAATTTATCTCAAACAGATTCAGTTCATAAAGTTACTTTATATCACCTACTCAAAGAATGAGATTTTAAGAGTCAGAAGGCCATTTAGTCCAAATGGTACTTTACTAAGCATCTCCCAGAACATGCCTGGCAAGTGAGCATCTAATCTCTGCCTATGAAGACCTTTAGGGAGGAGGAAGCCAAGAACTCTTGAGGCAGCCCCTCCCCATTCAGGGCGATTCTAATTGTTATCTAAGTTTTTTTCCTTACAGAAAATCTAAATGTGCTTCTTGGTAGCTTCCACCCATTGCTTCCAGTTCTGCCCTCTGGGACACAATGGAGTAAGTCTAATATTATCATATGACAGCTTCAAGACTGTGATCATGTCTGTGTCTGATCCAATCCCTTAAAAAGTCATATAGCTGCATCATCTACGTAAGGTGGGGAGGCCACTAGACCCTTTCGGCAGCAGAGTTCTCTATCTTTGACCCCATTCTCTTCACCATCATCACTAATGGACTTGAATGAAGAAATTGATGGCATGGCTTATAGAATTTTCAGATAACAGGGCTCAAATATGAACTGATCTCAGTAGGATGGAAAAAAAGGCCAACTATAACAAAATGAAATCTAACTGGTAGAAATGTAAAGTCTAGAACTTAAAATTTTGAAAACCCAACCATACGAGTACAGGACTCAGGGAAACATGGAGAGAAAAAAGATCTGGAGGTTTCAACTGACCATAAGCTCAATATAGAGGGTAATATGCTTTTAGGTTGCATTGCTGGAAGTATAGTGTGTAGAATAAAGGAGGTGGAATTTCATGGTATTTCACCCTAGCCAAATGGCATCTGAATTACAGTCTATAGTACAGACAGCATAATCTTTTATGAAGGGACATAGCTAAACCACAGCATACCCCAAAAGGGTAACTGAGAATAAATACGATTGAAGGAGCAGGGGTCCTTTAACTTGGAAAACAGATGACTTAAGGGAGAATATGAATAACTATCTTCAAATATTTGAAGGGTCCTACTGCCTAGAGGGCTTAGGTTTCTTCTGCTTTGCTTCAGAGGCTAGAGGTAGGGTGCAAGTTATAAGCAGATCTCAGCTGTTTCTTTAAAAAGGTTTTTAAAATTTATTCTTTTTATTTTTCAGGTAATAAGTATTCTTCTATTAATCTGTCCCTCCCATTTCCTCCACTTCTCCTCATAGCAAATTAAAAGAAAAAAACATAAACAAATAAAACCCTCATAGCTGCACAGTCTGGGAAAACAAATTCCCACATTAGCCAAGTCTCAAAATGAATGTCTCTTTGAGTATTTTAAGTTCATTGCCTCTCCATTGGGAGTTGAGTATCCGTGTTACATTGTTATTCTTTTGGACTCATGGCTTATCATTTTCAGCTAAGTTTAAAGAAAACTTTTCTGGTAATTACTGCTGCCTCAGGAGGTAGTGAGTCACCTACTCATGGGCTGAGGTGTTCAAACAGAGGCTAAATGACCACCTATGAAGAATGTAGAAATAGATAACTTCAGAGGTCCCTTCCAACTCTAAGATTCCATTTTTTTAAAAAGGAAATAATTTGCAAATGTGTATTAAATTTTATAATTGCAGAAGGAATAAATAATAGGTATGTAGAAGATATGGAGAGGGTATTATGTGGTATTTAATATGAAGGGAAATTATTGTGTTCTTTTTCGACTTGAGATGGCCTACCCATGGAAAAGAGACATTCTTCATCTTTGCAATATTGCTCTTAGCACCCATAGGAAAGAAGAGGCAGCAGGGGATGCAACTGCCCCTGTACATGTGCTTAAATGGACCTATGGACAGAAATTTCCTTTTGTACATATGGACAAAAATTCTACAAAAGAAAATTGTTTTCATTCTTCTAAAAATGGATATGTTGAATGATATGTTTCTCCAGAAACACTTAGGAAGCTCATGTAACAAGACACAAACAACATAATGTCTGTTAGGTTTCATTTTCAGCGTATAAAGGGGAAATATTACTCAACAAGCACAACAATCATATGTGATACTATCTTGAATTTAAAGGGTTAACTTCTACGGCTCAAAAGAAGTCACAATTAAAGACCCAGACAGAAAGAAATAGGAAATGGGCAACTGGGAAAAAAGAGACCAGAAAATTAAATTGCTGAAAATAAATCTAAATGTTTCCATTAAATCTGTAGTCAGACTGGGAGTTATTAATACATTTCTACTTTCCTCCTTCAACTTACCTTTTTTGGTAGTCCTAAATGCAAGGAACATTGAATTAATATAGATAATAAGTTGTTTTACTATCTATATTATTAGCTACAGTTAAAATATTCTTTACTCAGAGATCTGATAACTAACAACATACAACCAAATCTCAAACACTTATGATAATTGAAGGGATGGCATATATAAATTTCAGAGATAAACAGAAGCTCACTTTTGCTTTGACATTGGCCGAAAGCTATTCTTATCACTTGAGAAATGCTAAGGACACAATGTACATATGTACGTACCTAGCCACACAGAAAAGGTTGAATTCGAGTTTCATGTTATCATCATGTTCTTTTGGGGAGAAGACAGTGGAAGAGAAAATGCTCATGGGGGGGTGGAAAGGGTTGCTATCAGGATGTGCTAGAGTGGAAACAGAGGGCAGTGAACTGAGGCACTGCGGGAGCTAGCCCCCAAACCTAAATCACGTCTCACAATGAGGTCGTGAGTAGATTAGATTCTTTCCAGTTGATAAGCCATAAAACATAGACTTGTACCATTTTACTTTTTTTGCTTATGTTAACAAAAAAACCAAAACCCCCAAAGCAAACGAAAAAAAAACAACCTCATTCCACATCTCTGAATTTAGGGTGATAATGAAGCAAACAAACACAGAACAAAGGTAGCACTATGAACAGTCAAGATACAATTTGTGATTTTTTTTGAAAGCAACATAATAAAAATTGCATAATCATGTTGTATGACTATCCAGGGCCAGGGAACCTGTGGCCTTGAAACCACAAATGTGGTCCTCAAGTGTGGTCATTTGACTGACTTTAAACTTCACAGAACAAGATTTTTGGAGCAGACTCTAATTGTTGAAGCTTTTAAAAGAACACCTGTAACTCATACCTCTAGACTCTAGCCTCGAGGTCACATGTGGCCTCCGTCCTCGAGTGCAGCCTTTTGACTAAGTCCAAGTTTTATAGAACAAATCCTTTTATTAAGGGGATTTGTTCTGTGAAGTTTGGATTCAGTCAAAGGGCCACACTTGAGAATCTAGAGGGCCACATGTGACCTTGAGGCTGCAGGTTCCTCACCTCTGACCTATTTTGTAACTGAAAATTAGCTTTCTTTTAAAGTAACAATCCTCTGAGTTCCCTGGGGAGAAAAGGGCATTTTATGTAACATACAGTTATGTTATTTTTTTAAACTACTACTTTCTAAAATATAATAAAACTTTTTTTAATGTAAAAAAAATATTTTCTAAACAAATGCCACTCCTAAAATGAAAATCTAAATGATCAACAATCTTTAAAAGCATTACCACACTATGGGAATTAAATTAACTTTGCTTTTTAGTGTTAGATTAGATAGTGACTTTCAAAGTTTTTTTCCCCCAAATTTTCTTACCTGTTTGATCTGATGAATCCGACTACTAGGGATTCGAAGAGGGGAGGATGGTAGCAACTGCAAAGTTATACAGAAAAAAATTGTTTTAATGTTTCTGTTTAATTCACACCAAAGGAACTTGTAAAAATTAAATTGAAATTTATACTAAGGAAAAGTTTAGGGTTTCCAATATAAATCAAAAGAACTGCTTACCTGGGCAATATGGGGACAGAAAAGAATGCTACAATATTAATAGAAAAGAGTGATGAAGTGAAAAGGATGTTGGCTTTGAAGTCAGAGAACCTGAGTTTGAATTCAGACTTTGATGGATTTGTGGTCTCAATGTGGGCACTCCTTGCAAAGTGCCAATTGTGGCTTAATATCTGTTATCCAAAATGACTCCAATGGAGATTATGATTCAAAAGTTTTAAAGACGGTATTGAGGATATAAAGAAAAGTCTAAGATGAGGTAATTTGTGCTATATTGGCATGATGTCTCTGGTCCATTTAGGGTTAACTTAGAAGGATGGTCAAATATGTCCCATAGTTATATTTATAGCAACTTTTTAAAATCAGGCTTAACTATTTCAGATTTTGTGGCAATCAAGGGGAAGGAAACTTAAGCTTATCTTTGCTAAGC
Organism: Bettongia penicillata ogilbyi; assembly: GCA_023548195.1. Taxonomy (NCBI): domain Eukaryota; kingdom Metazoa; phylum Chordata; class Mammalia; order Diprotodontia; family Potoroidae; genus Bettongia; species Bettongia penicillata. The sequence goes on along the minus strand of JAJHZJ010000104.1, from coordinate 11,856,204 downwards.
AAATTCTTTTCTGATAGTACAAATGACTTGAAACAAGATTTCAAGAGACATTATTTAAACCTCTTAAGAGGCAAAACTGTTTAAGTATCCTTAAACATTATAGGAGGAATATTATTTACATTGATGATAAATCATATACATCTGCTATTCATTAACCAAAGGATTCTTTTAGGCCAACACTTAGCCAAGTTAGTGTTAATATATATGAACATATTAAAACTACATTTCTTTAAAAACAAGCAGTAATTCTGGCTTCTTCTTAAATTCATATTAGCTGGCCAAGATACCAAACAGATAAAAAACCAGTTAAGCTGGAGCAGTGAGTTACTTTGTATTAAAAAAACTTAACATGAACTGCTGCTCTTGACGTAATGAGAAGATTTCTACTTGTCCTGGCTTACCTGCTAAGTCCCTAGCCCAGAAGCTGGGCTAGAGGCAGGAGCATACAGCAAGAAACAGTCTCTAGACTATTGTGAACACTAATTACTAACTGAAAATGGGTTGCACAATTGAATTCAAGTACCAAACGTGTTTATCTACAGAATACAAAGCAATAGGCTAGATGATGAGGGATGCACCAAGATCAGCAAGACTTAGGCCATAGCCTCATGAAACAGATCTGATAGAAGCCAGAATTCGAATATAGGTTCTCTAAACTCCAAATCCAGAACTCACTCTCCACTGCATCATGTTGCTTTCTAGTTAGTAATGAGATAATTCAATGAACAAATACTCCCTTTGTGGTGCAGAGCACTATTAGGCACTGTTATAATTAAGTTTAGAGACAATATGGTCCCTCTTATCAATGCAGAGCTCAAGGTTTAGTAGAAGGATAGGGTATATACCCAAAGAACTAAAATACAAAGTAATACCAGATGTGAAAGGTATAAGGCAAGGCCTTATGAGACATCAGATGGGGAAATAGGGAATGCATTGGGGAAATTCACAGAAGGCTTTACGGAGGAGGTATTATTTACTTAAGTTAAACTTCAAGGAATTTGATCTAGTTCAACAAACATTTATTCAGAACCTATTAGATACACAGAAGGCACTATACTAGGTGCTAAGGATATGAAACTGACCTTGCTTTCCAGAACCTTACAATCTAAATAACTAAGATACTTGAGAGAATGAATATGCAAAGTACTAGGATACTAAGAATTCGACGTGGTGGGTGGGGGTGGGGGGGAATGAGAGAGGACTAGAGGCTGGAATTCCAGGCACAAAGAAATAGCAGTGAAGTAGGACGATGAATGGAGTTAGGAATGACATGTAGTACAGTTTGGTTTGAGAGGGTAATGGCAATAAAAGCACTTTGTAAAATATAAAGTGCTATAAATAGTATTATATCGACTGTCTCAAAAGTCTTAATGCGATTTTAAGCTATTAAAATGGAAACTTGCACAAAGACTTTTGGGACATGCTCTATAAGGCTCAAAATGTAGAATGGTATATTGTAAGGGCTTAATAAATACTTGTTGATGTTGATGATGGTGGTGACTGTGTTTAGGTTACAGAAAGCCTTGAATACTAAGTTTAGATCTTATTTGGTAGGTTGGGAAGAGGAGTGAACTGATCAGGGTTATGTAAGAATAGGAGGAGTGGAGAAAGAATCTGGAGGTAAATATGCTTGTGAGAGGTTGTGTGGGATGGCTGAAAAAATTGGAATCAGAAGAGCTGGGTTAAAACAACTTCTACTTATTCTTCATGGGGCCTGGACAAGTCATTTCAATCTCCCTGAACCTCAGTTTTCTCATGTATAGAAAGAGGGTAGAGGTTAGGTCACATGAACTATGAGGTCCTTTCCACATCTAACTGTGAGCCTGGTGTAGTGAGGAAAAAATTTCAATTTTTAAAATGTCTCTTATGAATGGAGGCTTCTTCCTCTTCTCTAAAATGGCTTAATGACTCTTAAAACTGTATCACTCTGTATTCTCTCTGGACCTTTTAAATATACATTCTTGGATAGAAGTGTTTATGCTTGTGGTTTGCTTTTGTGGCTAAATATTAATTCAAATAAATACTTTGTAAAATGGACACAATTCACATGCACATAGGGATAAGGACTAAACCTGAGATTTCATTGATAAAGGGAACTCCCAAAATCTTATATTGATTCAATGATATAGTAGAATCTCCCTCTGCCCATGTGGAACAGCACTTTCTCTACAACTTAGATTTTATTAATACTTTCCACATGCTTGTAGTTTTTAATAAATAAAATTTACAGATTAGAGAACCATAGGATTTTTAAGCTAAAAAGGACTTTAAAAATGACCAAACTTTATTATGCTCATGTATAAGCAATTACCCATTCATTCCCCTGTCCGTGTTTGGCATATAAATCATATCCTTTTTGGGGCCATCCAAAAGAATGTGGGCATCTTTTGATGAGGGCTTTTCTTCTCGGGAGCTATTACACCAGGCTCTCTGATCTAGTTGTATAATAAATAATATTTCATTGTATGTCTGATTTTTACAAGCTGCTGCATGAGGCAAAGGGATGAGCTCTGGAAGGTCTGACCTAAGCTGGAATAGCTTCAAGTGGGGGACCCAGCAAAGGAATCTATGTATGTCTGTCATCTCAGGACTGACCTAGCTAGCCTCAAGGAGGCTCAATTACGAGAGGTGTTCACCAGAGGATGAATTGTTTAGAGCCATGGCAACTCATGAAAATATTCTAACTAAGTTGCAGAGCAGTGGTATCAAATTGAAAGGGATTGCTGTAGGCCACAGTGACTTAGAAAATCACAAATTAATATTATCTATGCTGCACTGTATTTTTATTTACTTTGTTAAAAGTAAATTTGCTAATGTAATTTGCTAATTACATTTTAATCTGGTTTATGGCATTAGGAGTTTTGTGAATTTGACAGCACTGCTGCAGAGGATTTATGATTTGTGTTCATGGAAGGAATACCCAAATTTATCAAATTAAGAATCCTTGATGTATGAGTTACATCAAACAAAGCCTTGAAATTATTATTACCAACATATTAAAAACCTCAAGTCTGCTACACTGTACACTCATACAATATGCATTGTATGAGATGGCTATGTTACAATAAAGTGGATCAATGAGAGTCAAGTTGGTATAACAGTAGAGCACCAGACTTGGAGGCAAAAAAACCTGGGTTCACATTTTGTCTCAGACATTTAATAGTTGTGTGACCCTGGGAAAATCACTTAACCTCTCTGTGTCTCATTTTCTTCATCTGAAAAATGAGAGGTGTTGCACTCAATGGTGCCTTAACATCCCTTTCAGCTCTACATTTTATCTTTTACAGATCGAGAGCCTAGAATATCTAAGGCATGTAATGTACAAGAATTATTTCGGACATTTCCATCAGTATGCCATTAACACACGCATATATACAAATATATGCATGTATGTATATATACACAAACACACACACACATATATATAACATATACATATACATACACATATATATATAACATATATATACATATACATATATAAATCTAAATTCCATGAGGATCATTTCCATGGTTCCATTAAATTAGATTTAGTAGAGAAATATTTAGAAATTATTTCCAACTTACATAATCAACAAAATTTGCTCTAGAGTGATATAATATTAATAAAACACATTCAACTATAATGAATTTTTAAATTCATTTTTGCTTACTGATTTAAAAATAAATATCATACTGAAAAATTATTGCTGGAAAGGGCTACTTTTGTTTAGATGATATATGACATTATGACACACAAAAGTGATAGTTTAAGACCAAAGAATAATGAACACTAGATTCTTGAGTGTGAAAATTCTCTTTTCAAGCAGAAAAAAAAAAGCTCAGTGATTTCCTATATTACAAACAAAATCCTTGTTAAAGCCACATCTAAAGCTCTACAAAGAAATTTTACAAGTAACGAGAATTATCAATAGTATATATGTCGATCTTTCCCTAAGTATTGTTTGAAGTAGCACAGGCGTGGGTAATGATGAGTAGGCTATCAGCATTTTCTTACCAGGTTGTGGCGGTTTAAAAACGTAGTACTGTTCCTTCTGGTTCTTAACATATCAGCCTGGAATATCTGTGAATTGTCACTGAAACCAAAACACAAACATATTTGTCAAATGTAGTTATGGGCCATCATAGGTGATTTTTTAAAAAAAGAAAGAAATTGCTGTTCAAGTGTCTCAGAACTATGTCCCTAAAGTGAACAGCTATTTAGAGACAGAAAAGAAATGAGAATGAATCAAAGTACAGTTAGCATCATAATTAGTCAACCAAATTTAGATGCGAACGCAGAACTTGGGCATCCCATTCTTAGTTACATTCCTAATGTGAATAGTTGGAAATTTAGCACTAAGTTTGTATTACTTTCGCATCATGTTCAAATGAAGTTCAAGGTATGGTTTTTATATGTCACCCAAAGTTAAGAGCAGGGTTCCAAAATGTAAGCCCTAGATCACCTTTAAGCAATTACCTTTTCACTTGAATGAAGGGGAATCCAACATGGCAGACTCCGTTTTCTATATCCCCCATTTTCTACTTCCCATCCTATTCAATTCATTCCCATAAAGAGGTTATTTTAACGGAATCGTATTCTGACTCCCTGGAGTCAGCAGTTCCTTAGCAGTTCACTAAGGGAAACAGGTGACAGGGAGGAAAGCTGGTGCATAAGTAACTCATCTTCTAAGATTCTGAGCCATGATAAAACCAAATTTTCTCCTCACTGAAGTCTGAAGTCAGTCTTTAGCCTACCAAAGAAATAAATTCAAATATAGGAAATGACAACTCAAAGATTCAGAGAAATCTTTAGTTTAATGACTGGCTTAGGAAAGTAGTCAACTACTTTAATCTTTATGTCCTCTACTAATTGTTGAAGGGTGGGGGAGAAGAGATGGCTATTTCTACCAATAATTTTATTTTGTTGCTCATCCCAGTAATAAAACTAGCTAAATGGAAAAAACAAAAAGGGATTATAAAGAATTGAGAACGATTAAAAAAAACACATCTGTCACTGACTTTTAGGCTTATAATCACATATACAAAAGCCTGGAAACTCTATAACCAGATTAATACTTGCCCTAAAGAACTTGTTAAGAAACACAAACTATCAAATGCTGGTGCAAAGGGGACAGTGGGATTTCTTAAAGAGGCATCATTAAATGAGTTCAGGAAGTTATTTGAAAGAAGTGAAAGGATGTTTAACAAGTACTGAATAAAAAGCTGTCTTGGCCTGGAATGGTATTGAAGAAGGAATGGCAATGAAAAGGAAAAAAAAGTGAACGGCATACATAGGGGGACTGAAAGAAGCCTAGGTAAAAATCCAAATTTCCCAGTTGGAAGTCAAAGCTTACAATACCTTCCGGAACTTTGTGGATTAACCTCTGACCAAATCCTGTGTCTGCTAAAATAGCATTGTTAGTGTTATTTCATGGACCCTGGACAGGACCTCTAATGGAGGTCCAGCCCTCCTTGTGTTCAGGCAGATAATAGTACATTATAATAAGCTTTCATTTGCATAATGCTTTGTGAGCAAAGTCCTCTAAATCACCCAGGGAGGTAGCTTGAGCTCCAATTTTTTTTTTTTGGAGGCAACTTGTTCCCTTCAATTTCTAAGCTTCCAGCTTCTCCTGAGTAGAAAGTTTTACACCCATTTAAACCACATCTTCAATGTAGACCCTATGAATACCTTGATGAAGCGGAAAATCTGACAGATGCAACATTCAATCAATTTCACTGCAATATCTACCTTGTCTCCCAGTTTTCTCCTTGTCCTTACTTGTTTTCCATGCCATCTTTGATGCTTTGACCATCACTGAAAGTTCTTGTCAAGCAAATGGCTTTCCTCATCCTCTTGGGAGCTATTACTTTTTTCTTTCATGAAACCTTCCATCACTGAGCAACCCTGTTATCAACCCAGTGCTTTCTTACTTCACTACTGGCCCTAAAGAAAAGCTTAAAACCACAACAGAATCCTGTATTTTCTAAATCATTCAGCTTCTTAAATATAAACACAAAACAAGGTCCTCTTGTTGGGGTTACTGCCCACCCCCTATCTGCCTATTGAGATAAAATACTTTCATAGTTTCATGGATGTTAGTTTCAAAATTCTGTGGATTTTAGAGCTCAAAGTGACCTCAGAGTAGGGGTTCAACCTAGGGCCCATAGGATCTGAGGAGAGATTTCAGAGGGTCCATAAACCTGGATGGGAAAAAAAAAATCACAACTTTATTTTCACTAGCCTCTAACTGAAAACTTGGCATTTCCTTCAATTATCACAAAACATTATTCTGAGATTTATAGGTTTTACCTGATTACCAAAGAGGTTCAACAATCCAGAAAAAGTTAAGAAATCCTGCTTTAAGAGAGCAACTAGTCCAACTCCTTCATGCTACAGATGAGGAAACCCAAGTCCAGAAGAGATTGATTTGTTCAAGAACAGAGTCAAGAAGTGGCAGAGCTGAGATTCTAACCCAAGTCCTATGATTAAATTCAGCATCTTTTTGCAGCACTTCCCTGTCCATAAGCATTATTTTTTTTTTACTTAATTTTCTTTTTGATTTATGCTGTATGGAAGTTCATGCTTTCTTACCTCAAGAAGTTTGGAGTGCACATAATGTGGCAATCAGGAGTCAAAGAACCAGAATTCAAATCTAAGATATGATGATCTGTATGACCTTGGGACACATAAGTCACTTTGCTTCTCTGTATTTCAGTTTCCTCTAAAGTCCCTTCCAGCTCTAAATCTACCATCTTAATTACTGTGCATTTGCACTTTAGCGGGATATAAGAAAGAAATTAAAATACTATAGCAGTACTCAATTCTTGGGCAATTAAAAGTACATATTTTAGCTGCCATTATCAGAAATGTTGACTGTCATCCGACAACGAAGAGTATAACATTTCTGCAACATCTTTTCCGTTCAGAGAAAGTGTCTTTCCACCCTGCTCTGCAAGTTGGGAGTATATTTGTACTGGTATGGTGTGGGGAAGCAGTTCAAGCGTGACAAAAACGAATCCGAGCACAAAGATTGGGGGGTGGGTGGGGGGAGACAAGGGAGAGTTACCTAGAAGGGGGCTAGAGATGGTGAAGAAAGTTAGCCCAAACCAGGAAAAGCTGCTCCACTTTCCAGCAATTAGCTGTGGCACTTGGTGCCGGGTTTCCAGCCAGGACGGAGTCTATGTCAACCTCGGGGCAAGCTAGTGCGCGCCTAGGTCAGCCGGTACCGTTCTCCGGCTGGGCTCGAGTTGGGAAGAAGATAATTGGGCGGGAGGGGGAGTCGGTTTGCAAACGTTTAAGAAATGATGGAGAAGGGGAAATGGTTGAAGAAACACCTGCTGAAGCGGATGCGGGGCGCATGCGCACAGCACCCTCCCTCCCCCCCCCCCCCCCCGCCCCCAGCATCCTCGGCCGCCCAGCTAGCCCTCACTCACCTGAGCCCGTGGATGAGCGGCGCGCTATTGGACCTCCGCAGGCCGCCCCCGTCAGTGCCCGGTGGCAGCTCCAGGTCCAGCTCCATCTTCTCCTGAGCCATGGCGGGGGGCAGGTGCCTGGCCTCAGCTCTGGGCTCCCATTCACCTCTGGACGCAGGGGGTGGGGGGCCGGGGGCGGGGACCAGGAGTGGGGAGTGATGGGGATGGAGGAGGCGGAGGCAACTCTAGACGGCGGGGCGGCTCATGCTGCTGCCAACCCGGCTCGGCCGTGGGCGGGGGCCCGGTTTAAGGCTTCGAGGTCCGCCCAGCAGCAGAGAGCACGGCGTGGGGCAGGGCCCGGCCTGGCGGCTCCGGCCCCCATGCTCTGGCCCCGGCCTCGCGACCGGTCACGCCAGCTTCCTAGGCACTCTCCACCCCCAGCCCCTTCTTTTCGGCCTCAGGGACAAGTTAGCACTCAGACGCCCAGGAGCCGCGGCCGCCGCCGGTCCTCCTTCTGGGCCCCGGGGACCCAGGACCGGAGGGGCCGAGGGCAAAACAAAAACTGCAACCTGCCGCCTCCTGAGAGCAGGCAAGGTCCGCCCCGCACGCTTACGCCCCCACGTCCGCCCCGACAGCACGGCCTTACAGCGCAAGCGCCAGCGCCGGGCGTCCAGCCTCCCCTTCTCCTTCCCCAATCCTGTTTCCGGGGGACGCTTAGAAAACTAGCTCTCCTCTTCCTTACTCCCCAGTTTAAGGGCCCCTGGGACGATTCTCTTTGCCCATCGCTTTTGTAGTGGGTGCGGGGGAGAGAAAGCGGGCGAGCGGAGAGAAAGGGCCCTAACACGGTTTTTACAAGTTGGAGCGACGAGGCACTTAGCTGCCTCTGAAAACTCAAGATGCAGAAGGCAAAAGCCCGCAAACTAACCCGGGAGGATGTAGAAGCCAGTAGCGAAAGTGTGAAAGAGAGAACACAAATTCACGGGCAAAGATTGAGCACAGCAGACATACTGGACACTTCTCTCAGCCCCGCTCCCCTCCATTCAAAAGGATTCGAATGCACTTCGTTATTCCAAGTGAATAAAGGATTAGGTTTTGGAGGCACCAAGGTGTAGAGAGAAAAGAGCTGGGAGTTCAGGGTTTGGAGAGAGACCCGAATTCAAATCCTATGGCTGCCGCTTCTCGTGGAACGCTGGACAAAGAAATCAGTTTACTTCTCTGGGTCCCAGTTTCATCTTTAAAATGAGAAGGATTGAACTAAACGCTCTCTAAGGTCCCTTCCAGTTCTAAATGTACGATTCTAGGAGTCAGGAACAAATAGGTTGTGCCTCTTGACACTTTACGAATTGTGGTAACCTCTTAACATGTTCTACATAGATCGAGGCAGTTTTCCCTTCCCGGCTTTGGAATTTATTCAGAATGATGAAAATAGATGTTCCCCGAATACCCTCAAGTACCAAAAAAACTAATAACGATTTCTAAAAGTAAAATCTTTACCAATACCCTTTTACCTTAAATCATTCCGGGAGCAATCTTCTTTGCTTGTCACCTTCAACGCGAGTTAGCAAATAGCAAAAACATGTCCACCAACTATATTAATTCCTTGTCTGCATCAATCCTCTTATGCCGATGTACTCTGTGATGTCATCAATTTCCTGTTATCTAGGAACAGTACTCCCCAAAGAATAATCAAAATCTCACCTCACCCTATTATCAGGATTAAGCCCCTCTTACTTTCCGGCCATTATAACTAACGGTGCTGCAAATTAAGACCAAAGCCCTAACTTCCCACATCAGATAAATCCTCAAAGAAACTAGGTAGGAACTTGAACAAATATTGGACAACCTTATCCACAGAAACAACTTAGTTTCCTCTATTGCTTTCATATTCTTTCTGTGTTTTCCTCTATTGGCGATTCTAATCTATTTTAAACTCTTCCTCGATAGGGACCAAATCCACTAGTCATTCAGTAAATATTTGCTATAAATATTTACTACCTGATCTTTTGAAAGATTGGGTCACTTGGGCCACTTGGGCAGGGAAGTGGAGGGAATAGAAAAGAAACAACTATACTTTCTGCTCTGTGAAAATTGATGAGAAACTAAAACACATTAGAAGGAATATGACAATTACAAACAATGAATCAACAAGTGCAAAATGATTGGGTTGGTGGGGGAGAGTAGTCTGGACCCCAAATTTCATCAGGGTAGGGAATTCCTCACATACGGCTTCCTCCACAGAGGCAGATCAGAAACTCATCTATAACTTGGTCTTCAGAGAAATCTGATACACATTGAAGCTAGATGGCTTGTTTGTCCATGGTCATACAGCTAGTATGTGCCATAAACAGGACGGCACTTTACTCAAAATGCCACATTGCCATTCAGGTAAACGATACTGAGTGTTACAAATTGAAAACAGTGTTGAGGGATAAGAGTGGTTAAAATGGGATGAGAATAATCAAGGACCAACAGCTTCTTGGAAACAAGCAGGTCAAACATGTTTGCAGGTTGATGTGGTGAACTTAAAGTATTTTTGAAAGGAGTGCAGTCAGTTTTCAAGTACCAACAGGATTTTCCCCCTGAGCTATGCCCATACAGGAGGCTCAAGAGATTCCAGTTCTCACAAAACATTACCTGATTTAGACTTGGAAGGTTAGCAGCAGAGCCAGGAATTCAAACCCATCTCCTCTGGCTGAAGTCATGCCTATGAATCATGATTGTCAGAATCAGCTGTCTTGGCTCTTGTACATGCTTAATAAGTATTTGTTGGAACTGAATTCCTGCTTTTTTTTTCTTCAAAAAAAAAAAGTCGCATTTCTATAGCTCTTGGACGCTTGCAATACAACTCTTTCCTCACAACCGTGTAATTACCCTCATGTTACCGAAGCAGAAACGGAGGCTCTGGGAAGTGAAATGATCTGTCCCTTATCAAACAGCTGGTAATTTGTCAGAGGAGGGAGGGACTGGGACTTAAGTCCTTCTGATTCCAGTTTCATCGCTGTATCTACTACACTGATGCTTAAATTAACTTATTTTTAATTTAATTACTTAAATTAACTGTGCTGGTAAAAAAAAATAAGGACGAGTATTTCCACCTACTTATCTTTAAAGGATAAAAGGACAGTAAATGGCATGTTCCGAAAAGGGGAGAGGGGTAAGTAGAAAGGATTTATAAAAATTGCGTGGGAGTAGAGCCATACAATTTTTAAAAGAATTTTTCTTTTTCCTTTATCTCTCTTTAACCTAGGGCTTCCCACTTGAGGATCTTTAAAAACTGCCCAGATGTTCAGTCCAATTCAAGAATAAACCGGTTTCCCTGCCCCCTACTCCAAAGAAAGACCACCAGAACTGGCGGATTTAGGTAATTTCCCTGATTGGCCAAGGAGTTACCCGAAGGTCGGAGTGAGGAGAAATCGAAGGGCTTTAAGGTCCTTACTCTTTCTCCTCCAGCCATTGGCCCGAGCCCCTTCCTAGAAGGAGCTGCTCGTATTTCGCCAGCCTATTGGTCCCTTTTAAATTCTAGCGCCAGGGCCCGTCGGCCAATAGTTGCTACCTGAGCGCCCCGCCTCCGGCAAAGGCTCCGCCTTTTCGTGGAGCTGTTTTCTTGCGCATGCTTCCTGGGAGCTGACGCGCCCGGGTGGTCACAGAGCGCCCGCGCCGAAGGAGTGGCGGAAAGAGGGCCGGCCCTGCTGTTGCTGAGGCTTCGGAAGCTGTGGCGACGGCGGCGGAAGCAGTACAGGCAGCAGGTTGTAGTTTTTGTTTTGGCCTCAACCCGCCAGCTGGTTCTCCGGGGCTGTTCCTGCTGGCCTGAGGAAGAGTAGGAGGAGGAGGAGAAGGATTGGCTGCATCTGTAGCCCCAATCTGGTCGGGTGGAGGGGAGTGGGGAACCCAGAATTAGCGGGGCGAAGTCCCGGGACGGAGCATGGGGTGCTGGGCCCAGGCCCAGGCTCTACCAATGCTGGGCCTCTGCCCCGCATCGTGTGATTTGCCTGGGTGGCTGCGACGTTTGTAGGCCCCGGAGAAGGCGGCAGTATGAGCCTCTCCTTCTCCTTCTAGAGCCACCACCTCCTCCTGCTGCTTCCTTCTCTCCCCCTCTCCCTATCCTGCAGTGAGTGGGAGCCGAGAGAACCCCGAGCTGAGAACGGATCCTTGCCTCAGGCCATCCCCACATCACGATACCCAGCCTCCCGGCATGGCTCAGGAGAAAATGGAGTTGGACCTGGAGCTGCCGACTGCCACCGCCCCCCCTGATGGGGGCAGCCTGAGGAGGTCCAACAGTGCTCCCTTGATCCATGGGCTCAGGTGGGTAAGAGGTGGGGTGGAGTAATACAGAGTTTAGACGCCGTGCCCCTGGCAGGCCACCTACCCTCTCCAGTGCTACTGGGAGACTCTGGACCCAGGGGCTTTTGAGGGCCACCGAGGAGAAGTCTAGCTGATGGGGGGGGCGGGGGAGGCCGGCGTGCTTACCAAAGGGTTATGCAGGTCTGGTATGAGGGTGGGATGACAGTTTTGGAGGAAGAGGACTTGAAGGGGGGAATCTGAGTACTTGCCTTGATGTAAAGTGTCCTGCAGAGTTGGCTGCCCGTTTTGACAGGTTGTATGGCCTCTCTGATTCTGAGCAGCAATGTCAATCTGAAACTTCCGGAGCTGGCTGGCTTCAACTTAACACCTGTTTCAAGAGGCATTGAGGGATTTGCCCTCCTTGTAATATTACAAAGAAAGAACCTACCCGAAACCATATTTTAACTGACATTTTAATGATGTAGCCATTTCTCTTGAGGTGCTTCATAGTAGGAAATGATGTATCATTTACAGACCCTAAAGACAGTTTCCAGGAATACTTTCATGCATTTGAAGGATCTGTGATTGTACCCATGTGAGCCAGCTTGGGCACTCCATCTAAGGATGCAGATCACAATCCTTTCATTTAATGCCTGCCAAGAAAACCCTTTGAAATGTAGTTTAGATTGAGGAAATTATGAGATTAGAAGACTTAGGAAATTGTGTAATCTTAAACTTTAATATTGGCTTATTAACTGGACAAGTCACGTATTTTTTAAACTGATTAAAACATTAATGGAATTTTCGTATACAGGTATTTCCCGATCTTTTCCATCATTATTTTATAAGTAGCATTTTTCAAAAGTCCGTTCAACTAGATAGCCAATTTATAAAGCCTTGTAGTTGTGGAATTCATCAACAATATCCTATTTAAGCACAAAATGAACTATGGAACAACCTGTTGAACACTTAATTGTATCAACTTAGTTGTATATGAGCTATTTTGACCAGTATCCTTTTTCTTGTTAATTTTTTAACTTGGGGGAAGGATGGCTTGGTTTTTCGAGGTTGCTTTCACATGGTTAAGATCAGAATTCAAAAAGGCCCTATACTTCTGACAGACGGTGGCCTATGACGTTTCAGATTTGAGGAACAAATAGAAATAATGATACTCTTGACCAAAATTTAGACTTTTCTAGAAATGTACTGTTGCTTCTTGAATCATGCATGAGATACATAGTTCCATCTGAGAGTAAGTATGTGCTAATGCAAAGAACCATGGAGTAGGGATCTAGAGACCCCAGTGTCACTTAACCTGACTACAAAAGGAAAAGGTTGAAACCTTGAGTCTATATGATAATACCTAAAAGTTTGGGGAAAAAAAAAAAACGAAGTGAAAATGTCTTTGATAAGGAGATACGGTAACAGTTCTTCTTCATTTTCCAGTGACAATTCACAGATTTTTCAGCCTTATGTAATCCGAACCCGGAGGAATAGTACAACAGTGATGAACCGTCACAGTCTGGTAAGTTTATCAGTAAATATCTGAACTGCAGAGAATATGCTGATGTGCAACTGGTAGGAGTTGCCTATACATATGAAATCAAAGGTTCAGTCTCTACCCCTGTCTGAACTGTTTAAGACAGAGAAAAGTATTTACCCTTCAGATATAATCCTTTCTTAAAATTAAGTGCTAGATATGTCATAGTAGCAAGAAATCTAGCATTCAGCCATTGTTGAAAAGCTGATCAACCTGTGAGGTTTTTGTTTAATGTTTGATGTGTAAGTAGCAATTTTTGTTTTTGGAGATCTTGTAAAATTTATCTACTATGGGAATTTTTTTTCTTTTTTCTTTTCAGTGTTCTACAATCACTACTACAATCACTACCATATAACTTAGATTTTTTTTCCCCTCCCTCCCCCTCCCTTATCTATTTTAAATAATTCCCCTGAACACTGGGAAGAAAGGAATTTATTTCCTTTATTAATGAAATCACCAGTCCAGTTCCTATCTCTCCCTATCCCCAAACATTAAACATCTCCTATGTATTGAGCACCATTTGAGATACAAACACTAACAATGAACTCTTATTCTTATGCAGCTTATGATTGTATGAGACAGATGTATGCGACAGCTTATGAGACAAAACTGTATTTCAGAATGAAACATAAGGATAGAAAGTACAGAGTTAGCCTGAGAACTCTAAGGAGGGAAAGACTATTCAAGTTACTGGTGGGCAAGTTGTGGCTGGTTGAGAGGATAGCATTGGAGCTCACTGGGCCTTAAAAGGAGGACTTGGCAGGCACAGTCATCAGTAGCAAGAATTGATAATATTGTTGAGAGCAAAAGAGGAGACAAGTAGAATGAAAAACAGAAAAACCAAAAGCACAGCAGCTTGAAGTCATTTAGCATAGGGGTAAATAATCTAGGATGACAACTGAGAGCATCACAGTGGGAATCATGATCTACAAATCACCAGGTGTAATAATGAGCCTGTCTCATCAAGAACAATTTACATCGTACTTAATATAGTAGAGTTCTCCGCTTAATTGGTTTCCCCAATCTTGACTAGGTGACATAGCATTGTGGGGGAAAAAGGGAGCTGGAACAACATTAAATATCATTAAAAAGTAGCAATATTAAATGTCAAAATAGGGAAGTAACAAAATTAAAAAGGGAAGGTGTGTTCCTAAGTAGTCAAAATTCAGGCAATGAAAGTTTAAGCTCAAGTCTTTCGAAACTTTGGAATTGAATGGGGCTGGGCTGCTTAGGTACACCCCTCCCTCCCCAAGGTGTTAAGGCACATCTAGTTGGGGGAGAGACCCTTTGGATTTGTAGCCTTGAAGAGAAATGGGGGAGGGCTTCTGTTCTTAGGGCAAGAAGGAATCCAGTGCTATACTGGAAGATGGATAGAAAAAAACCTAATCTTTGTATCCTCAGAATTCTCTAAACTCCTGTCATCTCTGTATTGATCTTGAACAACTCAGATGAGTTTCAATATTTTGGGAGATGAGTTGGGAAGGAATTTATTGTCCACATCTGAGGGAGGGCTGGGAGATGAGTTGGGAAGGAATTTATTGTCCACATCTGAGGGAGGGCATAATCCATCTTTCCTGAGGAACAAAGTATTTTTTCAAATACTGAGTCCCAGCGTGGTGTGGTCAAGAGAAATGGTAATTGCCTCCTGAAGCCCTAGACTATACATCCAAGTTCTCATTTACTCTGAGGGACTGAATGGGTAGGGTGACTAAGGGGATGTGACTTGACTTGTAGCAGCTGTATACGTTTTAAAACTTCGAAAATACTTTATGTATCTCCTGATAATTAACAACCTGACCAACAACATGAGTTGAAGATTTATGGAGAACCTGACTTTACAATGGGTCTTAGCTGTAACACATTGAGGACAAGATACTGGTTGGAACAGTCGTACTGATGTGCTTATATGCTATTTGAGAAGATTTCTTAAGGTTTTCACCAAAACTTGTTGAAATAGCCATTTAGTAAATAAGCACCTCTGACATACAAACGAAATCTGGTTTTCTGGTTCAACTCAGAGTAAACCAAGGAGCCAATTAAATGTAGGTGGTAGAGACTTACTAGAAACAGCATCAGGAAATGACCAAATCACAAAAAGCAGATTGTTAAAAAAAGAACAGCATTTCCAGGCCACTGAGGGTAGGGTCAAAGGATGCCTGGCACTGAAGTAGCCTCTGGAGACATTGTAATTCCGCCCTGTATAATAATGGAGCTTGTAATACTGACCCTGAGCCATGAAGAAAATATTAAATTATGTTCGACACAGCCATATTGATAATGAAAATAATTCATCCTCTAGAGCATTGGTGTCAAACTCAAATAGAAACAAGGAGGCCCTAAACCATACATAAGATCACTGAGGGCTGCATACTGACCTAGTAGTAAAATGTTAGTATTTTCTGTGTCTTATTCGATTTGTATTTTGTCATATGTTCCTCAATTCCATTTTAATCTGGTTCAGGCCATGTTGAGGAATGCAGTAGGCTGCATGCAGCCCGTGGGCCATGTTTGACACCTCTGCTTTCAAGCACCTAGTCAGCAGGAATTCTGTGATTGCAGATATCTACTGCCAGTGCATTGGGTAGATGCTGGAAGGAATTTCTAGAAGTAGACAGTAACTTGTGTTTCCATACTACATTCGGCGGGCAAATAATGTGAATAGGTAATGCAAGTGGGAAGAAATTGAGCCTAAGAGGTTGTGACTTGTCAGCTGCCAAATGTTTGAGCTGGAATTCCAACCCTCAGGTTGGCTACAAGTCCAAGGCCTGTTCCATTTTGCCACCATGCTGCTGAGAATTTCACCTTTGCTACATCTGTTTCAGGAGTTGTGTTCCTTGACAGTTCTATTTAAGTGGTAGATATTCAGTTTGTGAGGCCTTGTAGGAATGTATTTCATCAAGACTATTCTATTTAAGCACAAGATGTTACAACTAGAAAGAGCAGCCGTCGCCCACTAAACATGTGTTCAGTACATGAGCTATTTTGATTAGATAGGTCTCCTCTTGTGAGATGAAAAGGCATAGGGGGAGAGGGCTTCAATCTACACAGTTTAGAGGGAATACTCCAGTGAGACCACAGATTCATTAAATCATAAAAACACAAGGTGTAAAACAATCTGAAGCATCAAATTCAGTGAGGTTAAGAGTGATTAGGGCTAGAAGCAAGCACACTAACTGTAGTTAGAAGTGATAGCTCATAGTCTGATGGCAAAGGACATTAAACTTAATGAAAAGCATGTGGAACTCAAAATGCAGAGCATTTGGTGCCATTTAGCTTAGGGAAAAAACAGACTGTGGCACCCCAGTACCCCCTGCAGACATAATACTATACAATACAATAATGTTTGCCAAAGACCCTGACCTATTGAGAAAAGATTCACTTAGGTTCATTGTAAACTAAGATAGAGAAATGTATATGTAATATGTTTTTAAAAGATTTCCATTCTAAGACGTTAAATCCTTAAGAGGGTATAAACAGATAAGTTTTATTATCTAGAAAAGTCTCATGTGGAACACTTCATTGCCAAAGATGCAATATAAATTAGGTATTATTTGGATTTGTTTTTTCCTAGTCAAAAAAATCCTCTATTCTAGTACCTGTGTCTTGTGTGCAAGGTACTGTATATATGGAATTAGAGAAATTTGAGGGTCGAAGTGGCCACAAGAGATGTGGATTTTAATTCATACTAGAAATAGAACCCCTGCTACAATGCACATAACAAATGGTCATCTCACTTTAACTTGAAGAGAGAACTCAACACTTGGCTAGCTAGCCCATTCCACTCTTGGATAATTCAGGAAGTTGTTTCTCACATGCAGCCAAGTTTACCTTTTTTTGTAATTTCAACCCATTATTTCTAATTTTGCCTTCTGGGGCCAAAGAAAACAAGTCTAGACTCCCTTCCATATAACAGCCTTTAAAGTATTTGAAGACTGCTTTCATGTCCCCACTGAGTCTTCTCTCTGCCATGTTAAACATTCCACCTTCCTTTATTTGATCCTCATACAGTGTGGCCTTAAGGTCTTTCATCATTCTGATTACCCTCTAAACATTCTCCAGCTTACCAGCATCCTTCCTAAAATCTGGGACCCAGAACAACACTTGGTATTCCAGAAGTAGTGCAACCAGGTCAGAGGATCATCACCTTGGTCCTGGAAGATAGGCCCTTCAATTTAGCCCACTATTTCATTTGTTTTTTAGGCTACTACTAAGCTTTTTAGTCTGTTATAAATCCCTAGGTCCTTTTCAGAAAAACTATTACTAACCATATCACCTAGTCTTGAACTTGTGAAATTGTGAAATTGATTTCTCAAACACAAGTGTAAAATTTCATTTACACATTTTTATTAGATTCAGCCCAATTTTCAGATCTGTCGATCTTTTTGGATGGTGAGCCCATCAGCCAGTGTATAAGCTATCCCTCCTAGCTTTGTGTTATCTACAGATTTAATAAGGATGCTCTTTATACTTTTGTCTGAGTTATTGATAAAGATGGGAAACAGCACAGATCCCTGGAGCACTCCATGGGAGTTTTCCTTTCAAACTAACGTGAAGTCATTAATGGCTATTTCTTGAGTCAGGTTGGCTCTGAATCCATCTAATTGCACTGTCTAACCTAACCCACATCTCACCTTCTTTTTTATATTATCAAGTGATCTTCTGAGACCTAGGTAAACTATATCTATAGCATTCCCCTCAACTACTGTTTTAGTAAGGGTAGGTGATGATACTGGTACAGGAAACTGCCTGGTGAAGAAACTCCCCCTACCAATGCAGGTAGGTGAACAATATTCTCTGCAACTTAATAGTAGTAGTAATCAGCATTCACATAATACCTAGTATGCACCAGGCATTTTACAGATATCTTGTCTGATCCTCATAACAGCCCTGGAAGGTAAGTGCTGTACTTACTTATTCCCATTTTATAATTGAGGAAACAGAGGTGAAATCATGTAATCACACGTAAGAGTGTAAGACTGGATTTGTACTCATGTCTTCAGGCCCAGTATTCTATTTATTTTGTCACCTAGCTGCCTCTAAAGTGCTAGAGAATTGTTTAGGGTCACAGTTAAAGGGTCCAAGGTCACACAGCCAGTAGATGTCAAAGTAGGACTTTAACTTGGGTCTTCCTGGCTCAGATGGTCTGATATAAACTCCATCAATTAGAGGGGGATAACAAGTGGACCTTAGTGCTCTTTGTTGTAGAGTATGACTGATGAAATCTGTAGAGAGAAAAGGGGTAGCAAGGAGAGAGTCTTGACCAGAGAAAAGGTCACATTTGAACCCATCCCCCAGGCAGGAGATAGGAAAGCTGTGGGAAGGATTCAGCTACCCCTATTTAGGAGGGAGGAGGTAGCAGAAAGCACCAAGTACCTCCAGCCAACTCTTCCTTCCACTGGTGTTACACCAGCCACCTCAGCTTCAGGAACACTTGGTTGGTGACAAACACCAAGGCAAAAACTTTAACCTTAGAATCATAGGATTCAGAACTAGAAGCAATCTTAGAAATTGTTATCACCATTATCGATGTTACTTATTTTCTTTGAGTTGAGAGTGGAACCAGAAGATGAGGTGAGTGACCCATAGCAAAAGTGAGAATGACAACTTGAGTCTTAAATACTTAACTAGTATCCACAGAATATTAAGTGACCCCATGGAAGGCCTTTAGCATATTGGATAGATGTTCTCCAGAGGCCTTTTAGAAGGACTGGACAGGACTAGAAGCCACAGATAAACTGATCTACTCTGTGGAGGGAGTATATACATCACTGAGGTCACAGATCTAACAAAGTCTCAAAAGAGGAAAAGGGATGCTTTTAATAAAAGGGCTGCTAATAAATATATGTACCAGGAGGTTACAATGTGTTATAGTGGAAAGGGCACTGGAACTAGCAGCCCTGTCTAACAAGGGACCAGCAATCCTAACTGCCATTTTTTTGGATACTTGAGGATGGTAGTTCATCTGGGCCACATGACTTCAGTTCATCCAGGAATCTAATCTTGGGTATTGGCTCCACTTCTGTTCTGTCCTTTCCAGTCCTGAAGTCATTGTCCTTGGCAGAGCAAATGAAAGCAGTGTAAGAACTGGGCTGCTCCTTTCTTTTATTTGTTCATTGTCATCCAGTCCTCTTGATCATCAGTCCTGTCTCTTTTTGGACCCTTCTCTTTTTCCAACGTCACTAAAACATCATGCTTTTTGTTGTCTTTAGCTTTCTTTGCTCACCTTGGCTCATTTTGATTTAGCATTTCTCAAGCCAGGTTTGCTGTTTAAATAACTATGTGACCTTAGACAAATCTCTTAACCTCTTTGACCCTCAATTTTCCTTTGTGTCAAATGGAAATAATATCTTTAAGCGTGCTCCAGCAAGACACAGCTATGTAACTGAAGGAGAGATACAGTTGTTTGTTAGTATTCTTAGTGATGATGACAGCATGAAAGGCAACATGATGGCGGACAGAGGGCTGACCTCAATCAGGAAGCTGTGGGGTTACGTCCTACCTCTCAGGCAAAGTAACTGTGGGATCCTGGGCAACTCACTTCACTTTTCAGTGCTCCAGGAAACACTCGTATTCTGCATTGCAGAACAGTCACCAACCTACATCAGTGCAGAGACTCTCAACACCATTGAAATCATAGGACTGGACCAGTTCCCAAACCCAACAACATAAGTAATAAAGAGTGATTTGCAAGAATGTGCCACATAGTTTTGCTATTCATAAAAACATTCACAGATTTGTAAATATTGCTTACAGTATCTTGGGGTGGCAAGAAAGCTGACCTAGGAAGCAGGAGAGCAGTATTACTTAACTTTGCCACAAACTGAATGACTGACTGTGGGCAAGACATTGCTTTTCTGGCCCTCACTTTCATCCTCTGTAAAATGATGGGTTAGACTAGCTGAGGGGTGGGGAACCTGCGGCCTTGAAGTTACATGTGACCCTCTAGGTCCTCAAGTGCAGCCCTTGGACTGAATCCAAACTTCACAGAACAAATCCCCTTAATAAAAGGATTTGTTCTGTAAAACATTGACTCAGTCCAACAGCCGCACCCAAGGACCTAGAAGGCCCCATGTGGCCTTGAGGCTGCAGGTTCTTTACTCCTAGACTAGCTGATCCTGAAGGTCCTGTCCCACTCTACAATCATCTGCTTCCATGAGGGGACATTAACTCAAAGTCTTTAAAACAATGAATGTGATCTGTGAACCTTTCAACTTTTATCTGGTCCATCTCTGTTCAGTTGTTGGTGCCTTCAACATGATGCCTTAAGAGGAAAAAGTTAGCTGCCCCAGAACTAGGTAGAAAACATTATGATGCCTATGATATAAGCTCCAGAGAACAGGAGAGATGTGGCCCTTACTGTGAAAAGCTGACAGAAGCAGTGGATTTGGTGATGCATTGTTGAAATAATATGCCTAGGCAAATTCTTACTATGCCCAGCACTGTGCGTATAGACGCTGAGAGGTAAGATTTAGAGCTAGAAGATATCAGGGATTCTTAACTTGAGGTTTGTGGATTAAAAAAATAAGTTTGATAACTGTAAATGGATTTTTAATATACTTTAATATAATTTCTTTTCTTTGTTTGTATTATCTTGTGCATTTAATAACATTATTGTAAGAAGAAGTCCATAGTCATCACTAGACTGCCAAAAGGGTCCATGCTACAAAAAGATTAAGAGCTCCAGTATAGTTTACTTTACTTTATGATTGGGAAACTGAGTTGTGGAAAGGTCAGGTGATTTGTTCTAGGTCTAGCTAGTAAGCTAATAAGGAAAACTAGGATTTTAACTTAGGTCCACATGCAGAAGCTTATCATCTTTTTGGAGCAACAGATTTAAGAGACATATATATAATGCCCAAAGCATCCTGGTAAGGGCCTGTTAGAACTTTTAAAAGAGTGACACCTAGTGGTCTTTTAAGAATAATCTATAAATAACAAACTTTTTTTCTCCTTTCTTGTAAGTCCCTGAATTCTAAAATATGCCTCAAATTCTTTTAGTAACTTGGTCCATTTTTCTAAGATGTCGCTAAATTTTTGATGGGTTTTTTGATTGTATAATGTCTTAGAAGAATGTTAAGTTTCTGACATCTTTTTATATATTTTTCTTTTTATATTTATTCTAGCTATACATATACACACTTATTTGTTGTCTCTTCCATTAATTTGAGAGTAGAGATAGTTTTATTCTTTGTATTTCTATCCCACCAAGATTCAGGACCAGATTCTGGGGAAGATTATAGATCTTGAGTTACAATGAATGATCAAGGCCATTTGACCCATGGTTGAAAAAGCTAAAATATGTGGGAAGTTAAGTGACTTCCCTGAAGTCACACAGGAAGTAGACATCAGAAGCAGGATTTGAACCTTGGTTCTCAGACTCTGGACCTAATGCTATCTCCACTGTATATAAGTCCACAGCATAATGGGAATAGCTGAGTTGGAAGGAAAGGTGGCAGACCACATCCATGTCCATATCCACGTGCATTTCAGCTCCTGTCTGGGATGAGGCCTATGAGTCACCATAATCAAAAGACATAAGTTCTAAGAACTCCGACAGTGTCAACTCCCTAGTACTGCCTGCTTTTTGGCTAACTAGTCTTCTACATACTCCTTTTGGTTTAAATTCTCTGAAGGTGAACAGGTTCAACTTCTCCCAGTCTTTGGATCCTGTTCTGACATCTTTCTCAAGACTTACATACTAGTCATAACAAGTGACTCAATTATTTAGAATGCCTGTATTCTTTCTGGCCTGTGTACATATTCTTAGGGATAAATTGATTATCATCACATTTTGTACCTAAATTCCTTTTAGACTTCCCAACCTCTTTTCGATGATTCTGGTTTTTGCTTTTAAACACTTAGTTTGTTTAAACCGAGTACTGAAGTCTTAGTTCAGTCTGTAAGTTTTACTAGCTTAAAACTATGCTAAGACTTCCTAGATTCTCTGCAGTTACAGCTTCTTGTTCTCTTGCTCATTTTTTCTGACCAATAATGCCATTAATAGATGACTCAGAATTTTAATTTTCATTCCTTACGCCATCATTGCATGCTTTCTTTCCCATCATATCTTTCTCCCGAAGCAATGTTCTACATTTATCAGCCTGATGTTTCTATCCCTTGCCAAATCACCCATTCAGAGTTTAGCAGTAAAGGTTTTCCCATTTTGAGGAGTAAGAAATTCAAATATTCATATGGATCTATGATGGTGATTTGGATGTTTCCCCTAACCGTGGAGATTGCAGTTTATTCCAGCCTGCTCACTTGACTTATACATGTCCACCCATAAGGCAACCACTGAGGTTACATCCCAAAGATACCAGTGAAGCCCTTGGGCTTCTGGCCTCTCCTTTTTCAACACATACGGAATCCATCAGTTGTCTCAAATTTCCTTACTCAGACACTTTACTTCAGTCACATACAGGGATGGTCAAACCATGACCTTCCACTTCCTTAATCAAAATTTGTGACTTTCCTCCAGCTGACCATAACCATCTGTAATTCCAGCCTCTGCCTTACCTCCAATCCCTTCACTCCTCAGTTCTTTCTCAAGTTACTACCCTGGTTTTGACTTTACTTTCCTTCTTCCCAGTCTCATCCCTGTAGTTAATTCATTCAGCTCCCTCATTCCCTTGTCTGTCCTAATACTACTCATCCCCCTGCAGAACCCTAGTCCTGCATAACCCCTGCAGTCTGTGTTTTCTGTTTCTACTTGTGAGATGCGGAGCAAAGCTGGAGGAAGTCAAAAAAACGATGGTGCCAGTTTGGTATTGTATAAATGTGTTACCCAAATTCAACTAGGCCATCCCTACAGGAAGGTAATCCTTTTAATTCTCCCTAACAGGTTCCCACAGATGCTGTTCTAAACCTCTTTTCCCCTCAAACCTCCCTGTTCTCCCTAATACCAGCTGAGCACTTCAACCCTTCCTTGACTGAGAAAATGAAGCTCCCTCTCCTCTTACCTTTCCTTCATCTTCAAGCCCTGACATGAGCTTCTCTTTCCTCCTTTCACCCATTCTCTGGTAATGAGGTTACCCTTAACGCTGCCAAGTCCATCCCCTCTATTTGTGAGCTTGGTCCCAGTCCATCCCTTCCCCTTCTCCAGATTATACCATAGTGCTTTCCTTTTTCACTTCCTATCTATTGCTCCTTTTCTCTCAGTCCTTAAGAAAATGTCACTAGGCCCTGTCATCCCCCAACTATCATCTTTTATTTTTACTCCTTTTGTCAACCAAGCTCCTAGGATATGTGTGCACTCATTGCTTCTACTTTCTCATCTTTCACTCACTCCTCGGTGCTTTACAATCTGGTTGCCATTCTGATTAGTCAAATAAAACTACCACTATCTCAAGTTACTAGTGATTTCTTAATTGTCAGATTAGAAGTTTTTTGGATTTTTGTCAGTCCTCATCCTTTTCTTCTATTGATCACTGTCAGATACGGTGTCCTTTTTTGGATTTTGTGACAGTACTCTTTCTTGCTTCTCTCCCCTGCCTGATGTGATCTTCCTCAGTCTCCCATGCTAGACCCCATATTTATGAGCACTAAGAGGGAATGTTCCTTAAGGCTCTGTCCAGGGCCCCATTCTCTTTGAACACTTTTTGTGTAGGTGACCATCAGTTCCTATGTCTGTACAGGTGACTATATACATCTGTCAGTTTTCTCATTCTCTTCAGTCCCATGTTACCAATTACCTATTGAATACTTCAAAATGAATGTCCTAGAGATCTCAACTCAGCATGTCCAAAATGGAACTTATTTTCTATCTTCCTTCCCAACCTAGCCCTCTTCCAAACTTCTCTATCTTGGGTTGAAGGCATTCCCATTCTTCTAGCATCCCAAGTTCTTAACCTTGGGGTCATCTTAGACTGCACACTTTCTGCTTTTCTATAGCCAGTCAGTTGCCTGTTGTTTCTCTCGCATCCAGTCACTTTTCTTTACATGTATAGCTGCCATCTTAGTTCAGACTCTCCATACTTTTCACCTAGACCCAGGGTTCTTAACTCTTTTTGTGTTGTGGACCCCTTTTGGTAGTTTGATGAAACCTATGGACTCCTTCTGAAAGTAATGTTTTAAGTACATAAAATAAAATGCAAAAGTTTATAAAGGAAACCAACTGTCATGCATTTATGAAAATATTAAAGATTTAAGTTCGCAAGACTTAAGGTTAAAATTAGTCTTTTAAAAATTTTAAATTTTAAAATTAGCTGTGTTTTTGGCCTATACCACAATAACCTTCTGGCTCTAGTCTTTCCCCACAGGGAAGAGGAAGGGAATAAACAATTATATAGCACCTACTATGTGTGCTTTTTGTGTGTGTATGCATACATCTAGAGAGAGCTAGGCACTGTGCTAAGTGCTTTACAAATATTATTTCATTTGATACTTACAGTGACCCTGAGAAATAGATTCTATTGTTTTCCCCATTTTACAGATAAGGAAACTGGGGCAGACAGAGGTTAAGTGACTTGCCCAGGGTCACCCAGCTGGATTTGAACTCAGGACTTTCTGATTTAGGCCTTGTTCTGTCCATCTAGGTCTTAAGTGATTTTCCATAAGTGCAGGTCTGAACATGACCCTTCTCTAATCTGTAAACTCTTGTGACTCCCTTTAGGAAAAAGCAAACTGCTCTATTGGCCCTCTCTTTGAGAAATTAAATTTTTATATGTATTTTTTCAATTAACAAATATTTATTTTTTTTCTCTCCTTCCGTCTCCCTGCAACAACCCTGGCTTTTCAAACACTTCACAGTCTGATTGCACCCTGTCATTCCAGCTTCATTGTCCACAGCTCCCCTGCCCATACCGTGGGATTTCACAGACCTGCCCTTCTTTCCATTCCTTATACGTGGAAGTCCCTCTGCCCTCCCTGCCTCAGCCCTGGCTGTTCCTCATGACTGCAATGTGCTCCCTTCTCACCGTTGCCTCAGAGAATCTTTCTTCCATCCAGAGGGAGGTCAAGCACCACTTTGTACATGAAGTCTTTCCTGTTGCTCCTCCCTGATACCATCTGCTTATTTGGATTTACTTTACATTACTTCTCTTTACTTCTGTAGGCAGCAAACTGCCAGTCTTATATTTTGGGACTTCAGTATCTATACTGATATTCTTTCAAGCACTCTGGTCACTTGGTTCATTAGCTTGACCTCTTTGACCTTCTCTTTCATCACTTCTCAGCCACATACAAGATAGGCTTTAGCTTGTTCTCACCATTGCTTATAATGGTCTACCTCCATGATCCAGAATTTTGAAATTCTCCCAACCATGCCCTATTCTTCCATCCTTCCCTGTGCCTCTCTCCTCAATATCCAGTGCCTCTTCTGCTATTGCATCATTGCTCTGGCCTCACTGTCCTTCCTTCCTAATCTTAACCCTTAACAAGGCCTATACCATTGGGCCAGTTAGTCTGCAAAGTATCATATGTTTTAAAAGCGCAGCGTTTGGCCATATATAATAGCACATATTTGTAATATCTCCTTGTAATATCTTGTGACTCTCCTGAGCTTAGGGAGTTCTGAGCTTCTGTGGTCTAAGTTGTCTGCACTAAGTCCAACTTCATTATGGTGAGGCTCTTGGAACAGTAGGGTCACGAGACTACCTCATGGTGGAAATAGAGTTCCTCAATGCACCCATACAGATCAGCAGTCCAACTGAGCCTGTGAGTAGCCCTTGTTCTGCCAGCCTAGGAAAGATAGGTCTGTGGAGGCTGTTGTTTTTTGTTGTTGTTGTTGTTGTTGTTGTTGTTTTAAGGGCGACACCTGGTGGCCATTTAGGAGTAATACTTAAATGTCTGATTTCTCAGATTTTCTATTTAATGAAATCCCCAGCTGCTTAAACATGCCTTATATCCTAGTAAATTCTGTACATTTTTTCCTAAGATTTCCTTCTATTGATCATGTTTGATGTCTTAGAATTGATTAACACTATTTTCCTCCATGCTACTGTGTTCGTCTCACAACTCTTACTTATATTGCCTGTTTGCTTTCTTGTCTGCCTTTGAAAGTTCTTAATTATAGATTGTCTGCCACTGTTCAGTTTTTGTACCTAAATTCTTTTCAGAATTTCTGCCCAACAACTTTTTGATAATCTTTGTTTTAACTACTCTCCAGTATTGACTGTGTCTAATAATCAATACAGGAGCAACTGGGTGATGTAGTGGATGGCATTGAAACTGGAGTCAGGAAGACTTGAGTTCAAATCCAGATTCTGACACTTATTAGCTGTGTGACCCTAGGCAAGTCATTTAACCTGCTTGCCTCAGTTTTGTTGTCTGGGAAATGGGAATCATAATAGCACTTACCTCCCAGGGTTCTTGTGAGGATCAAATGAGATAATATTTGTAAAGTGCTGTTTAGCACAGTGCTTGGCACATAGTATGCGCTGTATAATTGTTTGCTATCATTATAGTTATTATTAAGTGCTTTGTAAACCTTAAGGCACTATATAAATGATAGCTATTATTATTGTTGTTTTTAGTATTTTATCACATTTGCTGATGTGCTGGTATAAGGGAGAAACCTCATTTGTGTCTTAAATTACATTTTGCTGTAGCGTTTTGGAGTATTTTTTGATATGACGGTCAGTTGGCAATTTTTCTTTGAATTACTTGTTCTTACCCTTTGACCTCTCATCTTCTGGGCAGTGGCACTTGTCATCTAAATTGCCTGTTTGACCTTATGAAAATCACTTTCTTGTTCTATGCCTCTCAAAAATCAGGAATTTGGACTGAATGATTCCTTAAGTCTCTTCCAGTTCTAACTCTATGAACCCATGTTCTCTCTATGTTACTTCATCCAGCTGTCCACCTGCCAGGCTCATTCTCCCACTTTTCAGGATTTTGTCCTCCGGCTCATAGTCTTATCC
Organism: Bettongia penicillata ogilbyi; assembly: GCA_023548195.1. Taxonomy (NCBI): domain Eukaryota; kingdom Metazoa; phylum Chordata; class Mammalia; order Diprotodontia; family Potoroidae; genus Bettongia; species Bettongia penicillata. Next base: position 11,829,129 of record JAJHZJ010000104.1, on the reverse strand, counting down.
ACTCAAACCCCTGCTCTTTTATTTGGGGATTTAAATCTACATGTTGATGTTCCCCTAAATGCTCTGCTCACTTGACCTCAAGCTTCTACAGTCTACAGCATTACTTTTGCTGACACAGGTAAGAATGGTCCTATCCTTGATTTCCGGTGATCAGGAAGTCTAAAATTCTTCATTTGCATCTTCACCCCCAGTGCCATGGCCCTTGCTTTGGCCTCACTGTTGTCCCTTCCTAGTCATGATCCTACAGTTAACAAGGCTAAAAGACTCATGGTATTAGGCCAGCTAGTCTATAAAGCAATTTTGCTGAGATACCTAGCAGTTTGGGATTTTTTTTAGAACCAATCCTTAAATATTAAACTGTTATTCTCACATTTTTCTATTTAATAAAGTAAGCTTCAAGGCAGGCTTTATATTCCTCTAGTAACTTCTGTACACTTTGCTAAGATTTCACTAAATTGATCAGTTACTTGATTATATGTTTGATGTCTTAGGATAAGTTTCTTCCCTCATGCTGCCCTATTAATATCACCTGTCTTTCTGTTCTACATACTTGTCCTTTTACAAAATTGATATGATGGTCATTCAGCTTTTATACCTAAATTCTTTTTAGCATATTTCCCATCCACTTTCTGAGAATCTTTGTTTTTTCACTTTCTTGACTCTTAATTTGCTAATATTTGTAGCCTTCTCTGTTCCATTGCTCTTCTTCTGCCCTGTAATGACCTTTCTACGTAGCATCATAGAAGCTTTATTCTTTTGTTTCTTATCTGATTATTGCTTACTTTCTTTCCCATTATTGTCTTGTCTTGAAGCATTGGCCCATATTTGTTAGTCTGATATTTTTGTCCTTTGTCAGATGCCTTAGAGAGCCTCTTCAGAGTTTGGCTCCTGAAGGTTTTCCTTTTTTGAAGAGCAAGAACAGAAAACAGAGACAAAAGGATTTATAATGAAGTAAAAACTCTCTTTCAGCAAATCTCTTTCTTGAAATGTCTTAATTAGCAACTGCTCTAAAAACTTGTATACTTTCTCAGTGTTCTATACCATTTATTAGATTATTTACTGGTCAAGGAAACATTTAGTAAGGATTATAACTTGTAAGGGTTTGCCTGGAATTGTTGTGCACGAAACTTACCACTTGGTTTAATAAGTGACAGTGGTGTATATTTTAACTGTTAGAGCAGTTTGAGATGTACATGAATTAGGACTTAATAACAGATATTTGTCACTGGATATGTAGCTTACTCAGCAGCTTGTTCACCTTAAAACTAGTTGTAGATTGGAGTTGGAGCACCTGGGTTCACATTCTAGATCCGCCACTTGGTTTCCCATTTGGGGCAATTCACTTCACCTCTCTGGGCCTCAGTTTTCTCCTGTATTAAGTGAGGAAGCTGGACTAGATAACCTCTAGAGTTATTTCCAGCTTTAAATCTGTCAGCCCATGACCTGGTCATACGACCACAAATCTTGGGAAGTTACCTATTGCCCCCAAGTTTTTCTCCCTCACTTAATGAGTGGAACATTTTTTTCACTGTCTTCTTATCTACTTCCTGCTTGTATTTGGAGACTTAAGCAATCATTTTGATATTCCCCTCAAACACCTCCTTTATTCAGTTCATTTACCTTTTCAACTCCTGTGACCTGTAGCTTTACTACAAACATAAAAATGGTTCTCTTCTTGCTCTTACTATCACCCACAAGTGTTCTGCCTCTGTAATCCAGATTTTTTAATTCCTTTATCTGATCACAACCTGTCCTTCAATACTTCCTATTTATCTAGTAACTTTGTCCATATATGTAAAATATCACTAAATTAATTCTTTTAAAAAAAATTCTGTGTTTGTTGTCAAATAAATTTCCAATCATAGCTTCCTCCATGCTTGTATGCTAATAACACAAGTTTAGGATGCATTCATGTCATGGGCCACTAGATGGTGCAGTAGATCGAGCACCAGGTCTGGAGTCAGGAAAACTCATTCTGCCTCAGACGCTAGGTATATGACTCTGGGCAAGTCACTTAATCCTATTTGCCTTACTTCCTTATCTGTAGAATGAACTAGTTGCATTTGCTGTTATTTTCCTTCATAATTATGCATCTCCTAGCTTTCTAAATAGATTGGGAGTTCCCAGTAGTCAGGGACCATAGATTTTGTTTTTCACCATGTCCCACCAAATTTGTCATCTAATATCAACTGTCCTCTCAGGGTGTTAAGCTGCTCAAGCAAGGGGACCAATGCAGGGAGATGATGGGATAGCTCAATACCAATGATCTCTGCATCAGTTTCACATAGAAATGGTCATTCCCTTGAGCTTGCCATCACTTATAGGTGTTCCAATTCCATATTCAGTAAATGTCAGAATCCTGTTTTTCCATCTCTCCTTATGCCTTATTCCTCCTAAAGCAATTCTCTGTCCTCACTACCAATTGTTCTGTGTCAGTATTTTCCCAGGCTCCTTCTCTGGCTACAACCTCCTCCCTTTCCAATCTTGGTAGACCAACTGATTCAGCTCTACACTCACCTCTGCTCTCAAACCCCTTTCCCTTTGCCCTATCACCAGTCTTGGTTTACTCCCACCACCTCCCTCTTTCACTTTTTCTCATATGCTGTGGAGTGTACTTGAAGGAAATCATGAAACTATGCTGACAGAGTCCACTGCAGGTTTATGTTCCCTAATCTCACCTGGCTTGTCACTGTAGCAAAACAATCCTTCTCCCACAGTGGCCTTACCAAGCCCCTTTTCCCCTCAAGCCTTCCATACTGCTCCTCTCCGCCCACCCCCCTAGCTTGCCCTCCTCCAAGCTGAGGACTTGGCTTTATATGTCACTGAAAAAAATGAAGTCACCATCTGAATACTCCCACTTCTCCCCTTCTCCTCCTGTTGTATTCCTCTAGTCATCATCTCCTATTACCCTCCTTTACTTCAGACCCTGTTAAAGAGCTTTTTCATTGCCCCAGTCAACTCTTCTACAGGTACTTTGATGTCCCCTTGATCCTATCCCCACCCATCTTCCCCAGCAACTTGCTTCCACTATCATCACCGTGACCTCTATTCCTTCTATCATTCAGTTCTGTCATGGGCCATTGCCCCTGACCTGGCTACACCCTTCTTCCTTCTTTATCTCTGTCCCTTTGTGAACCAACTCACCTTTACACTTTACCCTCATATCCCTTACCCCCTCGTCCTATTGCCAGACCCCCAACCTAAATTATTCCTACCCCTTGCCTCTTTTGCTCCTTCATGTGCTACTGAACAGAGCTAGAGGAAACCACAAATCTTAGTGCATCTAATACAAATTTGTTATTTAATCAGCCGGGTCCTCCATACAGCAAGGTAAACATTTTGTTCCATCTCAGCAGATCCAGTATCCCTTTCCATGGTTGCTGTTGCAAACTTTCATTTCTCCACGAGCCTTCCACTGTATGCCCTCCTTGACCCCTCTCAGCTGATGACTTGGTCTTATACTTCAGAGATAAATTGAGGACATTCACTAAAAGCTCCCCCTCTTTCTCCTTGTCTCAAATCATTTTGCCCCCCACTACTTCTTCCTTCACTGGTCTTAGATAAAGAGGTGGCCCTTCTCCTTGCCAAGACCAACCCCTGTGGATGCATCCTCGATCCCATCCCCTCCCAACTTCTCCTGAATTTTGCACCCATTATATTCTTCATCTCTCTTACCTTCTCAGATATGGCCTCATTATTCAATTGAAACTGCTCTTTTTAATTTTAAAATTACCAATGATCTCTTAATTGCCAAAGTGAATAGCCTTTTCTCATTCCTCACCTTTCACGGCCTCTTTGCAGCATGTAACATTCTTGATCACCTCCTTCCCAGTATTCATTCCTCTCTGGGCTTTGGTTACTCTTTCTCTTTCTACTTTGCTAGGTCTTCAGCTATGTCTTGCCCACTGTCCGTGGGTGTCCCTGAAGGCCCTTTTCTGGGCCCTTTTTTTTTTTCTCTTAATGACTTGATCAGTTCCCATGGGCTCAATTATCATCTTTGTGATTCCCAGGTCTATACATCTACCCCAGTGTCTCCCTTGAGCCCCAGTCTCATATCACAAACTCTCTACTGGACATTTCAAATTGGATGTCCTACAATTCCAAAAGACTCATGATGGAAAATGCTATCCACATCCAAGAGAAAGAACTATATAGTCTGAATGCAGATCGAAGCATACTATTTTCTCTCTTTTTTTTCTTACGGTTTTTTCCTTTCGTTCTGATTCTCTTTCACAACATGACTAAAGTGGAGATATGTTTAGTATGATTGTACATATATAGCCTATTTCAGATTGCTGCTATCTTGGGGAGGGGGGAATGTGGAACTCAAAATCTTATAAAAGTAAATGATAAAAACTATCTTTACATGTAATTGGAAAAAAATAATATGCTATTAAATGAAAAAAATAAAAACAAAACATAATGGATGTTCTAGAAGCATGTTAGCCTCAGTTATGTCCAGAACAGAACTCATTATCTTCCACCCCAAACCTGTCCCTCTTTGAACTCTCCTATCACTGATCAGAGCACTATAATCCTTTCTGTCACCAAGGTTTATAACCTCAGTGGCATCCTTAAATTCTCACTCACTCTATATAGTTAATCAGTTGCTAAATCCTGCCCTTTCTACCCCTAAGACATTTCGTATACTTTTTCTCTCCAGTTAATCAGCAACTCCTATCACCTCTGACTTGGACTATTTTGATGGCTTCTTAAGAGGCCTCTTTCCTGAAGTCTGCCCACTCCAATCCATCCTCCACTCAGCTGCTAAAGTGATTTTTCAAAAGTCCCTCCCTTCCCTTCAACCCTTTGCCACATAATAAGCTCCAGTGACTCCCTGTTATTTCCAGGATTAAATATAAAATCCTCTGGCATTTAAAACTCTTTACATCCTAGTCCCTTCTGATGTTTCCAGTCTTCCTCCATGTTATTTCTTCTTGACTCCTGCTCTGATTCAGCTGCACTTGCCTATTTGCTGTTACTCACACCTGATTAGCTTTTATACTGTTAGCAGCTAGGTGTCAGGAAGACCTGAGTTTATCTGACCCTCCAGACACTTACTAGCTGTGGGACCCTGGACCAACCACTTAACCTTCTGCCTCAGTTTCCTCATCCTCATCAAAGAATACAGAACAATAAGAACACCTACTTCCCAGAGTTATGAGGATGAAATGAAATAATATTTGTAAAGTACTTTGTAAACCTTAAAGTGTGATGTCAATGCTAGTTATTATTATCACCTCCCATTTCCATACCTTTGCACTGGCTGTCCCCCATACTTGGAATGCTGTCCCTCCTCCCTTCTGATTCTTACTTTCCCTGACTTCCTTCAAGACTCAGCTCAAGTCCCACCTTGTGCAGAAAGTCTTTTAAGCCTGGTCCCTTCTATTGCTAATGCTTTCTCCTTTAAGACTACTTTCCACCTATTCCGTACTGTACCTATTTATGCATATGTTTTCTCCTCCATTGGAATGTAAGCATCTTGAAGGGGCAGGGACTCAATATGACTTCCTGGTCCTAGCTGCTACTTATCTTTCTTAAGCTCAGATCTGACTACCCCATTCCCTTACACAGTCAATTCCAGTGCCTTCCTATCTGTCACCTCTAGAGTTTAATGAAAGTCATTCATTTGTTATTTAAGGCCCTTCCCAATCTGGCTCCTGCTTGATTACGCATTACCCTCCTTCACACATTCTTTGCTGTAGCCAGATTTACCTTCTTACTATTCTTCACACAAGACATGCTTATCAATTATCTGCTTCTTCTGTGGCTTTGTTGGCTGTCTTCCATATCTGGAATATATTTCTTCCTTGCTTTACCCTCTTAGTTTCCCTGATACCATCCAAAGTTCAGCCCAGGCATTCCCTTTTACATAAGCCCTTGACTGATTTCACCAGCTATGCTAGTGCCTCCCCCACCCCCACCCCCCCTTCTTGTATTTCTGTATTTGTTTATGCTTCTGTATGGTCATATTGTTTTGGGGATAGAATATAAGCTCCTTGAAGGCATGAACAGTTTGATTGTTTTTTCTTGGTATCTCTAGCAATGCCTGGCAGGTATTAGTTGCTTAATAAATACATGTTGAATGATTGCATAGCTAATTGGTCTCTGGCTCAAGTCTTTCCCCTATCTATTGCTCATAACTGCCAAAATAATCTTGCTAAAGCATAAGCTCACACTTCTTTTCTGCTCAAGGACCTTCATTTGGAGAAAATATAGATTCCTCCCATTGGTGTATAAAGCCCTTCATACTCAGGCTCTCGACCACCTCTCCAGATTTATTGCAGATTATTCCCCTTTGTGCAATCTATATTCCAACCATACTACTGACCTAGATTATTCCCTGAACTGAATATTCTATCTCTACTTTTGCAGAGGCTATTTCCCATTCCTGGAATTCTTTCTCTCCTCTTACCTCTTGGAATATCTGGCTTCTTTTGAGGTTCAGCTCATATGCCCTCTCATATAAGAAACCTTTTCTTATCCTCTGAACATTGATGTTATCTCCTTTTTGCATATCATATATGCATCTCTTTACATGTTGTAGCCTTCTGTTAAATGTCAACTCGAGATCAGGGACTGTTTTTTGTTTTTGATCTCATATTCCTAATCTCTTTGCTTGGTGCCTTGCACAAAGGAGTCACTGAATAAATACTTGTCCAATTTGATTGTCTACTTGGAAATGTTACCTGATTTGGATCACAGGGGACATGGGATCTGCAGCTGGAAGGGAACATTAGTCCTCTAGGCCAGTCCCTGATTTTAAAGTACAAAGAGGATAAATGACTTGTTCCAGGTCCTACAGGTAGTAACTGACAGCTGGAATTTAAATCCAGGTCATTCAGCTTCAAAATTAGTACTCATTCTATTGAACTTAATTTAAAAAAAAAAGTAAAATATGCTATAAAAAAGACAGCAACATTTGTTTGGTAAAGAGGTGTCTTCCTCCAGTATTAGAGTGTAAACTTCAGACAAGATGCCCTGTGTTGTGCATCTCTGGATTTCCTGTACTGTCTTGCTTGTTGCCCATACTAGGTATATGATAAATGTTTGAGTGAAACATTTTGACTTTTCTTACTAGTTTAAATTTTGTTGTGATCTTACTGTTGTTTCATTAGGGTAGGCCACTCCCCATGAGGAAACTTCCTTGGTCACTGCAGATCTGTTAACTGATCTAGCTCATCGTCACAGAGTTGGGATCACATTGAAGGTCACATTTTTAGGCTTGATGCAGATTGTATAAGCAGAGTCTGCTTGATGTAGCATCTAAGTATTTATTTAAAGACTGTTAGGATTGTGTGGATTTTTTACGTTCAGAAACCACCAGACTAGACTAACTTATTAGCCTGTCCCCCTAGCTTTAATGTATATTGGAACTAAAATGAATAAGACCAGTCTTTTCTGTTTATCCTGTTTAAAAAGTTACTTATTCTGGGCCAGTTAGGAAGTGGCTATTTCCAAGGCTGGAATTTTTTTTTTTACATCATTTACACTGGTCTGAATACATTTGGGAAAAGTGGTAAAGTCCACGCTTGTCTATTGACAGATGGTGCTTTGAGGTCCAGCACCTGGTGTACTTTCCAGAGACCGAATGTATTACCTCTATGTCCATTAATGTTCAGTGATTTAGAGAGCTAAATTTCTGAGATGGCTGGGTTTGAAAATACATATATTCATATAAGAATGCATTGGACAATAATATCGAAAGCAGACTGTTGTAATTCAGAAAACAGTGAATGTTTTCTTTTGTTTGTTTTCCTAGTTGCTGTCATCTTCTCCTATTCGTATTCCTAGTAGCAGACTGCATCAAATCAAAAGGGTAAATTTTACTTCTATAGAGCTAAACTTCTCATAAATGAGGTTTTGATTTTATTTTCATTTTGAAGTTTTTGACATTAAAAGGTCACCTCACTCTTTTCTTAAATTTTTTAAAATTTTAATTTAAACTAAATTAAAATGTTCTTACCTCTTTTTAACAGTTTCTTTATACTTCCTCTGTTTAGAATAAGGATGCTTATCCTCTTGTACTTGAAGCTAGAATTCAATCAGAATCTATGAAATTCTTTTGACTAATTATATCAGTTATATAATTATATAACCCTCATTAGAGGTAGTCCAGGTTATATAGCTCGATCAGATTCAAGTGTCTCTCAGTGTTTGTAGATAAAATGTGTAAGTGGCAGTTTTGGAATACTAGCTTTGCTACATGCAGTTTTAATTTTTAAGGTCAGTTGCTTAAAAATCAAGGTAGGGGAAAAACCCACTTAGGGAGAATTTCATGTATGTCCTTCAAGCTCTGAGTCCACATTGTCTTTTTAGGAAGAAGGAATGGACTTGATGAACCGAGAAACTGCCCACGAAAGGTGAGTGCTTCCTGAGAATGGGTACTTAAGCCAATGTGTGCTGTCCTTGGGTACTGATCAAGTCTTTTTTGTGTTTAGGGAAGTGCAGACAGCAATGCAGATAAGCCATTCCTGGGAAGAAAGCTTGAGCCTGGTAATTCTTTTGCAAGTCTGATTAAAAAGATGGCTTTAAAAAAAAACACTTAAATTATTCATTGGCTCTTTTCATTTGTCCTTATAACTTTTATATGCCTTACGTTTCTAAAATTATGGCAGTTCTTATCTTCTTTTCAAACAAACGGGTTTAAATAAATACATGAGGCCTTTTGTGGATCTGCACATTTGTGTGTTCTAAAAATCTAGGTGTGATAGTTATGAGAGTAAATAGAATACTTTGTGACTTATTTCTAGAGTAGTGATGTGCTATGTTGTTATAAGCGGATGACAATTTTTGTTTACAGAGCGATAATGACTTTGACAAGTCGGAGAAATCATCTTCTCCTAAGAGAATTGACTTCATCCCAGTTTCTCCAGCACCGTCACCTACTAGAGGAATAGGAAAGGTAGGATCACAGAAGAGACATAAAGCAGCAGCAAATGCCTGTCTCACATACCCCCAAGCCTTACTAATTGTTTAAAAGAGGAAAGGAGGAAAAACCCCTCTGCTTTCCTTTCAGCTAATGGTTTGAGAGGAAATGAATATTCATTAGAAATACACTCAGAAACTATGTTAACACCTATCTGATCCTGAGCACTTCACTGCAGATGCTTAAAAAAGAATGCTTTTTTCCATGGGGCTCTAGAATTGTATTAATCTTCACTTTTTTCTTTAGCAATGTTTTTCACCATCCTTACAAATGTTTGTGAGTAGCAATGGGCTACCTCCAAGTCCCATCCCCAGCCCAACCAGACGATTTTCAAAGTAAGTTCACTTTATAAATGTTATTTCATTCATTAACTTAGCTTCACAAGGAACCTTTAAATTTGATATTACTAAATAGGATTGATATGTGTAGAGAATGAAGATATGATTTTCTTTTTAATTTTAGGAATTTTAATGAAATAATTTAGCTTATAACAAGGAATTTTTAATAGGTTACTTTTTTTTTTAAATCAGTTGTCCCTTTTCTTGTTTAAATTTTCTTATTCCCTCAAAACCGTCACGATTTTATAGATAGGTTGATGCTGTGTATGGGACAAATCATATCCCTCATGTACATTTTTCAATCCCTTGGTAAGCCAGAACAGAGGAATTAGCTTCTCTCCCTATCCTGGGCCTTTTTCACCTTTTTTGGGTCTTGGATCTCTTGGGCAGGCAGTTTAGTGAATCCTATGGATTCCTAAAAATTGTATTTTTAAATGTGTAAAATAAATTCTAAGTATAACCAATTGCAGTGAAATAGTTATCTATCTATCTATCTATCTATCTATCTATCTATCTATCTATCTATATTTTTTTTTTAAGTTTAGGTACTCCAGGTTATGAACCCCTACCCAAAATCAGTACCATCACACGATTCTGCTATAGGTTTTGAAAGTTTAGTAAAATCCATTTCACTCCAGTAGACAGACTCCCAGTATAGTGGAAAAAAACAATGAACCAAAGCTCTGAAGTCCCATTTCAGAGTCCTTATGCTGTCAGGAAACTGGCAGTGTGACCTGAATTTTTCTGTTCCTCTGTTTCCTTATTTGTATAATAAAAGTGTTGGACTAAGTTATTTCAAAGGTCCCTTCCAGCTCAAAAGTTCTATTGATTGATTTTTTTGGGGGGCGGGGCTGGTAAAAGAGTAATCTCATCTCTTTTAAAATTCTGCTTTTATCCTGTGTAGTATTTTTACTTTTATGTGATTAATTGAGTGGTTTCCATGATCTTTGGATCTGAAACCCTGTAAAGTGGCATGCTGTCTTGAAAAACATCATATTCATAAGAGTAATCCTAGACAGTCTCAAAGCCTCATTGTGGAAATAGAAATTTGTACCACCATTCCGGAAGCTGGATGAAAACCTTAAAGTTAAGAGACTGTGGTAGCCACCCTAAGAAAATTAAGTTAAATAATTTAAGAAAGATGGAGCTGAGTAATGACTTCTCTCTTAGATTGTCTTGTCCTGCTGCCAGTCTTTAGATCAGACTTCAAACCTGGCTTTTTCCTTTTTTTCCCCATTATGTACTGTCTTTTCAGGAAAAATGGCCTGCCAGTAGTGCAGGTGGTATTTGCATTGCACAGGACTGTTATTCTAGGATACCAAAATTGGGGTTGCACTGAGCTTGAGAATTGGAATCTTTTTGTGGGCTTTTAGACTATTTATCTTGTACCTTGGAAGTACTTCAAGTCTTTCTAATGCCAATATTTTAACTTTATATTTTAGCAGAAGGAGTCAAAGTCCAATCAACTGCATTAGGCCCAGTGTTCTTGGTCCTATTAAAAGGAAAGGTATGTTTGTGATATTGTAAAACTTAGTTTATTTTGAACTAGAAACTAGATTTCCTGTCTCTCAAAGTATTTCAAGGTGGAATCTCCTTCTCAAAGAAGTGTTTGTTTTTCTTACAAGCATGATTATAAAATCTGAATTGTGTTGATTGTCTTTGTGATATTTTCTCGTCAGTCTGTATCTGTACTTGAGTAACTGTTAATTTATACATTTATGTGCTGAAGAGATGGTGGTTTATAAATTACAGAAGCATGCCCTAGAAAGTGGAAATATAGAAAAGTAACCCGTATCGATTTCTGTTTTCTAAGTTATTCACAGAAACTTTTGTTTAGGTTGTGAGTACTTGATATCTCTCAGGGCCCTTTTTAGAATCCTCAAGGATTATTTTTAAAAGAGAGTTTCATTTGAGTATTAAGATTATGCTTTGCGGGATGGAATATGTTTAATCTGGGCTCCATAGTCATGTTTTATTTCAGAGCTACTCCAAACTAGGACAGCAGGGGGAGCTCTTCAGACAAGCTAGGTGGTCTGCTATTAAAAGACCAGGGAACATTTGCAAAACGAAGAGATTTTAAAACAAACTATTATCAGTTAAGGACAAGAAAAACACAGACTTTAATGAGTTCCCATGGCTTAGAGTAGCTGCAGAAGAAATAGAACACGAATTGACATTTATTAGAAAAAGTGAAATGTTTTGTTTGTTGGTTTGTTTATTTTTACTCTGGGAACATTTAGAAATCTCAAGCTCTTGCTGAAATTTATACATCGACCCATGGCTGATACTGATTTGTAGTGGAGAGATTTTTTTTTTTTAATCTCAAGCTTTTCATGTGTGTGAATTTATTTTGGAAAAGGCTTAATATATTACTGAATTGTTTTCAATTTTTGTGTTTTGGTGGCAAAGTGTTATCATTAGTGCTATATAGCAGAGGCTTTTTGTGATCTGTTTTGAGAAAATTTTGACTTGGTTGCAGCTGAATGACTATATATGTATTTTAGATGTACTAATATTATCATATATTAATATGCATTAACCTTCATTTAGTAATAGCCATTATCTATACTGTAAAGCTTGACTGCTTTTGAAATTATATTTTTGATAATTCTCAGTAGTATACTAAGCAGTTTTTTAAGTAGATATATAAAATTGAACCAACCATGCCATTTTTGACCTGTCTGTCTTCTACTTCTATACAAGTATTTGAGTATTCAGGTGGTGACATGGGGACAGTGAGGTTTCTTTGCCATTGGTCTGGCATAAATTGTTACTTACTGTGGGCTTCAAACTCTTTGCAAATATTTCTCAATGCTGCACTTAGTCTTGATCCAATCTTCATGATGGAAGCAGTGGGCTACTTTTTTTTTAAGGACCCCAAACATATCTATAACATTACAAAAAATCAGTGTAAAATTTTCCAGGCTGTCAGCCTTTGACAGTAGGATTTTCTTTTTCTGAGTACATGATGAAACCAGCTCTAAAATTACTGTGCACAAAAAATATTGCAGGCTTTAGTTTAAAAAATCAAACTAAACCAAACACCCCAATTAAGCAACAATCATATATATTTTACAATTCGTATTTTTGTTTCTGGTTTTAGGTGAAATGGAAACTGAAAGTCAGCCAAAGAGACTCTTTCAAGGCATTACTACTATGCTTTCTCCTGATATTACGAATTTGGCAGATCTCAGTTCATGGTAAAAAAAAAAAAGGGCGGGGTAGAATGAGGGGAGAGTGAGAAGAATTATGTGTATATATCTATTAGGATATGGCTCACTTAAAATAGATCATGTTGAAAATAATGTTAAATCACCTTGGAACAATTGAAAAAATATTCAGTTATTAATGCTGATGGAGGGGAATTTTCCATGCAGGCGTGGGTGACATAAAAGATAATTCAAAAGTCTTGTGTACTTCCCTTTGGTATGCATGTTTCTAATTTTATTACACTCTGACCTCCCGTTAGCTCAACCCTCCCCCCTCCAAGTTTGGCTACATGGGAGGGAGTTGGTCCTGCATACCAATCACATAGGGGAACTCTGGGGATGAGAGAGAAAGATAGTGAGTTGTCCTGGGTTGCTGTGCCTAATGATCTGATTTTACGTGTTTTCATTTTTTAAAACGTTTTGGCAAATATTTGACATGACAGGCAAAGCCAAAATTCTATAACATGATTTCTTTAAATATTGTCACTCAAATATTTATATACAATTTTTATGTTATTCCACCAGTGGTAAAAATCTTTTTTTAAGGTAATCCTTCTGGCCCCTTAGGAGATATTAACCCAAATTTTTTTAAACTTTTTTTTCTTTGTTTGGATATGAAAAAAATATTTCTTTCTCTTCCTGGCCAGGAATTGCCAACCAATTAAGGACAAGGTGTTACTTTTAATTTCCCAGAAGCCCAGCAGGGCAGAGATTGCTGCTGCCAATAACACTTTCCTGCCTGCTAGCAAATGTGTGTGTGTGTGTGTGTGTGTGTACACACACATGTACAGGAGAGTGGGATGGGGGTGGGGGGGCAGTGGGGGTAGGGCTGTGTTGACTGATTTGGAGATCTGCCAGGTAAGGCTTTGAGATCTGTTATGGATTTTCCTATTCTACACAGAATTGTGTTATGCCCTTTCAAAACTATGTAAAATCCTGGGTTTTACAACAACAGGTCTTTTCAAAAAGCCTCTGAAGGCACTTTATTTTGGAAATGTATTCCCAAACCCCTTTAAATGGCATTTCCAGGCCATTTCTAATTTGCGAGTCACTTATTCACTTTTCACTTAAGCTATCCTGTGCTTATGGTTGGCAAACAAGTCCCAAGTTCCCCTAGTTTGTTAACTTAACTCTAGCAATTAATCCTGTCCCGCTTTGGGCACATGCCTCTCCTGGACTGCTCTGGACATTTTTGTCTGTTCTCTTTTCCTTCTCATCTGTCTTGTCTGTCCTTGATAATTGTGTGCTAATTTTGGTATTGAATGACTTTCCAGGCATTAGGGAGAGATGCTTCCAAAGATCATGGAGAAAACGGGTTGCTGAAACTGTCTACTCAGTTTATATTGTTCATTTGAAAAAGAGGAGGAGGGAGGAGAGAAGGGTGTTTGCAGCTATATGACTGAAGAGAAGTCATCTTGCCTAAGCTCTAATTAATGAGGCTGTAGTTAGGAAATAATTTTACAAAGTGAAAAAACACTTTACAAAAACTATGTGAAAATATTTTTTAAAAAAATAGTTGACCCAGGCAGAGCCCTAAGGAGTAACTTGTGCTTCTGAGTTCATTCAGCCCCCTCCAGCAGGCTCAAACAAATAGGTGCAGAAGGCACTCTTCCCAGGAGCCTCGTCCTTCTCCGAACAGTAGCCTACATTGTGCTTATGGTGCCGGAGACAGCAACTTCTCAGGTTTTGTCAAGACAAGAAGGTTTCCCTAAATCACCCTGGCTTCTGTCACTGAGGTGCACTAGCAAAGCAACCCAGTAGTCTTGGGAAGGATGTGGTTGGTGACGCTGTCCCCATTCCCATGTCCGCTCATTTTGTTTGGGGGCTTTGAAATGGCAGGAAGGAGCAAGCACTATATGTGCATATGATGTCAGTGAGAAGTGTGGCATCTGGATCCAGAAAGTCTGGTGGTCTCATCCTCTCAGGAGGCTTACTCTCAGAAGAGTGGGACAGAAGGGCAGCTTAGTTACAATCAAGTACAAATAAAATGTTGCTGCATAAGATCTGAACAATCTTTTGGATTTAGTTTATCTTTAGTCAATCTTTAAATACTTGCCATTTTCTTTTTGTTGAGGTATCTAGGGACACTTCTCAGCGGGGTTTATAGCTTAAGGATTGCCATATCTTGAGTCTCCCACAAGGTCTAGTTGATTATAAATTCATTGTGTTGCTTAGACATTTACAGCTGGGACCAAGTGATTATAAATCTTAGAGTCATCTTTCTGTGGGTTCTCCATCCTGCTCTGCAGGGAATTCTTAGAATCTTTGTGACAATATTTCATTGATCAGACATCTATATTCTTGGAAATGGGAACAGAAACAGGGACCAGCTGGCTTTGGGGGCCTCAAGGCAAGGAAATCCGTACTACTTGATGAAATTAAGGCAAGGGGTTATTTGGTATTAACTTAGCTGGGGTGAGGATGTGGGGGGAGGGGTAGAACAACTGTAAGAATTAACAGTTCCTCTCCATTTCAGTGTTTCTGGTTTTCACAAATCAAATGAAGAGGAAGAAAGAAGTTTTTAAAATAGTTCAATGGAAAACCATATTTTTTCATTTTCTTTCTACGTCGTACAGCCTGAATATTTAGATGTGTATTTGTTCAACACTGTAGCCTTACTATTTTATGCAAGATTGAGGTTTATACCACATGTCTCCAGTTCCTAACATCTTTGTGATTAAATATGAAAAAATGAAGTT
This sequence comes from Bettongia penicillata ogilbyi, assembly GCA_023548195.1. Lineage (NCBI taxonomy): Eukaryota > Metazoa > Chordata > Mammalia > Diprotodontia > Potoroidae > Bettongia > Bettongia penicillata. The sequence goes on along the minus strand of JAJHZJ010000104.1, from coordinate 11,813,954 downwards.
TTTGATATGGATACATTTGTCTTATTGTTGTATATGTTTAAGGGGCCATGATGCACCAACTGCTGTTTTGAGCACATAATAGCTAACTAATTGTCTCTCAGCTTCTTTCTAGTTGGTGAAAATTCTTAAATTTGTATCTTGTAGGATAAGGCAGAGATTGTGCCTACCCTCTTCATATGTTCCTTTCTTAATATGAGTATTATCAACACCATCTTTGTTAATGTTAGCTCTTTACCTTATCTTTTATTGTATCTCAACTCTTTGTGTTTGTTAAAAAGTCTTTTCCTACCTCATTCCCTGAGGAGCACAGATACATCCATGATACAGTATAAAGAAAAAGTTTTCAGAGCCAACAAAATGATGCTAAAGATTCTTCTATGATAAAATAATGTCCTCTAGATTTTCCTACCTATCACATCAGGAATAGAGTGTGTGTGTGTGTGTGTGTGTGTGTGTGTGTTAGATTTGGGGCTTTTTTTGCATTTGCAAAATGAGTTTGTACTGAATGTATATGCAATGTGTGCCTAAAGAGTTTATAGAGTAATTTAGGCATAATCTGTATCTTATTTGACAAATTCAGAGCAGAAACTAAATGATCTATTCCTAAGAGCTTTCTGAGCTGCATTGGCACATCTTTGCTGATGCTTTTGCTTGTGGCAAGAATACCTCTCTCCCCAGAAAATGTTTCTGAAGATGGTCAGTTATAAATGTAAACATCTTAACTGCTCTAAGGAAAATGCTGAGACTTGTAAGGGCTAGACAGTGGCTTTCTTTAACATCAATTTGTACACCTGCGGGACCTGGAGTATATACCAGCCTGAGAAGGGAGAATGTGGCAACACTGATAAGAGATATAAGGTAGCATACAGGGGGAAGATGCCAGTTTTAATGAAATTTCGTGTTTCAGAAAGAGGGAAGAATGAAATGAATCAGAGGGAAAAGACCGGGGCACTGGCTGACCTTAAGGGAAACAGGACCTAGGATGAGCAGGCTAAGGTGCAGGTTCAGCGAAAGGATTAAGCCAGAGCTAGGTAAGGATTCCTAGGGACAGAGCCTGAAGGACCCTGGCTGAATGTGGCATCCTTTACCCCCCAGCAGAGATGAGAGCATACCTTCAACTGATGTGAGTTCACTGGAGTAGCCAAATGCCATTAGCGGAGACTAGAAAGTGAGGAAAAGCAGGGGAGAAGATCCCTGTCCCCGTCACCCCCCCCCCTTTTAAAACTTAGAGTAATAACAGTAGAAATATAGCTGAGGCAAAAGTTACCAGGACACTCCTATGTAAGTATTCTATTTGGAGTGCTGCGTGAGGGTGGGGTGTGTGTATGTGCAAGCTCACCATTTTGTTATGAGGTTGGTAGCAACTTTGATAGCCTTGACTGCATTTGTTTAAATCCCATTTGGATCAGAGCCCCTGAAAGGCCATTTGGAATGAATGGCTGTCTTCCTAGAGAGATTTTCTGAGAGTTGTTTAAGAAGTACAAACATTAGGCTTGAATAATCAGTATACTGATGGTACTGAACCTCAGCCCTTCCTTTTTCTTCAGGTCGAATGTACTGTCACAAATCCTACGTGAGGCTCCCCTGAAGTTTTATTTGGCGACTTCAGCTGGTACAGATCTTAGCAGCTTGGCTGCCTCCAGGTGTAAATTGGCAGCATATTGTCCAAGTGAACACCTATGATAAGTCTTCCAACCCCCTTCTGAGAGCAATTGAAAGTGTTATCAGTGAAACTCTCTATGGCTTGGATTTTGAATATTTTGAAGCTCTGACTCAACTGTCCTATGCATTCTGATAGTTCACAGCAACTGCCACATACTGGGTACTGATTTCTCCTGAAGGGAACTTGGAGTCAGGCTGTTTTTGTGTGTTGGGCATCTGCATCTGTAAAACTGGGAGGCTGCTTGTATAGTAGAAAGATCCTTGAATTTGGAGTTAGAGGCCCTGGGTTTGAATCCTTCTGTCTTTCCTTTGCTCTATCTCTTTGGAGAAGTTCCTTTTCTCTGGGTCCTACTTTCCTCATCTATCTTGAAATCCTTTCCAGTTTGAAGCCCCAAGTCCCAGGAATTGAACTAGAGCTTTCCTTAGGGGATTGTCCTCAAGTGTGTCTACAGAGGAAGTACCTCTAGAACAAAGGCCTTTGAGTGTTTCAGTAATTAAGCCCCATGGAAGAAATCCTGAATAGCTATGCCTCAAATCTGCTAGAAAGTAAATCACGTCAACAGCATAGTCCCACGTTACACATCTGCTGAAGTCTGACAGAGGCACAGCTTACTGCCTCAGCTGCAGTGGCATAAAGTATGAGTCACCTCCAAGCCTTCATTTTGTTGCTATCTGGTTCAGGTATTTTGATTTCATTTACTTTTCACCCTTGGGGTTTTTTTTCAGGCATAAGGCATAATTGAGGGGGGAGGGAATCTCCATGCTATTTTGAGGTTCTATGATTGCCTGGTTATATGTATTTGGCATCTGGAGGCTGGAATAAATTAATCAACTTTTACATGAGGCTTACTGATTAGCCAGTTTGTGAATTACCCAAACCCTTTACCTTTCCTCTCCTCTCTCTGAGGCTCAGCCAAGGTATTCATGTGGCTGTTGCTCATTAGCACCTCCATCCGAGAGGGGCCAGGACAGGAAGAGAAGGGTAAACTTAAATCAGATAATTTGGTTGCTTGTAACCCTGGTCAAAGGGTTAATATTACAAGTGTTAGATAACCGACTTTTTAATCCTAATCTACAGTTTTCATTTATGTTGTCCATTTTTCCTTTTTATAATTAATATGACTATACTTAACTTTTTCTCTCCTTATTTGGCAGTTTGAGACATGTTAAAACGGGATTAGGAATTGAAAATCCTATTGGTAGAGCTGCTTTTATATGATTACCAAAATGGGTAATGTGATTCTTAAACCAATCTTTATTGAACACCTATGTGCAAAAGGCACATACTAGGTGCTCATGATTCTTGGGGCCTGAGGTGAGGGGGGCAGGGTGTGCAGTGAGCAGAGAGGGCTTGGGTTCCAAGCCCACTTCTACTGCTTACTTTCTACCAGTGTGGCCTCTGACAAATCATTGAACCTTCCTGGGCCTCAGTTTCCTCTTCTAGGTGGATTAGGAGCATGGTATAATAAGAAGAATCCTGTATGCGGGATCAGAGAGCCCGGCTTTGAGGCCCAGCTCTGACATGTGCTGCTTATGTGACCTTAGGGGGAAGGTCTTTCTCTCTCTCTCTCTGCCTCAGTTTTTCCCTTGGTGAAATTCTGAGGGGTTTGAATTAGATGATCTCTGAGCTCCCTTCTAGTTGGAAATCTTATGATCCTACAACAGAAAAAGTATTTGTACAATCTATATTTTGGCTTAGTGAAAACATCTGATGAAGGATTTCTCAGATTCTCAATTTACAGATTGCAGTTACAAACAAGTTGTAATCTCAAGAGGGGCAATTGGTAAACCATCTGCCGCAATTCTTCCGCAGTTGAGGATCAGAGGTCTGGTTTGTTCGATTTAAAATTCAGGAAGTAATTATGGAAACTACATTAAAAAGGCTGGTCAAGTTTGGATTCCTCTAACTTTCTGGAAAGCTCTATTTTGTGAGCTTCTTTTGAGTTAGTAATACACCATGCTAGAAGAAAAGATTTCCTTGCAGGAATGATGGTTAATGTTTTGAATGAGTCTTGAATTTGTTTGAGCAAATGAGTGTTACAAATGGTACTTGTAACCTTTCTATTTCTATTTCTTTCTATTGTAACCTTCTACTTGTAACCTTTCTATTTCTATTCAGATTATCCAGGTAGTGAGCACTTTTTAATGTGAGCCTACTTCCTCCCTGCCACGTAGCAAGGACCGCTTTCTCCTGCTACTCAGCTAATATATGCTCTAGGAATGCAAACTGATTTTTAGCAGAGGCAAAAAATGCTGCATCCTAGTTAAATAAAAGCAATTTTTGGATTTCCATGGGGAAGAAGGGGTGGTTTCTATTTGCACATCTGCTTTTCTCTGGTAGTGCAAATAACTGTATTGACTATATTCTTATTCCAGTCCATTCATTTCATCAGTTATCTTACATGTTGAAAAAAGTCTTTGAACCAGCTCAATTTTTCCTATTTCCTCCACTTTAAAGTGCTTTTAGTAAGGATGGATTCGAAGGCAGTAGGCTTTAGAAATCTGGATATATACAGTAGTAGTACTGTGTGAATACTGGATTAGAGAAGTGCTTTTTGGCTTTTTTTTTTTATTTTTTTATTTTTTTAGAGTCTGTTAGCTCCCTTGGTTTGTTTTGACTTTTTCCCTAAGGAAAGACTAGGTTTAGTTTTTTTTCTAGGTTCAGAGCCTTTTGGGCCCCTGCTTTTTATATACATATATAGAAATCCAGTAAGAGCCTATTTGCAAGGTATTTTATAATTTGAATGAAGTTAGCTTGCATTGCTATGATTTGAACATCTAGATATTCCTTTTGTGCCACATTTCAATCTCCTGTAATTAAGACGTGTTCTTAGTTGTGGGCAAAAATCACTTTCTTTTGAATATATCAATTTCAAATAGCAGTTTTAAAAAATTCTATGTTATGAGGTGGGTAGTTATTTTTTTTTTTAGTTTTACTTTTAAATGATAAAATTAGAGAGTATAAATATAGGTGCTCACTCCCTATTCCCCTCATGCCCACCCCTCTCCCCCTAATTTTCTTATTATTGTTGAGGACACCACAGTCTTCCTATTTACCCAGGCTCATAATCTAGGTGTCATCCTGAATGCCTTACTTTCTTACCCACCATATTCAATCATTTGTTAAGACCTGTCTATTTTACCTTTGTAACATCTCTTGCATGTTCCCTCTTCTTTCCTCTGACAGTGCTACCACCCTGGCACAATGCTCATGGCCTCTCCTATAGCAATACCCCACTGGTTGGTCTTCCTGCTTCAAGTCCTTCCCCTAAAGCAGAAGGTCTGATCATGTCACCCTTATTCCTCAAACTGCAGTGACTCAAAAATCACAATCAGCTCTTCTGTTTGCCTTTCAAAGTCATTCGTTACCAGGTTCCCTCTTCCGCCTCAGGGCCATCTTTCCAGTCTTCTTCGACTTTCTTCCTCTCCACATATCCACAGTGAAGTGGACACTGGCCTCCTTGCTCTTCTTCATCTCCCAAATTCAGCCATTCTCACAAGCTGCCCTCATCTCCACCTCCTGACTTCCCAGTAAAATCCCACCTTCTACAAGAAGCCTTTCTGATCATCCTTAACTCTTGGGCCTTCCCTTTACTGATTATCTTGAATTTAACCTTTACATATCTAGTTTGTACATATAGTTGCTTGCACGTTACCTCTCCCATTAGATTGTGAGCTTCTTGAGAGCAGAGGGTCTTTTGTCTTTCTTTGTACCCCTAGAACTTAGCACAATGTCCAGCACATAGTAGGTGCTTAATAAATGCTTGATGACTGACTAACCTATGATTTCATTAGTATAGGTAACGTTAGGGTGGAGAAACTCCCTGTACCAACACAGGTTGGCACCTTCTCACCAACTTCTGGTCTTAGAGCACTAATGTTAAGTGACTTTTGCCAAGAGTTTGTGTCAGCCAGTATTGATCAGATGTGACATTTGAACTTTGGTTTTTCTGGTTCAGAGGTCACTTCTCTCTCCATGACATCATGCTGCGTCTTCAAGACTGAAAATCAGGTTTCAAAATAGAAATTATTTAGTTTGCATGAAAGAGTTGGGGAACAGTAATAGCCTGCCACAATTCTTGCTTGTGTCCATATGTGGTAGGGGTATAAAATGAGTGGGCCCAGAAAGGAAAGACAAAAAAAAAGGAGAAAAAAATAAGATATGAAGGAGGAGAATAAATATTTCAAGGGATGGTTAAAAAAAGTCACAGAAACTCTTGTGCTCTGGGAATCTATTGGATTTTGACATTTTCCCAAGATTGTGTATGGGGTGGAAACAGGGAAGAGAAATCTCCCTGGCATTTGGAGAGAGCTTCATTCAGCTTGGGCTTCCTCCTGGGAGAAGGGCAGTGACATTGTATGACTTGACAGCCCAACAGGGTTGATTGGAGAGAAAAAGGAAATAACAGAGATACACACATCATTTTTAAAGCACATTTAGTAAAGCCTAATGCTAATCTGGACTGACTGGAGGAGGGGAAAAGGGACTGGAACAGATCTGGTGATCTGGGTTCTAGTCTTAAGTTAGCTATGTCTTTCACATCTAGTCTACACTGCTGTGTTAACATGAATAAGGCCTTTGTCTTCAGTTTGATCTGCAAACTGAGGGGTAAGGTTCACTCAAAATAGACTGAATTGTTGACTTTTTTTTTTGAAGCTGTCATTTTATTACTTAGGATAGCTGGCTTTGGGTAGGTAGCAGGGGAGACTGGAAGGAGCCCTAGGCTCACTCACTAAGAGAGTGCCTGGGCTCATTAATAGCTGGGTGGTCCTGGATAAGTTACTTAAAAGTTTCTAAGCCTTAATTTCCTCATTTTAAAAATTGGGGGTAATATTACTTGGGCTATCCCTTACCAGGGTTTAGTGAATATCAAAGAAGATGTTTGTAAAATACTTTGTAAACCTTAGAATTACCATAGAAATAAATGTATGCTGCTACACAGGCCATGAGAATGATGACTGGATAATTAGCATGCCAAAAATAGCCTAAGTACTGGAAATCTCTGTTTATATATATTTGATAGGCTAGTATGTGAATATAGTTTGTTCTCAGGTGAAATACCTGACTGGCTTAGGAATTCCTTTTTTATACTTAAGAAACAAAGCTATACCACCCTCCATCAATGCTGTCTGAATGACCCCGCATTCCAAGCTACGGTATATTTTTTATCTTGATTTTATAGCCTAAAGATGGAAAATAAGCTGTGTCCAAATGACTGTGTAACAAGTGGTGCAAAGCTGGAGTGAGGGGCAAAGGTTTGAGGAGAGGCCTTTGAGAAACAGCACTTGGTGAGGCAGGGAGCATGACACAAGGAGTTATTGAGGCAGGATATCATGTGGTCAGGGATCACTGAGGAGTCAGTTTGGTTACAGAATAGGCTTTGTTTAGGGGATCATATTTGAGAAAGTTGGAGGAGTATGTTGGGCTAGATTGTAGGGGGGTGAGGGCGTTATACCAAGATGAAGAAAGACAGATGGAGACCATCTTAAATAGTGTATGCCATACATGGCTGAAGATCAGGCCATATTTCAGAGGGCTATGATACTAGGATAAGGGATTTGGATTTTACTCTCTAGGCCCCTACGGAGTTCCTGTCAGTTTTGGAGTAAGAGAATGATACAATGAAAATGGGGCATTAAGTAACTATTTGATTAATAGAAGAATCTGGAACTATACAGGATGAATCAGCTCAGCAGGGTAGAGGCCAGTTAGGCAAGTGCAGAAACGTAGGCCTGAGGTGATGAAGGAGTAGAGTTAGGGGGAGTTATAGTGGGAACTTTGTGGAAGGAGAAATATGAGGTAGGAAGGGTAAATGGGACTGGGGGACTGCTTTTCTATAGGACGCAAAATAAAGCAAGGAGTCCAAACTAATTGATGTGAACTTGGGAGAAGGGTGCTGTTGACATAATTGGGAAGACTGAGAAGGAAAGCCTTCCTTTTTAGTGTAGACTTGGGACTTTGTTTTTGGCTATGGTGAATTTGAGGTAAAACTGGGAGTTACAGATTTGTGAGTCCTCATAGGGTTGATCTCAAAGCAAAAAGCTTTGAGAACAGAGAAACTGAAAGTACCAATATCAAGAGAAGAGGGGTCAGGACAATGAAAAGGAACTAGGAACAAAATAGAAAAGGGGCACTAAAGAGGGTGGGAAGAGAACCAGGAAAGGATGGTGACCCAGAAGCCAAGAAAGAAAGAATATCCAACAAGGAAAGGAGGTGGTCAGCAGGATCTTGCCACCGAGAGGTTGAGAAGACAACTTAGCTAGATAACCACAGTGATGACTTTTATTAGGGCAGTTGGAGCAGACTATAAATAATGAAGGAGAGGGAAAATGGTGGCAGGTATGGACCACTTTTAGCTTTACTACTCTCTCTCTCCAGCTAGATCTCTAGTAAGATTAACCTGATTTCTTTTTCTCTTTTTCCTTTAACTGCCAAACTTCTCAAAAGGGGTGTGTGTGTGTGTGTGTGTGTGTGTGTGTGTGTGTGTGTGTGTGTGTGTGTGTGTGTGTGTGTGTGTGTGTGTCAGACAGACAGAAAGAGGGAGAGAGAGCAAGCAAGAGCACACAAGCTGTATGTGTTTGAGGGCAGAAAAGGAGCCAAGGGGAAGGAAGAAGCTGAGACAAGTGGATGGATATATAGAGACTGAAGGACACCTCTTTCCCTAAGACTGATGGGATAGATGGAAGGAGATGCAGAGATAGGAGTATCTCGAACTAAAGATGAGGGGGAATTTTCCCAATTGGCCTTAGGTCTCAGTGATATTGGAGGTGAAGCCACACACAAGCTGGGTACCATCCAAGGCACTGATGGCATATGTAGAAATTCTGGGACTCCTTGGAAACTAGAAATGGAATAAAAGGATCAAAGTCTGCCTTTGAGTTTGCAGGACCTTTGTGGGGTTTTCAAATCTTTTAAAATGTAACTCTGCACAATTTGCAAATATTCTCCTGATTTGTGATTTCTTGAAGCCATGCAGCTGTTGTGTATCGTACTCACCTGAGAGGCACACCTGCTCATGACTGTCTCTGCTTTGTCCTCAGTCTGTCTTCAGATATTCTGGATGGCAGTAGTAGCAGCATTGGCTCATCCTCAGACTCACTGGCTAAAGTCAGCAATGCCACAGACTCTCCAGTAACGTGTTCCAATTCATGCTCTTCATTCATCTTGATGGATGACCTTTCACCCAAGTGACTTAAACATTTCTCATTCAGTGTTCTGACCGTGCTGTTTTCTAGACAAAAGGCTCTGGCAGGCAGGGAAAGGGACTCTGATCCTTAATGAGGATAAGATATTAATTAGGATAACAAAAATTAATGTAACATTATCCCTTAACATCTCTGTTCTCAAATGTTTAATTCATAGATATATTAACCTTCTAGCTTTTGCAAATTTTCTTTTGCATTAAGTGACTGTTCTGATTATTAAAATTAACTTTGGGTTGCCGTTGCTGTATTTTACTTTTGATGCCTAAAAGACTACCTGCTTAAGGTTCTGTAGTTTGAGTACTGATAGAAACTATTTTCTAGTATGGCCCCTTTTCCCAACAAAAGTAAATGACAGTTATAAAACTGATCAGAAAGTCTCTTGTTTGAGAGAGACCTCCATTCCTTATTCCTCCCATTAAAGAAATAGTTGCTCTTCATTTTACAAATGGAAAAGACTTGCATTTGGTTATATTTAAATGATTTTTCTCATCAGATTTAAATATGTGATTTCTCCTTTCTCCTCTTTGAGCTGCTTCCTTTTGGCCAGACCAGGAAATACTTAGTGGTCTCTGTAGCTGCCAATGTTGCTCCTTTGTAGTTAAGATTGTATGGAAGTATGAGGAGTGGTTTTAATGTTTGAAATGTTAATGGACTTGGTAGTATGCCTGAATTAGTTAGTAAGAATATTCCAGATCCCTATAACCCAAGAATAGCGGTAGCTAACATTTTTTCCCAATACTTGTAGCGCTGAGGAATGTATAACATATTATTAATATTTCTACTTATTTGTTGTCAAGGAGAAGAAATTCGAGCCTTGATCAATGATGTCTAGTGCATCCAGAAGTGACTAGCCAGTGTTACTGACCTAAAAAACTACTGTGCAAGAGAGTGCACATGGGGCCACCAATGTCTCCTGTGGCATTGAGGCCATAGGGATTTTTGTGCCTTAGGGGACATTGTTCTACTATTAAAGAATGTAAACCATAGGGGAAGGGGAAAGCAAAAGGGGTGCCATGTGTAATGATCTGCTATGGGGTCTGGTGCGCCTTTTCAACTTCTAGATTTGTTTGCTTTCCCCTATGGTGATTGGTACCAATGATTCAGTCCCTTTGCATCACAGTTTTTGTGTTGTCATTAGAGCAGATGGATAGGTTTAAATAACTTTCATGCTGCCTTGATAAAAGGCATGTCTCTAAAGTTTAATTTCTAAGGATAAAAAAGGTTTGCAGGCCTGATAAATGAATATTAGCTCTGTATTCTACTTTTATGAGTCAAATTTGAATTGGAAGGAGCATTTCAATAGTCCAAGGTAGCAAAATAAGGAATTTCATAATAGGAAAAATATTAATCAAGCTAGATAATCCATTGATTATAATCTACTATCATGGTATTTATTATTTATAACTATGTAAAAAAGTCTGTGTGATGAATTATAGTATTTTTTTATGATTAAAATTTTTTAAATGTTTGTTAGTAACTGCTGGCTTATCTCTAATATACAAAATTGCCTGCCATAAGCTTTCATTTTTGAATGATGGTTCAGAATGCTTTTGTCTAAAATACAGCATTCATGTTTTGTTTTGTTTTTTAAGAAAATAACACTGAATTTTAAAGAGAAATTTTGTGTTTTGAAGGTAAACAAAGATTAGCAATGCTGTGTAGCTTGGCTGGAGGGGAGAACTAGACCCTCTTTTTTCAGCTCTAACAAGGACATGGTGTGGCCTACAGGAGTCTGGTTACAGTGTCTTGTGTTCTTTATTTTAACTTGTAATAATCATGGTAGCCAATAATGAATTTATTACTTGTATTATTTTTACCCGTGGAGCATCACTAGTTTTCCCCACCTCAAATAGATGTGTATATTGTAAAATATTAATCCATAGTGTGCCGTTTAAAAGAGAACATATAATTAGGTCTACAGTATTCAATGTATTCATTTTATTTGTATATGAACCATATTATTTAAGATGTTTTTGCCTGTACAGTAATGACTAGAGTGTTTTATCTTACAGAATATTTATCCACTTTCACTTTGCTGTCTTTTTTGCCTTAAAGGGACACTTTCAGCCATAATTTTCAGACCCTGAATTGATTGCTAAGATATAACCTTTCAATTCTTATAGATGATTAAACCTAATTTTAAAATTTTAATCACTGAATTGGGGGGAGGGAGCTGGAGAGAGATCAACATATTCCTGCAGTGTTCACTATGATGATGTAAGAGCTAGGAGATAAGACCCATGAAGTCATCGTTCATTGTTTAAACGGCAGCTTGGTGTTAATGGCTAGAGCTACATCTTGGAGTTAGGAAAACCTGAGTTCAAGATCTTTCTCTAACATATACTAGCTGTGTGACCACAGACAAGTCACCTAACCTCTCAAGGTCCCAGGCCGCTCTGGGGTTCTATTCCAGATGAATTGCTGACCTGCATTCAGCATGTGGAGTGCCCTATACCAATGAAATCATGGGTCTGGACCAAAAAATAGGGGGAAGTGTTTTTAAATGATCACACATAGTGATCCGTTTGAAATCGATTCTAAATAAAGGTCAATTAGCTAATCAACTTTGTTGACAGTCTAGCAAATGAACTTTGTTGACAGTGTCCCTTTATTTCCATATAAAGTTCACTCTGCCATTTATGATGTGATGTGGAGCTTGTCATTTATTCCTATTATACTCTCCCGCCCTCTTCTGAGTGTCTCTGTTTGGCAACATGGACAAGGGATGGGAGGACCAGCGTCTCCCTCATGGCCATCAGATGGTTCTGTCTGCCTGACTTGTACAAGTGATGTATTCCATGATTACTGTTTCGGGAGTGATGGAAAGTTTTCTGTGAAATGTTGGCCTTTGTAAACATTAGAATGAAAATCTCATAAAATGTGAACACATGCATAAAACTTTGTATTTTCTTCAAAAAAAAAAAAAAAGCCTGAATGTCTCTTTTCTCACTGGTGACTCTGACTTTGCTGCCATATTCTATGTCCTGTACCTCTGGCAGAGCTTAATTCACTCCCTTTTGTATTCCTGATAACTCTTCTAATTCACAAAGTTAGCTTTGACCATATAGCTTTTTGAATTTACAAGAGAGCATTGAAATGAGAAGTTGCACCATCAAACGCCTACATTTCAGACACTCAACTCATAAATTTGTTGGTTTCTTACACACTGCCTTCTCTTCCCCACCCCTAAGCTCCCCTGGACCACTAAACGCTACCTACTGGCTGTCCCTATCATCTACCTCCTTTGTTTGCCCCTAGGGATGCAGCACATGCTCTGTGCCCTGCTTCCCCAACCTCTGTTCCTCCTAACTGCACCTGGCATCGTTAATTCTACCTCTAGTGAACATCATATCATGTACTCCATGCAGCGCTTTGGACTGCAATGATTAAACCTAATTTAAAAATTTTAATCACTGAATTGGGGGGAGGGAGCTGGAGAGAGATCAACATATTCCTGCAGTGTTCACCATGAGGATGTAAGAGCTAGCTACAGTATTCAATGTATTCATTTTATTTGTATATGAACCATATTTAAGATGTTTTTGCCTGTACAGTAATGACTAGAGTGTTTTATCTTACAGAATATTTATCCACTTTCACTTTGCTGTCTTTTTTGCCTTAAAGGGACACTTTCAGCCATAATTTTCAGACCCTGAATTGATTGCTAAGATATGACCTTTCAATTCTTATAGATGATTAAACCTAATTTTAAAATTTTAATCACTGAATTGGGGGGAGGGAGCTGGAGAGAGATCAACATATTCCTGCAGTGTTCACTATGATGATGTAAGAGCTAGGAGATAAGACCCATGAAGTCATCGTTCACTGTTTAAACGGCATCTTGGTGTTAATGGCTAGAGCTACATCTTGGAGCTAGGAAAACCTGAGTTCAAGATCTTTCTCTAACATATACTAGCTGTGTGACCACAGACAAGTCACCTAACCTCTCAAGGTCCCAGGCCGCTCTGGGGTTCTATTCCAGATGAATTGCTGACCTGCATTCAGCATATTAGACTGATGAGATTGTGCTGCAAGCAGGGATCGTGTCTGATTTTATCTTTATATCTCCCCCAGTGCCTTGTACATAGCAGGTACATACATGTTCAGTGAAGTTATCCACAATCTGACTTCAGTCTAACTTTTCACCTTTATCTGCTTCTACCCTCCCTGTACTACCCAACCCTCCCACAACACAGCACCCATGCTCCCCACTCCCATACATAACAGAGCAAAGCAGTCAGGGCTTTGAACCAGCACTGATAAGGGGCTGATAGCACTTGGCAGTTCTTTAGCAGCATAGAAACTGCTAAAGGGACTAGTCCAGGGGTAGGGAACCTTTGGCTGGGAGCCCACATGTGGCCCTCTGGGTCCTCAAGTGCAGCCCTTTGAATCCAAGCTACACAGAACAGATTCAATGAAAGGGCCTCACTTGAGGACCTAGAGGGCCACATGTGGCCTCCAGGCCAAAGGTTCCCACCCCTATGAGTACTTTGTTAGCAAGAATCATTAGCTAAATTGAGAAGCTACCAAGTGACACATGCTTCCTTCCCCTTCCCCTGCTCTCCTACTGAATTTATCTGAAATTTATTTCCATATGCTCTATATGGTAGTAAAACTGGACTACTCATCATTATCCAAACATGTTCTATAGTCTCCTACTTCTGCATCTTTGTTCACCCTGACCCTTGGATTACTCTACATCACTTGTTGACACTTTGCTCAGCTCAAAAAAATCCTCTTCCACGGAGCTTTCATTTAGTCTTCCCCTAACAAGCCAGTAGTGATTCCTCCCTCAAAGATACTCCTTCCTGGAGTCAGGAAGACCTGAGTTCAAATCCAGATTCAGACACTAGCCGTGTGACTCTGGGCAAGTCACTTAACTGCTGTTTGCCTCAGTTTCCACATCTGTAAAATAGGGAGGATAATAATAATAGCTCCTACCTTGCAGGATTGTTGTAAGGATCAAATGAGATGATTGTAAAGCACGCAGAACAGTGCCTAGCATGTACGTGCTACATAAATGTTATCTGTTGTGATGTGTGCTATTCACATTTTGCCTTTTAATTTGGGTACATATTATCACTCTTGCTAGTCTGAAAACTCCTTTAGGTTCAGCACATAGAGATAGGTCACCACTGAATAGCTGTTACTGTTGAATGAGTGGAACACTTCTTGAATCCCCCTTTTCCTTCTTGACCAATTACCCCAGGAAAATCCATTTCCATTCTACCTTTCCCCTTTTTTCTTTCCCTTCGTTTTAAATAACTCAAAACAAGCATGGGTGGTAAGTGTGAAAATGACAGGATACAATGCCTATATATCAAGAAAAAGGAAAGCAATAAGTTTTGAAATGGTATCAGGTAAAGAACTGGTGCTGTCAACCTTTAAAGTATCCAGACTCCCTCTTGGGTATCAACAGAAATGTAATAACCATCTCCTCTACTTCCAGTGAAACCTACTCTCCTTCAAGTACGTAACTTACTCCTCCCTCTCCTCAGAGGACCTTGACTTTATCAAGAAAATTGGGATCATTTATCTTAATTCCCTCTTCCTATTACTACACTTCAAATCCTATCCATTTTTTCCCTAGGGAAGGGGAGGGGGGATAACTGTGGAACAAGCTTCCAGAGGAGGCACCAGGAGAAAAATTCAATCCCACAAGTAGAGGGTTTGGTCACCTTTAAATGGGAGACTGGAAGAAGGAAGGATGAATATAAAATCATTCTATAAAATAGTGTTGAGTGCTAAAACTCAGAACGACCCAGTGAGGAATGCCATTGACAACAGTGGGGCATGGTATAGGGGACAGCTAGCCTCTGAGCCAGGAAGATCTATATTCAAGTCAGTGGGTCAATTCAATAAATACTTGTTGTGTGCCAGGCACTGCGCTAAATGCTGAACATTTAACCTCTCAGTGCTCTGGGCAACTCTGTGACTATAAATTGCAGAGAAAGTGCCAACCCACATTGGTAAGGGGAATTTCCTCACCTGCGAGTTACTTACCTACATCGATGAATCAGTGGTCCAGTTTCTATCCCTTGTCTGCTGTTCAGAGAAAGAGAAGGATCAAAAAAAAAATTAAAGGCCCACCTCTTGGGTGGTTGAGATAACAGAGAGCAGGTGATGTTGTCAAGTCTCATTTTGCTTGTTTTCTCTGCCAAGGAGAAGGTTCTTTGAATGGGAAATAACAAAATAGAAGGGCAAATAGGGAATCAGTACTCAAAATAAGTAGAGATAATAAGAAAACCCCTAGTTGTGCCTTTGATGAATTCAAGGCTCTTGGTCCACATGGATACTGGATATTGAAAGAACCTGCAGAAGTGATGGCGAACCACTTAAGTGGAGATGCTGCTGGACTGAAGGACAAACATTTAGTTTTCAGTAAAGGGAAGGGAATGGCATGCAAACTTTACATGCCTGTGGGCTTGAAGTTGATTCCTGGGAAAATGAGAACAGATCATGAAACAGTGACTGACTATGTAGAAAAGTAAGCAGTGAATAAATGCAACGGACTGGCATGGTTTCATCAAGAATAGATCATGATAATCGAACCTTATTTTCTTTTTTGATGGTTAACAAACTGCTAGGCCAAGGTGATGCTCCAGATATAGTTCACCTAAATTTGAGCAAATAATTTCGTAGTATCATAAGAGCATAGATTTAGTGGTAATTTAATTTGACCTCTTCATTTTACAGATGAGGAAACTGGGGCTCAAGGAGGGAAAATAACTTGCCCAAGGTCAAAATGGTAGAGCAAGAATTTGAACTCAGGTTCTCTGGCTTCAAGTCCAATATATTCATCGTATGATATAGGAAAGTTGGAGAGACAAGGGCTAGACATGAGGACAATTAAATGGACTTGGAACTGGTTGACTGGATTAAGAGTAGTCATAAATGGTTCTAAATCAACTTGACAGATTAATATTGATTTGAATACCCCAGGAATTGGTACGTGTCCCTGTTTGTACCATTTGAAATTTTTATGTTGGACAAAGGCATAATTGACAAGCTTATTCAATTTGCAGGTGTCATGAAGTTGAGTAGTGTGATGGGTAAGTGTCCAAATCCTGGCTCAGACACTTATTAGTCATGTGAATGACCCTGGGCAAATTGGTCTGTTTCTTCAGTAAAATGAGGAGAATATGAGACAGCCAGGTAGTACAGCAGATAGAGCATCAGTCCTGAAGACAGAAGGATCCAAGTAAATCTGACCTCAGACACTTACTAGGTGTGTGACCCCATTTAAGTCACTTTACCTCTGCCTGCCTCAGTTTCCTCATCTGCAAAATGGGAATCATGCTAGCATTTACCTCCCAGGGTTATTGTGAGGGTCACATGAGATATTTGTAAAGTGCTTAGCACAGTGCCTGACACATAGTAGGCATTTAATCAATGCTTTCTTTATTTGCTGTGTGTCACTGGGTAAGGTTCTTAACCTCTCAGAACCTCCACTTCCTTATTTGGAAAATAGGGATAGTAATAGTACTTAACCTCACAGAGTTGTGAGGATCAAATGAGATAAAAAATGTATAGCACTGCAAATCTTAAAGTACTATATAAATATTATCACAACTATTCCCCCAAGCACAGTGCATCCTGGCCAGACTGGCCTTCTTGCCTCTGTGCTATTCCATTGGCTATCCCCCTATTCCTTGAATGCTCTGCCTTCCTTCTCAGCTCTCTATTGGAATCCCTATCTCCATTCAAGGTTCAAACCAGGTGGTACCACCCCCTGGACCTCTTATGGTCCCCCTAATTGTGAGTACTCTTCTCCCCCTGCCCCAATTACTTTTAATTTCACTTGTATTTCCTTCTTTGTATATATACATCATGCTTCTACCAAACAGAACGTAAGTTCCTTGAAGGCAGAAACTGTTTGGTTTTTGTCTGTATGTATCCTCAATGCCTCACACATAGTAGATGCTTAATATATACTTGGTGAATTGAAGCCCCACCCCAACCCATTCCAGATGAACGAAAGGATCATCATTCAATTTAAATGGGTGGGAGTGAGGAGACTTACCCAGGGTCACACAGCTAGTAAGTGTCTGAGGCCAGATTTGAACTTAGGTCCTCCTGACTCCAGGGCAGGTGTTCTATCCACTGCAGTGCCACTCAGCTGCCCTCTGGGTCTTATTTTTGGTAGTGACAGGATGCAGGATTTTTTTTTTTTTAAACCATTTCCTTTCAAGATTACAAGAATTAAACAGACTTTGTGCACACTAGCTTGGGAACCTGGCCATCATTTATAACATAGTCTCTGGGGAAAATCTATATCAGGAGTTTCAAACAAGCCCAAGTTTGGAATGTCTTTTTCATTTAAGTTGAGGACTGCAAATATCTTTTCCCTTTCCTGTAGAATTCCCTGAGGTGTTGTTCAATCACACCTATGTTTTTCAGCATTTTCCACCCAAATGTATTGTTTTATCTCAGATTTTGAACATGTTACTTAATTTTTGTCCACATAAAAAACCCACAGTTTCCCAGGTGGTCACATAAGAGGCTATTGGTAGCATATTCTATTTCCCCTATGCTATAAGAGCTTATAGATGAGCCTAGAAAATACTTGGAAATTTTGCTCATTTGAAGGATACTGTATATTCACAAATCCAGCATAGTATCTGTGCCTTTTGTCCATATTTGTGATCTCTTGATGTGGATGATTTCTCTACCCATGCTGACCAGAAACTTCTCTGTAACTCCAAGGCTGGTCCTCTACCTCATTCCCTTTAAAGAGCTCACGTCTGGTTTTTATTTTTGTTTGAGAGTGTATGTGTATAATGCATGTACACATGTGATTTCTTTAAACATGAAATAAAAAACTAGTCATTGCATATCTTTGAAATGGTGGAAATAGCAATAAAGATGGAAAGAGGACAGAACAAGAATCAATGGTTACCTCTGATAGTAGTTAAAAGTGCACTAAGATTTTGGGGATGCCCTGTGTGTTAACTCCTTTCAGTGTCATCTGTAAAATGGGCATCAAAATACTGGTAGCTCTTAATCTCACAAGGTTGTTGTATCATATACAGTAAAGTATGTAAAGTGCCTTGTAAACCTTGAAGCACTGTAGAAATGGCCATTTTTATGATTATGATTAGTGGGTGGTGATAGACCTCGAAAGACCTCATTGGTCTTATTGAACGTAACTTGAACCCAGTTGGCCCTTTTCAGTTGTAGTTCACTTAAGAGCTGATTTTAAGTCAGTTTATATTTGTTCATTTCAAAAGGTATTTGAATTGGTAATTAAACTACGTACTGTATTGCTGGGGAGGCTTCAGACACTTAATACCTGAAGGAGTGTCGGCCTTGGAATCCAAAGACACCTCTACGTACTGTCTGTATAACCTGAGGTGACTCCTTTCCACTCTCGGGGCCTTGTCTATAAAACAGAACTGATACTTTAGAAGCTGTAGAGCATTAGACTACCGATATTAATAGCAAATTAGTGGAAGAAAATGGAGCCTTAGGGACTTTCAAATTGGATTGGGAACATCAAACACTTGGGGGAGTCAAACCTTGTGAAGCATGGTTTAAAAAAAAAAGGCCAGAGAGAGGATTCCTAGTTTGTATAAATTAGTAAATTATTATTGAGTTGGGAATCACAGACTCTAGTAATTGATGAAGAGGCAGCTCTGTGGCACAGTGGATAGAATGCTGGGCCTGGAGTCAGGAAGATATGGCCTCAGACACTTAACTATGTGACCCTGATCATGTCACTTCTCCTTGTTTGCCTGTAAAATAAGCTGGAGAAGGAAATGGCAAACCATTCCAATATCTTTGCCCAGAAAACCCCAAATGGGATCACAAAGAGTCGGACATGACTAAAAACAACTCCACAACAGCAGTGGTTGATGAACAGAGAGTCCTTCTGAGAATATCTGCAGATTTTGGTGTGGATCTGAGTATAGCTGACCTGTGTGCCAGGATTTGGTATGCCTCTAAAAGCAGGAGTGAACCAGTTGCCTATTATATAAAACAACCTGGAATTCTATATATGACATTTTGATAGTCAAAGATCCTTTTTGGAATTCTAGATCTCAGAGGAGATCAGACCTTCTAAATGAACCCCAGGACTGGGAAGCAGCTTTTTACAAGGTACTGAGAATACTTGAAAAAGCAGAGTGGATGTGGCTTGTCTTAATTAAAGATCGAGTAACTCAAACCCAGATGCCAATTCACAGGTATCCATTTATGAGCTGTTCTGTTTTTCTTTCTGTTCTTGTCACATATTTAAACAAAATTTAAAACTAGTCATTTCTACTCTTGAGCCTTGTCAATGTCAGTCCTTTGCTCTCCCACCCTCCTGTCCAGCTCTGTAATATACAGATGGAAAGAGCAACATTCATTAGGCAAGCAAATGTCTTGAAATATGCTCAATCTATCAAAATCTCATTCTTTCTTCAGCCAGGACACAAATCTCCCATCTGTCTCATAAGGCAGTTAAGGGTTTGGGGGTGATTTGTTTTTTGTGTTTTTTGGTGCAGCTGCAATTTGCTACATATATTGGTACATAAGTTGTTGGTAGCTTATGTTTACCTAGCAACAAAATCTGTTTGGCAGGAGGCTGTGGGAAGGGAGATGTCGTGGAGGAGGCTGTTTTGTATAAAGCAGTTTCTTCATCTACAAATTCTTCTTGAATGCAAGAAAGGCCAGTATCTTAAGCCAAACAATCTGCCTTTTATATAGTTTTAACCCGATCTGCAGATTTGTAGAGTTGTCTACTTGAATCACCTTACAGACAAAACAGAATGCCAGTTTTCTGGAAAAGCTCAGCAATTTGGTCAAAATCAAGGAGAAACTGTCTTAGTTGTGGGTAAAAAGACCATTTGCTCAGGATCAATTTCCTGTCCTCAGCACAGCACTCATTTGAGATGTCTTATTTCAACGAGATGGGCCTGAGGATGGACTATATGTCTTCAAGATTGATAAGTTTGGGGGAGGGCCATAGCCATTGATAAAAACAGAATTAATCCAGTCTGCCAAAGCCATAGAAGGGCCATGATTTTTGTTAATAGGGGAGAGTGCTTGAAAAACAGAATTAATCCAGTCTACCAAAGCCATAGAAGAGCCATGATTTTTGTTACTAGGGGAGAGCACTTGGCCAAATGAGATCGCAGATCCGTTCAAGTACGAAAGTACTCCCAATGTCAGAAGATTGCTCAGGGACAATATCTTCACCTAGCCCTTGGTGGTCTTTAGTCAGAGTTAACCTACATGAAACATGTAGTTGACCTACATAAAACAGTTTGCCTTTGTTGCCTGAATAACTTTTGTCTTTTTCAACGGCATTTTTGTGCCCTTGCCCACTTTCTAATTATTGGAGCAGAGCATGTTGAAAGAATAAAATGCAATGAGAAGAGCTCACTAACTGTGGGTTAGTCAGAGGTGTAGGGCTCTAAATCCAACCCTGGTCCTAACTTTCCCTGTGACTGTGGGGCAAGTCACTTATCAGATCATCGATGTAGAACTGGAAGGGATCTCAGAAGCCAACTTACCAAATTCCCTCATTTTACAGATGAGAAAACTGAGGTAGAAAGGTAAGATGACTTAGGGTCATAAGATCACAAATGTAGAGGTGGAAGAGACCTCAGAGGCCACCTAATTTGAAAAAACTGAGGCCCAGTGAGTTGAAGTAACTTACCCCAAACCATACAAATAATAAGTAATAAAGGCAGAATTTGAATGTGAGTCCTTTGATTCCAGGCTAGCGCTCTTTCCTACCTGCCATCTTGCATCTGGTCCTCATTTTCCCCATCTGTCGTATAAGGGAACTGAACAAGATGATCTTCAAAGTATCTTCTAGTTCTAAATCAATGATCCTTCATGTTCTGTACCTTTGAAGTTCTCAGGTATACTTTGAGCATTCATTCCAAGAATGAATGAAGGAAGCAAGGACCAGAGTTCTTACCTTCCTATAGACAGAGCTTTTGACATTATAATTGTAAAAGTTGTTCTCCAGATTTGTCTACAACTCCAAAGAGCTTACTGTCTACATAGCTGCATGCTAGTTACTTTGAGAGATATAAAGAAAAGACACAGGGCCCTTGTATTTGAGACTACTGGCAAACCAGTGGAGAGTGTGGGGCAAGGAGAGGACATGAAAGACCAGGGTGATCCCTAGGTAGAGGTGGGAAGTAGAAAATGACTGCCTTTGGTACCCTTACCTGCTACCCTAGCGCCTTCTTTACACCTCCCTTTCTACTGAATATCTCTTTCTCCTGTCATTAGAGGAAAGAATGTATCTGATCAATTTCATTCACACTATGGCGTCACAAATCCAATGTGCTTTTCCTTGCAGAGGTGTTCGCATTTTTTTTCCAAAAGGGAGAGGGCAATACTTGACAGGGGAATGTATCACTAGGGAGCAGTGGGGGAGGATATTTTTTTTTTGTGTAGGGGTGTTTCTGACATTTTCCCAATGATACCATGTAGGTGACAGGTTGGTGCTGGAGTTAGAAAGTTGGGATTGTGGTGATATCACATAATGGTGATAGTTAAAAGCCTAGGAGAGAAAAGGAGCTCAGGGAAGGTGAAGAACTAAAAACTAAGCTTTTCCAAAAAAGGGGGCACGGGTGGAGGTGGCAGGGATACCCTCAATAGGGAGCAGATGGAAGAACCACCATCCAAGGAAACAAAGAAGGAACCATCAGTGAGGTCAGGAGGAGAATTTCAATTCAAAAAGCATTAATTGTCTGCTGTGTACTTGAGGCTAGGGCCAAAGGAAATGAGAACTGAGAATTCTGATTCAGTGAAGGTTTGGGGCTTTGGCTGGAAGGAGACCTTAGAAGACTCTCAGTAAAGTGCTGGAGTAGAAACCTGATAATCAATAGCATAAGGGGAATAAGGAAATGGATGAGAGGGGACATTTCCTACTTGCTCTAGAAATTTGGCAGAGAAAGGAAGGCAAAGAGAAGATGGTAACCAAGAGGATCATTGGTCATTGAGTGGTTTTTGCTTTCCTTGAGTTTTGAGAGACAGGTATATGTTTGAAAGCAAAAGGTCAGGCAGGATTCAATGGAGAAGGAGAGAAAGTCTGAGAGTAGGGTCCCTCAGGAAGTGGGAAGGGATAGAATCTTGAGCACAGGTGGAGAGAGGGCCAGTATTGGGAAAGAGAAATAATTTCCTCCGAGACTAGAGATGTACAGACAGGGCCCCACACCCCATCACGAGATGGTCTCAATCTTTTCCGTAGAGTAGGAGGCAAGATCATCTGCTGGAAGTGAGGGGGTGGAAAGGAGGGGGACTCAGGGGCTTGAGAAGAGAGAAGAAGGTCTGGAACAGCACTGTGGGGAGGACACAAGAGACAGTCATGGATTGCTGAGCAGTGGTGAGAGCCAAGATGAAGTTTGACAGCATGGATTTGTATCGGGCCAACTCTGGAAGGTTCTACAAGAGCCAAAATGTGTAGTGGGCCAAACCTGCAGTTCCATATAAGGTTTTCTTCAACATAAGCAAGAAAATGTATCTGAAAAAGATTGTCTTGCAGCTTGCTCTAAGAAATTGTGTTTAAGTATCTTTTTTGCAGCTCTGTTGCCATACATAAAACACCTCCTGAGGAACTGTTTTAGCACATATTGCAAATCGCCTTCAAAAGAATCTGACCAGACAGGTTGAGGCTCTGTTGCTTATGTGGTGTTTTGCTAGGGTGATCAGCCAGATTCCACTGCTTGTCCTGGGTCCACTCCCCTAACGCATGAGCCCCGAGGCTGCCTGTTCACCAGCTCATCCCTTGCAGGTGGTTTTTCCTTACATCACTCTGCAACCCCAGTGGATTTAAGTAATATCCTTTCCAGATGTCCAGATGTCTTTTGGGGGGTGGAGGGGAGAAAGGAATGATTATGGAAATATAGAGCTTGTTGATGGGAAAAGAGAGAAAAATAAAAAGAGATTAGTAGATGAGGTGGAAGTTACTTGATTACAGTTTTCTTGAAAGGAACAAAAGTGGGCAAATTGTTGAGGGATTAATGATTTAAAAGTACAGGTATCAGTCAGTCCGTAAACGTGGGCCATGCAGTCTGCTAGGTGTTGCAGAGACAAAGACAGTGAATGAAATTATACCTACTCACAAGGAACTTTTATTCTAATGAAGGAGTCAGTTACTATTGCTACTGTATCCCAACAATATTGAAAATAGTGACTTTCTTCATTAAAAGGTTATGCTAAGCTCAAGAATTTAGCTTCAGAAAAAGGAAAATACTTTAGCCAACCAGACAATCTTATGGAAGACTTTTACTTCTGCTGTCATTGTACCTCACTAGCTCTTGGAATGCAATTGTCTGCAATCAGAAGCTGATAAGTAACTTGGTTATATCACTTTCTGTGAGCTTTTCTTGGAGTAGAAAATGGGGCTGTGTGTGTTATTTATCCCCACAGAAATAGATGAAACATTACCCATTTTATATAATTACATGGGGCTTTAAAGAATAATTAAAAGAGATATTGGATCTCTGTATTTTCAATGGCAGACCCATTACTTGCCTCTTATGCCCATGAAAAATGGGTCTCTATCTTAAGATGTTAAAGCATTCTTACCCATGTAAACCCTTAATGCATTACCAAAGTGAGTAATTAAAGCTGCCTTAGGCAACTTCTAACTGCTTATCTCAACCAAATTTAGACTCCATAAGTCTCCAAATGTAAGACTTTAATCCTAGAAAGTAGAACCTGGGCTGACCTCTTAGTAGAAAGGGGTGGAGATGAGTTTCATTTGCTCTTGGGACGGTGAGCAGAATAGCTTGGTAGGAGTGCATGAATTTAGGGGAGCAGTAGGAAAAGTTAATAGTTACAGGGTAGCCTACTTAAGGGTCTTGGAGGTGAGGCAAAGAAAGTCAGATTTTATGTGGTAGACACTAGGGAGTTAGGTTCTTGAGCAATGGAGTGACATGCTGAAAGTGGTTTAAGGAAGAGTAGTCTACAGTGAGTATATGCAGGATAAGACTGAAAGTAGGACAAGTTGACTATTATAGTAATCTAGGAATGATTATGGAGTGGAATGGAATGAAATGGAATGGACTCTCTCTGCATTAGGTGGGAGTTAAATTCCAGTTCTAGGTTCTGTGATAGAAGATGTAAAAGCACTTTAAAAATTTAAAGGACCAAATATGTGTGTACCCACATGCAGACCCCCACCTCGCACTCTTAGATTTGTAGCAGTACCCTACTAACAATCTGTCCAGACTCATTCTGGCTCAGCAGAGAAATTTTGCAATTTGAAGACATAAGCAACATGAGGAAAATGTGGGAAATCCCTTCCCAGTATTGGGCTGACATAGCTCATATTTTTTACCTCTCTTTATCATACATCGCTGTGTGTTATCTGTGCATGCATGTGTGTGTGTGTGTGTGTGTGTGTATGTGTGTGTTTTCTTCCCTATAGACTACATGCTCCATGAGGACTGGGACTGTATCTTATCTAAACTTTGTATCTCTCTCTGTTCTCAGCACATTTGGCACTTGATAAATATTTACTGTTCTAAGCTCCTTGAGGGTTGGGACTATCCTTTGCCTCTTTTTTGTATCCCCAGTGCTTAGCACAGTGCCTGGCACGTAGTAGGTGCCTAAAAAATGTTTACAGATTGATTGTTGATCTTCTAAATATCCTCATTTCTCATTTTTCCTTTCTGAACTCTCCCCCACTTTTTTTTGGTTTCTGGTAAATGTCACTATTTTAGCCATTTAACTGTTACCTTTTGCTAGGGCTAAAATCCAAAATGAAAGAAGTATAATCCAACACTGAAATACCTCAAGGCTTTAGGTTGGTATCCAGACATGCTAAGTAAGCAAGGTATGTTTGAATTATAAATGGAAATCTCTTTTGCAAGTTTACCCTGGAAGCTCAGTGCTTGGGGCAAGACACAAGAAGGGTG
Organism: Bettongia penicillata ogilbyi; assembly: GCA_023548195.1. Taxonomy (NCBI): domain Eukaryota; kingdom Metazoa; phylum Chordata; class Mammalia; order Diprotodontia; family Potoroidae; genus Bettongia; species Bettongia penicillata. The sequence continues at coordinate 11,789,217 of JAJHZJ010000104.1, read as the reverse complement.
GGATAGTCTGCCCAAACCAGGTCTGGCAAGTTCCTCTGATGATGCCAAGTCACTAGGTAACCCCAAAACACAACTATGAGTTTTCCAGGATGCCATGTTATCACTTTTCTCTGCCTCTACTCTCTTTACTGCCCAAGAAAAAGACAAATAGTGTAGGTTACCCTGCAGGATACTGGAGTAGTTTAGCTAGAAGAAGGAAGTTTCTGAGGACTGAAAGGGAGCTGAGAGATCATTTAGTTCAACATGTTCATTTTAAAAATGAGGAAACTGCAACCCAGAGGCTTTAAGTGCCTTGCCCAAGATTTCACATGTATTAACCAGTCGAGTATTTGAACTCAAGTCCTCTGACTCCAAATCTAGTATCCTTTTCTTTATTGTTTTATTCCCAACTTAGACCCCTCCTACTTTTCCAGTTTTCTTATATCTTGCTCTCTGCCAAGCACTTTTTCATCCCATGACACTGACCTCCTCTTTTTCCCACAAACAAGACCCTCCATCTCTTAGTGCCAGGCATTTTCTCCAGTTGTGGCCTCCCTCCTTCCCCCATCCCTGGAACACTTTCCCTCTTCATCCCTACCTATTGGCTTCCTTTAAGTCCCAACTAAAATCCCATTTTCTACTGGAAGTCTTTCCCAATCTCTTTTAATTCCAGTTCCTTCCCTCTGTTAATTATTTCCCATTTTCCTGCATTAGCTTGTTTGTATATATTTGTTTGCATGTTGCTTCCTGTATTAGACTTGGAGTTCCTTGAGGACAGGGACTATCTTTCGCCTCTTTTTGTATCCTCAGTGCTTAGCACTGCCTGACACATAGTAAGTACTTAAAAAATGTTTAGTGACTGATTTTTGCTATACGTGTCCCAAAAGTCTTAGTGCAGTTTAAACCTATTGAAGACTTGGGACATCCTGTATGACACTCCCACAGAACTGAATGCTTTTTAAAAATAGTATTGCTATTACTCGATTAGGGGACTGCTGTAGATGTAATTAATGAAGTTTTAGCAAGATATTTGACAAAGTCTCATGCTGTTCTTCTGGATAAGTTGAAAAGATGTGGGCTAAATAGTAGCTTGATACCACTGAGTAGATTCAGAACTGGTTTAGTGGCCATATTCAAAGAGTAAATTAATGGGTTGATGTTACCTTGGAAGGAAGTCTCCAGGGTAATACCCCAGGCATCTGTGTCTATTCCCTAGGAGTCTGTGCTCTTACCCCAGGAATCTGTACTTGGTCCTTGGCTGTTGAACATTTTTATTAGTGACTTGGGTAAAGGCATGTTTATGAGATGTGTAGGTGACATAAAGGTAGGAAGCATAGCTAACATCTAGTTAAGGGGACTCTTAACTTGGGGTTCCTAGATAGATTTCAGGGGGTCCTAATCTCTAACTAACATGGAGCATGTCCTTCAATTGTTCAATGGCAGTATCCTAATAAAAGGTCCAGAATCTTCCCCAGACTGCTTAAAGGGGTCTAGGACATACAACAAAGGTTAAGAATTCGTGCCTCAGATCCCCAAAGATCTCAACATACTAAACTGTAAGAACAAATTTAATAGGATGAGATGTAAAATGTTAGTGCTTGAACTAGAAAAAAAATCATTCTCCAATACAAGATGAGGGAAGTCTGACTAGACTGGCTTAACAGATAGCAGTTTGCCTCAGAAAGATCTAAGGTTTTTAGAGGCTTGAGAGCTCAATGTGAACCAACATGATAGTGCAAACCACAGAAAAGTCAATGGAAACTTAGACCACATTAAGAAAGGCATAATAATTAGTGTCCAGGACTGGGGAGGTGAGAGAGAATTTCACTGTCCTTTGCCCAGGTCAGATCACCTCTGGGATATTTCATTAGGTTCTGGGCTCCACATCTTAGTGAGGACCCTAAGAAGCCGGAGAGTCTTTTGAGGAAGGAGGCCAGGAGGCTGAGCTTCAAGAATCATGCCACAGGAGGATCAGCTGAAGGAAATGCTGTTTAACCTAAAGAAGAGAAGACTTGGGGGAAACCTGCTCTCTTGTCTTCAAATATGTGAAGAGCTGTCATTTGGAAGAGGGATTAGGCTTGTTTCTGCTTGGCCCTAGAGGGCAGAATTTAGAGCAAAGGTTGGTAGTTGCAAAGAAGCAGGTTTAGGCTTGATGTAAGGAAAATGTCCTAGCAATTAGAGCTATCCTAAAGTAGGCCAGGCTGCCTGGAGAGACAGTGGGTTCCCTTTTGCTGGATGTCTCCAAGAAAAAGCCAGATGACCGCTTGGATCACAGATCATAGGAGCCTAGCTCTAGAGCTAGCTGCAAGGGACCTCAGAGGCCATCTGGTACAAACCTTCATTTTACAGAGAGGAAAGTGAGATCCAGGGAAGTGAAAAAATTTACTTACCATGCAAGTTCACACAAATTTTATCAGAGCTAGGATTCGAACTCAGGTTCTATGACTCCACAGCTGGTGTGCTCATTTCACTGTATCCCACTGCTTCTCCGTTGGTATAATGGAGAGTTGTTCTTATACCTCTGGGGTCCCTTCTGCTTCTGGAATTCTGGGAGTTTAGATGAGTAAGAAGTCTATTTGGCTCTAGGTTAGCAATGCACCACTCCCTGAATATGTCTTTGTTCCGGATTGAAAGAGCCATGGATGAGTCTTTCACCTCAGATATTTGTCTGCTATTTGCCCTTCTGAATTCCTGAATTCCTTGTCTGTATCAATAGTTTGGCACTTCGCATATGTTAACTTGTATTATCATGTCTCCCCAACTAAATTGCAAGTCCGTTGGGAATCTGTATCTTGCAAGAAAGATTATATACTTCTTTGTATCCACTGTGCCCTACACACAGTAGCAATTAGGTTAGAAAGAAAGAAAAAAAGAAAATTGCAAAGAGTGGAAGAGATACGGTTTCTCCTCAAAAATATTTACGACCTAAAGGAAATTTTAATACTGATCTAATTCTAATCCAGAGAGCTCAGTAGTTTGTTAATTTCTACCCTCTTGCCCCAAACAATGTAGATTGGTTGAACAGTCCACCAGACATTTCTCTCCAATGTAAATGAACAAGCCACTTTGGCAGTCTAGACACTGTGATCTGGGGGTGTTTGGGTATTAGTTGTACTTGCCAATGACTGCGATATATCACATATAATATGTGATACATGATATGGCCCACAGAGCCAAACAAGTGACTCTGGGAGTGAGTTATTGGCCTTCTGGATAAAAAAGGTGTTGGGTCAAGTCCAAATACAGCACTGAATTTTCCTACTTTTAAGCAGCAAGGAAAATGAGGGCCAAGGTGACCACAATCCCATCCTGGCCTCTGCATCTGCATTTTCCAAGAAGTCTTTTCAAAAGAGAGCCCTTGTCAGTTTTCTCAAAAAAAAAAAAAAAAAAAAGTAGGGGGGAGGTTGGAAAATGAGGCCAGGTAAAAGGTATCTTTCTTGCCTCTGATATATTCAGTAGGTTTTGGCTAGAATATGGTCTTTCCCAGATCCCTGCCAGTTTTAAGATTCTGTGGTGCTTGTGATGCTGTTGTACCCTCATGTATACATTTAGTTGTTTACATAGTGTATCTGTACCATCACCCTAAGCCCAGTAAAACACAGTCCTGAAGGGGCTGAAAAATGGCAGGGACCATTTTTCATCTTATCTTTGTATCTCCAGTGCCTTGCATGGAGTAGGAACTTAAGCAATGCCTGTTGGATTGGATTGGATTCTGTTTGAAAGCAGGAGTAGACATGAGCTGGAGAACTCATCAGAGCAGTACTGGAAGGTGAAAATGAGGAAGGCAATGGAGCTGGCTCCTGGGAGGTTGGGGCTACTTCAAGAGCACCTGGAAAGAATGAAAATTGGCCAGTAAGGAGGGCAAACCCTTTGAAGACTAGACTAGAAAGTGAGAAGGGAACCAGGAATAGGAGCCCACAGAGATAATAAACCCCTTGGGGTGGCATACTCTCTAGGCCAAGGTACCCTGCAAGCCAGGTAAAGCCAGACACATATTTGTCACACTGAGGCAGAGATAGGTGGAGATGGGGGCAGGGGAGAGACATTAGGATTTGTTGTCCTTCCAAGTTGTGGGCTAGTGTTTTTAAGCCCAGATCAGAGATCCAAATGGTGACTTTCTTCTCCTGAACAAAACAAGAGCTTTTTTATGGTAAAGGGAAGAACTTGTATCCATGAAGAGCTAAGTTTGGAAACTTCTGCTGTATTGTTTTGGTTTGCTAGAGATTGGGAAGGGAGCTGGTGTCAGAATGCAGGGATTGTCTAATATATGATGGTATTTGGGATAGAGGGGGCTTCGGTATAGAAAGGGAGGAACCATGATTATTTGGTCTTGGTAGTAAGTGCTACAGAGACATTAATCAGATCCTGACATAGCTGGAATGGGCTGGTTTTTTTGCTTTGTGAACAGGATCCTGAGGAGGGCACAGCCCTGAAAAGGTCAAGGAAATTTCTTTTCAAGAGGCTATCACTAGATCAGTCTGGTCAGAAGGAAAAAACCCCCTTCTTCAAATGGAGACAGTTTTTCTGGGCAGTGAAATTCTGATCCTTCTGGACATGACTCAAGTTCCCAAGGGTCACTGGAGCAGACCAGCCATAACTCTAGTTCTTAATATGATCATTAGTATTCATGGTACATAACAGTATGCAAGCATTGAGAGAGAGACACACTGAGAGAGAGAGACTGGCTGACTGGCCACTTGGATCAAGCCTTGATGTTGGTGGAGTGGCATTCTTTTGCATTGTCTCCTTTAGGTCTAGAGTCATCCTGTTTTGAGGTTGGGGGGTTGGGGGGGTTGTGAGACGATACTGATCAATATTAAAAAATTCACAGGAGACTGGTTTCTTCTCAACCAGAATTACTTTATGATGGGGGGCGGGGTTTAAACTTTTCTAGCTTTGGCATACTTATTTGCTATCCACAGCCCTCTATGTCTAGGTGTACAGGTTGGTCCCTGGGAAAATGAATTAACCATTGAAAAGTTGCTATGATGAACCTGGAATCAGGGCAAAGGGAACTGGATCATCTGAGGGTTCTATCAGCCAGGCTGTGGTAGAGCTTGAAAAATGATCCCTGCTCCACCATATACTTTTCTAATGACTAGAATATTTATGTCGAGAGAATGAGTTTCCACCTCTACCCTCTTCCCCCAACAGGGCTAGATAAACATTGATAAATTCTCTCTAGCTTTCCTTTTTCAGTGTTCCTCAACAGTCATCAAAAATTTGTCATTGCAACACTTTCTCATGACAGGCACACCCCAGTGTCCAAGATGAGAGCTTATTTTACATTAGTTATATTTTAAATTTGTCTTTTTAATGAGATTTTCAGAGACATTCTAATACCCTTGCAGAAGTATTGCACACTCTATCAGCAATGCACTTAGAAATACTGTCAGAGGGGGGTGTTTTCTGACTTTTTTTCTAGTATGTCCCAGAAGGAGGGTAAACCCCATGAGGGCAAGGGCTGGACCTCATACTTCCTTTATATCCCCCACAGTGCTGAGTACATAGTAAGCAATGCAATAAATATTTGCTGAATTGATTTATAATCTATTTTCTCATATGTAGTGTATCCTCAAAGGTTTTCTATTAGAACATTTGGCTGGGATTAAATACAGATAAAAATGAATTCTGAAAAAAATATGGAATGTATGTCAGAGTTCTATTCTCATGATTTCACATTACCTAATTTTTGGATTTCATTTCATTTTGATCCATTACTCTTGTCCTTGAAATATTGTACTCCAAACTTATGACCCCAAACATGAATTCCATCTTATTTCTTCAGTGAAGATTTTTCTTTTTTTCTCTTTTCTATCTTCATTTGACATTCATTCCTCTCACTTCTTCCTTAATAGTTTCTTCTTTCTGAAAAACCCATTGCTAGGGCTATTCCATGTTATCTTACTTCTGAATGCTTGGTCCTTTCACTTCTGTCCAACTTCTATAATCAACAACTTTGAGTGGATTATGAAAGAGAGGGAATGGATGACTCCTGCCCCAACTAGCTCACTAGTAAAAGAGAGAAGACAGCAGTATATTCCTATTACAATTTAAACTTTCTCTCTCTCTCTCTCTCTCTCTCTCTCACACACACACACACACACACACACACACACACACACATATATATCCAAAAGGCTAATGAGTTGCCTTGGGAAGTAGTAAGGTCCTCTCCACTAGAGATGTCCTGCTGGAGGTGGTATCAGCATGTGTTGGGATGGGATAGGGGATATTTCAAATCAAATTCCAATTAGATTAGATGGCCTTTGAAATTCATGACTTAACTGAATCGCAAAAATGAAGTTTAAGAAATCATACCTTTTGGTGGAGTCAAGTCAAATCAGTAAGCCTGAGTGCTGTCCCTTGGCAGGGAAGTGATAGACTAGAGGTACAGATGAGGTATATATTGTCACATGTGGCCAATGTTCAGATTAGATTTGGTTAGCAATTTCTTTGTTACAGATGAAGGTTCTGCTGGGGCAGGGGGTGGGGTTTGTCACTGGGACTGATGGCAATTTATTTTAAAGGACATCAATAAAAACATCTTTGAAAAATTCATCCATTTCAACCCTCAACTAAATCAATATTTAATCCAATCAAATGAACACTTTATTAAGGAGCTGCTATGTGAGAGGGAAGGGAGAAAACTAGCCTTGAGAGTAGAGAACATCATGGTTCCAACCCTGTTTTTGGCCCCTGCTGCCTAGATGACCCCTGAGCAAGTCACTTAAGCAATTAGTGCCTTGAACTCGGTAAAACTTGAAGTTGCACTGGTATAGAGAGTTTCCTGTACCAATAAAATCCCAGGTCTACTTTCCCCAAATATGCCAGGCATGGTGGTAGTTTATTTATGTCTTTTGGTAATGTTTTAACATTCCCTCTTTCTGGACTTCTATGACAGAGTCCCAGCTCCATCCCCTCAGTGGCTAGTTGATTGCTGACTTCACAAAGTAGGACCCGAAAGGCTATCATCATGGTTGAAGTATACCTCCCTACTTCCAGGTCTCTTCATATCCCAACAGATCTGTCATCTTGTCACTGTGAGCACTCTCCAGCAGTGCAGCTAGCAGTTCTTCCAATGTCACTCATTTCCATGGCCATGGTTATAAACCTGGCATTGATGAGCTGGGGAAGTGGATTGTCATTTAAATGAACCAGAATGAAATTAGTGTTTTGAGGGTGAGAAAGAAGCATATTCCTTTCTCCCCTCTCCCCTTTCCCTCTGCACCTGTGGCTGTTTTAAATCTCCACCCTGCCAAGTCTGTTCCTGTGTAATCACTGCTGAGGGATTTCGGGGCTGTTCTCCTCAGCACTTGGCTCCCATCTCTCTGTTCCATAGTGCTGGCAAAGACTGTGGTTAGAGAGTGGAAAATGGAAAACATGCTACACTTTGGAGGCATCACATTCTTTGGGAAAAACCTGAAACCTCTACTGGTTTATTGTCTATAAATTGCCAAGATGGGGTGGGGGGGAATTGTCTTTGGAATGCATCTTTAATAACATATGAACAAAATCTAGTGGTTTTACCACACATCATAAAATTGTCAGATAAAATGGGACTTGGGGTGGAGGGGGTTTGATTGCTTTGTTTTTTGCTTGGGGTTAGTTTTTGGTGGTGGTGGTTTTGTTCTTTTGTTTATTGTGTGGAGTGTTTTGGGAATTTGTTTTGTGGGGGGGTAGGGTTGTTCACACAAGGTTTGAAACCTTTAGTTGCACTGAGAACAAAAAGAGGATGTGGGTCACTGAACCATGCGGTGACCTGGCATTTCTGTTCTACTGTATTTAGCTCCTTCTTATCCCTAATAAGATAAAGAAAATAATTACATCTCTCTGCTCCATGCTTCTTCTATCTTAAGTTGTCTTCTAACCACATTGGGGGTGAGGTAAAGGCCAGGAGTACACTTCTATTTAGTTTGGGGGGAAAGTGTTAACTTCTTTATTGAGAAGATCATTTGGTATGAATGCTCCTACTTTAAAAACAAATAAAAATACCCAATTAAAAAGTCTGGTTAATTCAAATTCCATCTCTCTCCTAGCTCCAGGCATTTTAAATTAGCCAGATTTTGTTGTACATTTTGCTAATACTTTTGCTAATAAAGAAATTATTGGGAAAGAGGTTGATGAATTTGATTAACTAAAATTCTAAAGGATAAAGCACAATGCAAAGCAGTAACACCAAGGCAAAAAGAAATGGAATAGATTGGGGGAAATTTTTCTCATTGAAGGCAACAGCTCAATTCCTGATTGGAATTTATATCAGTTGAGGACAGTAATAGCCAGCACCCATTGGCCACATGTGGTCAGAGGATACAGAGAGACCATTCACAAAAGAGAGAACTCCTCATTCTACAGTTTTTACTATGTGGCTTTGGGCAAGGCACTTCCCATGCCTGCTCCTTGTTTCTTCATCTATAAAATGCAGGTGAGACCTTCCTACTCCAGTCTGATAATTCCCAAGGAGAAGGAGAAGTGATTCCATTAATGTAGGGTACAACCAAATGAAGAAACCCCCTCTCTAACTGCAGACTTAGAGAGTTGCTTGGGATATTGAGAGGTTAAGAGATTTGCTCAGGGTCATAACATGACATAATATGAATTCATGGGAATGTTTCATGATAGACATGACATATGTGATATGTGACATATGTGAGGTATGACACGTGGCATGACAATATGACTATGTAGCGGTGTGCTTTGTGTTTCATGTTACATGTTCCATTTTCTGTTTTTCGTGACATGTGAAGAGGCAGAAAGAGCACGTGGTGTTAGCTGGAGTCAGTTTGTTCCCTCGTGAGGCTCAGAGCTCAGATACTTGGGGAGTCCACTGGCTTCAAACTAGGGTCTCATATAGAGAGCTAAACAAAAGGTACCAAAGGTGGCTCTTAGAGCCCCACTTTCATGGGCAGCAGGAGGGCATGGTGTGAACCCAGTAAAGAACAATTTGACCAGAAGCTTTCATTGGAAGGCAATATCTCATTGAAGTTAAAAATTTCTGGTCTCCATATTCTATTCAGAAAGGTCAAAAATAACTCTCAGTCTAACCAGAATCAATTAAATAAAGCATACCTACCCAGAACAGATGCTTCCTATCCCTAGTAAGGGGAAAAGGAAGGACATGCTTAGGAGTGCTTTGGAGTCCAAGCATTACTAATCACTCCATATTTGACCTTTCACCTTAGGGGACTCATAATCTCTTTAGATCTCTGTTTTCTTTGGGGATAAAATTAAGAAGAGTAGACCAAATTATCTCTAAGGTTTCTTTTGGTCATAAATCCCACTAATCCTTTTTGCTGTACTTCCAGCCCCATTTAATGGCATTTTCACACTACCTCATAAGATGCTGAGATAAAGTATGTAGAGACCTGGCCTCAGAGTCAGGAGGACTTGGGTTAAAGTCCCAATTCTGACAGACCCTGAGAGAGTTGCTTAGAGGATCCTAGGCCCTCTAATAAAACAACAATGACAGCTAACATTTATACTTACTATGTCACTAAAGCCTTTACAAATATTATCTCGTTTGAGCCTCACAAGAATCCTGGGAGATAGGTACCATCTCCATTTTACAGATGAGGAAAATGAGGTAAACAGGGGCTAAGTGCTTTGCTCAGAGTCACATAGCTTTGGAACTCAGATCTTTCTGAATCCAGGTCCAGTGCTTTGTCCACGGAGTCACCTAGCTGTCCCCTAAGCCAATCACAAAGAAAAATGTGTCTCTTCAATGAGGATTAAGAATCAACTGGTGGCCAACTTGTGCCAGTCAGTCAACAAGCATTGATTAAGCACTTAACTAGTACCCACACACTGTGCTAACCTCTGAGAATACCAAAAAAAGCAAAACCAATCCTTGTCCTCAAGGAGCTCACTTCTAATGGGAGGGATAGCATATACATAAAAAGGAATATACAAGGTAATACATAGTAGACATAAAGTAATCTGAGAAGGGAAGGCACTGGCAGCTGGAGAACCAGGAAAGACCTCCTTCAAAAGGTAGGCTTTGAAATGAGTTATTAAGGCAGTCAAGAGGCAGAAGTGAGGATGGAGAGCATTGGGGGTGCGGGTGGGAAGGGATGGGAGAGGGTAAGGCAACCAGATCAGAGGCAAGGAGATGGGAGATGGAGTGCTGTATGTGAGGAACCTCAAGTATGCCAGGGTGGCAGAATTGTGGAGTAGGGGTTGGAGGGGAGCCAATAAAGTATAAGCAAATTGGAGATATAGGAAGGGGCCAAGTTGAGGAGAGCTTTAAATGGAGGTAATAGTCACTAGAGTTTATTGATCAGGAAAGTCACTCTGGCATCTGAATGGAAGATGGACTTGAATGGGGAGAGACATGAAGCAAGGAGAACAATTAGAAGGCAACAGTCCAGGCAAAGATGAAGAAGGCCTGAACTAAGGTAGTGGCTATGTAAGTGGAGAGAAGATATCGTGAAGGTAGAAATGAGGAGATTTGGCAACAAAATGAATATGTAGAACGAGTGAGAGGAGTCAAGAATGACCCAGAGGTTGTATGTCGGTGTCTGGGAGAATGGTAGTGCCCTTGACAGTAATATGGAGGTTTTGAAGAGAAGTGGGTTTGGGGGAACAGATTAATGAGTTCCAGACCTAGTCTCCAGCACCTGCTTCTTCTCTAAACACCACAGAGTACTGGACAAAGTAGCCGATCCATTTAACACCCCCACATAGACTAAGCCTTATGAATGGAAGGAAGGGAGATCCCCAAGCAAGCAGCTGTCCCTCTGGTTAATTACCAGTGCGATCCACAAGCCCATCAGCCATTGCCAGGACTCTGGTGTTGAGATGATGAAATAGGTGATTAAGGCACTTGGAGGCCAGTCCACATTGCTGCTTTGTTTAGAGTGTTCCAACGACAAGTGTTATTAGTCCACTAATCATAACATTGCCTGCAGTGGAATTTCCTTGGGAAGCAACAGGGCAGTGGCCTCCATGCCAGAGTACTGCAGCGCATGAATCTACTAACACATTACAATCGGCTGTTCTGTGGGAAGGTTTTTCCAAGTCCAGTTCAGGAAATAGGTCACCATGCTGCTAGATGCACTGTTAGTTTGATTTACTTTCCTATATTTTTGCAGCATTTACGTTGTCCTTTCTGGGCAGAATCAAACTCCCACGATTTATTGGCCTTTGGGGCACCACATGGTGAAAGACACAAGTAGGTTCTTAGAACAAAGGAATGATTTTTCTGAGCCTGGTGAGCTTGCCTCTAAGGAACCAGGCATGGTTTCCTTAAAGAAATTCTCTTCACTTGTTCGCTTCTACTGAAATCTTCTAGAGAGCTAGAATCATGTTATTTGTATGAACTAACACATCACAAGGGGCAGCTAAGTGGCAAAGTGGATAGTATGCCAGGCCTGGACTCAGGGAGACCCGAGTTCAAATCCAGCCTCAGACACTGACTAGCTGTATGACCCTGAGCAGTCACTTCACCCTGTTTGCCTCAGTTTTCCCATCTGTAAAATGAGCTGGAGAAGGAAATGACAAACCACTCCAGTATCTTTGCCAAGAAACCCCCAGATGGGGTCATGAAGAATTGGACACTACTGAAATGACTCCACAACAATGCCAACAACAACAACGATGTGTCACACTAGATACTAACATAAGTTCAATGAAACAACATTTCCCCACCTTGCTGGCAGCAAAGCAGCAAATACTTGATCAGGGTGGTGCAAGGAGTTATGGGACAAAAGCAGTGTGATCTGGTGGGACAGGCAGTATCCTGGCAGTCAGGAGCCCTGGGTCTAGTCCCAACTCAGCTGCTCACTAGCCATGTAACTTTGGGCAAGTTGCTTTACTTCTCAATTTCAGTCAAATAAGGCAGTTGGGCTAGACAACCCTTAGCCCAGAATTCCTTCCAGCTCTGACATTCTATGATTCCATTGTTATAATACCATACCTTTGTTGGTCAAGTTCCTAATGGATCTTGTATTCCTAAGGAATCTAGACAATCCAAGATTTGACCAGTTTTAATGAAGTACCACCACCATTCCATGGGTTACTATGGCAAAGCAAAAGTTATTTGCTGGTTAATCCATAGTAATATGGAAGAAATCAGTTTCACTGTGCACAAAATGAAGGAAACGATATATTGCTCCAATTCTGACATACACTTTTCTTTGCAACTAAAGATACTACTAAAATTCTATAAGGTCATAAGTTTAAATTCTGTCCCTTCCTTTAACCTGAATTGTTCTCATGACCCCCAAACATCCCTCTTAAGATTTAAGGAATTCTTTCCTCTCCCCCACCCCCCAGAACAGTAAGGTTGCACCAATATGGAAGGGAAGGATTTCAAAGATGCCAGGAGGAATTAGAACATAGATGTAGCTTCTTCTCTGCTCTCCACTTTTCCGCCCTGTAATAACTTTGAACCAAGAGCACCCTACCTGCGCAGAACAGACTTCTAGATCCTATTGTCAATGCTAGAGGCTCTGACAGAGCTAGGGTATAGTGTCAGAAGTTGTACAAATTGATCAGTGAGGACAGGATGCATATATGTAGATGCTAAAGTATGCTTTTGTAGGTCACAACAGGTGGGTTAAATGAGATGAGAGTGCCTTAGTGGTTTGAAAGTCTCCTCTGAGGGACTCTGGCAACTGGTTATGAATTATATGTCAGGGCATGAGGTGTTCACAGGAAGCTTTGGGTGAAGGAAGGGATTTCAAGTGTGGAATATGTTTTATATTTCTTATGGTGATAAAAGGTCAGTGGAAATGGCAGAACATCCATTGATCCAGTTCATGCAAATCCTTTCATCCTTCCAGCCTTTCTAGCTTTTGAGGGGAAAAGCATCCTCTCACCCAGTGTGTTAGGTACCTCTCCTAGCTTTGTGGCATCCACAGGCTTGATCAGCATGCTACGTAGGTCTTCATTTAAACTGTGAATGAAACAGGGCTTGACAGAAAGTCCTGTAAGCATCCCTTTCAAGAATGACAGGGAATCGGGCGGAGCCAAGAGGCGGAGTAGAAGGACGCACATTTATGAGCTCCAACCCACAGCCCATAGAATTAATGTAAAAAGAGATCCGCATAAATTCTGGATCAATGAAAGGTGTGCAGAACCAGAGTGGAAGAGATTTCCATGCCAGAGAGCCCTGGAGACCTGTCCCCTGGGTCCGTCGCGCCCCGGAAAGCGGACCCCACCCCCAGCACTGCCCTGGCTGCGGCCCCAGAGAAGCTGACCCGAGCAGGCTTCAGGGATGGAAGCTTCGGCGGCCGGGAAAGTTCCTCCACCCACAGAAGCTACAGGTCAGTGAGAGAGACGGCTGGCTGGAGGAGGGGAGCGGAGTGTCTCCGTGACTCGGGCCCCCTAGGGAGGAAGCGGCGGCGGCAGAGACGGGGGCAGGAAACAGCAGAGGCAGAGGCATGGGCAGCAGCGGAGGCAGCAGCGGCTGCGGCCGCCCAGACTCCCTCAGCAGCAGGCAGGATCTTCATTATGGAAGGTCTCTGCATAAACAACCTGAGGGAGCTGAGCCTGGGAGACGGCCCTGCCCCATTCCACTCTATTACTCAAGGCCTCTGCATAAAGCCCCTGAGGGAACTGAGCCTGGGAGGCAGCCCCCCCCCCACCCGCTCCATTCCTGAAGGTCTCTGCATAAAGCCCCTGAGGAGGCCAAGCCTGGGAGGTGGCCCTGCCCCCACCCCAGCACCTGAACTAAAGCTTGCTGCGGAAAGCCCATTTGAACCTCAGACCCCAAGCACTAGCTGGGCGGATCTAGGTGGGGGTGGACAGGAATCTCAGAAGTCAAGTAACTGGCTGGGAAAATGCCTAGAAAAGGGAAGAAAAATAAGACTATAGAGAGTTTTTTCCAACAAATCCAAATGATCCCAACATTCGGATCTGATGGCGAGGACGTATTCTCGCCATTGGGGAAAGATGTGGAGGGCGGGGCCTCAGTACCCCAGACAGCCCAGGGGGATGTCGGGTGGGCTCATGCCTTGGAAGAGCTAAAAAAGGATTTTGAAAAGCAAGTTAGACAGGTGGAGGAAAAGCTGGGAAGAGAAACGAGAGAGATGCAAGAAAAGTATGAAAAACGGGTCAATACCTTGGTTAAGGAGACACAAAAAAATGCTGAAGAAAATAACACCTTGAAGACTAGGCTCACTCGATTGGCAAAAGAGGTTCAAAAAGCCAATGAGGAGAAAAATGCTTTCAAAAGCAGAATTAGCCAAATGGAAAAAGAGGTTCAAAAGCTCACTGAAGAAAATAGTTCTCTCAAAATTAGAATGGAACAGATGGAGTCTAATGACTTTACGAGAAACCAAGAAATCACCAAACAAAACCAAAAGAATGAAAAGATGGAAGAGAATGTGAAATATCTCATGGGAAAAACAACTGACCTGGAAAATAGATCCAGGAGAGACAATTTAAAAATTATGGGACTACCTGAAAGTCATGATCAAAAAAAGAGCCTAGACATCATCTTCCAAGAAATTATCAAGGAAAACTGCCCTGACATTCTAGAACCAGAGGGCAAAATAAGTATTGAAAGAATCCATCGACCACCACCTGAAAGAGATCCAAAAAGAGAAACTCCTAGAAACATTGTGGCCAAATTCCAGAACTCCCAGCTCAAGGAGAAAATCTTGCAAGCAGCTAGAAAGAAACAATTCCAGTACTGTGGAAATACAATCAGGATAACTCAAGATCTAGCAGCTTCTACATTAAGAGATCGAAGGGCGTGGAATAGGATATTCCAGAAGTCAAAGGAACTAGGACTCAAACCAAGAATCACCTACCCAGCTAAACTGAGTATAATACTTCAGGGGAAAATATGGTCTTTCAATGAAACAGAGGACTTTCAAGCATTCTTGATGAAAAGACCAGAGCTGAAAAGAAAATTTAACTTCCAAACACAAGAATGAGAAGAAGCATGAAAAAGTAAACAGCAAAGAGAAGTCTTAAGGGACTTACCAGAAGTGAACTGTTTACATTCCTACATGGAAAGACAATATTTGTAACTCTTAAAACTTTTCAGTATCTGGGTAGTTGGTGGGATCACACACACACATGTACACGCATGCATGCACACACACACATACACACATGCACACACATACAGAGACAGAGAGCACAGAGTGAATTGAATAGGATGGGACCATAGCTTAAAAGAAATTAAGGTAAATGGTGAGAGAGAAATGTAGTGGGAGGAAAGAGGGTGAAATGGAATGGGGTAATTATATGTCATTTAAGAGGCAAGTAGGAGACTTTTTAGTGGAGGGATAAAGAGGAGAGCTGAGAAAAAAACAAACAAACAAGAAGTTTACCCTCATCACATTTGACTAAAGGAAGGAATAAAATGCACACTCATTTTGGTATGAAAACCTATCTTACAGTATAGGAAAGTGGGGGAGAAGGAGATAAGCAAGGTGGGGGATGATGGAAAGGAGGGCAAAGAGAGGAGGGAGCAATTTGAAGTCAACACTTGGGGAGGGACAGGATCAAAAGACAGAAGAAAAACAATGAGGGGCAGGGTAGGATGGAGGGTAATTCAGTTAGTCTTACACAACACGACTATCAGGGAAGTCATTTGCAAAATTACACAGATATGGCCTATATTGAATTGCCTGCCTTCCCAAAGGGAACGGGTGGGGAGGGAGGGATGGGGAGAATTTGGAACTCAAAGTTTTAGGAACAACTGTCTAGTATTGCTGTTGCTACTAGGAAAGAAGACATACAGTTAATGAGGAATGGAAAGTCATCTGGCCCTACAGGAGAAAAGAGAAGATGGAGACAAGAGAAGGGAGGGATGACAGAAGAGAGGGCAGATTGGAGACAGGGAAAATTAGATTGCTTGGGGTATTGGGGTGGGAGGGGATAAAAGGGGAGAAAATTTGAAACCCAAAATTTTGTGAAAATGAATGTAAAAAGTTAAATAAATAAAAATAAATAAATACATTAAAAAAATAAAAAAAAAAAGAATGACAGGGAATCTCTCTTAATCCCTACTCTTGGAGTGAGATTGTTTGATCACTTGCTGACCCACTTAACTGTGGAAGACTGTGTTCAGTTCTTCTAGGTCTCACATTTTTGGAGGAACATGCCCAGGGCACGGTGACTAGAATGGGGAGAAGGACTCAAACCCATACCACATAAGGAACAACATAATTAGGAACTGGGATATTTAGCCTGGAGATATGTAGCCTTGACCGCACAGATGTCCTAAGAGTTGCTGTCAGATTCCTTGCTGAAAGCCAGATATACAACGTTTCTAACATTCCCCTGATCTACTAGTCAAGTAACCCTGTCAAAAAAGAAAATTAGGTTAGTCTGGCATGACTTGTTTTTAATGAATCCAGTTTATGAAAATCAGGACATTGGCCTGTCTCCAGTCTTCTGGCACATCTCCTGTTCTCCATGATTCCTTCAAGATCACTGACAGCAGTTCAGCACTCACAGCTGCAAGTTCTTTCAGTACCCTGGGGTGCAATTCATCCAGGCCAAGACTTCTACTCATTTAGAGCAGCGGAGGTGTTCGCTTAACTATCTCCTCACCTATCTTGAGCCTCAATTCTGTGAACCCTGTTTATTCTACCCCTTTTAGGTTGAATATCATTTGGCTTGACACAAGACATGGAGGCAGTCTTGGGACTCTGCTTTCAGTGACATTAGTTAATAAGACAAAATGCCATCTGTCCCAAGCCAGGAAACTGAGCTTGTCTGTCTCTTCTTGACCCAGATATAGCTCAAAAAGTCCCTATTATTGTTCTTAGCACACTTTCTTGCAAGCCTCAGCTTATTCTAGGATTTAGCCCTTCCTGACACAATTCTTAGTGAAGTTGAAGACAAGGCCTGGCTTCAGCTTGTGACCTTAAGCAAGTCCCTTCCCCCTCCCTGGGCCAGTCTCCTCCTCTGGAAAATGGGAGGCCTCTGAGGACCCTTCCAGGTCTACACCTATGATTCAGTATATAACACTGAGCAAATCACCTCCTCTCTTTGGGCCTCAGTTTCCACAACTATATAATGAAGGGGTTGGATTAAATGCTTTCTGGCTCTGGATCTAAAATCCCATAATCCTCAAGAGCCTTATCTGTAAAAGAAAGGAAAATCATGCTTATAATACTGCCCTTCTCAGGATTGTTGTGATGATCAAAGGAGATAATGTATGGAAAGCGCTTTGTAAGCCATATAGCACTATATAAATGTCAGCTGTTGTTATTGTAAGTAGTTATCTTTGGCATGTGGGCCTTTTCAAGGCTAACTCCTCAGCAAGGGCCCAGATTCTCTGATAAGGCATTGTCCATTTTAGCAGTTGCCCAGCTGTCTACCTGAAATGACTTCAGAGGGGATTACATTAATTCCCAGTACATCACAGTGATTTGGTCCAGACCTGCGATTTCATCAGCTTGGAGGAACTTTCAGTATGGAAACTCTACCACAATGCAGATCTGCAACTCCTCTCTGCCTTCACAGGCTTAGCAAGTTATGTAGGGGCCTTGAGAGGTGAAGTGACTTGCCCAAGGTCACACAGCTAGTATTGTCAGAGGCCAGCCTTGGAGAGAAAAAGATTCCTGAGTCCTCTAGCCACTATCTCTGGAAGAGGAAAATAAAGATAAATTCTCCTTGAAGTCTTAATCAAATGGACTGTTGATTCGTAAAAAACAAAAAAATAAAAACAAAAAGAGATTAGGGACAGAAGATGACTTAGAGGAAAAGAGAGACACAGAGGGGATATACGCAGGAAGATAAAAAGGGAGAAATTAAGGCACAGGGAAAGAGGGTGACAGAGAGAGTCTATAGGTTCTGAGATCAGTGCCATTTGCGGTTCTGACTCTACAGATGAGTTGGGCTGTGAGCTTCTGAGTAACTAATCAGTGTTCTCTCTACTGTATTGATTTTTAATTCGCTGACCTCAGAATCAAAGGCTCATAGATTTAGAGCTGGAAGGATCATCAGAGGCCTTGCCCAACCCTATTGGTTTTACAAGTCCTCTGTGAGGACTTGGGAGGCAAAGTGACTGGCCCTAGGTCACACAGCTAGTAAGGAGCATAGGCAAAATTTGAACCCAGGTCCTCTGACTACAAATCCTGTGCTCATTCCACTGTACCACACTGCCTCGATCATGGTTCTGCAGATATGCTGGCCTAAGTATAACAAGTAGATCCAGTTCAATCACTATGCATTAAATGCCAACCATGTACAAAGCACTCTGGTAGTGAGATACAAAGGCAAGGCTCAAGGAGCTAGAAACCTAATGAGAGAAAAAGACATGTTGACAAATGTACCCCCAAAAAAGAAGAGTGTACTCATTACAGAGTCAAAGTACAGGCAAAATGTTTGCAGAAACTGGAGGAGGAATAGACCACTTTTACTTGGAGGGATCAGGACAGGTCATCAAGAAGGTGGTACTTGAATTAGACCTTGAAGGAAAGAAATGGAAGGTTGGGAGGTGGAGCCAAGATGGCAGAGTAGAAGGACACACGTTTACGAGCTCCGAAACCACAGCCCATAGAATTAATGTAAAAAGAGACTCCATATCTTCTGGACCACTGAAAGGGGTACAGAAACGGAGTGGAAGAGATTTCCGTTCCAGGGAGCCCTAGAGACCCATCCCCAGGGTCCGTCGCATCCTGGAAAGCGGACCCCACCCCCAGCGCTGCCCTGGCCGCGGCCCCAGGGAAGCTGACCCAAGCAGGCTTCAGGGATGGAAGCTCCAGCAGCCGGGAAAGTCCCTCCGCCCACAGAAGCTACAGGTCAGTGAGAGAGAAGGCTGGGCTGGACGAGAGGGGGAGCGGAGTGTCTCCGTGACTCGGGCCCCCTCGGGAGGAAGCGGCGGCAGCAGAGATAGGGGCAGGAAGCGGCAGAGGCAGAGGCGTGGGCGGCAGCGGAGGCAGCAGCGGCTGCGGCCTCCCGGGACTCCCCCCAGCAGCAGGCAGGATCCTCATTATGGAAGGTCTCTGCATAAACAACCTGAGGGAGCTGAGCCTGGGAGACGGCCCTGCCCCACCCCGCTCTTTTACTGAAGGCCTCTGCATAAAGCCCCTGAGGAAACTGAGCCTGGGAGGCGCCCCCCCCCCACTCCGTTCCTGAAAGTCTCTGCATAAAGCCCCTGAGGGAGCTGAGCCTGGGAGGCGGCCCTGCCCCCACCCCAGCGCCAGAATTAAAGCTCACATTGATTAGCGGCGCGAAAAGCCCATTTGAATCTCAGAGCCCAAGCACAAGCTGGGTGGATCTAGGCGGGGGTGGACAGGAATCTCAGAAGTCAAGTAACTGGCTGGGAAAATGCCTAGAAAAGGGAAGAAAAATAAGACTATAGAGAGTTTTTTCCAACAAATCCAAATGATCCCAACATTTGGATCTGACGAGGATGAGGAAATATTCTTGCCATCAGGGAAAGACGTGGAGGGTAGGGCCTCAACACCCCAGACACCCCAGGGGGATGTCGGGTGGGCTCACGCCTTGGAAGAGCTAAAAAAGGATTTTGAAAAGCAAGTTAGACAGGTGGAGGAAAAGCTGGGAAGAGAAATGAGAGAGATGCAAGAAAAGTATGAAAAACGGGTCAATACCTTGGTTAAGGAGACACAAAAAAATGCTGAAGAAAATAACACCGTGAAGAATAGGCTCACTCAATTGGCAAAAGAGGTTCAAAAAGCCAATGAGGAGAAAAATGCTTTCAAAAGCAGAATTAGCCAAATGGAAAAAGAGGTTCAAAAGCTCACTGAATTTAATAGTTCTCTCAAAATTAGAATGGAACAGATGGAGTCTAATGACTTTACGAGAACCAAGAAATCACCAAACAAAACCAAAAGAATGAAAAAATGGAAGAGAATGTGAAATATCTCATGGGAAAAACAACTGACCTGGAAAATAGATCTAGGAGAGACAATTTAAAAATTATGGGAATACCTGAAAGCCACGATCAAAAAAAGAGCCTAGATATCATCTTCCATGAAATTATCAAGGAAAACTGCCCTGACATTCTAGAACCAGAGGGCAAAATAAGTATTGAAAGAATCCATCGATCACCACCTGAAAGAGATCCAAAAAGAGAAACTCCTAGGAACATTGTGGCCAAATTCCAGAACTCCCAGCTCAAGGAGAAAATCTTGCAAGCAGCTAGAAAGAAACAATTCCAGTACTGTGGAAATACAATCAGGATAACTCAAGATCTAGCAGCTTCTACATTAAGAGATCGAAGGGCGTGGAATAGGATATTCCAGAAGTCAAAGGAACTAGGACTCAAACCAAGAATCACCTACCCAGCTAAACTGAGTATAATACTTCAGGGGAAAATATGGTCTTTCAATGAAACAGAGGACTTTCAAGCATTCTTGATGAAAAGACCAGAGCTGAAAAGAAAATTTAACTTCCAAACACAAGAATGAGAAGAAGCATGAAAAAGTAAACAGCAAAGAGAAGTCTTAAGGGACTTACCAGAAGTGAACTGTTTACATTCCTACATGGAAAGACAATATTTGTAACTCTTAAAACTTTTCAGTATCTGGGTAGTTGGTGGGATCACACACACACATGTACACGCATGCATGCACACACACACATACACACATGCACACACATACAGAGACAGAGAGCACAGAGTGAATTGAATAGGATGGGACCATAGCTTAAAAGAAATTAAGGTAAATGGTGAGAGAGAAATGTAGTGGGAGGAAAGAGGGTGAAATGGAATGGGGTAATTATATGTCATTTAAGAGGCAAGTAGGAGACTTTTTAGTGGAGGGATAAAGAGGAGAGCTGAGAAAAAAACAAACAAACAAGAAGTTTACCCTCATCACATTTGACTAAAGGAAGGAATAAAATGCACACTCATTTTGGTATGAAAACCTATCTTACAGTATAGGAAAGTGGGGGAGAAGGAGATAAGCAAGGGCGGGGGGATGATGGAAGGGCGGGCAAAGGGAGGAGGGAGCAATTTGAAGTCAATACTTGGGGAGGGACAGGATCAAAAGACAGAAGAGAAACAATGAGGGGCAGGGTAGGATGGAGGGTAATTCAGTTAGTCTTACACAACACGACTATCAGGGAAGACATTTGCAAAATTACACAGATATGGCCTATATTGAGTTGCCTGCCTTCCCAAAGGGAACGGGTGGGGAGGGAGGGATGGGGAGAATTTGGAAGTCAAAGTTTTAGGAACAACTGTTTAGTATTGCTGTTGCTACCAGGAAAGAAGACATACAGTTAATGAGGAATAGAAAGTCATCTGGCCCTACAGGAGAAAAGAGAAGATGGAGACAAGAGAAAAGAGGGATGATAGAAGAGAGGGCAGATTGGAGATAGGGAAAATTAGATTGCTTGGGGTATTGGGGTGGGGGAGGGGTTAAAAGGGGATAAAATTTGGAACCCAAAATTTTGTGAATATGATTGTAAAAAGTTAAATAAATAAATAAATTGGAAAAAAAAAAAAGAAATGGAAGGTTGGGGTGTGGGGACGAAAGTAAAGTAGAACAGATATGGAGGTGGAAAATTTGTTCCAGGTTCATGCAAATAAGAGAGGGCAGGATGAGAAACAAAGGTGAGAAAGCCATCCGATTGGGCTGGGACATGGAAAAGCTGCTGAAGAATGGAGGTATAAAGGACCTCACAGGACCTCTAGGCCAATCTTCCTGTTTTGCACAAGGGGAAGCTGAGTCCTAGGGAGGTTAAATAGCTTGCAGAAGGAGGCAGGAAGTGAGCTGAGCTGGGATTCCACCCTAGGATGTCTAACTCCCACTCCAGCATTTTTTCTGCTGCCTCACTTTGAAAAGTGTGAGATAAGACAGAAGAATGAAGCCAGATTTTGGAGGGACCTGACTGCCAGAATTAGTTTTGTCTTGATTTGTTAAGCAAGGGAGAAAGCCAATGGAGGTTTGTAATTAATGGAGCACTACTATCTGAATGATAAGTTAGGAAGATTATTCAGGCAATGGTATAGGTGAATCAATGAGAGAATAGACTGAGATAAAAGATAAAGGGGAAACTGAGGCCTAGGGAAAAGGTGATGAGGGGCTGAACCAGGGAGATGGAAAGAATTGAGAGGACTTGGTGTAATGGAGTATGAAAGAGAGTCAAAGGTGATTCTGAGCTTCAGTGATGGGGAGGATGGTGATCCAGTAAATAGAAATAGAAAAGTTCATGAAAGAGCATGTGACTACTTCTAGACCTGTATCCCAAAGAGATCAAAGAAAGGTGCTAAAATATTGAGAGCAGTTTTTTTTATGGAGGCAAAAAACTGGAAAATAAGGGGATGTAGATCAATTGGGAGAGTGACTGTATAGATTATGATATGTATCAAGGTAATGAAACACTATTGTGTGGGAGATTCAGAGGAACCTGGGGGGGACTAGTGTGAAGTGATCTAGGGGAAGTAGCCAGGAGAACAATTTCTAAGAATGTTGGAAAACTCAACAACTTGGAAAGACGTTAAGGACTTTGAGCAATGCAACAACCAACCACAATTGTGGAAGGCTGGTGAGAAGTCATACTGTCTATCTCCTGACAGCTGATAGGCTGAGGGTATAGAGTGAAACGGAGTTTTTGGACATGGGCGATATGGAGATTGAATTGATGAGGAGTTGGAGGTTTAGATAACACAATATTCCAGGGGGCACTCACCATGAATCAAAGCAATCTCATAAATGGGTGGTCATCTAAACAACAGGAAAACAGGATTTCTTCACCTCAGGGTGCAGTTTGGTGATAAGTATGTTACTGTAACTGGTATTGGTCAGGAAAACCTTATTTAGGCTATGCTTGTACTCTTGCTCTCAAACCTCTTGTAGTCTGGTTCCTGCCTATTTTTCCAGCCTGATTTCACATTATTCTTCCTCACACCCTTGAGAAATCCAGCCCAAATGGCCTGTTTGCTGTAGTTCTCTATACATGCCTCCATCCATGCTTTTGTACATGCTGTCTGCCCATGCCAGGAATGCTCTCACCTCTAACTCGTGGAATCCCCCAAAGTCTTCCAAATATCAGCTGAAGGGTCGCCTCCTACACAGGGCCTTTCCTGATACTCCCTCTACCAAAAATCATTTGTGTTTTTTTTGTCTATATTTTGTATGAACATGTTGGTTTTTTACCAGGAGCATGTAATTTCCTTGAGGGCAGGGACTGTTTGGTTTTTATCTTTGTATCTCCAGCATTTAGTACAGTGCTTTGCACACAGTAGGTATAAATTTCAAACAGCAATAGTTGTATTAAATTTAAATGCTGAGTTGGAGGAAAGGCAGGAGACTAGAGAACTTTTTCATAATGCTCTCAGCTGCATAATTCTATGTATGGAAGAATTTACCTTTATAAAAATTATTTAAACTGACAATCTAGGTATATTATCTAAATAATTATATAAAAAGCATCCACATCAATTTAAAACCCATAGGTACGTATGATTAAGTCAGAAATCATACATTAGAAGAAACATGGAAATTGCAACAAGAAAATTTTAGGATATATTGAATCCAGTTGAGCTAGATCATATTAGGTTGGAATGAAAAGAATTGAATTGAATTTTTACATGTACTTAATAGTTAGTCAATAAGAGACCAGAACAGGCCTCTTGAAGAAGATGAGATTTGAGATGAGACTTAAAATGAGGCCAGGGGACCTACAAGGGGAACGGGAAAGGTAATTGCAGAATGAAGTCAGAACATATTGCAATATAAGTTCATTCTCTGGAATAACAACCAATTGCTGAGGACCTGTCGTTCACCACAGGCTTGAAACAAAGCTCTAAACAGAATAGGGTGATAGGGGCTTTGCTCCAGGGCATCAAAATTTAGAAGGCACTTTTCATGTGCCACATGTGTCACACATGTCACATAGATAGCACACGTGTCATATAGGTCAAATGTGTTGCGTTGTCACATGTGCCACATCCACATGTCAATATGGCACATGTGCCATGAAGTAAGGAAAATGGAACACAGAACACCAAAGGGAATAAATTCCATAAATTCATGCAATGTCATGTCACGTCATGTCATGTGTCACACATGTTATGTATTCAAATGTGCCACATCTGACATGTCATGTGCTGTATGGTCACATATCTCATATATGCCATGAAAAATGGTAAGCAGAACACATAAAATGGAACACAGAACACCAAAAGGAAACATTCCCATATATTCATGACATGTCATAACATCCCATGTGTCACACATCACGCGCACACCATATGTGCCATGTCACATGTGTTGTATCATGCATGGCACACTGCCACATACCACACATGTCACGTGTCATGCCATGAGATGGTAAATGGAACATGTAACAGAACACCAAAGAGGAAACCAATTTCCATATATTCACATGATGTCTGGTCACAGTATTGTGTCACATGTGTCAGATATGTCATGTGTCACACATGTTGTGTGACACTTATTGCACATTTATAACATGTGTTACATGTGCCACAAAATATAGTAAACAGAACACAGAACTCCAAACAGGAAACACATTCCCATATATTCACATCATGCCATGTGTCATAGTCTTATTGCCACACATGTCCCAGACATCACACGTCGCATGTGCCGTGCACATCATGCGTGTCATGTGTCGTGCACAATGTATATGCCACAAAAATGCGGTAAGCTGAACATGTCATGTCATAATATGTCATGTGTCACACCATGTGCCACACAGTAACACAAAACACATATGACACGTATGTTGTGTGCAACATGTGTGCCACATATTAAGGTTCTATCACTGACCCCATGTGACATGATGCCCTCAGGCAAGTCCCTAAGACTGGAAGGTATAGGGGAGGTACAGAGCTGCAGCAGGAACTTCCAGGGTGGGTGATGGCTCCACACACTGAAAAAATCATAGGTTTGGTACTCCAAAAAGGAAAAGAGAAAAAGAAACCATCTTCTTAAAATGAAGTGAATTCCCATCTATCTTCAGAACTTGGACAATCTCAGGATTATCTGGATGACCCCATTAGAATGAGGCTATAGTACATAATGCACTGTCAAACTGGGTATGTTACAAACAAGCAACCTTGTACGCTAGCAGATAACTTGAAATGCTGTCAATATCTGCAGGTGTGAAATAAAGAAATTAATCCCACATATGGCAACTCTTGGAGACCACAAGGACCAAGGAAATGGACACTGTGATGGTGGTGCTGATTGCTGGTCCCTAAGGAGGCCCCACTCCTAGCTTCCCACGTGCTGATGGTTCTCCAGGAATTGAACTGGCTCAACTGCTGGGTTGTGCTGAGGTCATGGCCAGCGTGGCTCCTCTGACAGTAGGCTGTGTGGGAGGGCCCACCCTGTAATGGGATTAGGGAAACGTGGCAAGTATTTAGGCTGAGCTCTCTACGGAAAACATTTCCGAACATCCCTAACTCTAGGGATAGAGGGCTTGGTGTCAAGGCCAGACTATTAGGTTGGGCTGGGTGGGGAAGGGTAGCTCAAGAATTCAGCCCCACCCCAGCACAGACAGAGTCAGGCACAGTCTGCCTTGCTTTCCTCATGAAATGTCAGGAACAGCTGCACTGACTTACTGGGGGTTTCATCTAGGAGAGAACCCTCAATCAGGTTTCCTAAGAACTTTGAAAACAGAGAGATTTATTCTCTAGAGGTAAGGTCATGGAACAGGAAATATGCCCAAGGGGCAGCCGACAAAATCCTACTGGTCTGAAAGAAAGCATTTTTATAGAGAGAAGTGCAACAAAACCTTTTATGGCACCAAGCTCATGAAAAGCACCTTCTGCCCTCTCCTTTCACTGAAATTCAACAAGTATTTTAGTTTTTCAGCAGGGGCAAAGTCCTATACTAGGCACCATTGATTGGTACAAAGACAAAGATAACACAGTCTCTGTCATTTTACTTCTGCAAAACAACACCTAGCCAGATAAGTGAATACAAAGTAATGGAGAGGGGAGTGCTAATAACTAGGGGATCAGAGAAGGGCTCTTGAGGCACTAGAGCTGGGGAATCCAAGAGTCAGCAGTGAGAAAGAGTGTAATGAGAATGAGTATTCAAGGTCTGTGCAAAAGCCTGGTGGTGAGAGATAGAATGTCAACAAAGGGAATAGCAAGGCAGGCCTTTACACCCACTGCTCCGCCCATTTCCACTGATTTTCACCTTGTCCTCTGCCCCCCTGAGTTGCCTCTTCCTTTCCATCTGCCCACCTCCCCAAGGGCCTTCCCCAGCTAGATGAGCCAGTGAGATGCTTCTGAACTCCTGGAACATTTTCTACCTGTGTTGTTCGTCTTCTGCACTGAATCACGCAAGCGCTGCAGGATCTTGCTATTGAAATGTTTTATGGGCAAGTCTTGTCTTCCCAACTACTGGAGATCTGAAGCCCACTGAGGTCAGTGGAAGCAGCACTGGACTCAGAGTCAAAGGGCCTGGCTTCCAAGCCTTCCTCTGTTACTTACTGGCCAAAGCACAAGGAGCAAATCAGTTAATCTCTGGATCTCAACTTCCTCATTTATAAAAAAGGAGAATAAATTTACATGTCCAATGTACCAGGGCTAACATTCAAGGCAGCAGCTTGGTCGTAGACATAGTTTTAGGCTTGGAGTTAGGAAGTTCTGGGTTTGAATGATGCCTTGGATATTTACTGTGTGACAGGGCAAATCACTTCAGTCTGGCAGCATGAGGGGGTTCCACTAGGTGGCTTCTGAAGGCCCTTCACACCCAAAAATAGGATTCTGTGAATTTTATGTGCCTCAGGCAACTCAGTGGGACTTCTGCTAGTTAGCACCTTTTGCAAAGTATATTTCATATACACAGAAAGTCCTGTGAGCTTAATTACCCCCATTTTACAGATAAGAGAACTGAGGCACAGATACATGAGGCAGAAATAGAACTAAAACTGTTCTTTTGACTTTGGCCCTATGTTTTTTCCACAAATCCAAAAGTTTGATTGGGTCTGCAAATTGAGTGTCCCCCTTACATGTGATTCACAAATGTCTTTTCCTTCCTCGGTGAGCCATCCCACGTTGCTAGAGAAATTGTGGCTTATGAGTAAAGAAAGCATGATGCCATTGAGAAAATAAGTCATCATCTAGTGTCCTCTCCAGTGGTACGTTGAGGGGTCAGGGACATAATAACCAGGAGAACATAAGCTTCGTGAAGCTAGGGGCTGTTTTTTACTTTTGTCTTTGAAACCACTACAGCTAGCAGGGTTCCTTACATACAGTAGGAATTTCATAAAGGCTTGTTGGTTTGGCCAGTTTCTGTTGTAATTTATGTGAGATTCACAACCTCTCAATGACAGGATTCTCTGAGACAAGAAATAGACAGTCAAATGTCCACTTGGCCTGATTTAGTAAATACTCCCACTGGTGTCTGAGGAATGTGAGTAAATGGAATTCATGGCTCACAAATGACTCAAAACTGGCAGTGCCAATCTAGGGGACCACAATAGCATAGGGCTAAGCAGTTGACCAGTGGTATCAACCTCAAATTGAAACAGAGCCATGAAACCATACAGAAGGCTTCCTGAAGGCCACATATTGACTTAGAAAACCACATATTGACATTATCTCTGTTATACTGTATTTTTACTTATTTTGTTTAAAATTTTCCAATTACATTTTAATCTAGTTGCAGTGGCAGACTGTGTGATTGACACCTTGTCAGTAGGCTGATATTTTAAGAAGACTTGCCATTGACCAAGCATTGGCATTTACCTATGAATTATCCCCTCTGAGCTATTCCACAATACTGTGACAGACTGATGTGTTTATGTTGAGTCATGCTTTTGTTCTATTTTTTTTTTTAATCTCCCTTCTTTCTGAGACTGGGTTGCCTTGGCCTTAGCCTTAGTCTGTGGTTACTGAGTGGGGCCCAGCTAACACAGTGTTTGGAACTATACACTTTGCCACATCTCCAAGGTCCTGGAACCTGGTGTATGACTAATTAAATAGAAATGGCATGTTGTTCCTGGATCTATTTGCCCAATGAAACAGCCAGTTTGAACCATTAGGAGGCAAGCATTCTCTGCTTGTGTGATTCTTGGCTCCATCTGACAGAGCCTATTAGCTCAAGTGACATACCTAATACTGTCAGCTCTTTCTCCCAACTGTTACACTACTCAACAATGGTCATGAGTCACCAGATTCATTTGTTGAGACCAATGGAGAGGGATGTGATGATAGTACCAGCATTTGTGAGGGTTAGCTCCAGTTTCCTTGGCAATATACCTCTAGGACTTCAACCAAGCAGGGATGTTCCAGACACTGTCTCAACATTCTCATCTGTAAAATAGGCATAATATCTTATACTATTTAGCTCATAAAGCAGAAGTAAGGAAAGCACTTCAGAAACTGAGAAATGCTATAGAAATGTGAGCTCTTATTGTTGTCATGCAGCTTAAGGGAAGAAGTTTTTGAGTGTGTAAGAAGTATGAGTCAAACCTCCAATAATGCCCTACTCTGATGCTTCATTTTGGCATAGAGGTGATCCTATATTCCTAGAAGGTTTATGAATGTCACAGGAACATGAGCTCTGGCAGGGCCAATCAAGTGGAAAGGCTTTGAATGTGGGACTGGTGATGGTTTAGATGACTTAGTGTCCAAGGGCCAACCTCTCAAGTTCAGAGAAGATCATCACTTAGGGTGGCCCCAACATGAGGAATAATTTCGTTACAACTCAAAAAGATAGTTTACTGTAGCATAGAGGGGTCACAAGCACTATCCTCCACAAAAGGGTGAATCCTTGAAGTATGTGGATGTAATTTAGATGAAAGGAGACATTCATTAAAGCATTCATTTCACATGCTCACTTTATAGTGGGGAAAACTGAGGTCCAGAGAGGGATGGTAGAATATAGATTCAGAGCTGGTAGAGACCTGATAAAGACCTGAGAACGCATCTAACTCAACCCCCTCATTTTATACATGAGGAAACAGGCTCAGAAAGCATAAGGGATTTGCTCAAAGTCATACATATAGTAAGTAGCAGAGGCAGGATTTGAACCCAGGTTCCCTGACTCCAAATCAAGTACCTTGGAGGTGCTCTGCTCAAGGTCACCAAGCTAGTAAGTGATTTTACTCATTTCAACAGAACTTAGGTTCTATTCTCCCTCCGGACCTCATATTTTTCCTCTATAAAAATGAAGGAGCTGAAGAAAATGGTTTCCATAGCAACCTGTTCCAGTGCTAACACTCGATGGTTGGGAATATTGCTTCACTCATCAGAGCATCCTGATTCTCTGCATAAACTCAAAATTTTTCCACTGAATTATAGTGCAACCAGCAAGGAAATAGAGTGAAGAGACAAGTTTGTAAGATTTCCTCATGGCTGATCCAGTTTCCTTTGGACCCTACACTGGTATATGTTTTTCTGGCCCCCAGTTCAAAGTAGCCCAAGTATTTTGGTTTTTATTTTAACATAGAATCTTAACTAATTTCTTTGCTTATTTCACCTTGATGTTCCAGGGGTCCCTGATTTCCTTGGTGTATCCCCTCTACCTCAATGAATAATTCAGCTCTTCCATACCTTCATGAGTTGCTCTGGTCAAAATGACTCATCATGTGGTGGCCAAGTGTCTAAGAATGAGCTTCCTTGCACTTAACTAGGCTGATATTTGAAAGATTAAACAAATGGTCCCTTCTTGCCAGTTTCTTAAGACCTGTCTGGGTTGATTAAGAACTTGGATTCATTTTAAAAACTGAGGATTTTAGTGGAAGTTCACCTAGCCTTCCTTAATCATGGCAACACAGATTAGATTATAAATGGAAGGCACATTAGTGATCATCCATTCCAAGCTACTCATATTCCAGAGGCCCATGCACAGCAGAATTTTAGGGTGAACCCAAGTCCCCAGGCTCCAAATCCAATACTCTTTCCATTACACCGTGCTGCCTCAAATGAAATTTAAAAAAGAGTGAAAGCTTAGCACACAACAAAAAACAAACCCAGGGTTACGTTTAGAGCTCAGGAATCAGCCTGGAGTAGTTTACTCCATCAGGCAAACATCTCCTGCCTTGAGTCTTGAGAGTTCTCTGCTTTATGTCCAGGATAAGAAATAAGATCCTGGGAGAGGAGCTCTGGTCTGTATCACTTAGGTCTGGCTCTTTTAATGGGGCAGTGAGAAACCCCCTGAAATAAAATGGATCTTACACTGATCTTCTCATTCTTCAAATTTCAAGCCTCTAAGCTCAATGTGTGTATGTGCATGTGTACACATGCACAGAGGGTTGGGAGGGCTGGAAATGTATGCCTTTTGTGTGTATGTTGTGAATGTGTATGTATTTTGTGTGTGGTGTTCATTGTGTATGATGTTTGTGTTTGTCTGATATCAGGGTAAAGCACCCAGGATTTTTTGTCCTCTCTATCAGACTTTGCTTTTTTTGAGGGGAGGGAAACAGAGATGGGTGCCTGCCATTTCCCACTAAAACAGTCTCTACAAGACTCTGTTCCTAGTGTTTTGTTATCTGCCTCTTAGGCTCCTTCCTACAAAGTGCAGTTCATGTACCATTTCCAATAGGAATCTTCTCCCTCTCCCTCATTGCAAAGACTATCTCCCTCTTTGAATGACTGCATTTCTCTCTAAACATATTATAACCCCTAGGTAGAAGAAAGCTGTGTATGTTTCTTGTGATTCAGCAATCTGGCCTTCTTGCTGACCTTCGCACTCCACCTACTGTCCCCATCCCTGAGTGCCCCTCCCCTTGGCCTCTTCATAAACCTGACTTCCTTAAATTCAGCTTAAATTCCAGCCTCTACAAATGGCCTTTCTTGGCCCACCCTGCAACTATCAGTCCTTCCAGAGCTTACCTTCCATCTCCTCCCTATGTATGCATCTTGCATGAATCCATTTGTTACATGATCTCCTCCATTAGGACCCAAGCTCCTAGAGATGAGGGACTGTTTTGGTTTGGCCTTTAAATCCCCAGTGCCTGACACTCACCAGGCACTTAATACATGCTTGTTTAATTGACTGCACTGGCTATTCCTCCACAGCATGTGGTGTATCTGTCCCCTTCTCTCCACTCTCACACATTCAGCACTGTAGCTCAGGCCCCCATACCCTCTGCCTTGAATTTTGCAAGTGTCTCCTAATTAGTTTCCTTGCTTCAAGTCTCTCCCCACTGCACTCCATCCTCCACACAGCTGCTAAAGTGATTTTCCTAGGGTGCAGATCTGACTGTGTCACTGACCTAGTCAGTAAAATCCAGTTGTTGTTTTTCAGTTGTTTCAGTTATGTGCTACTCTTTGTGACTCTATTTGGGGTTTTCTTGGCAAAGATACTAGAATGGTTAGCCATTTTCATTCCCAGCTAATTATAGAGATGAGGGAACTGAGGCAAACAGGGTGAAATGACTTGCCCAGGGTCACCCAGCTAGTAAGTGTCTGAGGCTGGATCTGAACTCAGATCTTCCAAACTCTAAACCTACTCTATGGAGCATCTAACTCCAGGTGCTTTATCCAATGCACCACCTAAAATCCAGTAGCTGCCTATTACCTCTATGGTCAAACACACACTTCTCTGTTTGCCATTTAAAGGTCTTCAAAATCTGATTCCTTCCTACCTTTCCAGTCTTATATTTTCTTCCCCTCCATATACTCTATGGTCCAGTCCAACTGGCCTTACTGTTTTTCACACATAGACATGTATTTTCCATCTCTGGACCTTGGTATTCAATGTCCTTCATACTCAGAATGCATGCCTTCCTCACCTTCTCTCAGGATTAAGACTCAGCTCAAGTAATACCTTCTAATCACTTAGCTTCTAGTGCTCTCTACCCTCAAATGACCTTGGATTTATGGTGTAAATATTCAATACCTACCTCTATATAGGCTGGAATGTA
Organism: Bettongia penicillata ogilbyi; assembly: GCA_023548195.1. NCBI lineage: Eukaryota > Metazoa > Chordata > Mammalia > Diprotodontia > Potoroidae > Bettongia > Bettongia penicillata. The sequence goes on along the minus strand of JAJHZJ010000104.1, from coordinate 11,757,501 downwards.
AATTCCTAGAGAGACACTTATCACTTATGTCTCTGTAGCCCCAGTACTCAGTGCTGCCCCTGGCACACAGCAAGCACTAGTTAAGCTCAGTGCCAGGCACTGTGCTAAGTGCTGGGAATACAAAGAAAGGCAAAAACACACCTTGCCCTCAAGAAGCTCCCATTCTAAAGGGCAGGCCCACATGAAAATGACTAGGTACATAGAATATACAGTGTATTTGGAATTAACACCAAAGAGAAAGGCACTAGCTGCTAGAGGCACTTGGTAGAATTTTAGGTGAATCTTAGGGAAAGCTAAGAGGCTTTCAATGGAAAACCATTGAAAAGGCATGGAGATAGAAGATGGAGGCTTAGGTACAGTAAACATTCAAGTAGGCCTGGAATGTGTGAAAGGGCATAATGTGTAAGTTAGGAAGAGACCAGTTGGTAAATAGCTTCAAATGCCAAAGGGTTCTTTATTTGATCCTGGCAGTAATAGTGATTCTTGGAGCTCACTGAATGGGTAAATGAGAGAAGGATGTGGTTAGAGTAGAAAAATCACCTTGGCACCTGCATGGAAGATGGATTTCAGTGGAGAGAGACCTGAGGCAGGGAGACCAGGGAGAAGACTATTACCTTACTCCAAGTGAAAGTTGATCAGGGCCTGAAAGAGGGTCCTAGCAATTGGATGCTAGGAATGGAGAGAGAGGAATGTATACAACAGATGCTGAGAAGGGAGAACCAACAAGATTTGGTGACAAATTGGATATGTGGGATAACTGAAATGGAGGAATCAGGGGTGACAATGAGGTTGCAAGTCTGGGTCACTGGGAGGATGGTAATGCCCTTGACTGTAAAGGGAAAGTTTGGAAGAGAGGAGGATTGAAAGGGAAAGGGAATGTGTTGTGTTTGGGATGTGTTGAATTTGAAATGCCTATGGGACATCTAGTTCAAGATGTCCAAAAGGCAGCTAGTGATTCACTACTGTAGCTCAAGAAAAATACTAAGGGCATATATGTCAATCTGGGAATCATCTTCATAGAGCTAATGATTGAGTGAACACACTTGAGAGATGATGTAAGATAGTACAGAGTGAAGAATGAAGAGAATTCAGGAGAGAGCCTTAAGAAACACCTATAGTAAAAAAAAATGTTTATAGTAAGTTTTTTTGCTAAAGGCCCCATTTCTCAACTATATAGGGACCTAAGCCAAATTTACAAAAGTAAGAGCCACTTCCATTGATAGATGGTCAAAGGATATGAACAGGCAGTTTCCAGAAGAAGAAATCAAAGCTATCTATAGTCACATAAAAAAATGCTCCAAATTACTATTGAATAGAGAAATGCAAAATAAAACTCTGAGATAGCACCTCACACCTATCAGACTGACTAACATGACAGGAAAGGAAAATGACAAATGCAAGAGTGGATGTAGAAAAATTGGGGCACTAATGCATTGTAGGTAGAGTTGTGAACTAGCCCAACCATTCTGGAGAACACCCTTTGACTCAGCAATTCCACCACTAGGTTTATATCCCAAAGAGGTCAAAGAAAAAAGAAAATGACCTCTTTGTACAAAAATATTTATAGCAGCTCTTTTTGTTGTGGCAAAGAATTGGAAATTGAGGGGATGCCCATCAATTGGGGAGTGGCTGAACAAGTTGAGGTGTATGATTGTGATAGAATACTACTGAGCTATAAGAAATGATGAGCAGGATGGTTTCAGAAAACCGGGCAAATCTTACATGAACTGATTCAAAGTGAAGTGAGCAAAACCAGGAGAATATTGTGCACAATAATAGCAATATTGTAAAGATGATCAACTGTGAAAGACCTAGCTAGTCTGATCAAGATGATGATCCAAGAAAATTCCCAAGGACTTAGGATAAAAAATGTGATCTACCTCGAGAGAACTAATGAACTCTGAATACAGATTGAAGCAGACTTTTTTAACCTTTATTTTTATTGTTTTATTTTCTTTGTATTTTGCAACACAGCTAATATGGAAATATGTTTTGCATGATTTCACATGTATAATCGATATCAAATTGCTTGCCTTTTCAAGGAGGAAGGAGGGGCAGGGGGGAAGGAGAGAACTTGGAAATCAAAATTTTTTAAAAGGATTGTTAAAATTTTTATATGTAATTGGGAAATATTTAACAAAATAAATAAAAAGAATTAAAAAACAAAACAAAACACCCATGGTGAGAGGACATGACATGGATAAAGGACCAGCAAAGAAGACTAAAAAGGAGAAATCATATAGATAAGAAGGGAACCAGGATATGAAGAGCAGTGTCACACGGACCTAGACAGGAGACATTAGTCAGTAAAGGAACAGCATCAAATGCTGCATAAATTAATGTTCATGTCTTCCTTCTATTGGTTATCTGCAATTTGACTTGCATAGATATTTGTATCTAGTTGCTTGCATTAGACTTTAAGTTCCTTGAGAGCAAGGACTATCTTTTGCTTTTCTTTGTATTTTCAGTGTTTTATCACAGTGCTGGGCACTTCGTGTTTGATATATACTAGTTGACTGACTGACTGATAGAGAGGATGAAGACTGAGAAAAGTTGATTAGATTTGGGTATTTAAGAGATCATTGGTAACTCTGGAGAGGGGAGTTTCAGTTGATTTCAGCTGAATGATGAGGTTGGAAGCCAGACCTCTGAACGTTTGCAAGAGAGTGAGAAGAGAGGAAGTAGAGTTACTAAGTGTTGATGATATTTTCAGAGAGTTTAGCTGAGAAGGGAAAGAGAGATATAGCTAGTAGGGATGCAGGATCCAATGAGGATTTTTTAAAGATGGGGAGATACGGACATATTTGTAGGCAGGAAGGAAGAAGGGAAGAGATAGGGACAGAATGAAGATAAGGGGGAGAGTGGGGGAAATATGCTAGAGAAGTCAAGAGGGTGGGAGATCTAGGGGCTAGGTAGAGGACCTTGGAAAAGGGTCATTTCTCCATCCAAGACAAGTTAAGGAGGAGACAGTGGGGGGAAGGTGTTTGAGTGATGTGAGATGACAGGAAAGAAGGAGGAGCACTTGGGGAATGGCCTCGATTTTTTATTGAGCACATAATATTTGCTGATTGATAGAGCCAGCAGCTTTCTTTTCCTACTTCTTCCCCTACTAGATTCAGACTGACACTTCAAGCACTTGAAAACTTTATCACAGGATGAGGAGACTTTAGGAAGTATATCTACAAAGCTAGTTACTTCAGTTATAAAATGGGGTTAATAATCTTTGTATTGTGTACCCTCAAGGATTCAAAGAAAAGCAGTTTGTGAAGCAGCAAACGTGCATCTTTCTTGTCCGCTACTGCACTGCTCCCAATTGGCCTACATGTAATCAAATTGCCTTCACTGGGACACCACTAACTCAGCATTTGACATGAGGCTAGGCTGACTTTTCCCTTCAATTTAATTCAGTATCTAATCGACAAACATTTCCGAAGTACCTCCCATGTCCAGAACATTAAACCATACCACTGGGAGGAACAGAGATAAAGTATGATCACTACTTCCAATCATTAGTACTTCTGCACTCTCTATGAAGGCACAATTCAGAAGATCATCAGTTCAGAGCTAAAAGAAAGAGACATCAGAATGATTTCATCTACAGATTCCAAGCTGGAAGGGGGAGGGGCCTAAGAGGCCACGGGATACATCCAGCTCCTTCATTTTATAGATGAATCCCAGAGAGGAAATTTATATGACTTGCCCAAAGTCACACTGCTGGTAAGTGGAAGAGCTAGGATTAGAACCCAGATCCTTGGGAGCTCTTCCAACCACCCTTATTTTCTAGAACTGAGTTCCAGAAACTTGCCCAAGGGGCAAAGGGTTAAGCAACATGTTCAAATCAGTAACTGGCAAAGGTGGGATTCCAACCAAATCTTCAGACTCTTTCTTAGCGAAATTAGTGATATGGAGGGAAACAGTAAGCCTTAGGATAATGTGGAATACAACAAAACAGCCAGGGTGATTTTTTTTTTATTTTTCCCTTGCAGCAGACAAACATATAATAATAAAATCAGACTATGGACCAGAAGGGTATTTGATGAAGACTTTGCCTTCTCCCTTTAGCTCTGTTCTAGCTTGGGTTTATCTGTGTGCCAATTTGGAGGAAATCTAGTAAAAGAGGTGGGCTTTGTAGCTCAGTCTCCACAAAGCTCCTGGAGTTTCCTTTGCAGAGAAATGTGTTTTGGGGACGGACAAATCCCATAAAAGAGTTAAAGGCGCATTTTAAAGAATTCCTGAATCACTAGATAGCTGGCACAATGTAACCTGAATTAGCCTGACCCCAAAAGTCCAAAGAATAGGTCATCTCATGCTAGGGTCACTCTGCCTGACAAAAGCCGCCCTTAGCTGGGTATGGTCATTCATAGCTTTGGCTGACTACAGAGCTCTTGACTTGCCCCATCAGTGGCAAGCTCTCTCCATTCACTAACGTTAGCAAACAGAATGAGCAAAAGGTGGCCCAAAGGAATGAAACCCAGAAGCTGGTAATAGAAGCTCAGCCACAAGGAAACAACCTGCTGTCAGCAGCATGATCCTTCTGGGCTTGCTCTAGCTTCAGTTGCTAGTATAACCAAAGGTAAGACTGGACCCTTGGTAGCAGTGATTGAAATGAGATCAGCAAGAGTGCTTGCCTTCGTGGTTGCTAAATGATAACAGGAAAAGTTCATATGCCCTTGAAAAGCAGTAGGATGACCTAGGTCTAAGCCCCAAAGAGATCAAAGAGAAAAGGACCCTTATGTACAAAATATTTATGGCAATTCTTTTTGTGGGGAAAAAGATCTAAAAATTAAAGGGATGCCCAAGAGTTGAGGAAAAACTTAATGCATTATGATATATGGTTGTGGTGGAACAGTATTCTGTAATACGTGATAACACACTTTCAGGGAAACCTGAAAAGATTTGTATAAACTGATGCAGAGCGGACTAAGCAGAACCAACAATTATGAAAAAAAAACAACAAACCCACAGTCATAGCTACAAACAACTTTAAATACCGTAAGAACTCTGACCAACTCAATGACCAACCATGATTCCAGAAGACTGGTGAGGAAACATGCTTCCCACCTTATGAGAGAGGTGACAGGCTTGGGGTACAGAAGAGACATAGCCAAGGTGTTACTAAAGTTATACTATAATTTAAAGCTATCAAAGCTTAAACTTTCACTATTAAAGCTTACAAATGCACTAAGACTTTTGGGACACTGTATTTTTTGGACATGGCAAATGTGGAAATGTTTTGCTTGACTATGCTTATTTGCTACCAAGGTTTTGTTTTTTCTTTGCTTTTTCTTTATTTTTTTAATGGGTGATGAAGGTAGAAGGTCGAAAAATAGATTTTGTTAATTAAAAAAAACCCTTAATTAAAAAAAAAAATATTAAAGGAAGTAGAATGGCCTTCCTGTCTCATTATCCATTTTCTTCCCATTTTAAGCCCTGTCCTTGTGGGGAAAGAGAAAAATTCAGTTGCTACTGAGTACCTAGTGCCTAGTGGGAAGTCACATAGAGGATGTCCATACCCTCAAGCAACCTCCCATCTCTTTGGAGAGACTGAGTGGTTCCCCAGGAATATAGAGGCAGCTAGGCAGCTAGTCCAGTGAATATGATGCTGGGTCTGGAGTCAGGAAGACCTGAGTTCAAATAATTTACTAGTTGTGTGACCCCAGGCAAGTTACTTATCCTTGTTTGCTTCAGTTTCCTCAGTTCCCTGCATAATGGCAATAATAATAGCACATGTCTTTCAGAGTTGTTGTGAGAATTAAATGAAATAATATCTATAAACTGCTTAGCATAGTGCGTGGCACATAGTAGGTACTATATAAATGTTTATTTCCCTCCTTTCTAAAACACCAGGGTTGCCAAAGCAAATAGCTTAGCTGAGCTACTTTAGTTTTATAAGGTCACACTCTATGTCTTTTAGCCAGAATTTACATTTAGCAAAGATCTGATAATCAGGAAAGGTCTTTATTGTTACTTCCCGGTTCTTATGGGTGTGGTATCAGGAAGCTAACCCAAAGATCCAAAGACTTCTTGGGAAATATATATAACCAGAGCAGGGCAAACTAATCCTTTCCACAACCAACAGGACCTCTGTCAATCCAGCCACTGCTCCTTGTACAGTGGTTTAGACCCAGTGCCCAAAGATCTTCCTAAATTCCTTATGTTTTAAATTTGAAACTGCCCTTCCAGTTCTCCTTCAGAAGGCAGCATGGATTAAGAGAAAGAGCCTGGACTTAGGGTCCAAAGACTTAACTTCAACACTTCCTAGACCATGGGCCAATCTCTTCCCCTTGCCAAGCCTCAGTTTCCTCCTTTGCAAAATGGGAATAATACTACTTGCCCTGTGTAACTCACAGGGTCATTGTGAGGGTAACATGAGATTGGTCAAAGAAAGAACTTTCTAACCTGGATAAGCTGTTGGTCCTGCTTCTTTCCCCTCGTGGCTTTTGGCTGCCTCCAATTTACGAAGCTGTGGCTCCCCCACAAAGGTAGAAGAAGTCAAGTTGTCACTCAGGATCCCAGGCCTCAAAGGAAAGGCCCTAAGAAATCTCTCCTTGGTGATTTGTACTTCAATTCTCCTTATGGGTTACTCTCTTTATCAGGGCCCCTTTCAGGCCCCTTGGAGGAGTGGAAAGGGATCTGTACTCATGCCATATAAATCTCCACATGATGGTTCTCATTATTTCTTTTTCTTCTCCCTGACACGAATGCAGACAATGAATGTTGCTTTGCCTGGTGATTTATGAGTTCCTTGGAAAGATGTTGCTCAGCTGAGATCTAAGAAACTTCAAGACAGGCCTAGTATTTATGACATGTTTCTCCCAACCACTGACCTCAAGTTTCATCAAAAGAAGCTTGGAGCAGCCAAAGCAAACAGTAGGGGGAGTTACACCCCATAAACTCCAGCAATGAGATTATCACGCCAAATTCTGAGTGAAGTTCAAATAGAAAGCAAGAGAGGAAAAAAATAACTCATTATCTTCTCTGTGAACCTGCTTCAACTACTGTTTTCCAGGCCAATGTTCGTTTAATGATATAGCAACCACTACAAAATTTCAGTTGCAAATTGGCAAAATGTCCCCTTTGTGCGGTACAGTGTGGGACGTGGAGGGTGCTCCTTCAACGTTCTTGGACACTAGTGAAATGACCTTATGGGTAGGTTCAAAGAGAAGTCATCCATCTTTAAGATCTTGGGTCTTCTCCTACACTTGGCCATTTACAGTGTGACAGAAAAGAGACCTCAAGATGAACCGAAGAATGTAGGAGCCAGACCTTTGAGATCATCTAGTCTACCTTCCTCACTTTACAGACAAGGAAACAGAAGGAGACCCAGAGAGATCACATGATCTGCCAAGGGTTGTTCTGTTAGTGAGTGTCAGCAGCATACAGAAATGTGAAGTGATCATATATCTTGGGTGCCCTTGTATCCCCTTCATATATCTGGCCTCCACTGAATTCTCTGTCATGGTTTTTGCCCACTGACTTCCTACTTTCTGGGTCTCCCAATGGCTTATCCCCAATAGCCCACATTCTGGATTTTACCCTTCCCCTTACTACACCAAACCTCATGTACTCTGTGTCTCCTTCCCTCAGTGTTTTGCTAAGTGACTGGAGTAAATTATAAACTAATTCACAACAAAGTGTCAGTGGGTAGCAATAATCTTCATGACTTTTCCTGGCAAAGATAAGAAATGACAGAGATGGGATTTCAATCCTAGTGTACTGCTTTCCCTTCTTTTATTCCTATTCACTCCAACTCAGAAGTCACCTCCTTGGTAAAGTCTTTCTGATTGCGCTGGTCAGGAACAACAACTTTTCCCATGAGGGGCAGTAAAGTGTTGGAGTCAGGAAAAACCTGGGTTCAAATACCAACTCTGACACTTAGTTGTGTCCTGTGTGCCCCAGTGTGACCCTGAGCAAGTGACTTAGCCTCTTTGAGCCTCAATTTCCTCATCTGTAAAATAGGGATAATATCTGCCACATATAATATATCCAGAAATATAGGGTTAAGGCCAAAGGACTCTGCTCTACCTGAAAGACTTGATGTTAAAGTAAATCTCCTCCCAAGAATCAACCCTCCTGGTCTGTTGCTCATTTCCAGTTTCCACCTTGGATCCATGAGCCTTGTCATCAGAATCACTGGCACCTCTCCCTCTTCCAGCTGACCACCAAACATCAGCTAGTCACCTAGCATTTTTGAAACTCCTACTATGTGCCTGGCACTGTGCTAAGTACTTAGGGATACAAAGAAAGGCAAAAGGCAATCCCTGCTCTTAAGGAGCTTAAGATCTAATAAGGTGGGCAGTATATGCTAAGAATCGCAATGAGGAATGAAGATAGGAAGGACTGCTGGCCTTCAAAGGAAGGCGAAAACAAGGAAGGCTAAGGTGGTCAGGAAAAACTTCAGGGAAGAGATGGGATCTGGAGTGAGTCTCAATGGATGAGCAGGATCTCAACAGCTGGACAAGAGAACAGTCTAACACAGTGTGAAATTACTGTCAAATATAAGATCCATTTAACAGCTGTTAAACAGGAGGCTCAGAAAAGGTAAGGAGCTTGCCCAAGGTCACACAGCAAGTGGCAGAGATGGGATTCAAACCCAAGTCTAACCCAGAGAGGGGGCCAACATACCTTAGTGGAGGGAATTTCTTCACTGGAGACTTCACTAGACTAATGAAATCACCTGTCTAGTCTCTAGCCCCCATATTTTGTACATTCCTTAGGTGTACGTCTTGTCTCTTCAGGTAAACTGTAATCACCTTGAGGTCAGGGACTGTTATAGTTTTTGCTTTGGTGTCCTCAGCACACAGCAAATGCTTAAAATATGCTTGTTGAAAGACTGATTGATCAGACCACATCTAGAGTAGTGGTATCAAACTCAAATAGAAATGGGCCACTGAACCATGCACTGCAGGCTGCCGAGTGATTTAGAAAACCACAAATTAACATTATTGTTAAATATTTCCCAATTACATTTTAATCTGCTTTCCCCACATTAGGGAACACTGCAGGCCTCAATGCAGCCACAGGCCCATGTGTTTGACACTTCTGATGTAGAACACTATGCTTGTCCTGGTGCTACAGTTTAGGACAGACCGATAATATGGAGAATATCCAGGAGGGCAGCCAGGATGATGATAAGTCTGTGCCATCTAAGTATTAAAGTAACTGGGAATATTTAGCCTGACGGACAGAAGACTGTGTGGTAGTGGGATGTGAGAGCTGTCTTCAAAAATGTGAAAGACCAGGGGAAGAGCCAAGATGGCGGACTAGAAAGACACACTTACACAGGGTCCTCCCCACAGCCCATAAAATACCTGTAGAGAGGGACTCTCAACAAATTTTGGAGCAGCAGAAGTGGAAAACAACAGAGTGGAGGAGATTTCTAGCCCACGGTGACCTGAAAGGCCCAGGGAAACGTTGGTTCCACAGGACACGGAGCCAAGCATGGAGCCCAGCCCAGCCTTGGCCGAGCGGTGGGCACGACGAGACTCTGGGAGGAGGACACCTCAGGGGCAGAATCTCCAGTTGCAGCAGCAGGTCCTCATAGCCCTTGGCCCACAGGTGCTAAAGGTCAGTGAGGGGTTTTATCAGCTGGACAGGAAGGGGGAAGGGCCTTCCCATAGCTCCAGCAGCAGGCAGTGGCAACAGAGGCTGAACAGCAATCCATAGGAAGCTCCATTGTTGGAGCATAAAAACCCCTGGGGGCATTGAAGAGCTGAGTCTTACCTCAGCCCTGGGTGGAGGCCCTGGCCAGCATATCTTTGTCTCACACTGAATGGCAGCCCTGCCCATCCAGCTTATCTGAAAATCAGCCCCAAGTGCTGGCTTGGCGGAACTGGAGTCCAGGTGGCTGTGCAGAGGTATCTGCTAAGATTCTGGGCACAGAAATCCCTCTCTGCATCCAGACCAGTACATGCTTGATTGTGCCACCTTGGAGGAACTGAGATCTCACAGATTCCCAGACTATACCCTACTCTTGACAAAAGACCCAAAGGTCAAGTAACTGGTTGGGAAAATGCCCAAAAAAGGGGGAAAAAAAGACCATAGAAGGTTACTTTCTTGGTGAACAGATATCTCCTCCCATCCTTTCAGATGAGGAAGAACAATGCTTACCATCAGGGAAAGACATAGAAGTCAAGGCCTCTGTACCCCAAACACCCAAAACAGATATCCAATGGGCTCAGGCCATGGAAGAGCTCAGAAAGGATTTTGAAAATCAAGTTAGACAGGTGGAGGAAAAACTGGGAAGAGAAATGAGAGAGATGCAAGAAAAACATGAAAAACGGGTCAATACCCTGCTAAAGGAGACCCAAAAAAATGCTGAAGAAAATAACACCTTGAAAAATAGGCTCACTCAATTGGCAAAAGAGGTTCAAAAAGCCAATGAGGAGAAGAATGCTTTCAAAAGCAGAATTAGCCAAATGGAAAAAGAGGTTCAAAAGCTCACTGAAGAAAATAGTTCTCTCAAAATTAGAATGGAACAGATGGAGGCTAATGACTTTCTGAGAAACCAAGAAATCACAAAACAAAACCAAAAGAATGAAAAAATGGAAGAGAATGTGAAATATCTCATTGGAAAAACAACTGACCTGGAAAATAGATCCAGGAGAGATAATTTAAAAATTATGGGACTATCTGAAAGCCATGATCAAAAAAAGAGCCTAGACATCATCTTTCATGAAATTATCAAGGAAAACTGCCCTGATATTCTAGAACCAGAGGGCAAAATAAGGATTGAAGGAATCCATCGATCACCACCTGAAAGAGATCCAAAAAGAGAAATTCCTAGGAACATTGTGGCCAAATTCCAGAATTCCCAGGTCAAGGAGAAAATATTGCAAGCAGCTAGAAAGAAACAGTTCCAGTATTGTGGAAATACAATCAGGATAACACAAGATCTAGCAACTTCTACATTAAGGGATTGAAGGGCGTGGAATAGGATATTCCAGAAGTCAAAGGAACTAGGACTAAAACCAAGAATCACCTACCCAGCAAAACTGAGTATAATACTTCAGGGGAAAAAATGATCTTTCAATGAAACAGAGTACTTCCAAGCATTCTTGATGAAAAGACCAGAGCTGAAAAGAAAATTTGACCTTCAAACACGAGAATCAAGAGAAGCATGAAGAGATAAACAGCAAAGAGAAGCCATAAGGGACTTACTAAAGTTGAACTGTTTACATTCCTACATGGAAAGACATTTGTAACTCTTGAAACTTTTCAGTATCTGGGTAGTTGGTGGGATTACACACACACACACACACATGCACGCGCGCGCACACACACACGTGCACACACAGAGCACAGGGTGAATTGAATAGGATGGGATCATATCTTAAAATAATGAAATTAACCAGTGAGAGACAAATATATGGGAGGAGAAGGGGAGAAATGGAATGGGGCAAATTATCTCTCATAAAAGAGGTAAGCAAAAGACTTTTCAGTGGAGGGCAAAAGAGGGGAGGTGAGAGAAAAACATGAAGCTTACTCTCATCACATTCGACTAAAGGAAGGAATAAAATGCACACTCATTTTGGTATGAAAACCTATCTTATAATACAGGAAAGTGGGGGAGAGGGGGATAATCAGGGTTGGGGGGATGATAGAAGGGAGGGCAGTGGGAGGAGGGAGCAGTTTGAAGTCAACAGTCTTGGGGAGGGACAGGATCCAAAGAGAGAACAAAAGCAATGGGGGGCAGGATAGGATGGAGGGAAATATAGTTAGTCTTACACAACACTACTATTATGGAAGTCATTGGCAAAACTACACAGATATGGCCTATATTGAATTGCTTGCCTTCCCAAAGGGAATGGGTGGGGAGGGAGGGATGAAGAGAATTCGAAAGTCAAAGTTGTAGGAAAAATTGTCGAGTATTGTTCTTACTACTAGGAAATAAGAAATACAGGTAATGGGGTATAGAAAGTTATCTGGCCCTACGGGACAAAAGAGAAGATGGGGACAAGGGAAGGGAGGGATGTTAGAAGAGAGGGCAGATTGGCAATGGGGCAATTAGAATGCTTGGTGTTTTGGGGTTGGGGGAGGGGAGAAATGGGAAGAAAATTTGGAACCCAAAATTTTGTGAAAATGAATGCTAAAAGTTAAATAAATAAATGAATGAATGAATGAATGAATGAATGCAAAAAAAATGTGAAAGGCCATCATATGGAGGAGGGATTAGAGTTGTACTGTTTGGCCCATAGGGCAGAACTAACAGCAGCCAGGACTTGTCAAAGAGGCAGATTATGGGATCTCAGGAACAAATTGCAAAGGATGAGAACAAAGCATGAAACTGTCCCAAAGTGGAACGAGTAGCTTTGTGAGGTGGCGGATTCCCCATCACTAATGATTGTACTCCTCACTTTGGGGTTGTACTAGATGGTTGAGCTCCCCTAACTTGGAAATTCTGTGATTCTGTGTGTTGAGCAACAAAGAAGCCTGCCCTGCGGCCTCTGCCCTGATATGGTCTGCTGCCCCAGTCCTGGGACAGTTTACTATCCAGGTGGGGAAACAGCATTAGTCAACCACAACTTAAACGAGCTTAAAGAACAAAATCCAGGCAGGCAAAGATCCATGCAATGCCAACTGTATGCATGAAGGTTGAGGGGACTCATGCAGCTAATGGAGAAATTTATTGTCTAAAGGACAAAAAGGGCAATTCAACATGTGCTAAATTTGAATATGTCAGAACTGAGTCAAACACATTTTCTGAAATCTTTTGTCAGGTGCCTTCTTTTCATACTGAGATGTTATGTTCTGCTGCTGGGGCCTGTGACTCAGTGAGAAAATGTACCTGTCCTGCTAATGTTGCCCATACCTGTGGGCCAAGGTCACCCTGTGCACCTCAGGCACATCTCTTCCCATCAAGAATTCAGAAATACACAATTCTGAAGAAACTGAAGAGGATGCAATCTGATCTGGAAGTCTTCCTAATGCTTTAATGCCTACATGACTGAGCCTAAGGTTCATGGGGACCCAGGGACCCTCATATCCACATGGTAACACTGCCATCTCCATGCCATCCCCAAGCCCAGGCATTTCCTCACACAGCTCTCAATGCATGGCCAAAGTTCCAGTTTTCTAATTACCCTGACGGTCACGATTTCAGTACTCCCCCAAACATGAATCACTGACAGGCATATTGCATGAATCATCCCATCACTAACTGACTCCCAAATCATACTCTCTGGGCTTCCTCCCCATACAGCTGCTAAAATCAGCTTCCACCCCCATCCACTCATATATTCCTTTGTACGTATGACACATACTTATCCAACTTGACTTAGCTATCTTTGATCCTTCCTTGCTGGCTGTCTGATGACCAGCATGAAGCTCGAGGTTACATCGTGATGCTTCTAAATAGGCTGAGAGAATTGCAATCACCTACCATAGCTGCCTTTCCCTTTGCTTTCCAACAAATTACTTTAACTTCCTGGACCCTCAGTTCCCCATCAGTAATATGAAGAGGTTGCTTTATGAGATGTTGTCTAGGCCTCACTCTATGATCCCATGTATGATCTTACATAAATCACTTCTCATCACTGGGCCTCAGTTTCCTCCGCTACAAAATGAGAGGATTGGACTAGATGGCCTTTAAGATCTCTTCTAGCTCCAGGTGTAGGATCCTATCCTCCTATGATCTGCTCTTGTCAAATGTGAAACCTTTGAGAGTATGTTGGAGAAACTGAGAGGATTTTCCTGGTAGATGCATCCAGTAGGGCTAGGCAAAGGCTGTGGTAAATGTAGCCCTTATGAAAGAGCAAAATGAATGAAGAAAGCATTTATTAAGCACATACTGCATACAAAGCACAGTGTTAACCCCTGGGGGAATAAACAGAAAAGTCAGTCCCTGTTCACATTCTAATGGTGGAGACAATGCACAGGGAAGGTTTTGGCTGCAAGTCAGATGGAAAGGTCCCATGGTCCTCAGAGTACAACAGCAAAGCAGATGGCAAGGCCTTTTCTTTGATGTCATTTCCACTGATGATAATAATTGATGTTAAGTGGTGTGCTAAGAATATAGTTCTGCCCCAAGGGAGAGAATATCTAGGTCTAGCTCTAGGGTTCAAGCCACCTTTTTGGTGTGGGTAGCTATTGTTTAATGAGTTGTTCTATTACCAAAGTGATTAATGATGTGATGAAATTGCTCTTCTCTTCATAGCTACAGACATGCAACGAACAAGTACATGGTGAACATAAACACGATGCCACAAATTGCAGAAGAGTTTGAAAGCTTGGAAATAAAGGACCCCAGCAGAAAAACAAATGCACCAAATGAAAGGTGAGTAAGCCACATGGTGAGAGCAAGGCCAGGTGTTGTGCTAGGTGTTGGCAGTACAAAGATGAACTAGGTCCTGCCCTCCCAGGGTCTACATTCCTCTTGGGTGGGTGGTGGGGGCAGGGGGGAGGGGTGCAACTCTTACAAACAAGAAGCAAATATGAAGTAATTTGAGGAGGGAGAGAACGCTACCAACTGGACATGAGAGAAAGCTTCCAAGAAGAACTAATACCTGAGCTGAGCAAAGGAGGTAGGTAATAATTCTTAAAGGCAAAGATGGGGGCAGAGTGCCAAGTATGGGGAATGACTTGTACAAAGCCATGGACCATGGAGAAGGACATCAAGTTTGGGTGATGCTGAGTAGTCCAGTTGGACTACTGAAGAAGAAACAGGATACCATTGGTTGGAAAGGTGGACTAGAGTTAGATTGGGCCAGGCCTTGAATATCAAGCTAAGGAGATTTTATTTTACCCTTGAAACAATAGGAAGACATTGATAATCTTTGAGCAGGGGAGTAGTGTAGTCACATCTATTCCTTATGAAGATAGTATCGGCAGCTGGGTGGATTAAAGTTGGGAAAGACTGGAAGTTGGATGCCCAATTAAGATGCTGTTACAATAGTCTGGGGAAAAGGTAATAAACTAGAGTAGTAGTGATGTGAGTTCACTTGATGTTACAGAGGGAAAATTGACAGAACTTAGCAGGTAATTAAATATGAGGTGGGGAGGTTGAGCGATATGGAAGTGTCTAAAATGATTCCATGGTTAGAAACTTGGGAAACTAGAAGGATGATGGTGCCATCTATACCAGTAGGGAAGTGGGGAGGAGGGAACTCTAGAGGAGAGAATGAGAAGTTCTGTTTTGGGTATATTGAGTTTGACATGCTAACAGAAGACCCGGTTGGAGATGTTCAGTAAGCAGTTGGTGATGTAGGCCTCTAGGTTAGGAAATTGATTAGGGCTAGACAGAGAGATTTGAGAGTTATCTGCTTAGAAATGACTACAGAACTTATGGAATCCAACAAGGTCACCAAGGGAGAGAGAGTCTAGAGTGAGAAGAGGTACTGAGGGTCCAGGGGTGATTCATTCACTCACCACAGGGGCAACATGCAGTAAACTGGAGGAGGAAGGACCCATCTTTGCCTCCCCTTAGGTTCCTTGGCCCTGAGAAATGGGCTTGGGGTTTTGGTTTCTTTCCTTTGTTCTTTTCAGTTCTAGAGTGGAATCCTCAAACCAGCAACTCAAGCAATGAAGACCCTGAAGATTCTAAGCCAGGTGATGCAACCAATACATCTGAGAAGCCTGGAGTATCCAGGATTTTGGAAAGCCAGCCCTGGGGGTAGGGGTGGGGATGGCTTTTGAACTTGGTGGGACTAATGTTATGTACAAACTGAGGTAAGCCTCGAACTTAATCTTCCTCCCCTTCTGGGGGACACAAGTGATATAGGAGGGATCATGCTCTTGATGTTTGGAGGGCAATGTTTACATGTTTGTTCTTGTTATACCTTTAAAGTAACTATTCTTTTTTAAAAGTTTAAAATGGAGGGAGGGAGAGAGAGAGAGAGAGAGGGAAGAGAAGAGGAGCGAAGGAAAGAGGAAAGGAGGGAAAGGAAGAGATACTGGGACAAAACTCAGTTTGAAGGCATGTCCCCAGTTCCTTCCTGAGATCCTCACATGGCATGGGTCAAGATACCGGGAGATGGAAAGGTGGATGGGACCTTAAAGTTCATCTAGTCCCAATGCTCTCATTTGACAGCTTTGGAAACTGAGGCCTAAACAAGTTTAGTGACTTGCTCAGGATCAGATTTGATCCCAGGTTAGACTGGGCCCAGTCCTCTCCCTATCCTGCTCACCCTTCTCTGGCCATGCCTCCTTCCTTAAAAGCTATGCTCAGAATTATCCATGTTCTTCCCAATGGTGTCTGACCGGGGCATAGTGCAGCAGGTCTAACTATTATTATTCCCTCTTCTCTTTTATAACAGGCAGCTGTTATTACAACCTAGGATAGCTAGGCTGTGCTACTTTACAGTGTTGATTCATCTTAAGCTGGAAGTCCCTAAAGATCCCCAGATTTTGCAGAAACTGTTCAAGATCCTACCTTTTCCCATCCTGTGTTTATAAATTGTTTTTTTAATCTTTGTGTATAACTTTACATTTATCCCTATTAAATTTCATCTGATTAGTTTCAGCTCCTTGTTGTATAGTCTTTTGAGAGTTCTTTTTGGTTCCAACCCTGTCATCCAACAGCTTCATGACACCTGCAGGTTTTACCAACATTCCTTCTATGCCTCCTTCCAAATCACTGATAAAACATTGAACAGCAGGGGATCACAGACAACTCCCGGGTCCTCTGGAGACCTGCTTCCAAGGTGACATCAGTATATTAATGATCACTCATTTGATCTAGTAGTTAAACCAGTTCAAAATAGACTATATGCCTGCCAACTTTTCTATCCATTTAAGCCTTTATGAGAATTGTCATGATATAGGTGAACACACACACACACACATACACAACACACAGACACACACATAAAACACTACAAATACTCCTACTAAGTCCCTAGAGGACTTAACCCTTTCATACCCAGAACTCCTACCCTGGGGTCACCTGTCTTGAATGGTGGTTACCTTAGTCACTTACTGTTTTTGGCATGGTTTTGATGAGGTTTATGGGTGATAGGGGACCCCAAAATGCCAATAGTCCGGGTCATGCTCAAATGAATTCGACTCAAGCCTTCTTAAAGTCAAAGAAAACAAAGTTTATTAGAGATTCACCATTTTGGGTTGCCTCTGAAGGAACCTAAGCATTTGTAATGCTTGTACTCACAAGCGGGCCAGACAGAATCCCAGCTAGACAGAGTCTGAGCTGGATTCAATCTGAGCCCCTTCATGGAGGCAAGGTAGGACTTAAATACAGAAAAGAGTATAGGAGGGATGGGGGGGGAGTGGTCTGGTCAGACTAGGGGGCGCCTAGGTGATAAACAGGTAGGGCAATCAAGAGATAACAGACAAATGGTCAGGTTCTGTGGAGAGATTCGAGGGGAGCTCAATTTGAGTATGAAAGGTCAGATTCTGTGAGGAGATACAGAGAGAGCTCAATTTGAGTATGAAAAGTCAGTTTAAGTAAGGAGATTCCAGGGGAACTCAAGGAAGTTCCCAGAGTCTGAACCCCATCAGTTTCAACCATATTTCACTTTAGTCTACAGCCATCTCCTTATATCCCTATAGATGCTGAATTCTCCAGAGGTTCCTCTTTGCAGATTATATTATGATGGGGTTTTTTTGGGGGAAGAGGGGAATGAGCAACATTTTCGATGATCCTAATACAAACCCACCCTTTTGATGATGGTTATGTTTGTGAATGACATAACCCCCGAATCACAAGAGATCAATTCAGTGAAGTTAAACACAGATCTCTTAAGCACTCAATATCAGGTAACCCAAAGGACAATGGACAAATACATGATAAGGATAGTCAGGCTGCAGTATATTACCAATGAAGACTTGCATACAAGAAAGTGTATTAGAGACAGCATGGAGGACACAATTGATCAGAGAAAAGAGATAGATCCATTGATCATACAGCAGCAACAATGGATAAAATGATAGACTGGCTACCTGACCACTACACTGTACTCAGAGAAAGTTGGATTTTAAAAATAAATTTGTTCTGAACTTAAACACCCCAAAAAGTGTTTCTATACAGAACACAAAAAAGAGGATTGTATATGAAATCTTTTCACATTGCTTGCCTTTATAATAAATTCTACTCGTTACTTTCAAACCAGTCTTGATGGTCAGTGTTTCCTTCAGAACTTCCTTGTCTTCCCTTCTTTGCATTAAAAAAAAAGTTTCAATGGCCCTCTTTTCTTTTTGCATTACTATAGCTAACCCTACTTCCCTCTTGACCCTCCCCCTTTCCAATTAACACAGAGAAAAAAGTAGTGGGGGAGAGAGGAACTGCTTTGAATAAATAAGCAAAACAAATCCAACAGTGACCAAGTCCCAAAATGTCTTTCTGCACCGTGGCTTCAGCACTTCTCAGTCATGAGGTGACTAACATACTTCATCAGAGGACCTCTGAAGACACAACTGGTCATTACAATGCTTCGGTCTTCTACAGTTGTTTTGCTTAACAATGTTGTCCTTGTATAATTTGTTCTCTTGATTCTGCTTACTGTGCCAATTTGCACTGCCAAGGATGCTCTAAAATTCTCTTTCATAATTTCTTACATAGCAATAATATTCAATTACATTCATATAACACAATTTGTTCAGTTGTTTCCCAAGTGTCAGAGGCAATCTAAGGTACCACTTTGGGATGCTAGGTGGCACTGCTATAGATAGAGTGCTGGGCCTGGAATCAGGAAGACTCATCTTCCTGAGTTCAAATTTGGCCTCAGACACTTACTAACTGGGCAAGTCACTCCACCCTGTCTGCCTCAGTTTCTTCATCTGTAAAATGAGATGGAAAAGAAAATGTCAAAAGACTCCAGTATCTTTGCCAGGAAAACCCCAAAATGGGGTCACAAAGAGTCAGACATGACTAAACAACTTCCATACTTAGAGCATAAGCTTCTTGAGGGTTTAGCCTGTCTTTCTTATTTAATGCTTGACACACATTAGGTGCTAAATAAATGTTTGCTGTATTGTATTTCAATATATTACTATGGCAGTGACAACATGCCAACAGCCTAGTACAAACAAGCTACATATGAGTCCCAAGGAAGGTTGGGAAAGGCCTCTTACAGAAAGTGAGACAGACTTTCGCATGTATATTAACAAAAAGCCCTGGCTTTGAAAACACAAGACCTGGGCTCAAATCCTGCTTCTAATACTTATTACCTAACTAACCTTGAGTAGTTAAGCTTTTAGCCACTATGGACCTCAGTTTCTTCATTTCTAAAATTAGGGGGTTGAACTAGATACCATGTGAAGGGCCTTTTAATTCTAGACCTATGATCCTGAGTCTATTAAGAATCTGAGTTGATCAATGAATTCCATGTAGAGCTGCATCAGTTCCATTAACTAGCTCCCTTCTATGAGAGAAAAGTTTCTGTTTATGTCTTCAGAATTAATTTCATTCTTGAGAGCTTTCTTCCCAACCATCTTGGGCCAACTTTTCTTGCAGCATGTCAGTCCACTGGACCTATCATTTAAGACCTCCTCTCTCAAAATCCAGAGTGAATGTCACACCATACCTTATCCACTCCAAGGCTCCCATCATTTCTACTCAAGCAACAAGCAAGATCTTCACTGTTGATCAGGATCTGGTCCAGCACAGCAATTACCTTTTGAAGGATGAGATGAATAATAAGGAAGGCCTGTTTCACTGTTGCTAGATGCTTGCTCCAGCATACGTTCCAGGCAACCAAAGTTACATGTCACTACAAGGTCATAGCTTTGTGTAAGGGCTATTTCCCATAGTTCTCATCTATTTCCTTCTTCTGTCCAGGCAGTCTGTAGTAAATTCTCACAACATCACATTTATCACCATTGAACCATATCCAAATACTTTTCATTATGTTTTCTCCTTTAGGTTTCTAAATGTCCTCACACAAATGTATCTTTTTAATATATAAAGTTATTCTACCTCCTCTTTTATCTATTCAGTCCACTGATTCCATTCATGATCTCTGAGGACACAGATTTCATTGTTGTGCCTGGTATCGAGTATTGTCTGCCATGAATGGCTGGTCCTCTCTTATGTTATTTGTCTTCCTACATTGTACCAGATGCCATGTTTGTGGGTAGTTTTCTTCCTCCTCCTTTTTCAGTTTTAATTACTTTTGATAAAATTCACAAAATTTCAGGAAAAGGTTTTTTGTCAACTTATATTATGAAAAAATATGGCTCCTTTAAGATATCATTTGCATTAGTCCATCTTAATGTCTAAAATCATTTCCAACTGATTTCATGCACCTCAAACTTTCTGAAAAACCATTGTATTTTGCCATCCACACAACCTCCACCCCTCTTCTCTTTTTACCAGAATATATACCATACCCTGGACACAGAGAATATTTCATTGGTTCATTATCTATCCTTTCACTACCTACACCAGAGATATGTGAAGCAAGTACTTTGTGAACTTTAAAGTGCTAAAGAAATTATGAATTATTCATAGTATTTTTGTTATTAATAAAAACATTAAGACCTTCAGAGTAGGCAGTGTATAGCAGAAAGTCCATTGGATTTGGAATTGGAAAACCTGAGTTGAAATGGCAGCACTACTGTATACTGGTTGTGTTACCTTGGGTGAATAATTTCCTTGGCCCTCATTTCCTCATTTGTCCAATACGGGGGCCAGACTAACTGTCCACCAAGGTCTCCTCCAACTCTCTAGCTATAATCCTAGAATTCCCTTCCCAAAGTCATCCTAGAAATGGCAGGTTGCCTGTAGGAATTCTGTCTACCCTTGTCTTAAGTCTTCTAGACAGTTACTGGTTTCCAAACACCCTTCCATATGAGGTGGCCCTGGCATCAGCACATAGACTAGAGACCTGGAGAACAACCTGATGCCAAGAAACCCCTACTCCCTAGCATGGGCTTTCCAAGCTTCTCACTTCTAATTGCCTTTTCCCCTAGCGGGAGCCCTCCAGACCCTAAATGTGAGCTCACTCTTCTTAGGGAAATATTTTCCCCTTTTAAAGGGTAGAGTAGACAGATCAGGGGACATCTGGGCCCACTTCCTTGACAGGGAGACCTAAAGAGAGGGTGTTAGGGAGTGGGAGAGGCAGGAGGGGAGGGAAGAGGAGTGGGGCTGGGATGGATTTACTGGCTTATTCTGCTCTCACATTTGTATTTACCCAGCTGGGCCTCCTGCTGCCCAGGGTACCCCACCTCTACAGAGCCTGCCTGGCTCCAGCAAGCAATAGCAGAGAAGACCCTTGGCCAGCCAGTCATTGGCTAAATTGCCAGGTCAGCAGAGTGTATCTTCAGGCTCAGGGTACTGGGTGCCCTTCCCCAACCCTCGGGCCCCACTGCCCTGCTGCCCTCATATCCTTTACTCTCATACTCCATAATCAAAACCTGTTCTCAGGAAAAGATCTGAAACTCATTCACATGGAGAGGTAAATGATTGATGAGAGCTTTAAATCTTCACTCTCCAAGAAGGAATTGTATTTGAAACAGCAATCTTAATCTTAAAGTAAATGAATGAAGCTCTAACGGCAGAATTTCAGGAATTAGCCAATGGCAGGCAAAGGGAAATCCCATTGTGTGGGTAGCCATCTACTCACTCAATGCCCATCATGCTTGCCCTATGCACAGAATTGTGGTTTTTATATTAGAAACTTGGAGGAGGCAGAGAGACTCTCCACCTTACATGGGCTAGGATGTATTTAAAAAAAAAAAAAAGATGGATGTTTTTGAGGACCATGCTTTTGGCTTTTTCATTTCTAATGTTCTCAAAGTCTGAAAGAGTGTTAGGGAAATGATGGTTTAGACATAAAAGTTAGAAAAATTATATAAGTAAAAGGGTGATTTAAAAGATCTTGGAGGTCATTTAATTCAACCCTCTCATTTTAAAGAAGGGGAAAATGAGGCCCAGAGAATTTAAAGGTTAGTAGTTGGCATAGCAGCATGCTACCTCTGCCAACTACTGGTTCAAAAACAAAGAAAGAGGGGGTAGAGCCTACTAGAGCACATGATGAGGGACACAATCAAGGATGATTGTTAATATGACATTTTCTGAGCATACATACAGATATATATGTGTATATATATATATATATATATATATATATATATATATATATATATATATATATATATATATATATATATCATTAAGACATTCTTCACACCACTGCCCAAGAATTTTGCTAATCATTCTGTTACATCTCTCCTCAAAAACCTTCAATGGCTCCTTTTTGTCTATCAAAGAAACCAGAAACCTCCTGACCCTGACATTTAAAGTCTTCCACAAGCTGGTTCCAACCTGCTGTTTCAGACTCATAATCATTTCATACTCTTTCTCTAAATTCTGGCCACACTAGTCTACTCTCTCTCTGCCTCCAGTTTTCACTTTGTCATCTTGTCTCCATGGCTTTGCTCAGGCAAATGGAAATGAACTCTCTTCTTCACCAGTCTGGATCTATCTCCCTTCCTTCAAGGCCTAACTTGGGTGTCAATTTCTTGACCTCCTGTCCCCTCAGAATGAAAGTGGACATCTCTCCGTATTAAAATTTCTCACAGTACACTGATGAAATTTCTCCTTCACCCTTGTTACACTTTCCCTTGTGTCACAGTTGTATTTGTGTGCATGTCTTTTCCCCTTTTCAATTGTAAGTTCCTTCAGAGTAGTCTCCACGAAATATTTTATCTTTCTATGTCACCATCTACCAGCACTGACTTTACCTTTCACTTTGTAGGGACTTAATTTTAATTAACTGTCCAAATATTCAATTCAATTCAACGATGGCTGGCCTCAAATCCTAATGTAGCTCTTGTGTGAAAAATGCCCTCTTAATACAAAGGATCTGGGTACATTTTGAGGACCTTTCACTTATTTGGCTAATGGTTCCCACCTACAGAGGACCTATGCACTTCACTGTCTGGATGTCCCCCAAAGGAGCCACTGTGATTCTTACAAACACTCCAGTCTACAAGGCTTCAAAACATATAATAACCTTGTTTAAAACAGTAAGGGCACAGAAAGAACCTATATCTGAGCCCAGAGAGAGGAGAAGAGTCCTCTTTCACTTTCTGATGAACCTCTACTTTCCCTCTTAGAGGGAGTAGTCACAGGCCTACCCTAGGGGTAGGGGCTCTGGCAAAGAGGAATATGACTTGGGGTTCAATCTACCATTGGTGCTCCATGACCACTTTGCTCCCTTTTCATGTTGCTCTCCACCACTACTGTGGCTCCCTGCTTTGCTGCTAGTTATTGCAAGTACTACTCCTTTTGCTGGCCTCCCTGACTGTCTGGCTCCCCATTTAGTTGAGAATTACTGCTGTTCCGGGATCTAGTTCATTTACCAATCTCTCTAGCACCCTGTTTTACATCATTGTTCCAGTGGCCATAGTCCTTTCTTTTCTCCTTCTCTCTTTTCCTCAGCCTTCCCTTACCTCACTCTCCCATCCCCCCACTTCCGCATTGCTTGACAAATCCCCAAGATAACAGAAAGAGAAGAGGCAGAATCAGAAGCAACCCATGCAAATGCTTTCAACGACGTAGCTCCTTCCATCTAGACCTTGCACCTAGAGGTAACAGATGTCTACAATCCTAGCTATAATGTATCAGTTAGAGAAATCAGGCATGATAGGAGAAACACCATGTCCACGATGACACACCTGAGCCCAAGAGATGACACACACTACAGGAATCTCAGCTTGGGTTTAGAGGTAATTAAGCATGTTCGTTTTCTAGGCTCTTGAAGTCATTGATTTGTCTCTCCAACTCTGCCAACCAAAATGACTTGAGCCGTGATTTATTGTCTTGCCATGAGGTCATGTTTCCTCACTGATTTTTTGGCTAAGAAAGACTAGGCAACAGTAGCCCTTTCTTACTGAATTTGCTCATTTTGTACAAATGAAGTAACATCAAGGACTATGGCCAGTCCCTGTCACCTGCCAAAATGGTATCTACAAGCATTCGCCATCCCAGGAACAAATTTTAAACCAAA
This sequence comes from Bettongia penicillata ogilbyi, assembly GCA_023548195.1. Classification (NCBI taxonomy): domain Eukaryota; kingdom Metazoa; phylum Chordata; class Mammalia; order Diprotodontia; family Potoroidae; genus Bettongia; species Bettongia penicillata. Next base: position 11,733,598 of record JAJHZJ010000104.1, on the reverse strand, counting down.
TTTAGGAAACATTATGCTCTTTATGAATAGTAATATGTATCACCTTACATTCTTTCCTCTTCACTTTACTTTCTTTTTATAAAACATACATTAATCAAAAGTATAGCTGCAAAATATTTAATACTTGATGTTTTCATGTTAAGAAAACTGCCTTTAACTTTTTTAATTTTAATTTTCATAACAGAATTCTGGTTTTCTTCTCTGTACTTTTCTGACTGAAGCTTTTTGGGGGGGCAGATAAAATGCAGGGACAAAATAGGAAGTTTATGTGAAGGTCCAAGAATTTCCACATCCCAGAAGAACCTCTGGAAATGCAGGGCCATCCATACAGGGCTAGAAAACCAAACTGCATTGTTTGCAGGAGGGATGGAGGGTTCTGAGAAGAACAGTGATGTAATTGTTAGCAAGATTCCTTGGGCAATGGTGTAAACGAAGTGTTCAAGAGGGCAAAATGTGAGCAGGAGGGACATTTCTGTATTGGGATGGCAGTCAGAGGAACTTAACTCTTTTATATGACGAGGGTTGCTCTGGTAGGCAGGTCATCCATGTGTTGTGGTATGGGGCTTGCCCTGCTGATTCCTGAAATTCCATCACTAGAAAGTATAGAATCATCTCCTTTTATCTCTTTTTAAGCTGTTATGTTCAGACTGAATGTGTGTCTCAATGGGTATTTCCTGGAAAGTGTTCCTTTAACAACCAGAAGCAGGCTGAGGGGCCAGCTGGGAGACCTGTGGGTAAGAGGGCCAATTATATGTGGATGCAACCATAGATATTCATCATTAAACGTTTAGCAGCCAAACAATAGAGAGGGGAAAACCTCTTTCGGAAGACTACAATTCCCGTGTTCTAAATGGAAAAGGACCGCCATCGCAGATGTTCATGCTGCTGACATGTGGGTACACGCTGAATGTAATCCCTCCCTCTTTCTCTGAGCTTCTGTTGAGCTGCGGGTAGCACAAAACTGGTTCCATCCTTATGCACAAAGATGTAAAAGAGCTCTATAGTTAAATAACAAAAGTGAAGAATCGCTCACTAACAGATCAGGAGGATCCATGGCAATACTGAGATACTCAGTGAAGCCTTAGAGCAGAAGGCTGATTCAAGGGGTCTTAACAACTGGCAGTGTTGGTTAGGAGCTGTAGGGCTTGTGGATAAGTCACGATAAACCCGACAGAAGCCATCAAAGATTTAGGGTGAGTTAAATCTACTCAAGTCAACTGACAATCAAGGTATCCTGAGAGAATAGGAACAGTTGAAGGTCCAGTGACTGAGAGAGTAACATGCTTTTCCATTCAATTATGTTTTGCTATTTTTTTAAAAAGAAGCTAAACATAAATATTAACTATCATTATCCTAAGTATATTTAAATATTTAAATTCAAATTTACAGAAAATGTGAAGATCCACAAATACTCAGTTACAAACATCTTTCTCATTTATGTGTAACTATTATCAGTCACTTATCTGTCCCTTGTTTTACCCAGGCTTTTGTAAACCAAGTCTCTCTATCTTGCCTTAACTTTTTATGTTAATGTCTAAACTTCCGAGAAAGTGTGAACAGTGGCAGTGGGCTTCTGCCAACTTTGTATCAAAAGCCCTTGCAGGGAAGATGCCCTCTGGCTTTTGAAAAACTCACTGTTGACACGACTGTATTGAGCTACTCACAACTTATTAGAGAAAAGGCTATCATTTACTCTTCTCAGTTCCAAGTCACTGCTTAATCTCAAGTAGCAAAAATAGAAAGAAGAGAAGGAAAAGTTATAGAGCAGCAGGATGTCAGTGCTCTGCAGGAAACCCTGGGATCATCATTTCCCTAGTCAGAAGATTGTTTTTCTCCTCTGCATCTGACCATCCCTTCAATTTCACTTAAAGACTTCACTTCAAGAGCTATAACTAGGATTGGGGCAGCTAGGTGGCACAGAGGATAGAGAGCTAGACCTATACTTAGGAAGACCTGAATTCAAATGCAGCTTCAGACAGTTACTAGCTGTGTGACCCTAGGCAAGTAATTTAACTCTGTTTACCTCCATTTCCTCATCTGTGAAATGAACTGGAGAAGGAAATGGCAGACCACTCCAGTATCTTTGCCAAGAAAACCCCAAATGGGGTCAAAGAGTCAGGCCCCACTGAAAACAACTCAACAACAAAGAGCAACTGAGACATAGTCTCAAGTCATCAATATTCTTTTTTTAATTAAATTGTTTTATTTGTTTCCAGTGTTCGACAATCATTTCCATATATCTTAGATTTTTCCCCTCCCTCCTCAATCCCTTCCTGAGATGGGATAGAATCTTATATAGGTTCTACATGTACATTCCTATGAAATACATGTTGCGTAGAAAAATTAAAATGAATGGGAGAAACCATAAAACAAAACAAAACATAATACAAAAGAAAATGGCCTGCTTCTATCTGCGATCCAATCCCATAGTTCTTTCTCTGGATGTGGAAGGTGTTTTGCTTCAAGAGTCCATTGGAAATTTTTTAAGTCCTTGCAATACAATGAAGTATTAAGTCTACCAGAAAATTGCTCACAAACTGTGGTTATTGCTGTGTACAGAGTTCTCCTGGTTCTGCTCCTTTCATTCAGCATCAGTTCATATAAGTCTTTCCAGGCCTCCCTGAAGTCTTCTTGTTCATCATTTTTTATAACACAATAGTATTCCATTACATTCATATACCACAACTTGTTCAGCCATTCCCCAATTGATGGGCATCTCCTTGATTTCAAGTTTTTGACCACCACAAAGAAAGCTGCTATAAATATTTTTGTACATGTGGGACCCTTTCCCATTTCTATGATCTCTTTGGGATAGAGTCCCTGAAGTGATATCATTGGGTCAAAGGGTATGCAGATTTTTGTAGCCCTTTGGACATAGATCCAAATTCCTCTCCAGAATATTTAGATCAGCTCACAGCTCCACCACTGATAAATTAGTGTTCCAACTCTCCCATATCTTCTCCAACATTTATCATCTCTCTGTTTTGTCATGTTAGTCAATTGGATATGTGTGATGTGGTACCTCAGAGTTGTTTTGATTTGCATCTCTCTAATCAATAGTGATTTAGAGCATTTTTTTGTATGATTATAGATAGCTTTAATTTCTTCCTCTGAAAACTGCCTGTTCATATCCCCATTTATCAATCAGGGAATGACTTACATTCTTGTACGTTTGATTCAGTTCTCTATATATTTTAGAAATGAGGCCTTTATCACATACACTAATTGCAAAAATTCTTTCCCAGTTTTCTGCTTCCCTCCTCATCTTGGTTGCATTGGGTTTGTTTGTGCAAAAACTTTTCAATTTAATGTAATCAAAATTACCCATTTTGTACTTCATAATGTTCTCTATCTCTTGTTTGGTCATAAATTTCTCCATTATCCATAAATCTGACAAATACACTATTCATTGCTCCCCTAATTTGTCATCAATATTCTTAATGGCATTTCCCTTTCAGGGGAGGCATGCTTTTCTCTAGTGATCAGGGCACAATAACTTCCCAATGTAGGCTAAATAATACTATCCTGTACTTCCAGTCTTGTAATTCTCTGCTTACCTTCACCATGTGGAAGAAAAAAGCCCACTCCTTTGCTGGGCCCTGGGCTGCCAACCTTAGGATTGCATCACTCTGGTGGCCCTGTCCCAATCCCCTTCTACCTATGGAGGTAGAGGCTGGACACTCTGGGCATGGACAGACTACCCGCTGTTCTTTTATAACTGTACTCTCTGCCACTGCCCCCATCAATACCTGTCAACTGTTCTTGCCTTCAGCAAAAGAATTCCTCGTTAATTGTTCTACACAGCCCCAGTGATCACTCAGTTTATCAGAACATAAGTTTTGGAAGACATTTTAAAAGAACACAATATAGACTTAACAATTGAGCTGTGTGGTTTTATAGTACCATACAGTCCTGCATATTTTTAGCTTATATTTGTTCTGTTAAATGAGTTGCCAGGTACAAACAGACACAACCTATGCCACCTGGTAAATCACTGAGGCTATGGTACAGTGAAAAGAACAATGGACATGGAGTCAAAGGATCTGGGTTCAAATTCCCATCTCTTCCATTTACTACCTGGGTGATTTTGCACAAGTTACCTCCCTCTCTGGACCTCAGTTTCCTCATCTGCAAAATGAGGAAGTTATACAAGATGGTCTTGAAGATCCCACCAGCTCTAGATCTGTCATCCTAAGCTCTGTTTTAAAGAGTTTTTGAAGAGTAATAGGGATAGAGAGAATAACTAGACCTGTGATTTCATTAGTCCAGGGAACTCCCAGGTGGGGAAACTCCCCCAAGTAGTGCAGTTTGGCACCTTCTCTTCACTTACATTCCACAGAATTGACTAGAGCACATAGAGGTTCAAGGAATTGCCCAGGGTGATTTAAGCCAGTATGTGTGAGGGGCAGGACCTGAAGCCAGGTCAGAAGATAATTAGAAAAAATCAAAGATGGTATTAAAACTTTTTAAAAAAGAAGACCAAAGGAACATATCTCATCTCTGAAAAATAGTTACAAGACTGGCCCACATATCCACAAAAGGTATCCTTGATCAAATTATGAAAAGGGAAAAAACTCAAAATTTCACAAATAAATTTCTAGAGCAGACTGTATCTTTAGATGCCAAGAATCAATATCATGGCATATTCATTGTTTGTTGATTATAAAAAAAGCATTTGACTTGGTAAAACAAAATGCAGATTTAAAAGGTCTCTTCCAACAAGGTATTTCCCATTCATATATTAGGGTCCTGTAAGATTTTTTTCACAGTGATAACTTGGAAAAAGTTTTTTATTATTCTTGGGGTTTTTCTTTTTGTTCTGTTATTTTCTTTTGCAACATGGTTGATGTGGAAATGTTTTGCATGACTGCACATGTAAAACCCATATCAAATTGCTTGCTTTCTCAATGAGGGGGGAAGGCAGGGAAAGAGAATTTGGAACTCAAAATTTTTTAAAAATGTTAAAAATTAGTGTTTATATGTAATTCAGAAAAAATTAAAATGAACAACAGAAAAATGCAACTGGAAAATGCTGAACAAAATAAATAAAGTTATAATATGCCATAGGTAATGTTAATTTGTGGTTTCCAAGTCAATATCCTACCCACAGGGATCCATTTTTATTTGAGTTTGACATGATAGAGGGATAGACTATTCCATGCAGTTTGTCATAAGGTCTACTGAGTTGGACTAACTCAATAATATTGGACAAATCCTATAAATGGACAAGGAGTTGGGCCCAGGAGGGAAGTGGAACAAGAAAACAGTCTAGATTGCATTTGGAAAATGTTGCCATGCTTCAAATTACCCCAGCTATCTACTTGAAATAAAAACCAATTCTTTGAAGACCAGTATTCCCTTAGTGACACTATATGGCTACTAATCATGGAACAATTTCTGAAGAATCAAAACTATATGGGATTCAAAGGGCAATGCTGAGCATACGCAAAGCTCTGGCATATTACCATTGATAGTGTGTATGACAGCTGGCATTAAAGGAAACGTGTGGTTGGACAAGCAGGTGGGCAGCCTGAGTGCTGGACTGATTGAAAGGCCCAAAGCAAAGCTTCTAGCTTCCTCTTCTGTAAAATGAAGAGCTGTGAAGAGATGCCCTTTAAAGCCCCTTCCTCTTCTAGTATTCTCTAAGTCTACAAGGTAAGAACATTCAGAACTAGAGTAGAGGGCAGAAGAGACTGAGAGAATCTCTACTAATGAGAATTCTTATTACCCATTATCAGAGTAATGCAGGCTGGGAGTCCCAAGACGTTCTGTCTGTGGGACCCAAGGAGCAAGAAAACAGTGTGTCATGTGGCTGCTAGGGAATTCAGTCTTTATTTGCACTCCAGGAGCGGCTCCTGCCCAGCCAAAAAGGACCTAGTATTTCTGGATGGGGGTTGGGAAAGAGTACTTACACACCCCAGGAGTAAAACAAGTTAGATTTGAAAATTTTAGATTCATGGCTTAATATTCCACATCTGAATTATGTACATAAGTTGTACCCTCACTATTGCATAGACTAGATTTTTCACTCAACTGCACAACCTAAAGAAAAGGGCATAAGACAGGACAAAAGAAGCCATGATGCAGTCTTGATACAAGCAAATTCATCACACAGACTGAGTTGGTTCTTTCTATGGGAATGTGGGGTCCCGTGTGGTGTAGAAGTAAGAATCAACTGCCTCAAACAAACTGCCCTAGATAGATGGCCTGGCTAAAGCACCACGGTGAGATATGGTGTGGGCCTCACATAGCGAAAAAGGGAGGGATGGACAATGGGAACTGTCAGTGATAAAAAGAGTGGATATGCAATGTCCAGAGGAGAGTGAAGGGGAAAGTGATAAAAAGGAGGCCAGTTGGACGTCAAGGCCATGCTGACCTGCAAATGCCCTGGGAGAATGGGAGATGTAAAGAAGACATTAGTAGATGAATGGAGGGAAAGGTCAGAGGGGCTTAGGGGGGCCACTGGCAAAACAGCAAAACTCGGTAGAATGGATTGTGTTATGCATCTGGAATAGCAGGAACACCTATTAGTAATCAGAGATCACTAGGGTCATGGCTAACCGAAAGGTAGAATTAAAGCATGACCCATATGCTCCAGGATTGTAACCAGGCTCAGATTAGAAAGATAACATGCAAAGGACAATTGTGAAAGATCTAGGGGTGGAGATCAAGGCTCTGTCCCTGTGGCCAAGAATAAATGAACAATGGGTGAAATGAAACAGTAAAGCATCACTACCAACTTGCTCGGACGTTCCAAAAGTTCTTTGAACAGCATAAAGTTGCAGACAAAGAGAATCGGGTTTTTATGGTACATAGTAGAATGAGCAAAAAAATGAATGGTTAGAGCCAGGACAGCAATTTTATTACAGGACAAGGACCCTCAAGTCTGGAGGGAAAAACTCTAGAGTGTGCATTGCTCATTCCAAAGGTGAAATCCCTTGGGAAATTCTTAGTGACAGAAGAACCACCATAATACAGGCTTAATTTTTCAAGAGGATCTAGTAGCCAGACAGGACCCCTGAGGATTCTCCTTAGAGGTAGAGTAACCATCATCACCCAGGCCTTGGGCTATGATTTCTCAGAGTTCTTGCTTCCAGAGACCTGGGATCCCTAGGGAACTTTTAGCATATCAGAGTAGTTGGGGAACTGTATGTCCCACCCTTTACACTTCCAGAAGTCCGACAAGACCTTAGGCTAAGGGTGTTGAGTCACTTGTAAAAACAATTATAATCACTAGAATTTGCCAGATGATAATAACTGTCATTTCTACAGCACTTTAGGATTTGCCAAATGTCTTATTTGATTCTCTCTACAACCTTGTGGTTTAGACAGTACAGGGGGTACTTTTCCCCATATTAGAGATGAGAATACTGAGGCTAGGTAATACATTGGTCACAAAATCAGTACAATCGAGTTATTGGATTGAAGCCGAGGTCTCTCCTTGATGGGGTTCAGACTCTGGGAGCCTCCTTGAGTTCCCCTTGAATCTTCCCACTTAATCTGGCCTTTCTTACTCAAATCTAATCTTCCCATTTGTTCCGGCAGTCTCAGGAAGCCCATTGGCTTTTCATTATCATTTCAGGTCTCTTGCACTCCCCACCCTTGATCCCATCAAAACCCCATTCCCCAGGTTGCCATCAAGATCTATATCCATTCCCATACTGCCCCAATCAAGATCTCTGGATTGCCCCACATGCTTCCAGTCCAAACCCATCATTGTCAGATATTTCCTGAGAGCCTCCAGCTATTTCCAGCCTTTGACCTTCCTTGGATTCCCTCCTTGGACTTCTCCTCAAGACCCTTCCTAAACCCCTCCTCCCATCACCCTGGACTACCAGACCCCACCCCACCCCCCACCCCACTGCCAGGCCCTTCCTATACTCTTTTCTGTATTTAAGTTCCATCCTGCCTTCATGAAGGCGCTCAGATGCAATCTAGCTCAGACTCTGTCTAGCTGAGATTCTATCTGGCCTGCTTGTGAATACAAGCGTTACAAATACTTAGGTTCCTTAAGAGGCAACCCAATTTGGTGAATCCTTAATAAACTTTGTTTTCTTTGGCTTTAAGAAGGTTTGAGTCGAATTTATTTGAGCACGACCCAGACTGTCCATATTTTGGGGTCCACCCATCACCCATAAACCTCATCATCCTGACTCCAAGGACCAGGGCTCTTTCCCTTGTTCCACACTGCCTCTATACTACTTCTATAAATTATCCATATAGGCTGGCATCAATGACAAGTACTAATTAGTAAGCACACCATTATTTGGGTAGAGACAATTCAAAGTGAGAAGTAAAGCATGACTATTTGTGTTAAAGGTTTGTGTCCAATCACAATATGTAAGGAGAGAATTAGGAAAATGTTTTTTTAGGTATCTAAAAATGTGAAAGAGCCCAACATCAAGGAGCCCATTTTAATCAGGACAGCAAGATACTGTCCAGAGGAGGGCTACCAGGCTGGTGAAGAGCTTTGTGTCCATGCCCCATGCCTATCAGTTGAAGGAACTGGGAAAGTTTAGCCCTGAGAAAGCTCAGGTGGACAGGACTGTCATTTTTCAATGGAAAGAACACTGACTGGAGCCTGAGGACCTGGGTCCAAATTCCACCTTTGATGCTTACTACTTATATGAACTTGAGTGAGTCACAACTTTCCTGCACCTCAGTTTCTTCATCCATAAAATGAGGGGGTTGAATTCTTTGGCCCCTACAGCATCATTGAGCTCTAAATCTCTGCTCTTATTATCCTCAGTAGTCAAAGGGAAGTCACAGGGAAGGGAGACTATATTTGTTCTTGGCCACAGAAAGTAGAGCTAGGGCCAATAGGTGAAAGCTGCAAAATGACAAATTCAGGCTTGAGGTCAAGAAAAACATCCTTACAATTAGAGCCATCCCCAAGTGGAATGAGCTGTTCAGAGAGGTAATGGGCTTCCACTCATTGAAGGACCTCAAGCAGAAGCAGGACCACCACTTTTCAGGCATGAAGAAGAGGACATACTTGGTCAGACACTGGTTGAATTAGATGGTTTCCCAAGGTTCCCTCAAACAGAGCTTATGTGCACAGGATAAGTATAAAATCTTGGATGGGGAAGGGCATTGGCCTTGCTCTAGACGCTGCATGGGAGAATCACTAAGGATATACTTAACAGTAAAGCATTGCTGCCCATGTGAGGCCTTGGGGGTCCTTGTGCAACACTGAAAATCAACAGCTTCTTGGGAAGGGGAGCAAGGCTTTTGTGGACAAATTAGCATCAGAACTAGTATTCTGATGTTGAGAAGGGTCAGGTCTGGTCTGGAGGGAGCTGGATGAGCAGTCTCCCACAGGAAATTATTAAATTAGAGGCACATTTGATTTAGGTGGAGGGGGCATAGTCAAGGAGGGACCAAAAAGAATGCTTTGAGAATTGCTGGTTCAGTTAAGGTGCATGCACACGAGCATCTTTCCCATATTTCAGATGAGAAACTGCTGACTGACTGATGAAGGTTAGCTAGTAAATGAATGAAGAGACAGTCAGATTAGAAGATTTGGGGGCTGTTTTCATTCAGCCTCAGAATGAAGTTCAACCAATGACATCTGCATTGGCCTCACCCATCTCCCCTTGTGTTGTTCCCAACATAACTTCTTTTGTAGTGGGAAGCATACTTAGAACTGTCACACAAAATAGATTCCCAGGAAAAACTGGTCTACAGAGACCTAATGGCAATGAGTATTAATGAGTATCTGATTTTTACACATCCTAACTTGATTGTCTTTAGATCTGGGGCATGTGGACCTATTATGGCTATTTTGCCCATCGTACCATAGACAAAGAACTTGTTCACTCTCCCAGAATGAGAGGACAAAAGGCACTGAAGGAGGTGGATTCCTCCCTGGTGATCAGCCCAGTATCTGGGTTGTCCTTCATATGTGACTAAAGATGGTAATTCTGCCCCACTCAGCACATGTACTCTAACTTGTGGCTCCAGTGATGGGAATGGGCTTCCCTGAGCCCTCTACATTCTTTCATGAATTCTTCTTTGTGACCAAAGGCATTTGTTTATCAGAAGGTTCTCTAGGTTTGAACAATATGTGGAAGAATATGATAAAAATGGGCAGGGGCTAGGATTGCACTTCCAACTTTGCTGTAAGTCCTACCATGTGGATTCACCTGCTTATTCCTCCATCTCTAGCCATGACTTCTGGGAGTTTCCATTCCAGTGACAGCTTTTTCCTAGTATTCAAAGACTTGGCTAATACATTTTCCATTTGTTGCACAGTGGTGGAGGAAGTAAAGATAAAGAAAGATCTGACACCTTCGTCACCAACAAAAACTCCCTGAAGTATAAAGTGACAACTTTGATATAGACTTAACTTATTGACCCCTTTTACCAACTCAGCTTTGTCTTGAAAGACAGCTGACCAAGTAGATTCTGACATGTTATCTTGCATTGGTGCCTTTGCTGTTCCCTAAAGGACCAATACTCAATGAGAGCATAGACTTTTCCACCTCATGTCCATCCTCTGACTAGTTTCAAGGAAATAGTCACAGTCTAGCATTGGTATCTCCTGGAGTGAGTGTTCTGACATCATTAGCATCCTGTCTGATTCAGGAACAGGAGATGATTCGATTGCAAAATGAATTCAGACCTCACAAAGTCAGGCAAAATAGCTTAAAAAGGATCATCCATACACATGTTTAGGTGACAAATGGCCTTCGCACTGAGGATTTCAAGTTGTACCTTATTAGAGGGAAGCAAATATGTTTAGCAAATGAACCACCTAGGCATTACAGAGAATAATCTTACACTTGGAAAACTCCTCAATTGAATTCAATTCAGTAAACAATTCTCATGCCTAAGAGCTAAGCTCTGGAAACACAAAGATGAAAACCAAGCCAGGCCCTTGAGAAGTTTGCATTCTACTAGGGGATACAGCTTGTAAACAGCTAAGTAAGTGAGATAACAGAAGGCAGAGAGCATGAAGAACTGGAAGGATCAGAAAAGGCTTCCTGTAGGAGGGGGGCACCTGAGCTAATGAAGTGTGAGATTTGAAGAGCTGAAAGTAGGGAAGGAGAGAGTACATACATACTAATAAAGCCATCAACAGTCACTGATGTATGAAATGGAGAATATCATCTGTAAAATGCAAGAGTAGAACTCGCTAAAGTTTCTTCCAGCTCTAACATTGAGTGTTCCAATGTCTTTTCCAAATCTAATGTTCTCTGTACTATGTCCTGAAGGAGCTTCTAGATCTGACAAAGAGCACTCTAAGATCCCTACCAGCTCTGACATTTTTGGTTCTCTGTTCTAAGGCCCCTCTCAGATCTAACATTCTCTAGTCTAAGATCCCTCTTAGTTCTGCCACTCTCTGTTCTATGTTCTCAAGTTCCTCCTAGTTCTGAAATTCTACATTTGAAGATCCCTTCCAGCTTTAGACATTCTCCATTCCAAGGTTCCTTATGGCTCATCTACAGCATTTTCTGTTCTGAGATTTCTTCTAGGTCTGACACTATTATCACTGACACTGAGGTCTTGGCTCTGACAGCTTGTTTTACTTCCTAAACACCTTACAAACATCCCACTCTGTAAAAATACATAGTATATAATGTGCCCTTGCATTTTAAAATAATTTTCTCTCCAATACCTTGATTTGTTAGTCAACATTCTGTGCTATATGTTGGGAGTTGCTGAAATATGTTCCCTCCTCAGCTCCCTTTTCAATTCATCATACTAGACACAGCAGAAAAACCTCAAATCCTTTTTTTTTTTATACAAAATGGTGGGGTTAGGTTGGAAACATTCAGAGCTATGGCTGGCAAACAGGACTGAAAGGTTTATGCTTTAGCTGTTGTCACTGAAAAACCACCAGGAGGAAAACCCCTGGTACTTAGCTGATCCAACAGGGGAAGGCAGTAGGACAACTTAACTTAGCTTTGTATTTAAGATACTAAGGGGATCTGGAGTCTGAATGTTCACCAGAGAATGGGGTCTTCCCTTCCCTCTTCCAGAAAATTAGCAGGGACCAGATCAATGTCCCTGGGCACTGGGGAGCTTAACTGATGTTTCTGTCCACAAGTATATGCCAAGCACTTACCTCCATTCACAGTATGGATTGGAGAGACACAGGATTTATAAAGAAGAACAAGACGCTGCCCCTATCCTTGAGGAGCAACAACTGACTAGGAAGACTAGACAAGTATACACACCTATACCTCAATATGTCAATGACTGTGTGATCTCACTGGTGTGGGAGCTCCCTTCAATGGTGCAAATTGTGGCCATTTTAGACATTTTTATCCTGTGTGATTCTCATCTCTATTTTTCTGTTGGTCCTTTAGAGTGGATCCAACTAGTACACTGGGAGCCTTCCTCTAGTTCTTTTAATATTTTATGAATAGAAGGGAGTAAGGAAATAAGCATTTATTAAGCTCCTATAATATGCAAGGAATTGTACTAAGTACTTTACAAATATTTGATCCTCACAACAAGCCTGAGAGGCAGGTACTATTATGAATCCCATTTTCCAGATGAGGAAAAACTGAAGCAGACAGAGATTAAAGGACTGGCTCAGGGTCACAAATCTGGTAAGTGTCTGAAGCCAGATTTGAATTCAGGTGCTCCTGATTTCAAGCCCAGCACTCTCTCCACTAAGCCACTTAGCTGCCTCACAGGGGTAGGTATATTACTCCTGCTGGCCATCTCTTACCCACATTACCCAAATGGTCTGTTTTCTTTTTCAGTATTATATGTCTTTGATGATGTATTTTATACCACTTATTGTACATGTCATTGCTGGGAAAATGCTACAGTCTACTTAAGTCTACCATGTAAGCTGCCACATGACCAATCCATCTCCATTTAATAATAATTATTGTATTATTATTTTTTGTGACCATTTTGTTTTTGATATCCCTTCTCTGAACTGATTATACCACACAATTTAGCTAGAGGTTTTTTCTTTACTGCCTTTTATTGTCTACTATTTTTCTCATCCAATCATAGGATCATAGATTTAGAGAAGGAAGGGATCTCAGAAATTACCTAGTCTAACATCTTCATTTTCCAAGTGAGGAAACCAAGGCTGGAGAACTAAAGGGACCTGCTCAAGGTCACACAGGCAGTAATTGGCACAGAGCTTGGGATTCAAATCCAGGGACTTGGATTTCAAATCCACTCCTCTTTCTACTGTGCAACACTTTGTCTCCCCCAAAAGCCTGAGAGCTCCTTAATGACAGGGACTGAGTCTCATCTGCTTTCATATCTCCCCCATAACACTTCTCCTAGCCCTTGACACATGGCAGGTCTTCACCTATATTCACCTATAAGGACACTCTCAAGGTCTCTCTCAAAAACTTTGGATTTGACCGTGTAACATGGGAGACACTGGCACAGGACCGTTCAGCATGGTGTGCCCACATCAGAAAATGTGCTGTGTTCTATGAGCAAAGCAGAGCAAAGGAAATGTAGGACTGTGCAAATTTGGAGTAAGCACCCCAAATGTTCACATGGACTATCTGTGCCCAAGCCATGGTAGAGCATCCCAAGCTCATATTGGTCTCATCAGCTACAGTGGGACACACTGAAACTTCACTTTATCATGGTGATGTCATTTTGGTCCTCTTCGAGAATGAAGGACAGCAACCAACCATAGTTGGCCTTTACTACTGGCCTTAATTAGAATTGAAAGAAAGTGTGCCTTAGGCAGGGTGAGGACTGAATCTCAGAGGGAGTTATTACAAGAAGAGGAAGACAAACTAGGCTCCCATATCATGAGACACTCAGCAAAACTCCAGAGTCAAATTGTGTAACAAAGGTCCTAAATGTTCTTATTGGCATGAGCAGACAGCTTGCCAAGTCAAACACAAGGCTGGCTGTCAAAGGCTCACTGGAATAACGGATGCATGAAATGGAACTCTGTGCAGGTATGCAAGGTCTCAGCATGGCGTTCTGTGGGGCATTGACACTTCCGAAATTATCTGGGTGGGGGGTGGGGACAGAGAGTAATGGGCCATCTATATTCATAGTTCTTTCAAGAACATGGCCTGCTGTGAGCCACAGTTATGGAAAAGAGTTAGCCATTAAAAGGGAAATCCTGTACCCAAACTAAGTTAAACTTGCAGGGGAGGATGAGGGGGGAATCTAAATCTAGGTGGGATCATTTCTAAATGTGAAAAGGGAAAGAGAAAAGGAGGTATCTTTCCCTCAGGGTTAAAAGAACTACCCACCCCCAGTTTCCAAACCTCAAATCTATTTTCCTAAATACATCTTATATGAAATAATTTAGAAATTTTGCCCATTGAGAAATCAAGTCTCATGAAAATTGGATGTTGACATTTTTCCAATGGAAACAACAGTAGACATGGCATAGTGAAAGGATCCCCAGAGCTGGACTCGGAGGAACGGGGTTTGAAGCCAAGCTCTGTTGCTTACTATTTGTGTGACCTTGGCTAAATCACTTGGCAAAAAAGATAAAATTCAGTGTTGGTGAAGCTGTGGAAATACTGGCATGCTGATATACTGCTGGAGAAGCTATGAGGTGGTTCAGCATTTTAAAAAAGCAATACAGAATTATCCAATGAGAGTTACAAAACTGTTCATACCCTTTGACCCAACAATTTCACTTTTAGGCTTTTATATCCAAAGGGAAAAGGCTAATCTGGATGCTTAGCAGCATTGGAAACAAATGATGTGCCCAATGATAGGAGAACAGTTAAATAAATTACGATATAGGAAAGAAATGGGATAGTATAACAAGTATTAATAACAAGAAAACTCATTTTGAATACATAGGATGACTGTTATTGCCTTATTAAGGTTAATGGGAAAAAAATTTGTTCCATTAATAATCAGTAGATAGCAGAAGTGTATGCATATAAACAATTATTTATAACAATTTGTTTTGTTTCTATTCATATATTTAGATGTTTATACTTGTTGATAAAAATCAAAAGAAAATTAACTAAAATTATTCAATAAATGAGGGGGTTGGGCTGAGATATCAAATGAGATAATAAGTAAACTGTCCCCCAAGTCTTGAAGCTCTGTATAAGGTTCATTATATTTAAGGTTCTTCCAGCTCCAACTCTATGACTCATTAAGAACTGATGGTGTATCTAGCACTATGCTAGGCACAACAAGAACCAGATTTCCATAGGCTTCATTCCCAGGGATCATGGAGCCTGAAACCTAGAAGGAGAACAAGAAGTGCAGGGAAGTTGTCTGGTGACTCGCTTGGCCCTGAGGTTGAAAGAGTCTCTAAGTACAGCTCTTGACACCAAAGGAATCCTACAACCCCTATATTTATCATGATGTGGATAGATTGGCACATATTCAATACTTGTGTAGATTCAAAGATATCAAAGGTCTACTCACCCAAGATGTGTGCATCTGTGAACACTACTCCTTTAGTAGTCTGGTCTGAAGTGTACAACAGTGGCACCCATCAGAGTCCTCAGGGCTGGTTTTTTGAGACCATTGTGTGTTCTTTTATCTGAACCATAAATGGATGAGCCCTGAGCGATTGCGAGGTGGAAGGGATAGATGCTTATATCCTTTTGTGTCTTTATCCCAGACTGGTCTGTATACTATCAACAAAAAACACAGTTATAGAAAATGAATGGGAGAGTCTGTCTGTTCCTGGAAATCTCAATCTATAACCTTTGCAACCAGGCTCCAGATTATCTTTCCATATTGCTTACACATCACTCCCACCCAATCACCCTACGTTCTAGAAAAACTGGCATATATCAAGTTCCCCACATATGACACTCCATCTCATACCTCCATGCCTTTGAACAAGCTGACCCCCTTGCCTAAAAGCTCTTCATCCTTACCTTGATCTCTCGAAAACTCAACCTCCCTTCAAGGCTCACAGTTCCAGCACCTGTACAGGGCCTTTCCTGATTCTCCCCAAGTTGTGACTGCACACTCTCCCCGCAAAACATTTAGGATTTATCTTGTATATAGGCTATTTTTACTTATCTCTTAATATGCTCCTCCTAGCGGCGCATTTTTGCATTTGTATCTAGCTTAGCATAGTGATTTAGACACACAGTATATGACTGATAAATAAATACTTGTTAAGAAAAAGATGAAAAAATGTTTTTCTATAATAATAAAAGTCATAGGTACAGATAGGCATGAAACATAAGACATTTATCATGTAGTATATACATAAAGAAACATAATCTCAATCATCTACCATTCACTAAATACCTACTCTGTGCCAGCCACTGTGTAAGTTCTAAGGATACAAGGAAAAGCAAAAGACAATTCCTGTTCTCAAGGAGTTCACAGTCTAATGGAGGAGATGACATGCAAACAAATATGTGTAAACAAATTATAGGCAGGATAAACTGGAGAAAGTCTCAGTGGGAAGGCACTAAGATTAAAGAATGAGAAAGGTGACAATTTAAGAGCATAGATTTATATCTAGGAGGGACCTTAGCAGTCATCTAGTTCAACAACCTTATTTTACAGATAAGGAAACTGAGGCCCAGAGAGGGAAAGTCATACAGGAAGGAAACATCATTAGTAAGATTGAACCCAGGTCTTCTAACTCCATACTTCAAGACTTCCTGTATTCCTGGTTTCATTGTGATGGCTTCTTCTGCCATTGCAGATTCTAGCTGATTCTCACCTAAGTAGACAGTCTTCATGGGTCAATATGACTGAAATCATGCTTCTGGTGGCCACTGATCCGAAAAGTACGTACCTTCTCCATACTTAGTAGGAAGTGATTCTCAAACAACAGACAAATAGTCTGTAATCACCCCCATACTCAAAACCTTTCTGGTTTTGTGCTCTGCTGACTTAGTTTGGGGAGCCCTGAGTAACTTCTTCATTATCATGAGACATCAAATGAAGACTTTCATGGAGGATAAAGCAAGGTATCCTCTCATCTTTCAAAAGTCTTAAAGATAACACAGTATTAAGAATTAAAGGAAGTGAGTTCTGCCCAAATCCCCTTGCTGATAAGAAACCCACTGTCCCTGTTGCACACACACATACACATGCACATGCACACGCACACATACACACAAACACACATCAAAAAAAAGGAGAAAAGGAAAAAAAAATCATCTGGAAAAGGGGGGCCATATGATCAAAGATTTTCCTAACAGCATTATGTATAATTATAAAAAAAAAAAAAGAGAGAAGCAACGTAAATGTCCGACAATAAGGGAATAATTAAATAAATTTGGACACATTAATGTAACGGAATACTATAATGCAATTAAAACCAACAACTATGAGAAATATAAAGAAATCTGGAAAGTTCTTTGTGAAATAATGCAAAGTGGGGGAAAAAAACAAAACCAAAAGAACAGAGTACACATGTTAACTATGACCATGTAAGAGGAAACATGAATGAGAGTGAACGTTCAAAGAGTCCTGATGGAGACTTAGAAGGAGCAACTGGAAAGTTGTTAGGACATTTTAGGCCTTGAAATTTCATTTATTTAAATGTAAATAGTTACAAAGCAAGTTTAATTAAGTCTATTGATGTTTCATATTAAATTTATGATGAATCACTTAAAAATAAATAAATAAATTACAAAAGCCTCCCAGCAGGGGAGGTCATTTAAAACAGACTCAGACTAACACACCATGATTCACCTTCCCCTCACGTTCTCGGTTGGCCTCATTGATTATGCCAAATTATGACATAAAGGAAATTCTTTCTTCATCCTTTCCTCTCACGGTTTCCATGTGCCCACCACCTTACCCTCCCTATACCCATGCAACATCCTGCTATGTAAATCCTGTTCACCTAAGGCAGTGTCCTCTGCTCCACATGCCTCTACTTCCCTCATCTGCAAGAGAAATGCAATCTGGTTTTCAACCCTCATAGTAGGATATAAAACATATGACTACATGTTTTTATATTTTAAAATCCAAAGGAAGAGATCACTCACTAATGGTCTAATTTCCACAGAGATATTTCTATTCAGGAGAGTCTTCCTGGCAACCTCAAGGAGCCCACATAGACAAATGCCTATTCATAATAGCACAGAATTTCAAGTTGGAAGGGACTTTAGAGGCCATCGAGTCAACTCCCTCATCCTACGTAGGAGGATACTAGGGCCCAGAGAAGGGATGTGAATTGCCCCAGGTCACACTGCTAGTAGGGAGTATATCTAGGATTCAACTCTAGCTATTCTAACTCCAAATCTAGAACTCTTTCTACCGTAACATGAAAAGAATCATTCTGTTTCCCTTGCCAAGAATGATTCTTACCCTTTAACCTTCATGTCTTAAGTTTAATTGATGTAAATCAATTACTACAATGAAAAGATCAAAGAAGTCTAGAAATCATTAGCTAGCAAACACTCTTTTTAACCAAATAGAGAGAAACAACAGTCACGGGCAACACCAAATAGAACATAAACTCATTTGTAACATCTTAGAGAAGAGGATCACACGATGCAGAATTGCAGACAGGCTGGCAATGTAGTAAGAAGGAGGGAGAACCAATAGTTCAAACACTCCATGGGTATCCATTCAATGTCAGGAGAATTCAAGGGTGGTCCCGAGTATGTGCCATGTACCTCTGTGGCAGATTTTTAGGAAAACATGAACAAGAATCACACAGGATGGATAGGCATGAATGGTTTATCTGTGCCATCAGAAAGAGTAATCTCAGTGATGAGATCACAGACTGAGTGGAGTATTAGAGTATTATGGCTGTTATTTATTACTGTTCTCTACAAAGGAGAGGGATAATATCTGATAAAGCACTAAGCTCTGTGATGCAGACAACTGTGACAGAAGAGATCAATGCATACCCAAGGAAATTAGAGAAGGGCTTGAGGAAGAGATGAGTCTGAAGCTGGGCCATGAAAGGTAAGTAAGGTTCAGAGAGGTGGGGTAGAATGGGAAGGACAATTCAAGCATGGGGAAGTGCTTCGGCAAATGTTTGTCACGTTCAGGAGGTTGTAAAGGGATTTGCCTGATTGAGACAGAGATTCATACTGGAGAGCAGAGGGAGATCAAATTGATCTCTAGTTAAAAGAAGGGGCAGATTGTGGAGAGTCTGAAATATCCAGCCAAGGAATTTAGATTTCATTTGATTGACAACAAGGAGCTGGTGCATGTTTTTGAGTGAAACCAGCATTTTAGAAAGACAAATGTGGCAGCATAGCACAAGAGGAGAAAGAGATGGAAAGGCAGAGAGACATGAAAGAAGACTCTTCTAGAAATCTAATATGAGAGCATAGACTAGGTCCATGACAGTAAGGATAAAGAGTACGGGGCAAACCAAGGAAAAATGTACATGACTGGATATTGTGGCTGAAGGAGTCAAAGGTGACTCCAAGAAATCTAACTGAGAGAGTGTGAGCAAGAACTAAAAAGAAAGTAGCTGATTGGAGATGGGACAGTTAAATAAAGATGACCTCCCAAAGTGTAACACAGAGAATAGTAATTTCATCAACAGAAATGTGAAGAGGAAAAGGAACTTTGTTATGGAGGAACATGATGAACTCTTAAGTTGCACATACTGAATTAGAGGCAACAGGGAAATCTTCCATTAGGTGTCCTGTAAAAAGTTAGAAAGAGGAGACAGGAACTGTGGGTAGATATGAGAAATAAACGCCATGGATTGCTTTTAGATGGGTAACCATGTTTGTCAAAATGTCATCTTTCCTCTGCATGGTTTAAACATGGGATGATTTTTCAGGAACCTACCAATTTGTATTTAGCACCAGTACAAAAGAAACATTTTCATACTACAAAGAAATCATGGGATAAGAATATATATGCAAGGGGACAGGCAGATGAGTGTCTGCAAAGCCTGGAAATGACCAGAACTGGTTGGAAGCTGCCCAAGGGAGAAATTAGACACCTTCACTGCTAGAAGGTGAAAATAAAAACAAATTGGGGCATAATTTAAAGTTGCCCTTTTCCCTTTTTTTGTAAATAGTATTTTATTTTTCTAACTACATGTAAAGATAGTTTTCAACATTCATTTTTTTATAAGACTTTGAGTTTCAAATTTTTTCTCCCTCTCTCCCCTCCCTCCTCCCTAAGAGGGCAAGCAATCTGATATAGGTTATCATGTAAACATATTTCCACACTAGTCATGTTGTGAAAGAAACAGAACAAAAGGAAAAAGCCACCAAACAAAAGTTAAAATAATATGCTTTGATCTTCATTCAGACTCCATAGCTCTTTCTTTGGGTGTGGATAGCATTTTCCATCATGTATGTTTTGGAATTGTCTTAAATCATTGCATTGCTGAGAAGAGCTAAGTCTCTCAAAGTTGGTCATCAAACAATGTAGCTGTTACTATGTACAATGTTCTCCTGGTTCTGCTAACTTCACTCAGCATCAGTTCATGTAAGTCTTCCCAGGTTTTTCTGAAATCCACCTGTTCCTCATTTCTTATACGACAATATTATTCCATCACATTCATGTGCTACAACTTGTTCAGTTATTCCCCAATTGATGGGCATCTTCTCAGTCTCCAATTCTTGTCTACCATAAAAAGAGCTGCTATAAGTATTTGTGTGTATGTGGGTCCTTTTTCATTTTTTATGATCTCTTTGGGATACAGAACTAGTAATGCTATTGCTGAATCAAAGGGTATGCAGAGTTTTATAGCCCTTGTTGTTATGGGAAAACTTGAAAATAGTTTTGCACTTCATAATATTCTCTATCTCTTGTTTTTCATAAATTCTTCCTTCCATAAACTATAGCTTATTCTCCTAATTTCTTTATTGTATCACCCTTTATGTCTAAATCATGTACTCATGTTTACTTTATCTTGGTATATGGTGTGAGATGTTGATCTATGCCTAGTTTCTGCCATACCATTTTCAAGTTTTCCCAGCAGTTTTTTTTTTCCCAAATAGTGAGTTCTTATCCCTGAAGCTGGAGTCTTGGGATTATCAAACAGTAGATTACTATAATCATTTACTACTGTGTCTTGTGTACCTAATCTATTCCACTGTTCCACCACTATTTCTTAGCCAGTATCAAATAGTTTTGATGATTGTTGCTTTATAATATAACTTTAGGTCTGGTAATGACTAGGCTACCTTCCTTTGCATTTTTTTCGTAAATTTCTTTGATATTCTTGACCTTCTGCTAGACTTCCAGATAAATTTTATTACCATTCTTTCTAGCTGTATAAATTTTTTTGTTGTTTGATTAGTATAGTACTGAATAGATAAATTAATTTAGGTAGAATTGTCATTTTTATTATGTTAGCTTGATGTGCCAATGAGCAATTGATATTTTTTCAATAGTTTAGGTTTGACTTTGTGTGAAGTATTTTGTAATTGTATTCATATAGTTCCTGAGTTTGTCTTGGAAAGTGGACCTCCAAATATTTTATATTGTCTACAGTTATTCTAAATGGAATTTCTCTATATCTTCTTCCTGAGCTTTTTTGGTAATACATAAAAATGCTGACGATTTATGTGGGTTTATTTTATATCCTGCAACATGGCTAGAGTTGTTAATTATTTCAAGTAGTTTTTTAGCTGATTCTCTAGGATTTTCTAAGTATACCATCATACCATCTGCAAAGAATGATAGTTTGAATATTTAAAAATTGTTTTTACATGTAATTAGGTAAAGATAAATTAGTAAATAATTTGTTTTCCCAAAAGAGTGATAGTTTTGCTTCCTCATTGCCTAGTTTAATTCCTTCCATTGCTTTTTCTTCACTTATTGCCAAACCTAACATTTCTAGTAGAGGTGATCCTTGTTTCACAGCTGATCTTATTGGAAATATTTTTAGCTAATCTCCATTACAAATAAAGCTTGCTCATGGTTTGATAGATATTACTTATTTTAAGAAAAGCTCTATTTATTCCTATTCTCTCTAGTGTTTTTAAAGGAATGAGTGCTGTATTTTTTCAAAAGATTTTTCTGCATCTATTGAGATAATCATATAATTTCTGTTGGTCTTGTTATTGATATGATCAATTATGCTAATAGTTATCCTAATATTGAATGAGCTCTGCATTCCTGGGATAAATCCCACCAGGTCATAGTGTATTATCTTCATGATAACTTGTTGTAATCTCTTTGTTAATATTTTCTTTAAAATTTTTGTATATATTGGAATTAATTGTTCTTTAAATGCTTGGTAGACTTTACTTGTAAATCCACCAGGCCCTGGAGACTTTTCCTTAGGGAGTTTATTGATGGTTTGTTTAATTTATTTTTCTAAAATGAGGTTAAGTATTTTATTTCCTCTTTTGTTAATAAGGGCAATTTTATTTTTATAAATATTCATTGATTTCACTTGTCAGGTTTATTGGCATATAGTTGGGGAAAATAGCTCCTAATTATTGCTTTAATTTCCTTTTTATTTGTGGTAAGTTCATCCTTTTCATTTTTGATACTAGTAATTTGGTTTTCTTCTTTCTTTTTTTTAATAAAATTAACCAAAGATTTATCTATTTTATTGATTTTTTTTTCATAAAACCAGCTCTTAGTTTTATTAGTTCAATATTTTCTTACTTTCAACTTTATTACTCTCTCTCTTGATTTTTCAGAATTTCTAATTTGGCATTTAATTGGGAATTTTTAATTTGTCCTCTTTCTAGCTTTTTAAATTACATGCTCAGTTAATTGATCTGTTCTTTCTCTATTTTATTCATGTAAACATTTAGAGATATAAAATTTCCCTTAAGTACTACTTTGGCTGCATCCCACAAATTTTGGTATGTTGTCGCATTATTGTCATTCTCTTGGATGAAATTATTGATTGTTTCTATGATTTGCTGCTTGACCCACACTCATTCTTTAGGATTATTTAGTTTCTAATTGATTTTTAATTTATCTTCCCATGGCCCTTTGTTACATGTAATTTTTATTGCATCATTGTCTGAAAAGGATGCATTTAGTATTTTAATATTGTTTCTTTCTAGCTGCTTGCAATATTTTCTTCTTGACCTGGGAACTCTGGAATTTGGCTATAATATTCCTAGGAGTTTCTCTTTTTGGATCTCTTTCAGGAGGTGTTCAGTAGATTCTTTCAATATTTATTTTGCCCTCTGGTTCTAGAATATCAAGGCAGTTTTTCTTGATAATTTCTTGAAAGATTCTGTTCCAGGCTCTTTTTGATCATGGAGTTCAGGTAGTCCAATGATTTTTAAATGATCTCTCCTGGATCATTTTCCAGGTCAGTTGTTTTTCCAGTAAGGTAGTTTACAATTTTTTCTATTTTTTCATGCTTTTGATTTTGTTTGACTGATTCTTGATGTCTTATAGAGTCATTAGATTACATTGTCCAATTCTAATTTTTAAGGAATTATTTTCTTCAGTAACTTTTGTACTTCCTTTTTCATTTTGCCAATCCTTCTTTTAAAGGAATTGTTTTCTTTAGTAGATTTCTTCTCCCCCCCTCCAATTTAGACAATTCTATTTTTAAGGAGTTGTTTTCTTCAATTTTTGTGCTTTCTTTTCCAAGCTGCTGACTCTTTTTTTTTTTTAATAATTCCCTTACATAACTCTCCTAGTTTTTCTTCTACCTCTCTTACTTGATTTTTAAAATCCTTTTAGAGCTCTTCCAAGAGGACTTTTTGCACTTCAGCCCAATTCATAAATTCATATTCCCCTTTAAGACTTTGCATATAGGCATTTTGACATTGTTGAGCTCTTCTGAGTTTGTGTTTTGATCTTCCCTGTTGCCATGGTAGCTTTCTATGGTCAGGACTCTTTTTTGGATTTTTGTTCATTTTTAAAAGGTGAGTTCTGCTTTTGGGGTACTGGGGGCCAGGGATCTGGCCACTGGCTATGTGCTCTAGGGCCTCTGGGGCTAACAGATTGCTCATCTGCACTATGGTGGCCTAGCTTAGTCATGACTATTGTGCCCTAGGTTCCAGGGCTGGAAGTTTGTTTGCTGCACTGGGGCTAGGCCTCACAGCTGACCTGCTGTACTACTATCCTGCTGAGCCAGAACTATAGAGTATCAGTTGTTGATCTGTCCTGTGTCTAAGAGCCTCCCACTGTCTTGCCTGGACACCACCTGAACTGGGCTGCATTCCTCTTTTACCCAAATGAGACAGACCTTTCCTGAAGTCCTTCTAAGATATCTTGGGCTGGAAAATTGTTTCACTCCATCTTCACTCCATCAGGCAACTTACTGGCTTCTATTCACTATCTTGGTTCCCAAAGTTGTCCTTTTCTAGGAATAACAAAGAGCATAAAAATAGTAGTGCTATGGTGCTTCAAGGTTTGCCAAGCATTTGACATCCATTATATTATTTGAACACTAACATATAAGGGCTGTCTGATCCCTTAACATCTCTCACCCACTGTGTCTTTCCAAATAACTGGTGCAATATATTCAGGGATGACCCTTTGGAAGCTATGACTTGTTCTGAATCTAATTGCTCCACACTTAATACAGGACAGCAGCTGCATAAATGATTCATACTAGGGAATCACTTCACACCACATAAATTAATGAGGTGAGAATGAGATGGCTGACAATATTTTCTATTTTATCCTTTATTAGGACATACAAGTTTAGTGAATGAGAAGTTCTATCCCCTTAAGCATGGCTAAGAAAACTCTTGGACTGTCTAACCTACAAGTCCCATTTCCAAGATTCAACTACTGAGTCATGCCAGAGTTATGGATAACATCATGTTTATCAACAGGGCTGTTATAAAATTTGTTGTAGAGGACAAAGGGAGAAGTGGTTCAGCTGTGGCTATCTTTTTGGAATTCAACTAGTTCAACCCAACCCAATCCAATCAGAATGTATTAAGGACCAGTTATGTACCAGGCACTATACTAGGAACTAGGAAACAAAGAAAAAAGTTTACACATGAAATGGTGAACTGAAAGTACTGGAAAGACTTGTAAAATTGATCGTGTTCAAACCCTTTTGTGTTGGCTTTGGTTCTTTCACTTTCCTTTTGAAGAGAATGAAATGGGAGAAGAATTCTTATCATCCCTAGCACTGGATTTATATTCAGAGAACCTGGGTTCAAATCCCACTAGGAGAATGCATTCTTCTCTCCACATTCCTGACAAACCTGAGATTTGTCACTGCTCCAGGTCCTATGTGTCTGGAGAAAGGAGGCCCTGGTAAGTCACTCACACTTCAATATGAACTTTTAGCTTAATGTGTAACCCTCCCAGGACTCTTATCTTTGGTCAAGTTACCTACTCTTCTCCCCTTTAAGCACTCTTTACAACACACAGAGATGCTCGATAATTACTGGACTCCCAAAGCTCTCACAAAATCCACTGTTCAAAGGCTGGATAGGAGGATGACAGCCAACAATTCTAGATAGCTACTCCTTTTCCACCAAATCCACACTGTCTGAATAACTTATGGTAACAGAAAATGGAATGAAGTTCCTGATCTCCTGCCACCTCAATGTCCCTACAGGTAGGCTGCCATATGGATGACCCTCTTCTTTCTACAAGCGTGCAACATACCTGCACTTTGAAACTTGGAGTTACTCCCAAGGACTTCACCATCAAAAAAGAAATCTCCCTTTGGCATCGTTATCATGGTAATTAGCATATATCTGTTAAACTTCTGCATGAAATTCCTATGATTAATGTCTATATCTTTTCCTCTATCCATTTTCTATTTTTTAGCATCAAGAATTTGATTAAATAAACCAAGATGGAGGTGATTTAAGTATATACATGATTTTTTTCCTTTTAAATTCTTTATCCTAATGTTGAATAAATTTCTATCATTGTTCTAAATCAATGTTCTGATTACACAGACAGCTGATAAGGAAATGATTCCCACATGAGTAACAAGTCCCTGCCTGTCTGTTAAAATATAATCAATTTCTTTTTTCTTTTTTTTTTTGGTGAAATTATTTGGGACTCATTTTTTCTTAGACAAAGTATTCATGATATATAGCCATGATGTTTTGTGGCATCTAAAAGTCTTTAGTCTCACTCATTCCTTACTTCTGAACCAAAATATTTCAACATATTTTCTACCATTCTCACTTATCCCCACCTTTGTATCAAAGTCCTTCTCTATCAATGTATATATTGATTTAATTTGGAGAGTCTTAACTAATTTCTCTACTACTTCATTCTCTACAGCAGATGGTGATGCAGAAGCTGCAATTAGGAGGTCTTTTTCACAAATACTCATCATGAATACTGAAATATGAGATGACCAAATGGCCCATGAAATGATGCTTATTGTTGCTTTTACATACAAAATCAAACCATTTGATCAATTTCTTTATTTGCTTCTACCAGGAGAATTCATGAGCCATCCTTCCATTTGGCAGCAGCTTCGTTGTTCTCTGGTTCTGTTTATAGTGAGCACGTCAAGAATGCTAGGATTCAGTTCCTCTACTAATATACCACCCATTGGTCACCTGACGAAGATTTCCCCTTTTCAAGGCTCACAGTAAAGTTAAAGTTTGTAGATGGTTTAAACTGTGGGTGATTTTTAGCACCCTCTGTCTCCTTGTATGCTATTCTACCACCATCACCATAAGGGCCATAGGACCAAGGACCATTTTGTATTGATCTTTGTTCATAAGTCACTATGGATAAAGAATTCATCCCAAAACAGCCAGTCTACTAGGCAAGATCCTTCCTGCAATAAACTTGGCTGGTCTTTAGAAAACAGACACAATACATCACCAGGGCCACACTTGTACTATTTCCAGACTGGTAGAATATGCCATAGCATGTGCATTGATGGCAAAGTCTTTGGGAACCTGATATCACCTCTATTGCCACCATTTGGAAGTAGAAGAGGACTTTGTGTGGTGTATTTAAGACCTGATTCAGTTCCCTCTTTTCCCCTAAGTATTCTGTATCACTAATGTCTTTGCTTTTGGATGTATGGTCATCTAGTTAACATGATAATACCACTGACCTGAGTGTAGCTGAAGAGGGACTACACTGAAGGGTCTGAGGTGCTACCATAAGAACTTCTATTTCAAAGGTGTTTTATAATTTATAACAAGCTTTAATCACAAGGGCAAGGACTAGATTTCTGAGATCTCTTTTTGCTCTAAAGATAGAATACATGAATAACCTTATTAGAGAGTATTTCCCCCTATTTTACATATGAGAAAACTAAGGCTCCCAGAAGAGAGTTTGCTTGCCCTTACCCACCCAGAATGCATGTATCAGAGGTGGTATTTAAGCTCCAGTTTTTTTTGACTCCAGGCCTGACATCCTCACCGTTAAACCATAATACAAGACAAGCTGCCTGAGACTAAGTTTGCAATCCATACAGGGGAACAGAGCTCTTCTATGGGTAAAACTAACTAGTCTGTATGGAAACTGAACACTCCGCTACGGGATCTTCAGAAAAGCCCATTCCATTTGCTATTCTCTGGCCCCAAATCTTCTCTTAACCTGCCTCTGAGAGTCACTCAGTGGTTTGAGGTAACTTGGTCAAAAACTCAGTAAACAGCCTAGAGACGCAAATTCTTTCCACCTCAAGTGTCATTCTGAATTGGTCCCTCAGGATTATCTGCTATCCAGGCCAAGATGGATTGCTGCCACAAACAAAATCAGTCCTGTCTTGCCTCCACAGTGTGAGTCAAGAAAAATGAATGTCTCCTCCTTTCGTCTGGGGCTCTCTGATTGCTGAACAGATGTCCTAATCAAAATGACTCCTTAGGTGCTGGACAGTGACAACTATCTGGTTACAGATGTAAAACCCTACTGGGCCAAACAAGGCTTTCTAAATATGAAAAAGCTGCCAAACATGTGAAAAACTGTGTGTGAAAAGGTGATTTTCTATTTTCACACAAGGTGAACACCTAGTCCCCTGACATGAAATAGCTCATTAGGTTTGCAGATTGGACAATCATTCCAGCCAAAGCTGTTCCCCATCCTGTCCGCTTACACAGGCTATGCCCCTGTTCCCAGAATGCACTCTCTCTTCATCACTACAGACTGAAATCCTTCTTTTCATTCCAGGCCTTTACTAGCATGGGGCAAAAAGAACTTTGCCCCAGGCCACTGACAATTATAGAGGCAGGATTTTGAGATGGTGGCACTTTCTCCACAGAAGGGCACACTTCCTCTCACTGGTACCTGCTGCCCCTGTGTATTACTATGTGTGCGCTACCCTACAGTGTAACTGCTCCCAGAAGCCATCCTTCTCCATGTGACCATACCCTTGGCTCAACTGTCCTCTGAATCATTGCTGCCCTCATCACCTCCAAAGTTCTTGACTCATGTGAAAGACTTCCTAGTTAGAACTGTGGAGAGCACCTTCCTGTAAAGCTCTCCTTCATCCCCCAGCTCATTCCAAGATCTCCTTCTTAGCTTTTCCTAGAGCTCCTCACCTCTCCTTTGCCCTAAAGATATTTAACCTTGTATCATACTTCTTGGTCTGCTGATTGAATGTTCCCTAGCAGAATGGAAATTCCATGAGGTCAGGCGCTAGGTAATTTCTCATCTCTGCATTCCTAAAGCTGAGAACAGTGCTTTGCATGTAAAAAAATGTCTGAAAAGCATTTGATGAATTGAATTAAACAAAGAAAAAAGCTTTTAAGGGCAAGCTTGATGCTCTCAGAGGTTTCCCTTTATCTTCCACAGGACTCTTTGACCCCAATTTGCAATTCCAGGCTGGAGTGGAAGCTCTTATTCCTTCCCTAGTTATCATGTAGAAAAAAATAAGAACCAGGGGTATCAGAGAATGACCCTCTCAGACAGGAGAACAAGCTTGCTCTATTCTGATGAGGCAGGTTAAATCAGTGGCAGCTGCTCCTCAGGAAAGGACCAGTTCTGGGTAGTTCCCTGATCCCCCTTCCACTACTCAGAGACAGACATGGACTAATGGGTCTTTTCAGAAGGATGACCCTTCTCCCAGAGACACCCAAATACAATATAGCTCTTTAGATCCAAAATGAATGGGCAACCTCCAAGGGAGACATGCTAACTTAAACACATAGGGGGCAGTGGTTATCCTAATGTGGTGGGAGATAAGCTGACTAGTTAATATGACCTTGCAAGGATCTGGCTTGTGTAATCCAACATGTTTAATTAAATAATAACCTGTCTTTGTGGAAGCAGAAACAAAGCAACCAGACCAGGTCACTAGTGGCAGGGACTTCCTGGCATCCCAGTGGCATACATGCAGCCTTCTTCCCTTCCCCTATGCTACATCTGGGGTATACAAAGAAAAAAAGCAAAATCAGTCCCTACCCTTGAAAAGGTTCTATTTTAATTTTCACATTTTTTGGTGTAGTAATTATCTTTCATATACCTTTATATCCCACTAACAATCTAGTGAAGTGTCTTGCACAGATTAGACGCTTAAATGTTTGATGAATTAATACATGAAAAAATGAAGATTTCATTGGAGTCCCTCTTGCCCAAATGGACCTTTCCAGTCTTATGCCATACTGCAATCTGCATAACATCAGCCAAAATGGCCCACAGGCCACCACCCATATAGGCCTTACCTAAAGCCTCAAAAGGCTTTACCGTTGTGATGTCCTATGCCCTTTGTCTCTCCTTGAAGGCTCTGTCCAAATGCTATTTCCTCCGCAAAGCTTGCCAATATCCCTTCAGCCCAAAGGAACTGACATAGTAGTCTACTTGTTGGGGACCAAACCTGTGATTTCACTGGTACATAGAGCTCCCAGTAAGACAATTCCTTCTACCAATGCAGATTGGCATCTGCTCTTCCACTGAGGGTCAGAGAGAACTGCCAAGAACAAGTACTGAAGTGACTACCCTGTGTCACACAACAAATGTCCCGAGTGGAACTTGAACCCAGATTTGTCTGGTTCAAAGGCCAGCCAGCTCTGTCCATTCTGCCACTGCCTGACCTCTCTAGTCTACATAGACTATGCTGGCTCAGAATTTAGGGACTATGAAAAACTGCAGCTTTCTAGAAACTTCAAGGAGCTGTTCTCTGCCCTGGGGCCAGAAAGGAATCAAGAGACTTGGGAAGAACATACAATACAAAGGAAGAAACTGAGTCTCAGAAAGAGGTAGTGACTTGCCCAGGGCCATCTAAGTAGTTAGCAATGGAGCCAGAATTTGAACTCAGGTCTTCTGGCTCCAGACCACACATATCAGGGCATACTGTCTCCTGCTCTTTCTCCTCAACTGGCTGTACTGGACAATTTGCCAATGTGGAAAAGGGCTTCTCACACCCTGCCCAATTTGTCTTTTTCCTCAGTTTAAAGCAAAATAATTTTCAAATGTGCAATCAGTCCTCAGGGCAGCTAGGTGGTGCAGTAGACAGAATACTGGACC
The DNA here is from genome assembly GCA_023548195.1 of Bettongia penicillata ogilbyi. Taxonomy (NCBI): domain Eukaryota; kingdom Metazoa; phylum Chordata; class Mammalia; order Diprotodontia; family Potoroidae; genus Bettongia; species Bettongia penicillata. The sequence goes on along the minus strand of JAJHZJ010000104.1, from coordinate 11,703,430 downwards.
TGGAGTCAGGAAGACCTGAGTTCAAATCCAGCCTCAGACACTTACTAGCTGTATGATCCTGGGCAAGTCACTTCACCTTGTTTGTCTCAGTTTCCTCATCTGTAAAATGAACTGGAGAAGGAAATGGCAAACCACTCTAATATCTTTGGCCCAATTGGGTCATAAGAAATCGGACCCACTGCAACAACAACAAAATACTTTGTTAAGGGCAGTTGGGTGATGTAGTGGATAGAATGCCAGGCCTAGAGTCAGGAGGACTCATCTTCCTGAGCTCAAATCTGGCCTCAGACACTTGCTAGCTGTGTGACCCTGGGCAAGTCACTTAACCCTATTTGCTTCGGTTTCCTTATCTGTCAGATGAACAGGAGAAGGAAATGGCAAACCACTCCAGTATCTTTGCCAAGACAACTCTGAACGGGGTCACAAAGAGTTGGACATGACTGAAATGACTGAACATCAATCAGTCCTCATACACAGTACCCACACAAACTAATTGCGGAGATGAGAGAAGTCGTGCATGAAACCCATGTTGCCTCTGTGGCTTTTCCAAAAGCACGACACAGTCTTTATAGAGGAAAATTACTGTCCCTGTAAGATTCCTGCCTCAGCAGTCAATGTGAAAGGCTGCAAACAACTGCTCTGTAGGCTCCCGGGACACTCCATGCTTTTGCTCACCATTATGGATGGGACTGTACAAGAACTTCCCCCCACCTCCCCAATCCTGACTCTACCAAAAGCTGGCCCCACCATCTGGATTTGATCTGCAGCGAATTAGCCACTGAGGGGAAGCAGAGTAAGATGAATGCCAGAAGGCCACCGCTTACAAACCTCTGGCAGTCCTTGCCAGCAAAGATTTGTGACCCCAAGATTTTCCTGCCATTATGAAGCAAGGGCCAGCCCAAATCTCTTCCCAACAGAGGAAGTGCAGGCTATAGGTTGTTCAAAGCACTTTCCCATGTCCTCTGGCTCCAGATGGGTGGGGCTGATTCTAAGAGAGGAGGGAATTCTCACTGAAATCTCAAGGATATAAACACCTGTAGGGAAAATTGGGCTGTGGGAACAAGGGGAGATGGGTTCTGTTTCCATATTACTGATTATAAGTGTACCTTGCTTAATACTGCTTATCGGTTTGAGGGAAAACTTCAGTTTTAAAGGAAAGGACATTACAAGGGGAAGCAAGTAAAATGGGGACAATGCTTTCAAAGTGCAAGGAACTGAAAGGTCATTCTGATGGGAGGTGCTACTTCATGGTGGGGATTGGTTATGAAGTATTAATACTATTCTAGCAAAACCTCATACAGGGTAGGCCATACAGTTCACAGTAATCTCAGTCAAATGACAGATCCTTCTCTTTCCACTCACTATCACTGATCACAAGTGAAATCTCAGAATTATGGATTCCATCTAGTCCAAAGCAAAAACCGTAAAAGTCTATAACTGCTGGACTTCCTTTGAGAAGAAAAAAAAGGGCAGTAAGGAAGGTGTTCTCAGAAAGGACATTGGCCTTGGAGGCAGTGAGCCCTGGGTTCAAATGTTGGCTCTGATACTGATGAGAAGACTACGGCCAAGTAAAATCTCCCAATTTTCCTCATCGGTTAAATATGGATGATAATTCTTACACAAACAAGGTTGTTGTGGGGAAAATGCTTTTTTAACATTTAAGATTTATAGAAATATGAGATATTATTGTTGCTACCTACCTCACAAGGTTAATGTAGGGGGAAAAATGCATAAGCTAAAATGTGATGTATCAGTCAATGAGCATTATTAAACAATTATATTTCAGGTAATGTGATAAGTTAGTAATACAAGGAAAAGGGGGAGAAAAATTCTTGCCTTCAATTCTTGCCTACATCCTAAATGGAGAGGCAGTATGTACATAAATCAGTATATACAGAATACATACAGAACAGATGGAATGAATTCCTTGAGAAAACAGGTCAGGGGACTGGGAAAGTTCTCCTAGACAACATGGGGAAGGGCCTAGGATGAGCTGCATAGTATACTATATATATACATATATATAGTATATTATATTTTTATGAACAATAGAAGGATGGCCTCTAAGTTAGAAAGTCTTGGTTTCGAGTTTGACCTTTGTTATATATTGGCTGTTTGACTCTGGGCAAGTTCTTTACCTTATTGGTGCCCCCAGGAAGCTCTCAGGCTAGAAATTGCAGAATAGTTGCTGTCCACAATGAGGGAAGGAACTTTTCACTGGGAACTTCGTTTGTTGATAAAATCATATGTCCAGTCTGGGAAGAAAAAGTGTTAGACAAATGTAAACCTTTCCTATGTTTTGAGGAAAACATTGGTTGATGGAGTAGGGACAAGAAGGAAGGTCAGTTCCTTTTAACTTCAAAGAAACCAGAATGAACATAAACTAGACAAATCAATCAAGGCAAGCAGGGTACAATGAAAATATTAGCAGACACAGTTGGAGATCTGAGTTCTGCTATTAACTGTAACCATGACCTTGAACTAGTTCTTTTCCCTCTCTGAGCCTCAGTTGTCCCCTCTGTAAAATGAAAGGCTTGGACGAGATAATTTCCAAGGTCCCTTCCAATGCTGGCAGCCTGTGCACATATTTCCTCAGCTTATCTCTGTTACTTGCTGGCAAGGCATGTAGAAAAATGACATTTTTGTTATATCACTGAGGCTGTTGGGCTTTGAAGGGATTTATGTGACACTTTTCCTAGTACCCTGTTTGATTAACATATGTCCTCTAGTAAAACATCAGACAAGAAAGTCCATGAGTCATCTGGGTGAAGGCCGGGGCCCAGGCAAACTCTGGTGTGGTCTTAGGGACCTGCTTTTCAAGGTGCCAGGGAGCTAGCTAATCTGATTGGTGCAGTCAGTTAATGGATCATAATGAAGTGGCCTTGCTGATTTCCCAGAGGTCTTCCAGAAACACAGTATCTCAGCTGAAAGGACTGGCTAAATGAGGGAAATAGCAGTCCCTATGGAAGGCCAAAGCGGATGAGGGGAGAGGGAGGAGAAGATTAGGGGCAGTCTTCTTCCATGACCCCTCAAATCACATTCTACAAACAACTGCCTAATCTCCCTCCAAAGTAGGTTAGCCATGAAAAAAGATTTTGGCAAAGACTACCCCTTAATGGATAGGAGGAAGTTAAACGGAACAGTGAGGAAGTTAAACTTAGGGTCGACACAGTGGAACAATAAATAAGGAATGAAAATAGGAAAGCCCTTTAAGGTTTATAAATTGTCTTAACTACCTTTCTGTCTTTGAGACTAGCAACATCATTCGAGTTCCGTTTCAGGCAGGATCATAAAATCATAACTCGAGAGCTGGAAGGGTCTTTCAAAGTCATCTACTCCAACCCCCTCATTTTACAGAAGTAGAAACTGAGGCCCAGAGATGGCAAATATTTTGACCAAGGTCAAAGATTCATAGATTTAGAGCTGCAAGAGGCTTTGTTACAGAGGAAAAAACTGAAACTCAGAGAAGACTTGTCCAAAGTCATAGAGGGAATAAGTGGCCAGGCTAGAACTTGAATCCAAGGAGCTCTGATTCTAGATCTAGTCCTCTTTCTACTGTGTTATGCTTGTCTCCCTTTTCCAGTGTCTCTTCCCCACCACAAACCTGCAAGGGTTAGTAGGACAAAGATTATCTTCCCCATTTTACAGATGAGGAAACAGGCACAGAGCAATTGTGTTTCTTGCCAAGGTCACTAGTAAGTGACAGAGCCTAAGTCTTCCAAAGCCAAATCTGGGGCACTTTGTAATACATCCCTGGGTTTGAGTCTCAGCTGCCTGACTAGTTTGCCCTGTAACACTTTGAACTTCAAACTGGAAATGATAATCCTGGCACTCTCTTCCTCCAGGGGTTATTGTAGGGGGAAAGCTTTGTAGATCGTAAACCTCCAGCCTTATAGCACTGGAGAAATGTGTTCTTGTTTTCTATTACTGGAAGGGGAGAAAGAATGAGACTCCATGACCCTGAAGCCCAGAGAAAGCTTCGAGAAAGGAAGACGATCATTAGCTGATCCAGGAAGGAAGAGAAAGATTTGAAAATAAGTGACCAGAAAGATTTAAGAGACCATACACCCCTTCACCTTGGGGTGGGGAAACTAGAAGGAGCATGACAGTGGGTAAAGAATGTAAAATGGAGTCAAATGACTTGGATTTGAGTTCCAGTTCTGCTACTGAGCCTTGAAGAAAAGGAAGATTGCAACAAGGGGTGATTTTACAGCTGGGGATCCCATGGTGAAAAGATCTCAGGGACTAGTAATGCTTCTTGAGCTGTCTAGGGGCAGGCACTGAAGCTCCACTGCCCTTAGGACTCATACCTGAGTCCTGGTTTCTAAGGCAGTCCCTAGATTCAAATTCCAGCTCTACCACTTATTACCTATGTAACCTTGGGCAAGATATTTGCCCTCACTGTGCCTCAGTTTCCTGATGTGTAAAATGAAGAGGTTGGACTAGATGGCCTTCAAATTCCCCCTCCAGCCTGAATCTATAGTCCTCTGGCCCTATGACTTAAGTTAGGGCATTTTCTTTTCTTCTCTGGGCCTCAATTTTTTACCATCTGTAAAATGAGGGAGACTGGACAAGATGACCTCCTAAAAGTGCCTTCTAGCTTTAAAACTAAGACCCAATGAGGTCCCGGGAGGGGAAGGAATTCAACTTACCCAAGGTCACAGAGCGGTAAGTATTGGCTGACTAGGACGTGAGCTAGGGCCTGCTCACTTCCAGCTCAATGTTCCTCCAATTAGACCACACAATTTTGTAACTTAGGGAGTTAGGACTGGAAGGATAAAGTCAGAGGTTATCTGGAATTCCTATATATTTTGGTTAGTGGTATATGTTGTGTAAGTTGGCAAACCTACTCTTGCACAGGCACACCACACACACCCTGACTATGGGTTCTGGGAGTGCCTCTTGGGGAACTGACCAAGGTTGAGGCTCATTTCTTTTGTAGGGGTGATTTATTGGGGGAAAAAAAAAGCCAAGCAACTGGAGACAAGCTGACATGGAATCAGAGACGTGCATCCGCAGTGTACCCTGGATGTCAGAGAAGGAAGCAGGACAGATCAGGGGCCTGGTGGCAGGGGGCCAGTGGTCCATGTCTACTGAAGTCAGGGAAGTGCACCAGACCTCCCCCCAGTCCCTCCAGGAACAATGGGACAACCTGGCCAGATGACATGCTTCAATTACTTTCCAAAGGGGCCCCAGGCCAAACAGGCTTTTTAATTTCCAGATGCTTTTTTAATTACAATAAAAGGCCACACTGTAACCTGGCTTTGAACGGACACCGTTTGTGCGTGTGTGTGCGTGCGTGTGTGTGTGTGTGTTAACCACAAAAGCTGTACAGTTACTTTTTGCTGAGAAGCTGAAAAATGCTCCAATAACGAAATACCAATGTTCCTCATGTTGCAGAAAGGGGCATGAAAAGGTGAAGCAATTTGGCGAAGGTTGCTTGCTGGAGAAAGAACTCTCTGTCCCTGCCTCATCTGCTAGAACAGAGTCCACCTTGGAGGCCTGATGCTTAATGGCAATGGGTGATAAGAGAACGTCCGGACAGATTTGGAGGGCCAGCTGGAGCTGAGAGCCAAGCCCATCTGGAGAGTCCAGACCCCCAAAATGGATGGGCCTGGTGCTCCTTATCAATGCCGTCCATCTACCCAGGGGGAATCCACACGGCTGTTAAACCCTCTGTCTCATCTCTGCCTGTGGCAGTGGTGGCATAAACACAATTGGAGACCAGCAGAAAGGTATCATGTGCCTTCGGATCTGGTCCAGGACTCATGGAGCTCTCTTTTGGTCCGTGAGGGGCCAAGCAAATGATTCACGGCCTGGGGTAAGTCAGTCTTTTTCAGGTAGCACAACTAAGCCAGCTACAAAGACTGGCAGGGAAGGGCTTGACCTATGAGCTCAGCTAAGTAGGTCTCAGGATCACGGTAGCTGGAAGAAACTTTAGAAGCCATATTAGTTCAATACCACATTTTATAGATGAAAAAAAAAAAACAAAGTTCTAGAGCTGGGACTTCAGAGGCCAACTATAGCAGTGCCTTCATTTTACAGATAAGAAAACTGAGGTCCAAGGAGGTGACACAGACAGTAGGGTTCAGAGGCAAGATTTGAAACCAGGTCCTCTGATACCAGAACCAATGAAGGTCATTTCCATTGTGCCAAGCTGCCTCTTTGTTGGCCTATCAATATGCATTTATAAAGTGACCGCTATGTGCTAAGCCCTGTGCTAGGTTCTGGGGATAGAAGTACAAAGAATGAAACAATTCTTAATTTCAAATGGATTTAAGCATATACAGCATGAATATAAGGCAGCTAGATAGCACAATGGATAGAGCACTGGGCCTGGAGTCAGGAAGACTTCTCTTCCTAAGCTCAAATCCAGTCTCAGTCATTAACTAGCTGTGTGATCCTGGGCAAGTCACATCACTCTGGTTGCCTTAGTTTCCTCATCTGTCAAATGAGCTGGAGAAGACAAACCAGTCCGGTATCTTTTCCAAGAAAACCCCAAATGGGGTCACGAAGAGTCAGACACAACTGAAAAGTGACTGAACAACAGCATGAGGGCAGTGAAAGTTGTTTTTTTTACTTTATCTTTGTATCTCCAGTACCTTGCACATAATAAGCTTCCAAAAAATGCTCTTTGGATTGGATGGCATTAAGTAAAGGGATTATCATTCCCATTTGACAGATGAAGCAAATGAACTCCAAACACATTAAGTAGAACCCATGGTCATTATTGGCAAGAATGTGGAACATATTGAACAGAAATGGAGATTATCTAGTCTAGTAGTGTCAAATTCTAATTGAAATGGATCCCTGTAGGCAGCATATTGACTTAGAAGATCACAAATTAACATTTTTGATATTGTGTTTTATTTTTATTTCTTATGTTCAGCATTTCCCAGTCACATTTTCGTCTGGTTTGGTGTGCTCTTTTCAGGCTGAAATCTGTTGATTTGGACACTTTTAATCCGGTCCAACCCCTTTATCATATAAATGGGGAAACTCCTGATTTAGACTATTATTGCAAAAGCTTCCTCATGGGTCTCCCTATCTCAATTCTTTCTCTTTCCAATCCATCCTTCATTCAGCTGCCAAAGTGATTTTCCTAAAGCTCAAGGGTGACCATGTCACCTCCCTGCTCAAAAAACCCTGGTGGCTCCCTATTACCTCCAGAATCAGATATGAATCAGATATAAAATCTGCTGAAAATTTCAGGTTCTTCACAACCTGGCCCTATTCTACCTTTCCAATCTTCCAGAACTTGTTCATCATTTCCCATTATTTATCTCAAAGAAGATGATTCTTAAATATACTTACCTATACCTATATACCTAACCTCTCTCCGGAGCTGTGGTCTTGCATCTCTACCTACTTATTGAACATTTCAAACTGGAGGTCCCAGAGACATCTGAAACTCAACATAACCCAAACTAAATTCATTATGTTTTCTCCCAAACCCTGCTTCCTTACAAACTTCCCTACCATTGTTAAGAGTACCACCATCCTCCTTGGCTTGAAATCTGAGTGTCATCTGTGACTGTTGATTCTCTCTAAACTCCCATCTCCAATCTATTGCCAAGTGTTATTGATTCTATTTTCACAATTCAAGCCCTTCTCTCCTCTAACACTGCTATCTCCCTAGTGCAGGCCCTCATCACTTCTAGCCTGGACCACTGCCAAACCTTCTCATTGGTCTCCCTGCCTCAAGTCTCTCCCTACTCTAATTTATCCCTCATTTAGCTATCTTAGGAAGTGAGCTCACTCCTCTACTCAATGAACTCCCAGGTCTCCCAATTGTTTCCAGGATCAAATATCAAATCTCCTGTTTGGCATTCAAAGTCCTTCATAAATGGACCCCCTCCTACCTTTTCAGTCTTCTTGTATCTTACCTCCACACATTCTATGATTCAGTGACACTGACCTCCTTCCTGGTCGTCTCAGCTCCTTCCATTTACCTTGGCTGTCCCCCAAAGCCTGAAATGATCTCCATCCTCATCTCTGCCTCCTACCTTCCCTGGTTTCCTTCAAGTCTGAACCAAAACCCAACTTTCTACAAGAAGCTTTTTCTGGTCCCACTGAGTGCTGGTTCCTTCTCTTGGAGACTACCTCTAATTTATCCTGAGTGCATCTTGTATATACATCATTGTTTGCATGGTGTAGCACCAATCAGATGGAGAGAGCTCCTTGAGGCAAGGACTGTTTTGGACTTTCTTTGGATCCCTAGAGCTGACTTGCACAGCATATAGCACACAGCAGGCATTCACCAAATGCTTGTGGGTTGGACTCCCTTCCACAAAGTTTCAAGTCCAGCTACACTGAGCTATTCATTCCCTCTCACTCACAACACTTCCATCTCCATGTCCTTGTAATGGCTATCCTCTACAACTAGAATGCTCTCCCTCCCCACCCCCACCTCCAGGCTTCACTGTATTCCTTCAACACTCAGTTCAAATCTGACCTACAGGAGTCCTATCTTCATCCTGCCCCAACCTTCTCCTCCAAAATGACTTGCCATCCACTCTGTATGTATCTCATGTATGACATTACTATTTATGTACATTTTGTCTCCCTCATTATAATGTAAGTTCCTTGAGGAGAGGAAATGTTTTTGCCCTTTTCTGTACCTCCCACCTCTTAGGGAGTGCTTGATAAATGTTTATTGACTGATTAGAAAAATCTGACTCCCAGTTAATTCCTAACACTCCATTACCAGAAAATCTTTTCCTTGTGATTAGTTGACTAGGACTCTGGACAAAGAGAGAGGATAGGAAGTGAGCATAGTGCCTGACACAAAGTAAATGATTGATGACTAATAACTGACTTTTGAACCTTTTTTAGCGTGTGTGTGTGTGTGTGTGTGTGTGTGTGTGTACGTACATGTGCATGCTCAAGCACAGATGGGTGGGAGGGGGAGGTAGGAAGTTTTATAAGTTCTTAATATCAAGTCAGAATTGGAAAGGACCTCACAGATTGTCTGTTTCAAACCCTCCCTCCCTTTTCTTTTATACTTAGGCAAAACTGAGGCCTAGAAAGCGGAAGTGACCTGCCCAAAGTGCTACTAATAGACAATAGATGTCAATTCAATAATGATTGTTTTCAGAACCCAAGTGTTGTGGTCTAGGCTTGCTGGGAACTGGTGAAATTCAAGGGCAAAAGGCCTGGGTCTGCCTTGAAAGAATTCCACTGAAGCCTTCTTTCAGTCAGAGACAAAGTCTATTAAAATACCGGCTGGGGTGGGCAAGATTCCTAATGAATCTGCAGTATTGGTCGATTTTAAGAATCTGAGCAATTTAATAAGGGGGTGAGATGGACCTTTTACACAAAAAGAATATGGGAAGATTTGGATGTGATCTAGGAGTGGTCAATAGCCTGGGGTGATCTGGAGGTATGACAAGGAAAGGCTGGGCTGGGTCAGGGGTAGCAGAGAATGAAGGGGTGGGGGTGGGGGGCCACAATGAAAGGACAGTTGAAAAGATTATTGACTGGGATGGGCGATACCTCAGGTGAAAGCCAGAGACTTGGCCAGGTGGGAAAGTTCAGGGGCTGTGTTGAAAGTTCAAGGGGGAAGGGGAGAGGTCCAGAGCCCATACAAGTCATTAGTATATCTTCAAAACCATGTACCTCAAAGGTGGAAAGGAAGGGACCTTTAGCAGATCATACTGTCTGTCACTCTCTCCGCCTTCAGTCATCCTCTTAGTTGTTATCACCCTTTCACTCATTCCCGCATTATCATGTATATATTTCTGTCTGGTGGTTGCACCTCCAATAGAATGTAAACTCCCTGTGTCCCTTAAGTCCTTAAGGCTTTCGCTGTACCTAGTGCAAAGTAGGTGCTTGACAAATGCTTATTCTATTAGATCAGATCAGGTAAGGACCCACGATTCAAAACTAGCTCTGACTCCAGCCCAATAGCATTTTGACTGCATTGAGATGTCTCTCATTTCCTCTGTGCCAGCTCCCATCTCTTCTTGAAAGGTGCTACAGGGTGACGGGGCTCTATTTTGGACTGGAAAGGAGCATGTTGGACAAAAAGCCAGAAAGAGGATGGACATGAAACTCCAGAAGGAAATCATTTTTCTGTCTCCTTAATGGTCATGAATAGTTTCTTCCCCAACCTTGACATCAGTCAACCCAGTGTTATTTTCTCTGTTGGTTTTCTCCAATGCCAAATAACCCAATGTGCAGAGGCCACAAAAATTTGTAGGTCACAGCCCATGGGATCTGGGTTGCAGGATCAACACTGTAGAACACTAAATTTATTTTGATTCAGGCTCTTCCCACTTTGGATTTTCTTTCTTTTAGTAGTCTGGAGGAACTATTCTTGTTTCCAAACTCAGAAAGAATGAGAACTGCTCTCCCTTTTTTTTTTCAAACAGCTCTTCTTTGGAATGACCACTTGGGTAGTGTCTCTGGGCTGATGCTTTAGGGACTAGTCTAGGTTGTTTCCTTTTACATTCTAACGTCCCAGATCAAGCTTTCTTAAAAGGTTTGAGGTATGAACTGGAAGGGGAAAAAAATGAGGTTGAACATCTAATGCCTAGAACATTTTTCCACAATCTGCATCCTCATGGTCAGAATTGCTTGAGAGGATCCATCAAGTCATGTCCCTCTGGGCAATCCTAGTGCCTTCCCACATTCATTAACCTTGTGAAATGTCACAAGGGGGCCGTATCTTGCATAGTTCCCAAGCAGGCTATTTGCCCAAGGTTGTGGTGTCCAGTGAAAGGAACTTGTGCTCAATCTCCACAGAGCATTATTGTACTCAGCCCAAACAGATGTGCAGTTTCAAAAGGGTAAGGGGGCAGTAGCCTCTAGAATTATCCAGCTGTTGGAAAATTTCCCTTCCATCTCCAGGAAAGATAGGGGCTATGTGAATATTGTTGACAATGTTACCCAGCCCAACTGAGATTAGAGGTACATATGTCCTCATTAAGTTCACAGAAGAGGGAGGGGGAGTTAGCTAACGGCATTCCAGTCAGGCCATGGGGTGTGAGTGAGGCTGCATGGCATCTTAATCCTGAACCAAGGAGCACTAGGGCATTACATTAGGAAAGTTCTGTACCTTCCTGCCAGAGATGGGGCTCAAAGGGCGTTGCTGTCCAAACTTTCCACAAATCACCCGAAAGGCTGGCACTGTCCATCAATAAACACTGTCTCTTAGAGAGCAGGAAACTAGGAAACAGCCTTCCTTTGTAGGGTAGGTCCTGAAGGAACCAAGGACAGCCAATTTTCCTCTCCCCTTATTACTCCCTTGGGATTTTTGGGTTCTATAAGCATTTCCATTTGTAAAATGTACTTTTTTAAGGTCATGAAGAAACTTTTTGAGTGATTTGGAAGGAAAATAGACTTACAGACTTCAGCAGCTGGAACAGACCTATGAGATCAACCCCCTCATTTTTCAGAGGAAGAAACTGAGGCCTAGAGAAAGGATGGGATGCACCCAAAGAATAAACAGCCAAGTTATTATCCTACCTCAGATGCTGATTTAGTTCTTTTCTCACATTCTTTTCTTGGAATTTTACTCAATTCTTTCATTTCCTCTTTTTTCATCTCCTTCTGGAGCTTCTTTTCTCCTTTTCTTTCTCCTCCTCTTCTCCTTATCTTTCCTCCTCTTCTTTTTCCTCCTTCCTCTTCTACTTCTCTTCCTCTTCATTTTTCTCCTCTCCTTTTTCTCATCCTTCTTGTCCTCTTTCTCTTTATCCTTTTTCCTCTTTCTCTTTTCTTTCTTTTCTCCTCCTCTTTCTTTTCCTTCTTTTCCCTCTTAATCCTTCTTTCTCTTCTGTCTTGTCCTCTTCCTTCTTCCCCTTTACCTCTTCATCTTTCTCTTTGTTCTCCTCCCTCATCTTCTACTTCTTTTCCTCCTCATCCTCTTTCTTCTCCTCCCTCTCCGATTTCTCTTTCTCTTTATACTTTCTCTTATCCTCCCTCCTCTTTTTCATTCTCTTTCGCCTCATTCTCTTTCTCATCTCTCTTGTCCTCTTCCTCTTAATCCTTTCTTCTCCTTCTCTTCTGTTTTTCTTTTTCTTCATCCTTCTCTTCCTCCTCCTCCTTTTCCTTCTACTTTCTTATCTTCTTTTCATCCTCCTTCCTCTCTTTCCCCTTCTCTTCCTCTTCATCCTTCTCTTTCTTCTTCTCCTATCCCTTCTACTTCTCTTCCTCCTCATCCTTTTCCCTCTTCTCCTCCTTTTTTTTACTTCTTTCTTTTCTCCTCCTCCTCCTTGTCTTTTCAAATTTCTCTTCTTCTCCTTCCCCTTAATTCTCTTCCTTCTTGTCCTCTTTCTTTTCTTCCTTCCTTTTCTAGTTATTCATTTTTCATCCTCTTTCTCTTTTTCTCATCTTTTTTGTCCTCTTCATCATTCTTTGTTCCCCTTCCCCTTCTTTTTTTTCCTCTTCATCCTTCTCTTTCTTCATCCCTCTCTCCTGCTTTTCTTCCTTTCATCCTTCTCTTTGCTTTATCAATCTCTTTCTCTTCCTCTTTTCCTTGTCCTCATTTTCTTCTTTCTCATCATTCCCTTTCTTCTCTTTCTCCTCTTTTTTCTGTTTCTAAATAAACAGGACTGCAAAATCTCAACCAGTATAATTTCAGCAAGTTCCCAAGTCTGGGTTGTTTCTCTCTCTCACCTCTCATGCTGTCAGCACCAGAAACGTGCCTCTCCGAAAGGGCAATTTCAACTTAAACAGACACGGTAGGAGAAAATCCATCTTCTAGTGACTCACAGAAATAATGGAGCCTCCTTGTCTCCCACAGTAGGTCACCAAGATTGCCTCATAACTGAGGTGAAGGAACCTCAAAAAAAAGAGGAATGTGTGGGGCTTCCAGCAGTCCTTTGTATAAATGATTATAAATCATAGTGTAGCTGCCCTATCACCACACCCTTGTGAAAAATACTAGCCTTTGGGCTCTCTTCAATTGGCATCCAACTTACCAAAGGAAACAGTAAAGTGAAACAGCCTTTTGTAAAGCAAATAACCACCTCCTAAATTGGGCTTTCCTCGAAGTTCACATGTTTTGCATATTAGTAGGTTTCTTCTTAAAGTAAAAAAAACCCTTGCATAGCAGACTGATGATGAAGTCAGAAAAAATGTGCTCTTGCCCTTCATTGGAATCACAAAATCCCACTGGTTATGGGATTATTAAAGATTTTTTTTTAATGTGTGTAAAGAGACTTAGACTAGGATATCAAGAAACCCTTGGTTCAAGTCTCAGCTTCACCACCTCCTACCAACCATGTAACTTGGGAAAAGTCACTTTGGTTCTCAGAGGCTCAGTTTCCTCATCGCTAAAATGAAGAGGTAAGTCAGTGAACAAGTAATCATTAAGTACTTATTATGTGCCAGGCACTGAGCTAAGCAGTGAAACAAAATGCAGAAGGGGAAGAAGAGAAGGATGCTTCTAGGGAAACCAAGAAATGAAAACCATGGTTCCTGCCATAAAGAAGGTCACATTCTAATGGGGGAGATAACACACAAACCACTATGAATGTACAAGATCTAGACAGTGTAAGTGGGAGATCACTGAAGCAGGAAGGCATCTATGATAAGGTCAGGAGTTAGCTACAGAGGATTTAGAAGAATGAGAGGATTGGCACCAATTGTAGACAGCTTTCCTGAGGATTTAAGCCTCAAAATGGAAGAGAGATATAAGATGGTAGCAGTGGGGACGGTGGGAACAAGTTGAGGGCTTTTTAAGGGTGGGTGAAGGGTAAGTGTGTGAGTAGACAGCAGGGAAACAGACAGTAGTAGACAGGGAGAAAATGAAGATTAATGAGAGTGGAGATGATAGAGGGGACAATCTGCTAGAGAGCAGAGGATGGAATGGATCAAGGGTCCATGTAGAGGGGGTTTGCCTTGACAAGGAGAAAAGCTATTTGTTTATATGAGACTACCGTGAATAAGGAGATAGTAGGGGAAGACATCTGAATGACATGAAAAGAAGGGGAGGAGAGGAAGTGTTTGTCAAATGGTCTCAATTTTCAGTAAGATATGAGGCCAGGTCCTCAACTGGGAAAGTTAGGGGAGAGGATTCCATGAAAGGCCTTGGAAAGGATGGAACAATTTAGGAATAGTATCCATTGTAAGTCAGTTGATTTGAGAGAGGCAAAAAGACTTCTTTGCTCCATTGAGTACCCCATTGGAATTACATAACATGAATCTGTAGTGGACCCAGTCAGTAGAATTTCCTTGTTTTCCTCAGCTCCATTCAGCAAATTAGGAGTGAAGGTAGGAATAATCCAAGGTCAGATTTGACAAAGTGAAATCAGCATAGGATGGTACAAAAAACTCTAGCGTAGAGTTGAATTCATTTACCAATAGACCAAGAGAGGAAATATATTTCAGTATAGGGGTGATGGCCTTAGAAGAAGTGAGAAATGGAAGTACTTGTAGGTCATGGTGAGAACAAGGATCAGGATTAGGAGTCATGGGGCAGAAGGAAAGATGAAATGATAAAAGATTATGATCAAATAAAGGAATTTCATGGTTGATGAATAAATCTGAAAGTGGAACACTTACCAAGATCAATGCTAAGGCTATCTGTGTATAGCTGAGGTGGAATGAAGGAGCAGACCATGAGAAAAGAGTAGACTGAGGAACTGGGGAGTATCAAGCTACTGAAAGAGTATGTATGTTTAAGTGCCCTAGTGTAACAGTAGGAACTGAAGTGGAGAGAAAAGACTGGGAGGTGAGCAATGACTTCACTGGAAAAGGAAGGAGAATTTCTTGGGTGTCAGTAATTGACAGCTACCAGAATCAACTGAGCAATAAATTTGGATTGAATGAACCTCGAGGGAGGTGGGGTTACTGAACAGAGGCAATAGGGGACAAGCAGTTTTCCGGCATACTCACTAAGACCAGGGACTTGGGGGGTATGAGTGAAAGGGCAGCCAGTGCTTGAAAGAGTAGCCAGAGATGCCATGGGGACAGGACAGAGCTAGATCTCAATCAGAACCCGAATGTAGAGGAAGGAGAAAAGGAAAAGTTTTCAGAAGAAAGCAAGTTTGTGACTGGGGAAGCCATCCAGAAAACAAAGTGATCCAGGAAGTCTATGAGATATCCCTTCCAGCTGTGACATTCCATCATGTTCCAGCTTCTAAGAGGCTATGTGGTAGAGAAGGCGGAATACTGGAGTAGGAGCCAGAAGAACAGAATTCTGCCTATAACTAGCTATATGACCTTGAAAAAGGCATTTCCCCTAAGTCTTGTAAAATGAGGGGGCTAGATGACATCTGAGGTCCCTGAGAGACCTAGAAGTTGTATTCTATGACAACTCTATTAGAAAGATTGCAGATCTCTATTTACAATGATTAATGAGAGTCACTGAGTAACAAAAGCTCTCTGCATAAGCACGATGGTACATTTTAGCTGAGAATTAACTGATGTGAGTTTTAGATGCCTCCAAATTGGTAGCCCATTGTAGGATGATCATGACCCTAGGTAACACTACTGCCCCACTCAATCAAGAGAAGAAGGTCAGACTGTCACTAAGTTGAAGAAGGACTGGAAGAGGATCCAAACATAATAAACCTTCCATGAGGTAAGCCAACCTCAAGGGTGACTTTTAATCATGTGACTTGACCGGGGAGTCCCATGACTTCTAACAAAGCCACAGCCAAGAGAAGAGCAAAAGCCCATGTGTTCTCAAAGATGCCACCATTACCAACATCCTGATAGACATTACTAGCCAACCGTTTGTAGATTCTGTGCTTAAGACCTCAGGAAGATTATAGCACAGCCTAACAAAAACCCACAGCACAAGGAAACATGGACACAAAAGGATCACCCAGTTAACCCAACTCCCCAAAACTACATGACTCTGCTTCAATAAGATCCACATACTCAGCGCTTCAGCTACAATAAAAGGGCCAGTTTAGGCAACGCTATCCCCAGGGCCTGAACACTCCCAGCTTTTCTACACTGCTTGGAGGCAGTCTCAGAGTGGGAGAGGGCTTGATACCCTCATTAAGATTATTGACTATAGTCTTTCTGTTCCTGTCTTCCTATTCTCAAAGCTCAATGATCTTGCCTCCTGGGAAACATTGGGAATGGGAAAGGGAGGTCAGTTTGAAGATGCCAGGTCAAGGTACTCAAGGAAATAAGACTTTTTTTCTGGACAAGGCTGCCTCCTAGTATGGGACAGAGAGGCCCAGAGGACAAGTTCTTGTTTAGCCAATCTAATAAGTCTTTTGCTTATGCTGTGATGTTTTTTGCTCTATGGCAAGATAGAAAGAACAGGGTTTCTTTCTAGCTATCTAACAGAACTCCATGTCCTATGAAAGTAATATGGACTCCTTTGGTATTAACAGCCCTGGCTGTATGTATAGGTGTACTCTTCTCTGTGGGATGCAAAGACCAGCAAATTTAGTAAGTACTTCAAGGATCAGGAAGCCCAACTTGAGGCAAATATGCCAGCCTCCCCCCATCCTAGCCCCAACTTCCCTTTCCTCCCCTCCCAATCCCTGTAGCTCAACATTCTTGAGGGTTGAGTTCACCAGGCCTGAGAGAGAAGCTGGCTTCCTGACTGCTAATTATTGCTGAAAGTTGCATGCTGTGGAGTCTGCAAACATTTTCTGCAAATACTGTCCCAGCCCTTGCCAAGTTATCTGGTTCAGAAGCCCAGGCCTTGGAGCGGCAAGGAGGCATTCCTCAGCCATGATGCAGTTGGTCCCCCGGTACACGTTAGAGTTCTCCACTGGAAAAGAAGCAGGGTGTAACTAAATTAAGTAACATTAGCAAGACTCAATTTCTTCAAAAGTCTCTTTAAACCTCAATTTCCTTTTCTGTAAAAATAAGTTGATTTAGACTAAGTAATCTCTAAGATTCCTTAAGTCTACATTCCAAAGTTTCCACCAACTAACTAGAAGACTTTGGGCAAGTCCCTTCCCATACCTTCCCTTCCCTGGCCTTTAGTTTTCTCCGCTATAAAATAAGAGCATTAGACTAACGATCTCTAACCTACCTCCCAACTCTAGACCCATTGAAGCGTGAGTCAGGGCTATTTCCCAAGGTGAGACAAGAAGAAGAGCAGTGTCCTGGGTGGGAGGTGTTTTCTGAACTGCTATTCAAGTGAAAGTGTGAGTTGCCAAGAGCTAATGCTCCCTCTCTCCTGTTGCCACTCAAGCAAAGTTGGTATGAAGAGATTTCCAGAGACAAACACGTTTGTTCCAGAAAAAAAAAATTGTGTTTCTCAGGGGAGAACCAAGTAACAAATGGAACAAATCTGAATTTGCTGGCCCAGCTTCACGACTACCGAACTTCCTAAAGATTGGTACAACCTTCTCCAGATCAGCTACTGGCATAAGATATGCCCAACTTCCCATACATGCCATGTGACTTAAAGGGCAAAGATCAAGTCAACATGGTATAATGGAAGGGGAAACGGAGCATGTGGGTTCACATTTCTAATCTGCCACTTCCTACCTAGGTCATAGCTCACGTCCCTTCTTTTGGCTTCAGCATCCTTATGAGAATCCTGAATGAGGGGGTGGAGAGAACACCTCTAAGGTTTCTTCTAGCCCTGAAAAGCCAAAGACCACATGCCTGAAACTCTACTATCAGCAATATACTATTTTGGCTAAAGCAATCTCTTTTCTGGAACCTCTTTTGAAATTCAATTCTTGCCCCTTGGGAGAGAATAAATCAGAATCTCTGAGATGAAATGATCTTCAGGGGCCTACTAGTCCAACTTGTATGTGAATAAGAATTCTTTCCACATGACATCCAAGAAGTGATCATCCAACTTTTATTTCAACATCTCTGGAAAGGGGTAACTCACTACCTCCCAGGCAACTGATTTCACTTTGGCACAACTCTGTTAGGCAGTAAGGTGGCCCAGAGCACACAGTACTGAACCTGAAGTCAAGAAGATCTGCATTCAAATTCAGTCTCAGATATTTGCTAGCTGTGTAACCCTGGGCATGTCACTTAACCTCTGTTTGTCTCAGTTTCCTCATCTGTAAAATGGGGATCATAATAGCACCTGCCTCCTAGGGTTGCGGTGAGGATCAGATGAGATATTTGTAAAGTGACTGCTGCAGTGTCTGGCACATAGTAAGTGCTATGTCAGTATTCTTATGATCATTGTTTCCTCACATCGAACCTCAATCTCTTTGCAAACTCTACCTACTGCTCCTAATCCTGTCAGCCAGCCCCCGTCGAATCCCTTTTCCATGGACTAACCTTTCAAGATGACTGACCTGTTCCTCTTAACTCATCTCCAGCCAAACCATCACCAATTCCTTCAGCCGATCCTGATATGGCAGGATCTTGAGGCCCTTCACCAATCTAGTTACCTAACTCATGTAACTCTTCAATTTAGTGATGTCTTTCCTAAAATGTGGTGCTGAAATAAACAAATTAGCCCAAGTGGTGTTTGACTAGTACATAGGAGAGCAGACAGGACTACCGCTTCCCGAGTTCAGCCCACTGTCTATGTCTCTCTTAAGAGAGCCTAGCACTGAGTTAGCTTTCTGGACTCCTGGATCACTCTGTTGACTCACAATGAGCCAACATTCAACTGAGAGACCCAGATCATTTTCCAAATGAATTTTTTACTAGCTGTGGAGATACAAAGGCAAAAATGAAACCATCTCTGACCCCGTAGAACTCACCTTCTGTTGCACAGAAACAACAAATGCAAAATATACACCAAGTAATTTCCAGGGGTGGGATACTAGCCTCTGCAAGGGGAGAGGGATGGGAAAGGCCTCAGGTAGGGGTTGGTACAACTGAGTCTGGAAAGGAGCTAAGGATCCGAAGAGGTTGGGGGTGCCCTTGCCGGAAATAGAGATGTTGAGAAGAGGGGTAGGTTTGGGGGGAAATGCTAGACAAGTAGAGTGACTGGAAAATCTATCGGGGATAATCATCTCTGACCTAGAATAGGACTAATCTTGAAGTGTTCACTGACCCTTCATAGCAAGAGTTCTTAAGCTGGGGTCCATGAACTTTTAAAATATTTGGATAACTACATTTCCATATTATTGGTTACCTTTGTAAAGCTATGTATCTGATTTAATGCATTTACGAAGATTCTTCTTAGAAGAGGTCCACCCATAAGTTTCACCAGACTTGTCAAAGAGATCCAAGGCACACAAGCAAGGTTAGGAACCCCTGCTTTGGAGGATCATCAATTTGGAACTGGAAGAGATCTTGTGGGTCATTTAGTCCAACCCCATCACTTCACTGATGAGGACCTGACTGCTGGGAGAGGTCAGAGGCTTCTTCAAGCTCACATGGGTAGTAAGTGGTTGAGCTGGGACTCAAACCCAGGTCCTCTACCTCGAGATGCAAAGGGCTTTCCATTACACCATGCTGTCTTCCCAAAAGCCCCTCTCTACCCCTGAGTAGCCTCCCTGAGGTTTAGGGTGTGGTAGAAGAAAAGGTGGATTGTGCTATACCACTTGGAAAGGTTGTATTTCAACAAAAACACAAACCCAACCAATTCCTGGCCCTTCACACAGACCCAGGAATTCTGAATTGAATACAAGTGACCACCCATCCAGGGAGGCGCCAGAGGAAACCAGGGGTGGGAGAGCCAAGTGGTTTGGGAGCCACTGCATTTTTCATTGGCAAAGGGAAAAAGAATGGTCAAAGGAAGAGTGCTGAAAATAGTCCCCAAGTTAGTGGTTCACACACACAGGCCTTCCCAACCCCACTCCACCCCATTGACTAAGAGCCACAGCCCAGGGAAACAGTGGTCACAGAAATTAGGTTTAAACAAATATTGCAGCAAATAAATCATGTGTAAAAGTTTTTTGTTTCCAGAACCAACCAGTCTTTCCCTGGAAAGTTAGCCATGGAGTTATTCCCCCATTCCAAGGGGGCCCACAGCAATTGAGCTCAGGAAATGGCCTCAGTTGGAGTCAACCTTCCCCTCTGCTTTAGCTCCTGATCAAAGGTTAACCTTTAGAGACTGACCAACCCTTGAATCGTGCCCCTGCAACTCATAGTCCTTTAGAGACACCCTCAAGGACAAATCTCAACTGCATGTAGTCTAGCCTGCGAAGGTTTCCTCTGTGGGCCCCTTTTCTGATCACAAGAGCACAGATTTAGAGCCAAAAGGGACCTCAGGGACCATCTTGCCTAATACATTCAATTTACCTTTGGGGAAACTGAGGTCTGTGGGACTTGCCCTAGGTCCCACGGTAAGGGTCAGAGGCTGGATTTGATCCCATGTTCTCTGATTCCAGAGTCAGTGTTCTTTTCAATGTGCTTTGCTGGTTTTAACGATTGCAATAGAATGTCGGGCAGATGTCTTTCAGGAACTATGAGCCATGGTCCCTTGGCTGGACCATCACTGTTAATCCAGAGCTTACCATCCTTTAAATGAGGGGTTCTTGACCTGTATTGTGTCATGGACCCCTTTGGCAGTCTGTGCCAAATACTAATACTACCAAGGTTTGTTGTCTACAGAAGGAAATGCTAAATTTCAGCTAGAGGTTAACGAAAAGATAGATTTCTTTTCCCCATCCAAATTTGCAGACTCACCTGCCACAAATGGAGCTGAGATGAACTTCTCAATGTGCATTGCATCAGTCAACAATGAAAGCAGCATGCCAAGCCTTTGCCTGTTCACATAGCCTCAAGAGTGGTAGCCTGCTGTAGAGGAAGGAATACTAGACAAAGGGGCATGAGACCTGATTTCTAGTCCTGGCTTTGCCACCAACTTGCTGTGTGACAAAGGCCAAGTCATTTGCCTTCTCTGGGCCTCAGTGTCCTCCTTTGGAAAAAGATGGGGGGGTGTATTAGATAGCCCCTAAGGTCCCTTCCATCTCTAATATTCTATGAATCTAAAAATTGGGCAAGGCAGAGTGAGGAAGTAAAAAAACTAATTGGGACTCAGAAAACTTGGCTTCAACTATTGGCTCTGCCAGTCACCACCTTTGTTAGCATGGGTCAGTTCTTCTCTGGATCTCAGAATCCGCATGTCTGAGGTCTAGGGGATACTGAGGTTCCTTCCCTCCTCCCTCTGAACCTCCATTTCCCCATCTGTAAGAAAAAAAGGGGTGCACATGGCCTGGATGGTCTCAGAATTCCCTCCTACTGTTAACATTCCATGGTGCTGGGCTTGCCCTGAACTTTATCTCTACTGTGAGAAGAGCCTCATTGTGCTTGGAGCAGTTAGTTGGCAAAGTGGATGGAGCCCTGGCATTGGAGTAAGAAGGACGAAAGTTCAAATCTGGCCTCAGACACTTACTAGCTGTATGACCCTGGGCAAGTCACTTAACCCTGATTGCCTCAAAAAGAAAGAAAAGAAGTTCAGTGCTCTCCCTGTTGCTTGTGAGCCTTCCTTTCCTCCACCCCTACCCTGGACTCTATGTCATTAAGAACATGTCTCCACAAGGGTTGATTAGAAGTGCAGTCTTTGGCTATAGATCAGAGCAGTTGAAAACACAGGAACTATCATGTCTTCCTTTGTGCCAAGCTCTGACCACTGGGCAAAGTTACAAGGCTGAAATTCCTAGCCACCTTCCCCTTAGTTTCCAGTCTACCAAAGAAATGGGTTGAACTGGCTGATTAATTTTCTTGGGCCCTGTAAATTAGGGTCCTCTTTACAGTACTAACTCCAGAGGAACCTCGGAATACACTGAATCCTAGAAAGGTAAATTTCTTTAAGGTAATGGCAGGAGCTATACTGCTAATATCCTAATGGAGGGAGAAGAAACAAGTCAATATCTTCAAATGGTATTGAGGGAGTTGTCTAAGGAAAATGCAAGTCCTGGGAGGTGTTTTGGTTCTGATCTGAGGATCAGGAGGAGAAAGAGAAGGAGTAAAGGGGTATGAGGAGATAAAAGAAAGAAGAAGGTGGGGCAGAATTTGTTCTTTCTCATAAATGGGGTATGTGAGAAGAATATACAAACATGGAGGAAGGGGTTGGGAGAGGAGGCATGAGATTAGATGAAACTCACTTGTCTCAAATAGACAAAGGACAGTTGTAGAAAGACACACATACAAATACATCAAATTCGAAAGAAAAAAAGGCAGGGCTAGGGTGAGGAAGAGGGTTAAGAGGCAGGATAATATCAGGGAGGAAATAGCTGTTAGCACTTCTAGATCCTAAAGGAGGGATTAACAGGGAAAAAAGAAAAGAACTAGAATCTAGGAAGAAGTCTTAGATCACCTTTTATGCCACTGGAGAATGGCTGACCAACATGGGGTATGTGAACATAATGGAATATAACTGTGCCATAAGAAATGATCAATGGGACAATATTGGAGAATTTTGAGTAGTAGAAAACAATGCCGAAATGGCTGGATCAATAACGGAAAGACAGCTGTGAAAGATCTAAGGACTATGATCAATGCAACGACCAGCCATGTTGCCAGAGGATCGGTGATGATGCTTGTTATCTACCTCCTCACAAACAAGGACCAACAAACAGAAAGAGACAGAGATTTGGGGACATGGCCAATGAGTGGATCCATTTTGCTTGACCTTGTTACAAAGGTTTTTTCTGTTGTTTTTTTTTCCTCTCAGTTAACTTGGAAGCCAGGTCTGGGAAAGGAGAAATTAGCAATAGTGACTTGGAGGGAAAAAGAGCCACTGAAAAGTGTTTAAAAATGCACAAAAGAGAACAGAAGGAAATTCAGAAGGAAACACAGACAAGCGGAACATTTTTGAAAGCTACATGTAGAACTTATTCCAGGGGTGAGGAACCTGCAGCTTCAAGGCCACCTGTGACCCTCTAGGTCCTCAAGTATAGCCCTCAAGGAACTAGATTTATTCTGTAAATCTTCAACTCAAAGATCTGCACTTGAGGATCTAGGGAGTCCCCTCCCCTGACTTACTCTATAGTTTTTGAAAAAACAAAAAGTAGCAAATGGAGATTCACAGTTTCATAGAGAACCCTCTCTTTGCCTTCTGCTGGGTAGATGGAAATGCTCATTTTTTTTGGTGCTTGAATTCAGAATAAAACATTTTTTAAAAGTTCTCTGCTCCTTTTGGGGAGCAGTTCCCAAACTCAGCCCAACTCAACATTTCCCCAACAGCACCCTAAATTGAAACAGTTCCATATTCCTAAGAAGAGATAAACAGCAGACCTTGGATATGGCTTAATTGCTCTGGAGGCCAGATTCCTGCAGCTGTTTCATTCCTTTAATCCTAGGTGGATTGCTCATGATTGCCTCTCATGCAGATAGTAAGCAGACATTTCAAGACGTGCTCAATTTAATCCCTTTTGCATCCATACCTAGACCTCCATGCGTCACCATGACATCCCCCTACCTGGTGTACATTTCCAGGGTCTCTGCTTCTTGGGAGAACACAACTCTGTGCCTAGCTTTCCCCTTTGATCCTCTCTGTGAAGCCAAGCACCAGCCCTTGAGGACACCATGAGAGCAGGGAAGGTGCTCGTCTGTGCTCTTTAATAATTTGATTTCACAAACATTTATTGATGGTATATATTAATGGTATACACATGGTATAGTGTAAAGTGAACTGGATTGGAGTCCTGGGTCTGACACTCACTAGTTGTACAAAACTGGGGAAGTTACTGCTCCCCCTCTCCAACTAAGACTCAGTTTCCTCACCTGAAATATGGGGATAATAGGACCTACATTATTTGTTTCACAGGGTTCTTAAGAGGAGAGCAATTTTTGAAACTTTAAGTATTAAAGTAACAGGAGCCCATTGTACCAGGGGTCAGATGTGGGAGATGCCAACATTTCCCAGGGGCACTAGATAATAAGCACACTCAAATCTGATTAGTAACCACATTTCTCATAAAGCCCCAGGCCCCAAGAGTCAGGCAGAAATGGCCAGCAGGAGAAAGTAGGAGTCTAGCCATGAGGAGAAAATGGCCAGAGTTCCCATGCCATGAAGCCAACCAGTAAGAGAGTTAGACCATCAGGTTGCCGGTTGAGCTATGAGGAAGCTAAGTGCCAAGACCTATGAGTGCCATGGAGAGACCAGAGGGCTCCATCTGTGGGCTAGACTGACATACAAAAGCCACAAGCAGAAATAGCTCAAGGCAACTGAAAGGTTGCCTGTTTTCTCAAACGTGCAGGCAGCATCCTTGAGTCCACCCTAGACTATGCTGGGAAGAGGAGAATGCATTCATTTGGGAAATGGTTGCTGAAAATGTTTTTGATTTTTTTTCAGTTCCAATTAAATAGTTTTTGCTAATTATCTGCTGCTGTTTACCTAGGTCTTTGTTCAAATAGCAGACAACCTAGATCCAAGTTAACTTTTGAGGTTCTTCATTTCACCCTGGGATGGGGGCTCAAGCCATGTAAGATAACACTTGCCAGAAAATAGTGCCCAATAGTCCCCAAGTGTGTAAGGGGCTAGTACTGGCCCTCCCAGAGACAAGGCTACCAAGTGTCTGTTAGGTACCAGAAGAGATCTGGAATTCATACAACACAGTCCTCACCTACATCATCTCACGTAGCTTCCAGTCCACGTGCACTTCCCTCCTAGCTCCACTTCTCTTGGTATTTCATCTCCTCAACAGCAGGTTATTGCTTCTGATTTCCAGTTCACTTGGATATTTTGTTTTCCTATTGGAACAGAAGCTCACTGAAGGTAGGGACTATCTTTTCTGCTTGCATTTGTATCCCCAGCTCTTAGCACTGCACCTGCTATACAGTAAGCTAGTATTTATATAGCACTTTATGGTTTGCAAAGTGCTGTATGTTCATGAGGATCACATTTGATCTTGACAATAACCTTGTGAGGTACTGTTATTATCCCCATTTTACAGATGAGGACACTAGAGTTTAGAAAAATTAAGTGTCATACAAGGTCATACAGCTAGCGAGTATCTGAAGCAGATTTGAACTCAGGTCTCACTGACACCAAGTCGAGTGTACTTATTCAGGCTTATTTATCTGTCTGTTTATGTATCTAGTTATCAATCTATATGTATAATTTATATGCATAATTTATTTTTATATCAATTTACATGTATAATATACATACACCCAAAACAATAATATACACTATTACATGATCAGTGAATTCCATCTTTTTCTTGTGCACTCATTCAATAGTGTCTGACTCTTCACGATCCCATGGACCATTGCACACCAGGTGCTTCTATCCTCCACTATTTCTCAAAGTCTGTCTAAGCTCGTGTTTGCTCTTTCCATGACACTGTCTCTTCATCTCATCCTCTGCCATCCCCTTCTCCTTTTGCCTCCACTCTTTCCCAACATCAGGGTCTTTTCTAATGAACCCCATCTTCTCATTATGTGGCCAAAGTGTTTAAGTTTCACCTTCAGCATTTGACCTTCTGGTGAATAGTCCAAATTAATTTAAGTATTGACTGATTTGATCTCCTTGCTATCCAAGGGAATCTCAAGTCTTCTCCAGCATCACAACTTAGAAGAATCAAGTCTGTGGTGTTCAGCTTTCCTTATAATCGAACTCTCATAGTCATACAGTATTACTGGAAAAACCATAGCTTTGACTATACAGATCTTTGTCAGCAAGGTGGTATCTCTGCTTTTTAGTATGCTGTCCAAATTTGCCCAAGCTTTCCCTCCAAGGAGCAAGTGTCTTTTGATTTCATGGCTGAAGTTGCCTTCTGCAATAATCTTTGAGCCCAAGAATAGAAAATCTGACACTACTTCCATCTCATCTCCCTCTACTTGATTAGTGTCACAGCGAGACATAAAACAATGTTCCGTATGAGGTATAAGGAGGAGGACGGTATTTGCCAGTTTGGGGATGAAGGCAAACTTCTTGGAAGACGTGGAATTTGAGGGCACATAAGAACGGGTAAGAATTCAACAGACAGAGAACATGAGGGAGGATGCCCTGGCCCCAAGGAATCAAATAAGCAAAGGGATAGATGAAGAAAAGGGCTGAGCATAATTGTCAGGCAAAGACCTATACAATTTGGCGCTAGCAACAAGTGAGCAGAGAAGAATCATGGGAGAGAGAGTCCCATAAGAAGGGTGGCAGAAAATTTTGGAGGGTGATAAATAACAGGGCCCAGCCTTGGAAAATGAATAGGATCTAAAATTAGAAGAGGCCTGAGAGTTCACCTAGTTCATCCTTAGCCCATCAGTTTCCAGAGGAGAAACCAGGTCCAATAAGAGCAGGTGATTGGCCCAGGCAGGTAGGTTATAGAACCCAGTCCTCCAATTCCAGCTCCAAAGCTCTTTCCACCAGACCTGTTTGCATACTAAGCTGTCTCCAATGTCCTGCAGCTCATGCCTCTGCACAAGATGAGGTGGGGGTCGTGTAAGGAGAAACACATCACTAATCTCCTGACAGTCACTTTATTGGATACAAGTGCACTAGATGACCTCTGAGGTCCTTTCCAATTTCATGACTGAACTGGAGAGGTGGGGTGAAGAAGGGGAAAGCAGAGAGTGGGCAACAGCTCCTGCCTGGAAATCAGGAGGCCTGGGTTCAAGTCCAGGCTCAGTCACTTACCAGCTGTAGAACTTGAACAAATCACCAAAATCTAGAATCTCAAAAGTGGGCGGGACCCTCAGGAGGTCCCTTTGTCTAATCTGTACCAAGAACTATCATCCCCTCTATCTAAATCTCAAGAAATGGTCATCCTACTTCTTCTTAAAGACCTCCAGTGATGAAGTGCCCAATGACCTCCTGAGTTTGGGACAGCCTTCATTGGTAGGCAATTTTTCCTTATAGATCATACCTAAATCTGTTCTTTTACAATCTCCACTCAGGGCTCCTAATTCTCCCCTCTGGGGCCAAGCAGACCAAATCTAATCCCTCTCCTACAAGACATCTCTTCAAATACTTGAAGACAGCAGGCAAGGCACTCCCCCCCAACCTCAGTTTCCCCATCTGTAAAAATAAGGGTTTTGGATATAATGATATACAAAATCTCAGCTTGTTTAGACATTTTAAGAATTTATGAGTCTATGAATCTATGAATTTGAATCTTGGTGCGTGGGGACAGGAAAGGAAGCAGAAACAAGACAGACAGAGCCCTTGGCTCTGTGAAACCTGGTGAATTGACAGACTCAATTTCAAGATGTTTGACTAAACTCTAGATCAGGTGTGTCTCATTTGCATTGAATCCTAGGAGGTTTGATGCTCCCTCATAAACTGGCTCTGCAAACTGAAATCCAAATGAGACTTTGAAAGCTCAGTTACAACACCCACACATAGAGCAAAGTCGTTCAACAGCTGGTCTGCAGTGGGCCTAGCGAGCTGGACAAACAGACCAGGGCTCCAGACTCCTTCGGCCTCTTGCCCTGAAACAGAGTGGGAATCACTATCCTAGGGCCCCCAAAGGCCTTTTGACGGTAACCAAGTGGGAAACAGAACCTGGCTCTCCCCTCAGCTGGAATGGCCCTCTCTCAGGGCAGCCAAGTGTTTGCGCCTGTTTATTGTGTGAATGACTTGGGGCTGGAAGAGGTGGCCATTTTCCAGTGTGCTCATAAGACCACAGAGCATCGAGGTGGCCCTGTGGGGAACATCGACTACAGGCAGATCTTAATCTAAACCAGACAGCTGGAGCAGAAGCAGCAAACACGAGCCTGCTTACAGATGTTCCCACATTCCACTCCCAGGCCAGGGAAAGTCAGGAGGCACCATCTCCTGCTCCCCCCAAAGCATGGGTATGCTTGGGCCAACAGAAGAGCTAGGGGTGCTTAGACAACCTACTGGGAGGAGGCATGCTATCATACACAGATTTGAAATCCCCCTGCCTCTAATGCACTTTCCCACTTGGGGTAAAAACAATTGGGGGGAGTGGAGAAGGAGAGGAGATAATCCAAAGGGAGTGAAGAGGGGCACAACAGAAAACACATTCACATTAGGAGAATGCATACCCTGATCTCTAGCCTGTGCCCTCTGGGATTAGAGAAAAATGAGACTGGGCACTTGGGAAATGAGAGCCTGGGGAAGTTATGCTGGTAGTGACGTGGCATGGTATGACATGATAGATAGAAAAGACTTTTTTACTGTCAAAGGACATTATCAAACTAAGAAATTAATTTTAAAAAATCAAGTCATTCTGATTCTCATTTAAAAAAATAAAGATATGTAATGAAATATTGAACAGGTTGCTGATGCAGTCTGAATAAATAATGACTTTACATACATACAAACATTTAAATTTATTCTATACATATGTATAAAAAGTTGCCATAGGCAATCTTTGTATAAACAGTGACTCTCTTATGAAGGTAAATTCTTCCTCTCCCATTCTCCCTGGATTCCTGGGACTGAAATAGATTTTTCCAATCCAGGTGGCAAGCACAAACTCTGGACAAGTTTTTTCTTCCCTCTGGATATCTGACTGCCAGCCCTGTTTGATAACTTTCTTGCCTCATTCCAGTGGGGTTTTGTCACTCAGAGGCTAACAGTTGGTTTCCCCTAGAAATACTTCCCATGGGTCACCTTACACCTTGGTGACCAGTATAGGGGAATGATATCTTCAGGAGAACCTTGTTCTTTTAGAGAGAAGCAACAATCTGGTCATGTCCTCCGGCTGGTCAGTATACATCGGGGTTACTCGGTCATTATAAAGAAAGCATGGACTGGTCTTCAGTTGGATACAAAGTCAGAAGTGTCTCTAAACAGGAGAGATGTTTTTAAAAATTCATGTTGGATTCCCTCAAAACTAGTTTCTTTTAAAAATCAGATTGTTTTGTGTGCTTTGATGTACTTATTGATGTGCTTTGGTTTTCCAGCATCACTGTCACTTCCCAATAACCCTTCTGCCACTCCCATACACAGAATCCTCCCATGTAACAGGGAGAAACAAGCAAATCAAACCAACATCTTGGCCATGTTTGGAAGTATCTGCAGCATTCCACTTCTGCAGCCCACCACCTGTCCACGTAGAGTAGCTAAGTGTTTTCTTATTCATTACGTGTGCCCCCCTGCAAAGTTACTTGTGATTCAAAGTATATGTAGGCCAATATCTGCTCAAAGCTAGAACTCATAAGCCCTCATCTATAATTTTACTTTTATATGGTCAGGACATGTTAGTTCAAAGCAAAAGATATTTAAACTGCAGAGCAAATTTTGTGACAAGAAAAGAATTCTCCCCACCTATATCCCCCCACCATGCACAGATAGGGTATATTTTCCTACTGGTTCCATACCACCAGTGAGAAAAGACACAAAGAACATACATGACCAAGGAATCAACATGGAAGACATATATAAAGACTATATATGGTCAGAGAACAGGCATGAGGTACATGTTCTAAAACATGTGGTCAGGGGATACACACAGAGAGCATATACATGTGATCATGTTATACATATATGGCCAGGGAATATATGTGGTTGGGGTCAATGCATGTATTTGATGCTATGGAACAGCCAATGTCCTCTAGTGACAGCATCACATTGCTCCTGAAAGGGTGTCTCCATTCTCGGTTGGCCATCATCACATTGTCTCAGGACTGTATCTTTAGTCTGTGTGAAGTTGTCTCTCCTTGATATCATGTTTCTTTCTCTCTGCTAGGTGTCTTCACTAATTTCATGGTCACTGAACTGCTCTTCATTTATATTATTATACCCACTACTCTTTAGTTATTAGTCTCTTCAGAGACCTTTGCTGCTCTCTGATACCGTATGTTGGGCTACAGGGGCTATTAAGTTTTGCTAAAGGGAGCACTAAGGTTCTTTTAGTGCAGAGCCTAGGACTGTGAGGGAACATAATTACCAGGTAGTGAGGAAAATCCAACCGAAAATCCAACCCAGGCTAAGATTAAATCTATTCTTTTGATTGCTTGCTCCAATGGAGCTCACCGTGGTTCCAGTAAACAACTGACAGAACTAGGAAATTTCCTTCTATGTCCCTCAAGTCTCTGCTTATCAGTCTATGTCCCCCAGAAAAACATTTAAGAGACTCCACTCAACAAAACTACACAGGAGCTGTTTGGAGGCTGGGTGACAAGGCTCCTCTCAAATCTCATGATCCCTGATTGGCATGCAAATGAATCTAAGGACAGAACAAGAGGTCCAGGTAAAGTCTCACCTTTGGTCAACATTCCTACTTCTATTATGTAGACCTGCCATTTAATAAAATTGCTGTTCTCTCTACACATTAACTGGAATTCTGATGTCTTTTAATTTCTAATGTGTCATTCCTTTACATAATTGTGTGTATATGGTACCCTTGATTCTCCTTTCTCTGCCTGGTCACACAGCCCCACCTCCCCAACTAATTTCCCAGTCAGATTTCCAGCTCAATTGATTAAGCGCCTACTACATATAAGGCATTGTGCTCAGAGCTGGCAATACAGATACAGAGAGGAGATAGCCTCTGCCCTCAGAACTCACTTTCTACTGGGCGGATACACAATGCACAAAGATAAGTACATAAAAAAAAATTTGAGGAGGGCAATAATATTAACAAGTAGGGGTAAAGAACAGTTCCACAGAGAAAATGGTACCTGAGTCTGGCCTTGAGGGAAAATAAGAATTAGGAGACTCAGAGGGAGCCATGCAAACATACCCAAGCAGAGAAGAAATATCAAGATCTGAGAATAGCTAATAGCCACATTTGGCTGGAATGTAATGGGCATCATGGGGAGTACTGTGAAGTAAATCTGAACAGGAAGATTGGAGCTAGATCATGGAGGTTCTAGAAAGCTAAGCTGAGGAGTTAGTACCTTATCCCAGAGCTCAGAGAGGTTTTTGAGTGAGGAGGCACCAGAGTAGGGCCTGTGTGCTAGAAGGAGATAGCCGTGTGGAGGACGGATTGGGAAGTAGAGACACCAGTTCAGAAGCTGTTACGATAGCACAAGTGAGAGGTAATAAGGGTCTGAATGAAAAGTAGACAGAGGATGATGGATAGGAGAGATACGCTAGAGGTAAAATCAACAAGGCTTAGTAACTGAATGAAGAGGGAAATGGAGTCAAGGATGATTCCAAGGCTGCAATCTGAGTGACTGGTGAGATGGCAGTATCTTCAACAGAAGTGGGGTGTTTTGGGGGGACAGAAGGAATTGTGAGTTTCATTTTGGACATGTTGAGTTTGGGATATTGTTAAAACTCACTGGTAGAAGAGATAGACAACAGGAAATTTTCAGAGAAACAGATTGGAGTAATTTGCATTAAATTGGCCCAGCTCCCCTACAGGAAAATGAGAGAAGGAAAGTGCCTAGGTGCCTTTCTGAACCCCGAAGAATTCTAGCAGGTGCTGACACTAGCAGAAGGAAATCTACCCAGGTATTGGGGGACAGAGGAGATAAATGGTTCTAGACTAGTCTAGAATGTACAACACAGACTCCTTTGAGAAGGCCATGAAAGAGGTGTTCCCATAGCTACCTAAAGAAACTCTCTGTGAGAAGGGTAGGACCTTAGTGTGAAATAGCAGAAGTTTTAAACAGGTTTGAGGCACTCAATGCTTTGGAAACAGGACAAAAAAAAAAATCAAACCCAATCTCTTAACACTCTCAGTTGAGGCTCCAAGTGTAATACTTTCATGGCCCAGTTGCTCGAAAGCAACTGCTTGAAGAGAACTGAACACCACGGAACAGTAAAGCAGTGCTAAGAGCAAGGACAGCAGAGAGAAAAAGAAACATTCATTCCTGGGGGAAATGTTTCAGGGGGACAGAACAATGATGGGAGGAGAACTTCTGGCACAAAAGCTCCAATGTGGAGAAACAAACCGGAGACTTCCCTTTTCCTGGGGTCATAAATCAAGGAGACCACATGGCTCTCTTTTTGGGGTTGGGGCGAAGAATCGGGGTGGGGGAATCTGGAGGGTGATGATTTTCTATCAGTTCAGAAGTAAGTCTTTTCTATGGCCTTTATTCCATAAATAAAACTCTTCTCTTTTTTCAAAGCTCTGTGAACCTGAGTGCTTGTAAAGGGAGCTTGTAAGAGCACACAAGAGGATCTGGCACAAGAGAATTCCAGACATTGATGTTCCCAGATTCCACCCAGGGGCAACAAGTCAGATAACTCAAAGTCTACAAACAGGAGAAGACAGCCCCTGCATTTGCAAAATATGCAATAAGAAGGAGAAATGTACTTTGAAACTTCAGTAGGTCAGTGATCTCATAAATGTAGATATTCCTTCCACTGGGCAAAATGGCAACCCATCCATACTTTCTAATGCTGTGAGATGTCTTGTTCATGTCTTTCCATAAATCTGCCTTTGGAGCTTGTGCCTTAGGGCCCAGGCCTAAGATATCAGGTCATTCTTTACCTGAACCACCCATCTAGCCATCTATCTATTCACCCAGGCCTTGCTGCTGTCTGCCATTGCATGTGACCCCCCCCCCCCACCTTAGCTGGGTGCCCCCCTACAGAACTTGCACCAGGTACGATAATCAAATCAATAATACTTTTGGAAAGAGCATGTCAATTTACGGCCTATTTATCAAGTCACCATCTTGGTGACTCCCCAGACCAAAATTCCCTTCCCTGGCCCCTGGGATCATGGGTCATGATCATGGGTTATCTTTCCCTTCTGGAACGTGAACTCCCTGGAACAAGGATTGCCTCACTCATGTTTATATTCCCTTGTGCCTTGCATAGTGCCTGACACATAGTAAATGCTTTTTTATCCATCCAGTGTGCTGGAGGTGGTTTCCATGACTGGCCCACCTCCTTTTCTGGTTGTACATGCCCCTGATGAGTATCTGGCCACTACTTCTTACGCAGAAGGCATTGTTGTTAACACACTGCAACCTACTTACGTATCTCCCTTGCTCAGAAATTCTGATCCATCTGGGATCATGCTGTTCTGCCCCATCCAATCTAGTCACGGAACATCCTTGGGAGATTACTGATATCTTAAAAAGTATGCTTTAGCAGCAGGGGGGAAACCTCTGCTACTTGAAAGTACTGTACAAAATCCCAAATGCTACCCTGCCTGCTTTCTTCCTCTTCCTTAATTCTGGGCCCAGCTCAATGCCCACCTGCAGTACCTGACCAAGATATGGATACTGAAGGGGTTGCCTATCCAATGCTAAGTCATGGTCTGCACAACATAAGGCAAGCCAGAAAATAAGACAGAGGAGTTCTAAAGATGTGCATTACTCTCAGGGAGAATATACAGAGGAGAGGCCAGATGGCATTTCCTCTATATGATCCAATTCCCCTGGTGCTCCTGTTTGCAGCTGACACAGAGCTCCATCTCTTTAGGCACCCTGGGGGTCAGTTTTCTAGAGCCCTTGGGCTGGTGGAAATGGCATCATTCTTTTTCAGCTTGAGGGTTGCAAGTGCACCTTTCCTTAGGGCCCACCTTCTACTGCTCTATGTTCCAAAGTTCTATTCAAGCTTCCTATTTTAGGCCTGTTCTACTGCCTACCAGCATGTCTCCTTGATGATTTACCCACCCAGTCATCTCAAGAACCTATCCTCTCTTCACAAATCACAGAATCTCAGAGTTGGAAGAAATCTTTGAGCCACCAAGTCCAATACGGACTACAGCCTAGGTTCTTGAGTGTGGCCTTTGGACTGATTCCAGATTTTATAGAACAAATCCTTTTATTAGGGGCATTTGTTCTGTGAAGTCTGGATTCAGTCAAAGGGCCACGCTAGAGGACCTAGAGGGTCATATGTGGCCTCAAGGCTGCAGGTTCTCCACCCCTGGACTATAACAAGAATGCCTCCTACAAGGAGGTTTAATGGTGCAGGGTTTGGAGTGTTGAACCTGGACTCAGGAAGACTTGAGTTCAAATCTAGCCTCAGCCACTTACTAGCTCTGTAATTACTTAGCCTGTTTGCTTCAGTTTCCTCGCCTACAAAATGGAGATAATCCTAGCACTTATTTCATAGGGTTGCTGTAAGGATCAAATGAGATAATATTAGTAGAAGTACTTGGCACAGTGCCGGGCACATAGTAGGTGCTATCTAAAGGCTTATTCCCTCCTTTTCTTCCTGAAATTGTCAGGAAGATTTCCCTTACAGAGAGCTGCTCAGATTAGTTCTGTGCACTTTGGCCAAGCAGAAGGAGTCTACTCCTTCTTTCACATGACAACCCTACAAATACTTGAACCTAGCTATCATAAATCAAGTCAGCAAGCATTTATGAAGTACCTACTGTGTGCTAAGTGCCAGGAATACAAAAACAAGCCCTGCTGCAAGAAGCTTACATTCTAACGGGGAGGAAAATAACTAAAAGGAAGTAGAAAGGCAGGGAAAGTACCTAGCACAAGGGCACAGTAGAGAAAATCTAGAAAGTCAACAGTAGAGCAGAGAGACAGAGGAAGACATGGTGGGCCTGCGAGTTTTCCTTAAAATGGAGGTTCTGGGAGGAACCAGCAATTAGACAAGAGAAGCCATATAAGCAGAGGATACATGACTCTGCTAAATCTTCTGTTTTCAGATAAACACTCTTAACTCCTTCAATGAAACCACATACAGCATGATGTTAGGGTCCTTCATGGTACTTGCTATCTCCTGGACATTTTCCAGCTTATCAGTCACCTTTCTAAAATGTAGTGCCAAGAATCAAACACAATTCTAGTTGCCATTGAACCATGGACTAGTAGAGCAAGACTGTTCTATCTTACCCCTCAGGACTGTGCTTCTTTCTCTAGGGTTTTCTGGGACACCTTATCACACTACCAATTGGTATTGAATTTGAAATCCACAAAAAGCTATTAGCTAGCCATTCCTTCCCTATCCGGTAGTTGCAAATCCTAGTACTAGACTTACGAGGCAGAGTGGTTCAATGGAAAAGAGTATCAAATTTAGAGTGCGAGGCCCTAGCTTCAAATCTTGGCACTGCCTCGTACTACCTATGTGACCTTAGGCATCTTGCTTAACCACTCTGGGCTTTAGTTTCCTCATCTGTAAAATGAGAGGGTTAGCCTTGATGACCTCTAAGGAGCCTTCCAGCTCCAAATCTATAATCCTATGATTCTACATTTGTACCTATCAGATTTCATCTTCTCAGACTGGTGCCAACATTCTAGCCTGTCAAGACCTTGCCGGAGGATTTTTATGTGATCCAAATGAGCTAGCTATCCCTCTCAGCTTTGTGTCATCTGTAAATCTGATCAAATATGACATCTTTCTCTAAACCATTGATTAAAAATGTTAACCATCACAGGGCCTAACACAGATCTCTGAGGTTCTCCACTGTAGACCTTATTGCAAACGGATGTCAAACCATTAATGACTACTCTTCACATCTAGGCATTCAACTAGTTTCCAGTTTTCCTAACTGTATTGTCTAGCCTACATCTTTCCAACTTTTCCCAAAAAATAGCATGAGAGACTCTCCCAAATGCTTTTCTAAAATCTAGGTGAACCAGCTCTACAACATTCCCCTGACCTGTCCAGTTCTGTTCAAAAAGCAAATGAGGTCAGTCTAATAGAACCCATTCTCAATGAAGCCATGCTGGTACTTTGCGATTACAGCTTCTTTTTCTAGATGTTCACTAACCATTCTTTTAATAAAGTTTTCTAAAAATAAAAAATAATATATTCTAGAATTTTCAAAGGAACCTAAGTCAAGGTCACTGACTTGAGCACACTCCATTCTCTTCCCTTTTTTGAAAACTGGGATACCATTTCCCTTCTTCCATCTTGTGGCACCTCTTTCATTCTCCATGATTTTTCATATCACTGACAATATTTCCACAATCACAATTCCACAAAGCACAATTCTTTCAGTACCCTGGGATTATAGTTCATCTGGACCTGGTGACTAAAACGCATCAAGGGCAGCTAGGTTCTGTCTCAGTAACTTTCCATTTATCCTGTTCCCACAATGCATTTTTGTTTTTCCTTCCCAATCTAAATATTTTCCTTGAAAGAGAAAAGAGAAGTCAAATCAGACTTGAGTAGTTCTGCCTCCTCTCCATTGCCCATTACAGTCATCCCATCCACCCCAAGCAGCAGCCCTGTCCCTACTCTGATCCTCTTCTTTTCCCCTATAATATAATATAATCCATTCCCCTTTTTGTTGTCCTTAGCTCACCTTTCTGCTTTCTGTTTCATTTGAAAGTAAAGACCACATCACATTTTTGTATTCATTTTCTTCTGCCTGTTCTTGCTTCCATTTTTTGTACAGCTTCAAAAATCTAAGCTTGTAGATTTTCCTTTGCATCTATTTTGGCCGTTTTAGGCTGTTCTCCCTTCCTCTCCTCCTAAGATATGTTTCTTTGTGTATTCAGAATTTCACAATCTCCCATGCTCCTTTTGTCATCCATAGCAAAATGCTTCTCAGGTCAGTCTCTTTGGGCAACTTTATTTCGAGTATCTATGAGGGGACAAACTATCTACAGAGAGGCAAGTACAAATCCATAGAGCAGATCCAAAGTCCAGCATTGGCCCAGTAAAGAGATAAATCTTTCCTCCATTCCCTGGTCTGGATACCTCTGGCTAACTCTTTGAATCCAGTTTGTTCTTGGTCCAGAGCCCTTTGGCCAGAATCCCTCAACATTCTGCATTGTCTCTAGCCAAGCTGAGCTCATCCACCCTTGGCTCTTCAAGAGGTCCCTCTGCTTCAGATCTGGAATCTTCTGTTTCTTACATCCTAATCTTGAACTAGCCTCCATGCCAGACACTAGTTTTAAGTCCTCTCCACCCTTTGAAACCCAGAGCAAATTCTATTTCCTTTACTTAGCCTGCCCCAATCCTCCTGATTAGGGGTCAGTCTTGTCCAATGATATCTCTTAGTACCGTCTCTGTGCCTCTCTAATGCAGTCGATCATATAAGGTTGTGTTGTCTTATGCCCCTATTAGACTGGGAGCCCTGAGGGCAGTGACTGTGTCTTCATTAAACTTTGTTATTTCCCTAACACCTAAAATGTTTTCTCAACTAGCTAAGTCTCAATAAATGTTTGATGAATGAATGAATATAGGCATGAATTTAGACTGTCTTGGAAGAGATTCCTCTTGTTTATCCATTAACAATTAAATGGTCCAGTCATTTCACCATATATGCACAAAGGACATCAACTGAACTAAAGAAGCCAATAGGAAAGAGATCCCTGGCAAAATGGCATACGTACTCACAGGGTCTATGCAGGCAGCAGAGTTCATTGGCCAGGAAAAATCAGGGGACTCCTTCTCGCTGACTTTCCTTGACTTTACGGAGAGACCCACAGCTTGAAATGAAGCCACTGGCAAATTCCCTTTCTATAGAGAAAAAGGAAGGGACTGTTAGATTATTAAGGTTCTCAAAAGCATCAAGGCAACAGAATTACAGCTGGAAAAGGAAGATGGGTGATGGGAGAACATTAACACACCACCAAAGTGGTATGATGAGAAGGGTTATTTGAGTTTTTGTTGTACTGTTTTCAGGAATAAACATGAAGTGAATACTTATATCTTTCAGATTTGTGGGCATCAATAAAAGAAATATTGCAAGAATTCCTCAAAGCTCATGGATCATGGATTGACAGGTACTCCCAGAACCTTAGAGATCATCTGATACACCCTCCCATGCAGTGGAAATAGTGCAAAGGTGCCTGGATGATCACTCACCAAAGACACTGTAGAGAAGATTCCTGGTCAGGTATGGAATGCACCAAATGGCCTTTTAGGTCCCTTCCCTCTGGAAGACAGTGATTCTGTGAATACATGCCAATATAGAATTCAATGCTAATTTATGTGGACAAGGTGGTGAGTGCTCTAACGATTGAGAGTCCAGAGAGAGCAGTGAGGGCTGAAGCAGTCAGAGGGACCTTCCTAAAAGAGATGGAATTTGAGCTGTATCTTGTAGGATGGGCAGGATTTGGTTGGGGGAAAGGGAAAGGAGGACATTCTAAGACGGGGGGATGATAGTGGGGACTTCTAAGTTGGGAGTAGTATATTTGTGAGCACCAAGGAGAGTAGGCTGATTGAAGAAGAGAGAGCTTTTGAGGTACAGCAGAAGAGTGCTTGTCCCCACTGGCTAGAAGTGGGAACGTGAAGGTCAGAGAAAGATTTTAGGGCTTAAAAGAAAACATCTCTCTCAAGATACGGAAGATTTTAGGGCTTGATGTAAGGGGAAAAAATTGTAAGAATGAGAGTTGTCCCAAAGTGGACTGGGTTGTCTTAGGAGGTGCTAAGTTCCTCCTCACTGAGTCTTCAAGCAAAGGCTGGATGCCTACTTGTTGGGGAGGTTGTAGAAGGAATTGTTGGCCAGGTATGGGTGGTCTGGCCTCAGTGGCCTCTGTGCCCCCTGTCAGCTCTAAGATTCTGAGAGATGAAGTTGGATAGGAAGGATGGGACCATAATATGAAGGGCTTTCAAAGTCATGCTAAGGGAAGGCATCTTTGGTGACCATTGGGCTTTCTGACCCTGTTCTGGGATACCACAAATGAGAGGTGGTGAAATGAGCTCTCTCTTAATACATGTAAGGAAGAGACCTTAGAGGTATCTAGGCCACCTTACTGGTATTGTTCAGTCATTTCCATCATGTGTTACTCTTTGTGACCCCATTTTGGAGCATTCTTGGCAAAGACACTGGAATGGTTTGCATTTCCTTCTTCAGTTCATTTTTACAGTTGAAGAATCAAGGCAAACAGGGTAAAGTGATTTGCTCAGGGTCATGTAGCTAGTAAGTGTCTGAGAATGAATTTGAACTAATGAGGATGAGACTTCTTGATTCCAAGTCCAGAGCTCTATCTACTGCACCACCTTGCTGCCCGATCTAGTCCATTTTACGGATGTAGAAACTGAGTTCCAAAGGGACTTGCCCAATGTCATACAACTAAATGGTAGAGCCAAGATTAGAATCCAAGGCCTCTGACTCCAAATTTAATACCTTTTTGCTGCATTAAGTTTCTATAAAACTACATGATGCTTCTTTTGAAAAGCAACTGGTTTCGTTTGATGCCTTTTGAAGAAATAGATCCCCTGGGTACTGAGCATCCATCCCATTTATTTTGCCCAAATAAATGGATATAAAGCAATTCCACTTTCTTTTCTGTCTCAGTTTCAAGCACAGGAAATATGTTTTCTCTAAATGAGGTTCTGGAGTATGAATTTGGTAAGAGAATCCTGTAACTGCTTTTGGGAGCTCACTTAAACAATGGCCAACCTGCCCCATCCCAGTACATACACACACACACACACACACACACACACACACACACACACACACACACACACACACACACACACACACACACACACACACACACACACACACACACACACCCCTTAACTTCAGGGCCCAACTTCAACCTTTTGAGAAGCATTGCAATGGTTCCTATCATTAAGGTTTGCCTGAAAGTCGATTCACCCCCCCTGGTGTTCAAAGCCATTGTGAACAGCACCCTCAAGAGGGCACCAAGGACAAGTGTCCA
This sequence comes from Bettongia penicillata ogilbyi, assembly GCA_023548195.1. Taxonomy (NCBI): domain Eukaryota; kingdom Metazoa; phylum Chordata; class Mammalia; order Diprotodontia; family Potoroidae; genus Bettongia; species Bettongia penicillata. The sequence goes on along the minus strand of JAJHZJ010000104.1, from coordinate 11,664,289 downwards.
GGGATACTGTCTTTTCTTTAAGTCCCAGCTAGCCTTGGGATTAGAGGATCCTAGAAAGTCTGAGATGTGAGAGGCCTCAGCAGTGAGTCAAGGGCAGCCCTCTCATCTTACAGAGGAAAAAAACTGAGGCCTAAACCAGGGAAGGGGCTTGTCCAAGAACCCCCTCCAGGTAAGATAGAAAGCCAGGCCTTGAGACTCTGAAGCCAGTGGTCATCCCACTGCACCACCTTGTCTCCTTGCCATATCATCGTCCCCCTCAGCATACCATCATTTGCCCCCTCACTCTATCATGCCTCTCCCTACACCACTTGACCTCTTACTACATCACCTTCTTGCCTTGCCTCCTCCCTATATTACATATACCTTGACCCTTCACTATACTACCCTGACCCTTACTATGCCACCATCTTGCCCCCTCATTACACTACATCTTGACCTCTTACTACCCCATCCAATCTCTCATAATACTACCCTGCCCTCCACCATATCACCTTCCTTTTCTCTAAGCCATTTTCACCCTACACTGCTAAATCTCTCATTATTCCATCTCCTCTGCCCCTCATACCTTGCAGGGAACCCAAAAGGCTACTTTTCCTCACTGGGCATCTGCTTTCAGAAACAACTAGTCTTTTCCGATGTCACATCTCAAAGGCTATTTGTTTCTGTTGTCCTCTAAAGCTCCAACAAGGACAAGGGGCAAGTGTTGGCCATAATGGAAGTGGAAGCCAATGAAGATAATACGAACTACTTCAGAGTCTGATTTCACACCGTACTCCCTGGTAGAGCCCTTTCCCCTCCGTCTCAGTGAGATGTCTCAGACACAAAAGAAGCCCGCCCCCCCCCCCCAAACTTGGAGCCCTCTACCTCTAACTCACATGGCAATACCCTCCCTCCCCTTTCCTAAGCTCCCCACTTGGGCCTCCCCTCCTTACTCTTTCATGACCCTGTGTTTTGGTTACTTCTGTCTAGGAGGTGTTTTGAAAATCTGAACCGACATTGTATTTTATGAATTTGGCAACACCTACGCATTGCTGCTCTGGGTTTTCTTCTGGAAACTTCTGTGGTTAGTAGGAAAGTCCAAGGAAAGCAGAGCAAGGAACTGGGATGAAGTGGAAGCACACTAAAAATCCCAGAAGCACCAGGGCCAGTTAGGGGGGAGTAAATTTGACCTACTGTCACTAGGGATGTTGGGATGGGGTAGGAGCCCTTATTGCCCTTCTCAGCATTTGAGAGGCTGAGCCACTCACGCAGAACAGATCTTCTACTGCTTCAGTGGAAGGGCACTGGGTTGGGTCTTAGGAGGCCTAGATTCAAGTGCTGGCTCTGCCACTTACTAACTGAACAACTTTGGGCAAGCTCCTTCCCTTCTCAGGGACATGGTTTGCTATTTTCAAACTGAGGGAATTGGACTAAATGATCTGTAAGGTCCCTTCCAGGCAAAGATCTTTGATATGGGACCTGGAAAGGCTCTTCAGTATCCTCTAGTCCAGCCCTCTCATTTTATACATGTGGAAACTGAGGCCCAGGAAGGTCAAGTGAATTGCTCAGGGTTCCAAAAGGAATAAGTGACAAAGTCAAGAGTCAAGTCCAGGTCATCTGACTCCAAATCCAATGTTCCTTGCACCATGGCATGCTTTCGGTCTGAATTAAGATTCAGTTCCTCTAAGTTGCTGGACCTTTGTCCTTCCCAGGATTGGTGTAAGAATAAAAAAGACCACACGATGGGAAAGCTCTTGGAAAGAACCTGAAATTGGAAGGTTTTTGCAATAGTTTGTAGCTATGGTCCCTGAATTTGGTTTCTTTCAGCGAAATGTGGTTAAAGTACACACCCAGATTAGACACGCAAGGGGGAAAGGAGGAGGCAAGGTGACAAAAAGAAGTCCTGTACTCAGGGAGGGCAGCAGGAGAAAGGGGGTTGGTATCAGGCCTGTGGCCCCAGTTCTGCCTTCTATTGCTCAGCCTTGGGCAGGGTGGGGTGATGAAGTATATGAACTTGGTCCTTTATCACGCCAGCTGGTGGCACCCCAGCCTTCCACTTGACCGCCTGCTCTTCCCATTCCCAGGCAGTTCCCAGCTGCCTGATCCCCACAGCTGCAAGGGGCCCCTCAGAAAGCTGAGCGCAAAAGGGGATTTGCCTCAATTTGCCATACTTGAAGGAGGTCCCCTCCCCCCTCCACAACTTCACTCTGTCTGGTCTACTTTCACATGTCAGGACTGGTGTTCCTTTACAAAGGGGGAAGTAGGGCAGAACAATGGAAGGAGGGCTGAACTAATGGCCAAGAGAGTTACAAACCCCAAGAAAATTCCCATCACCATATCTAATAAGCACTGGCTATGTGCTGGCTGGACCCTGGGCACACACAAAGGCCAAAATCAGCACATACTCCTTGTGTGCCTGCTAGGTAGTTGACCAAATCCCAAAATGTTTTGCTAGACAGGATTTCCATTGCTTGCCTGACCATTCCTTCCCGCCTTGGCTCCTTCAGAGCACCTAGACCTCTTGGTGGCTTTGGGCAAATGATTTCCTCTCTGGGCTTCAGTTTCCTCCTTGGTGAAGTTAGTGAGTTGAACCAGAGGATCTCTAAAATCTCTTCTAGCTCTGAATCTGTGATTTGAAGACTCCCAAATTAAGCTCTATTTAGGTACCAAACACCCTTATTATCATATTGCACAAGATGACTGTTCAAAAGCAAATAGTATAACTTGGTCCATTGGGCCCCTTGGATCATAAGGTGTAGAGTTCAAGTCTCTGAGCTTCCCTTTCAACTGAGTAATTCTATGTTCTCATGCATTTCCACTGCTCAAGATGGTGGTGGAAGTAAACTTACCACTAGGATCAGGGGGCCTGATGCCCCTTGACAGGGTTCTCTGTAAGAGAGAGACCTCAAGGCCCTGAAGTCATGGGGGGAAGAAGCCAATAGACATCAAGGCTGCTTTGCTTCCATTGACTGATTTTGAATTGGTACCTTGAATTGACGTGTGTGTCCTCAACCTTGTGGGGCATCAGACAAACCTTGGGAAATGACAAACGCACCAGAGAAACATTGTGGGCAAAGTCTGGCTCAGTTTGGTGACAATAGAAGCTATGTACTCAGACAGCATGTTGCCTACAGAAACACACATACACACACACACACACACAGAATTGGGTCAATTGTTTGCTTCACATAGAAGGAAACTGAGGTCCTATGAGGTGAAGTAACTTTCCCAAGGACACAAGGCAAGCGGTATGACTGAGACTTGAACCTAAGGTCTCCCAGATCCCAGAATTCATCCCACTACACCATTCTAGAGCCTTCCCTAGTAGTTGACCAAACAGTTGGGAGAATAAACCAATACATTTGTACCAAAGATCCTTAAAGTCCTAGGGCTGGAATGCAATTCAGAAACTGAGTCCAAATCCCATCATTTCACAGATGATAAAACTGAGGCCCAGAGGGGAAAATGATTTGTCCACAATCATATAAGTGATAAGGGACAGAGCTGAGATTGAAATGCAGATCTGAAGACTCGAGTTCAAATTCCAACTGTGTAAATTAGCTTGGGATCACATGGGGCTTTACCTTGGTTATAGCCAACAGGGTAATGGAGAAAAGCATCTTCGGGGAAAAAGCATATACAAACTTACAGGAGAGAAGCCCAGCACAAGTCCTAGAAGAATTAAAAATTTTATCCTAGACAAGGATTTCAGAATGAGTGTATCTATCTATTTCATCCCTCTTTGTCACCTACTCCCACTCCGGTTTCCCCCAGAGCACCTGGACCTCAGACAACCTGAGACTCATGGAATGTGTTTCCACATTACTTTTGACTGAAGTCCTCCAAAAGCAATCAGTTGGTCCTGCTCTCTGTGTGCCTTTGCCAGCATCTCCAGCCTCTCTGTGCTCGCCCATGAGAAACTTAGATTCCACCCCCTGAAAAAGGCTGCCTTACCTCTGATTTAGCATCTCAACTTCTTGGCACTTTTCCTCTCATCAAGAGGTCAAACAGCAGGATGAGAACAAGCAGCAACTATGCATGATCCTCAGATGGGATGGTCAACCCTTGGGTAGTCATGACTTATGGGATCTAGAGCTAAAAGAGACTTTAGTGAACATCAAGTCCTCATAGAAGAAGAAACAGAAGTCTAGAGAGGAAAAGGGACTTGTCCAAGGTCACACAGATGGGAAGTAGTGGAGTTGGGATCCAAACCCAATAATCCTTGAACTCCAAATGCAGGGCTGGTTCTAACACCAGTGAAATAAGAAGAAGGCAATGGACAAGATGGTCACAAAGGTCCCTTGGAACCCTACAAATGGTATGATTCCACATGGTCACTGACCCTCCTGATGGCTAGGAGAAACTCTAGTGAGGGGGTCTAAGGCAAGCCTGCTTCCTTACTGCCTGCTCTATAGTTAATCCACTGCCATCTGTCTTTATTTTGCTGACTCACTGCTTTCATTTGGGTTGGCAGTGAATGCTATGTTGGCCCGAGTCTTTAACTGTTTGCAGAGGGCTGAGATGGCTGGAGAGTTAGGAGACTAGCATTCATTCCTTGGATGAAATCCTACCCAGGTACTATAGGCCTCTTGTCAAGGGGCTGAGGCCAAGGCCCCTGAATTTTGACGGATGGTGGAGATTAAGTGTAGGGTAACACATCATTTAGTCTGATTGCGGGGCCAGATTTCTCCCTAGTGCTGCCAAATGAGCTGGGAGGTCATGTGAATGGTCTGCCTCAGGGCGGGGAGCATGGTACCTTTTAATCAGAACAAGAAGGGAAGGGAGGGAGGGTGCTCAAGGCCTGGGCCCACGAGGAATGGGAGTGGGGGAGGGACATGGCTTCCCCACTCTCTTTATTTCCTTTAAGGCCCTGTTTACACCTCACCTCATCTGTGAAATCTCCATCGCCTAGTTCCACTCCTGCAATGATCTTCCCCATACATCCCCTCAGCAGTTGTGTTTCTACTCCACACCAGACCTTCACACACTCATTAATATGTGACCCGAGGGTTATTCCCTAGCTGTTTCCTGAGTCTTGTCTCCCCAACCTGAATCTAAGCTCTTGAAGGGGAGGGGTTGAATGATATCCTTTCTGCCTATCCCTTACAATTCCTGCTTTAACACCAAGCACACAGTAAGCAAAGAACTTTCGTTGAATGAAGAAATGAAGATCCTTGCTGGAAATTTTTCTTTCCCCACTTCTTTTCCCCTATCCCAAGCCAGGGAAGATTTAAGTGGTCTTTGTTCTCAGATGGGCTCATCTCAGACCAAGACCAGCCCTGCTCTTAGGTGTCCTTAGTATGCAAACCCAGTGGCTAACATTGCCCTAACTCCTTCTAGGAGCTGCCTCCTTCCTGTTGACCATTGACTATGTGACAATTATATCTGCCCTTTCCTGGAAGTGCAATGGGACAGCCCAGCTCACCCTAAGGAGTGAACTTCTCTCAGGATCTTATCATACTCTACAACAGGGGTAATTTGTAAACAAAAATTTCAAGATTCATAGGATATTGTTCAACTACCTCCAGAGAGACAGTATTAATCTGAGACATCACCACAGGAGAAACAACGCCTATGGGTCACTCCAAATCTGGAGGTCACCTCTGGTGGGGGGAGGGTTCCTAGAGTCAGTCCAGAACAGAGGACACATGATCCACGGGGCAAATATGCTGCCCTTTTCTATGGAAGTACTAAAGGCATTCCCCATAAACCAGTAGGAAATGGAAAAAGCCCAAGCAGTCATAGTCATAATCAACTACCATTTATTAAGTACCCACTATGTGCCAGGCATGTTGCTAAGTGGTGGGGATGCAAAGAAAGGCAAAAAAACAGCTCTTGCTCTCAAGAAGCTTACAGTCTAATAGGGGAGACATGTAAATAATTATACAAACAAGGCATATAGAGGATAGATTAAGAGCTGGTATCACTAAAATTCAAGGAGACAGGGAAAAGCTTCTTGTAGAAGATGTGACTTTAGGTGAGACTCTAAGGAAGCCAGGGAAGCCAGGAGGTAGAGGTGAGGAGAGAGAACCCCATGGGAACCCAATGCCCAGAAACCTTGTTACTACCACCAAGTCCTAGAACTCAGCCTAGGGTGCTTCCACACTGTTCCCTCTGACTGCAAGACTCCCTCTCTGTCTCTGTCACTCTGTCTCTGTCTCTCTCCTCTCCTTTAAAGAACAACCCAAAGGTGATCCAGCAAGCCTTCTTGGATCCCCCAACCCCTACCTCTCCCCACACTTTCCCTCTTAGACTTCATATAGCACTCTGGCATCTCTTTGAGGTACTTATCTAATATTATGCATTGTAGTATCTAGGTCTATTTCTTCTTTTTTTGCTAGACTTCCTCTATAAGGAAAGGGACCTGAGTCTCACTGAAACTTTGGATCTTCTGCAGAACTTAGTGTTGTTTCCTGAACACAGTATTTTTTGAACTGGAGGTTTTGCAGATTGACATACAAAGACAGTCACTCATAAAAGACAAAGTCACTCATAAAAGACAAAGTCACTCATAAACAACTGGTGCTGGAATGTGGAAATCTGAGGGCCAGAGAGGGAGCAGGACTTTGCCCAAGGTCACATAGCAAGGTCATGGCAGATCTGGTCACCAAATTCCCAGTCAGCAGCAGACTAGTCTCATCGACTCCGTCCCATTCAAGACTTATTTATTAGGTATCTTCTATATGCCACTTTCCGTTCTGGCCCTGGATGATGTAATCCCTTCGAGACCTCCAGCCAAGAGCTAGTAATAGTAACCTAAGAAGATAAAGATAAAAATCAAGGTGAATTTGCCCTCTGAAAAAGACCATAGAGCCTGATTCTTCTAAGAGGGGTGTTGGTCTGGGATTATGTATGGTGTGCTCTGAGTACTGGATCTGATCCCTGTGGCCTGATCTATGGAATGATTCTGGCCTGGGCTTCTGGGTTTTTTTTTTGGTGGTGTGTGTGTATGTGCTTTTTTTTTTTACTGTAGTTGGCCCCAGTGGAAGAAAAAAATATGCCATTCATCTTAGGAAAAGCTTGCCAGCGTCCAACTCACCAAATGAAAGAGCAGCTGAACAAATTGGGTCTAACCCACAGGCCCAGAATGAGAGAAAAAGCAGGCCAAAAAGAAATCAGGCAAAAATTTTAAATTGGAGTTGAAAATATAGCCAACTGTACTCCTACTCAATTTCTTTCAATGTCTAATCCTCACTTGCATCTCTCAGGCATCTTCTCCCAGGGAAGTTGGGCAGGGACATCATTGGGTATCTAGTCCTGGCCACATTGGAACAAGAATATTGTCTAATGTAGCCCCAACAATTAGACTATGAGCTTCCTGAGGGAAAAGATAGGGTCAGATTTTTTGCAGTGTTGGAGGGGACCTCAGAGATCATTCAGTCTAACCTGCAACTGAGCAAAGATCCTTCATACACCAAACTCCCCAAGTAGTCATCCAGTCTTTGCCTTAAAGATCTCCAAGGAGGAGGGGGTCTCCCCTCCCCAATTTCTCAAGGCAGCTCATTCCACTTTGTTAAGAAGGTTCTCTTCCATTGGAATCAAAGCTTCTCTGTCTTCAGTTCCACCAACTGCTTCTAGTTCTTCCTTCTGGGACTCAGCAGAGCAAGCTTCTTCCACATGACAGCCTTTCAAATACATGAAACCAATGATCACATTCCCCTGAGTGAGGGTCTCCAGTCCCCTCCCTATCCTGGTCATATTCCTTTAAATTCTCTCCAGGTTTTCAATGTCCTCCCCAAAATGTGGTCCCCAAGACTAAACCTAATATGTCGGTAAGAGTTGGCCCGGGGTAGAACAGGATTAGCTCCTTCCAGAGCGGGGGATACTTCTCTTAACACAACCTAAGATCATAGCTTTCTTGGTGGTCCTATCACATTTTGGCTCATCCCGAGCTTCTGGTTCAGTAAAATCCCCAGATCTTTTTCATATAAACTGCTGTCCAGTTATTCCTTCCCATCTTATACTTTGGTGGCTAATCCCAATTAAAATCCACCATAAAAAAATCTGTCCCAGTGTTTGAGGCTGGCAAGATCTTTGCAGATCCTGATCACCATTTGTGTTGGCTCTCTCTCCCAGTTTTCTGTCTTTACAAATATGATAAGCACACCATCTATGCTTTCATATAAGTTGCTGACGTCAAGTCATTTATTCTTCTCTGACTGACTGTCCTGTTCCTGGCAGCAGCTGTTCCAAATCTTTTCCTCTCTTTTCAACACCAGCCCAAGAATCCCTTCTCCCCAGGCAGATGACCTTGCCTCCTATTTTACTGAGAAAATTGAGGACATCCACTGTAAGCTCCCACATCTCTCCTGGTTTGGATCTCAGATTCCTCAGCAAATTCTCTACCTTTGCTTCAGTCTCTGAGGAAAAGGTAGTCTTTATCTCTGCCAAAGCCAACCCCTGTACTTGGGCCCTTGATCTCATCCCCTCCCCTCTATTCTGGGAGCTTGGCTCATCCCAGAACTTCCCTCTTTCACAAAGCCTACAAACATACTCAGGTCTTTCTCTCATCATGCCTCTCCCAACCTTGAAAAATCTTCAGCTGAACCTGGCAATCCCCTCAAATTAATTCCCCCTCTCTCTCCTGGCTTCACTGTCAAGCTCTTCACTGGCTGTTCACTTCTCAGTCTCTTTCCACTGTCTCCCAGGTCACCAAAGATTTGACTGCTAAATCTGATGGCCTTGTCTCAGTCTTTTCCTGACTTGACCTCTCCAGAAGCTTTTCTACTGTTCCCCATTCCCTCCCCCTGGCACTGTCTTGTCCCTTAGCTTCCATGGCAGTTTCCTTTTGAGAGCTTCTCTCTAGTGGTTAGATGGTAGATGTAGCCCTAGGCAAGGTTCTAAGGGGCTCTTGTTACTCTTAGAGCTTGATCTCACTAGTTCCCATAAGTTCAATCATCTTCTCTTGGCAGATGGCTCTCAATCTGTGCCAGCTTTAGGTTCCTCCAGAACTCTAGTCCTATATTGCCGAATGCCAGCTAGACACCTGCACCTTGGTGTCCAAAATGGAACACTTGTAAAGGTGAGTTCCTTGAGTGAAGAGGCTGGCTCATTTTTTTCTTTGTGTCTCTAATGCTTAGCACAATTCTTTGGAAATAGTAAACACTGAATAAGGGGCAGCTAGGTGACACAGCAGATGTAGTATCAGGCCTGGAGTCAGGAAGGCTCATTTTCCTGAATTCAAATCTGGTCTGAGACACTTATGCACTGTGTGATCCTGGGCAAGTCACTTAACTTCTGTTGGCCTCAGTTTCCTCATCTGTAAAATGATCTAGAGAAGGAAATGACAAACCATCTCAACACCTTTGCCAAGAAAACTTGGTCCCAAAGAGCTGGACGTCACTGAACAACAAGTAAATAAAATAAATGCTTTCTCATTCATTTCATCGAACTTCCTTATGTAGATACATGCTATCTCCCTAACAGAATGAAGTTCCTTCATTTTTGCTTGTGAGACCTCAGCACCTAGCATGATACCTGTAATACTTGAAAGAAAAAAAAAACCTGCTTCTCACAGTGCCTAGATATAGTAGGTTGCTTTATAAACATTTATTCCCTTTCTTCCACCACCATCCCTCTCCCTAGCACATAGTAAGGACTTAAATGTTCACTGACTGGGGGCTTGTTGACTTATCCTCCCAGAATCCACACACACACACACACTAGATTGTAGGATCATGTGCCTAGGCTCCTAGATCTAGAGCTAGATAGAGTCTCATTGTACTGGAACAAGGACTTGAATCCTTATTCTCTGACTCCAGGAGCAGCAGTGAGGGGGAAAAGAAATAATCTAAGCAACATTATGAAGAATGAATGAACAGGACTTGGTTTACTTGTTGGCTAAGTAAATAAAACCAGTGCAAGAATGGAATCTACCACAGAAAGGTTGGCTAGTCCAGGGTTTGGAATCCCAAGACAGGGAGTTAGCAAGGGACATCACAGCTCTCTGCCCAGAGACAATCCAGAAAATGCCCGCAGAGGGCTCTTTTTACTCTTCTAGGGGAAAGGTTGGGGAGAAAGGCAAGCAGCTTGGGGGTGGATGTGCCACCATCGGACACTTTGACTGGTGTGTTCTTTGGAAGTTGTACCACAGTGAACGGAAGCCTCTCATCTCAAAGGGAAAAACTTAGTAGGGCTTTGTCCTGGTCACTGGGGAGGTAAGGAGAGAGAGGCATTACTGGGGAAAGTGGAAAGCACTAGGTTTGAAATCAGGAGACTCAGATTTGAATCTCGGCTTTGCCACTTCCTGTCTTGGGCAAGGCCATTCCTCTTCCTAGCCTTCAGTATCCTCAGTTAAATGGGAGTGGGGGAAGGGTGGACTGATCCCTAAGGCCCCTTCCAGCGCTAAATCCTGTGATGCATTCCATGTCTGCTGCCTTAATCCTGAGGCCCAAATGTGGCTCCCAAGCACCTGGGGGTGTCACATAAGACTAGCACCAAGAAAACCTTAGCCATTCCATTCCACCTTCAGTCTTTCTCTGGGTTAAGGAGGGGCGGGGTGGAGGGTAAGCTATGGAACTTTTCAAATCTCATTTTCCAAAGGCTAAACCAGATATGTTCTGTGTCTCCTGCGCCGAGTACATTAGTCTGGGTAACATAAACACTGCTAGGCTACAGCTGTCTGCCAGCTGCATTGTTGAAGCCCATTTCAGGGGGCATGACAAAACCTGTCTGTAACTGTCACAGATGAGAAGTGTTAGCTAATGAATGGTCCCAGCTGAGCCCAGAACCCAGCTGAGTTATTTCAGTCTTGGGCATTAAGGGAGATTTTTTTATTGGGTAACAAATCTTCAATGCTTCGGTTCCCCCAACAGACCCCAGATTGGAGTCCACCCCTCAACCCCCACTACAGACATCAGGTTGGAATCCATCTCAATCTCCTCCCCAGACCCCAGGCTGGATTTCACTCCTCAATCCCTCCCAAGAGATTCCATATTGAAGTCCACCCCTCAACCCTCACCACAGATTGGAGTCACCCTCAGTTCCGACCTCAGACTGGAGTTCACCCCTCAATCCCCCCAACAGACCCCAGATTGAAGTCTACCCCTCAATCCCCCCAACAGACCCCAGATTGGAGTCCACCCTTCAATCCCCATCAAAATTAATTCACTCCAGGAACATTACTGATTGGAGCTGAGGTTGGGACTGTGAGGAGACAGTTCAACAGGGATTTTTACAGTGCATGCCTTCTCGTGTTCGTCTCCTTGCCATGGCATTTGAAGCAGGCCAGGGCTGGTCAGTATTGAATGACCCCCGCCAACAACAGCTGGCTTAGCCTTGGAATTGTCCTATTCCTGGTGGCTTTTAGCATTATCTTTCTTGGGCTCACCACCACCTTTCCTACTCTTTCTGTTATTACTCACACAGCCCATGTACACAGAGCCATGTCAGGGTCAAGGCTGAGATGACTAACATGAGACCAGATGTAGCCAGATGAAGGCCAGGCTTAAACAGCTATTCTGCCCAAGGCCTAAGGAGAACATTACTTCCCTCCCAATAGCACAGTAATTCTTGGGGAAATGGATTCCTGGTCTCAGGCACTATCCAAGTGCTATCACTCAGAGTCATTTGCTAGGCAGGGTCATAAATGGGAGAGGGGAGTGTTCAGTCCAAGGGATGGTTATAATTATAATTACTTAGCATTTAGTTAGCACTATCCAGAGCCGACCTTGGTTATAAGCAGCTGCCTACGTGGTGTGATGAGAGGCAGCTGTGGTATCCTGAAAAAGAACCCTGGAGCTGCTGGAATTAGAGGACCTTGGCGCCAATGCCAGCTCGGTTATTTACTAATCTTGCCTCTGAGGTCTACTGCTTATGACCTTGGAAAAGGGACTTACCCTCCCTGGACCTCAGTTTCCTCATTTGTAAAATGAGGGAGTTGGATGAGATGACCAGGGACCTCCTTTCCAGCTCTATATGTAAGAGCCTATGATCCCAACTGTGTGTCTTTGGGGAAGGAGCTTTCTCTCCCTGGACCGCAACTTCCCCATGTGTATAATACCACCTGTGCTAACTAGGTCCTGGGGTTGTTTTGAGCATCAGAAGGTGCAAGGTAAGGCATCCATAGTGTAGTGAAAAAAGAAGTGTATCGGAAATCAGAGGACCTGGCCATTTCTTCATTGCATGACCTTGGGCAAGTTACTTCTCCTCAGTAAGCTTTGGTTATTAGTCTCTTCATCTGTAAAATGAGGGGCCTGTGCTTCTAAGATCCTTTGCAGCTCTGAAGCTATCTATGTTTCTGTAACCTTATGATTCTCCCACAGTGGAAAGAGAGTGGACCTAGAGTCAAGGGAGCCCCAGATTCAAATCTTGGCTCTGACACTTACTAGCCGTGTGACCCTGGACAACTCTCTGAAACTCACTTTTCTCAGCCTCCAAATGGAGACAACAATTCTAGAACGAGCCACTTCAGTGTAGTTGTAGGAAGAAATGCACTTCGGTAAACCTAAAAGTCACAGAATTCAGAACCATTGTTAACTAAGTCACTCCAGTCTTTCCACATCAGGCAACTGATGTAACTGACCAGTCTCACTGTGACTGGAGAGCTATTTAAAATCCGTCTCTAGCATCCACCTTTCCCCAGGAACGTTAGTTTTATGACAAATCTGATGAATGAATCTTCAGCTCTAATGAGCTGGAGTTCTGGAAGGCCCAGTCAATTCAAAGAGTTGAGGCTTTCTACAAAATGCTCATGGGAACCATGAAAGCTGGCTGTGTGGCTCTGAGATCAGCGGGTTTAAAAAACAAATGAAACAGCAATTCCTCCCCACTGAGGCTGTGTCCAAAATATGCCAAAGTATGTGATGGGTTCAATTTTTTTCTTTAATTAGTCTTCGGATCACAGGATTTACAGCTGGAAGAGACCTTGGAGAACATGCAGTCCACCCCCTCATCTTAATCGAGGGGGAGAAGGAGGGGCTGAAGGTTCGGAGAAGAGGACATGACCTACCCGGGTCTTCTAATTCTAATCCGCCAATCTAGTGACAAAATCAGACAAACCTCTTTGGTGGATTTTTGGATGTCATGTAGACACAAACAAAAACCAACAAAAAGCAGGACAGCATTTCCATTTTTTCTGGTTTTTGCTGTTGCTGTGGTTGTTGTGTAAGCACAGCTGGAGAAGGAGGATTAGGAGTGAAGATTCCATCTGGAAAAGGAGTGAGCACCCAACATCAGACCTTGCCCCAGCCCGGAAGGCTTAAGGGCCCAGGCGTCACTCCTTCATCCCAGACCTCAACAGAAGGGTCCAGCTCAGCTGGAACTGGTTTTCAATCTGAGGGCAAGCAAGCCCCCAGATCAGTTCAAAGGCAGCAGTAGGGACAGAAAGGAGGAAGGATTCACATTTTTATCCTGTCGAAAGGGAGTTTGTGGATGACGACCTTGAGGGTTGTTTGCTCACTGACCAGGACTCCAGGAAAAAAGCCTCCAGCCCCATCTCATGGAATAAGCTCCCCCATTGCCCTTTATGTGCAAGAGTGTGACCTAGACCAAGACTTGGCTGCTCAACTCTGGGGAACATGGAAATGAAAAATGAGAGTGGGCCCAGTGTTTTATAGATTCCATACTTGGAGTTTAAAAGATTCACAAATGTGAGCAGCCCTCATGAAAGAGACAAGTATTGATACTCAACAATCAACTTTTATAATAATAAGGAGAAGAGCACAGCCCAATTTCAAATAAGCAGAACAGATGTTTGTCATGTGTTACAAGTTAAAAATCATTCCATCATGTGGTATCTGTTAAAAGTAAGCATGGGATTTGGTATATGTTTAATATAAAAAACTCGCAATAAAAAAAGACTAGAGGTAAAAGTTAAACAAGCACATTCTGAAATCATCTGTAAAAAGTGATCTATATCTCTGCATTTGCCCTTAAGAGATGAAGAGGCCAGTGATCAGCAGGGCAATGGTGCACCAGGTATAGAAGTGCCAAGGAACAGAAAGTGTTTTTCAACATTGAACTGGATCCAAGATAGGCCTTTTCCCATGTCGGGGTTTGCTCATCAAAGGACAGGATGCCAGGGTTGGTAAGGCTGAAGGAATTCAAAATCAACATAATTTTCTGTAGGACTCACTCACTGCATGCAAAATATTATTCTTGGGTGGGGGTGGGAGGAGGGGAGAGGCTTGAGTTTGCAATGAGACCCAGTCCCTGCCGAATTTCCAGATCAGGGGTCAGCAGACTACAGCTCCTACAGATTAGTCCACAAGTCCATGCCTTTACTTAAAAATGTAAGAATGATTCTTCACTCACAGGTCATACAAAACCAGGCAAGGAGCTGGTTTTGGCCTGCAGGGCTGTAGTTTGCTCACACGTGTTCTAGAGGGATAAGACACAAACATAGATAACTAGTTACCATTAGATTACAAATACACCGTGGTATATTACATGATAAAAAGACTGGGAGGGAGTACTAAAATGCCATGTGAGGTTCCCTGCTTGGGGAGCAGAGGGGTTATTGTGATGTGGCTTTGCTTTCCTTCTGACACCAAAATAAATGTCCCAACCTGCCCTAGAAGGTTCAGCTGAAGAAACTGCAAACATTTAGCTTAGAGAAGAGATGACTTAGAGAGAGAGATGATTTCTGTCTTCAAGTATTTGAAGGGACTTTAGGATGAAAGAGAAATTGGACTTATTCTTCTTAATACCCATCACAGTCAGTCAATCAATGAGCGTTCATTATGTACAGGCACTGCTAAGCATTAGGCATATAAAGAAAGGCAAAAAATAGTCCCTACTCTTAAGGAGTTTACAGCCTAATGACTAGAAGCAACAGGTGGAAATTGCAGAGGCAAATTTAGGCTTGATGTCAGTTTCCCAAATGCAACAGGCCACCCCAGAAGGTCAATGCTGCTCCTTTGTTGGAGGTTTCCATGCAGAGGCTGAATGACCACTAGTAAGGTGTGTTATAGTGGGGATTCCTGTTCAGGTACCAATGAGGTCCCCTCTGGATGTGAGATTGTGTCATTCTGTGCTTCTAATCAGGTAACAAAGGGTAACTCCAGCCAACCACCTTCATAAGATATGATGCCTACTACCCTGAAAGTTAACAGTTTAAGTAGGAAACAGGACTGTCAGCTTTCTATAAGTCCAATGTCCCTTTGGTATCCTGGCTCTGGGGACAGAAAACTGGGAACAAGCTCAGCAGGTATTATTCTAAAAGACCATGCTAGACTGAACCTGACTTTGAAGTTTCTCCATAGTTCACTCCTCCAATTCTGTTGTACATTGTGTGAGGTGTCTCAAGTAGCCAAGCTATGACAGACACAACCATCAACAATCCCCCCATGAAATGATGAGACAAAGGGAAGAGACCCCAAACCAAACACCATAGGCACTACTGGCTCTGCACTTCCCAATCATTCCCCCACACTCCTCTAATTCTCAACAAACATTCTCTTCTTACCACATGATCTGTTCTACACCACTATATCCCTGTGTCACAAGATCTCTCCTGACACAGGGAGCCCACGCACCATTTGAGGACCTCTAAATCTCTCTGGTTCATTTGTCCTCACTAGGGAAACCTGAGGATATCAGTATTTAGTACTCTCCCTTTGGTAGCATCAGTTCCCCTCACAAGCACTTGGGTTTACAAGGCATCCGACATAGCTCAGGTTCTCTTCACACAGTCAAGGACACAGAAAGAACTCAAATCTAAATTCAGAAAAAATCAAGAGGTTTTCCTTCCCTCCCTGCAGTGAATCCTCTTTGTCCCCCTCCACAGATCTTCCCTGTAACTCTACCTCCTGTCTCTCAGTGGGTAGTTGTACTCCCAGATAGTATCATGGTCCATCTTGTCACTGTTCTGCCCCTTAGTTTGACTTTGCTGCTTCCTGCTGTTTGGCTCACCTTCTTCGAAATCTCCCTAGAAGTTGTTCCTTCTTCCACAGATGGCACAGGTTTTTAAATAACTGAACTCTGATTGGAATACTTCTAGGACAAAGAGTGTTACAGTTCTTTCCAGATTATGAGAGCACAATGGCTCCAAGCTCTTTATTCCTCCTGTTCTTTTACTTCAGGTCATGGATTTCCATACCCAACAAAGATACTCTTCAAATGCTAGAGGGAAAAGCTTCTATACTCAGCCTGCTCCATTTACCATTACTGAGTATGTGTGCGTGCATGTGTGAGTGTGTGCATGTGTGTGTGTGTGTGTGTGTGTGTGTGTGTGTGTATATGTGTGAAATCCTTCCCATTTATCTTCCATCTGGGTCCAGGGATTTTTAACCTAGGGTCTGTGAACTGGTAATTTTTTAAATATTTAATCACAGTATTTCAATATAATTGGTTTCCTCTATAATTTCTGCCCTCTCCCCCATCTACCCAGTGTTATCTCCCACTGTTCTACAAATACACTCTTTGCTTTAGTTTTCTTACTGTCCTAGAAACATGCTGTATGGGTATCTTCCCTCACACTCCCTTGGCATAGAATACCTTTCTTCTCTCTCTCTCTCTCTCTCTCTCTCTCTCTCGCCACATCTTTCAATTCCTACCAAATTTCCTATACTGTCAGGAGATGAGGGTGCTGTGGGGTCTGGGGGGTGGAATCACTCCTGTGGGATCAATAAATGGCACTGGCATCTTCTGACAGTGAGAGGATAACATTGGGTAGACTGGGGATTGGGGAGAAGGGAGATCAGATGAAAGGACTTTGAAAGCCCAGGAAAAAGGAGTTTAGATTTGATTCTATACAAAACAAGAATGCATTGAAGATGAGAGCCAAGAAGACACGAGAGTTGAAAAGGCAGCCTGAGTAAAACCAGTGGTGTCAAACTCAGAGATGGACGATGCTAATCGGTACACAAGGAGCCTTGGGGGCTACACGTTAATTTAGTTTTAAAATGTGATATTATCTATATTCTATTCTATTTTTATTTATTTTGTTAAATGTTTCCCCAATTCCATTTGACTGATTCAGGCTGTACTTGGGAGTGCTGGGGGTCATGTGTTTTACTCCTCTGCACTGAGGACCTGGAATCAGAGGACCTCAGCTCAATTCTTTAACTTTACTGCTTTATTAGCTATGTGCCCTTGAGCAAGTGCCTTCCCCTCTCTGGGCCTTGGTTTCCCTCCTATGAAATGAAGGAGTCACACTAGATACCTTCTGAGGTCCCTTAAAGGAAGATTCTCCCAGCAGTGCTGTGCCGAATGACTCAGAGATGGCAGAAACTGCAGGGACAAGCTAGGTCATTACAGTAATCTAAGCATAAGGTGATGAGACCCTGGAAAAAAGGACTGGCCACTCAGTACATCTAGTGCCTTTGAGAGGAGAGTTGTCTTCCACTTTAAATAGCAGTATCCTTTTCCTGTTTATTTCTAGCAAAGAAGGAAAACCCCTGCCTCTGTTGGTGACAGAATCCTCTCCTGTCCCTCCCATCACTGGGCATCTGCGCAAAGGCATCTGGTCCCCATGCCCTGTAGACTGCTGATTCGGCTCTGCAATCAATTTGAAGCCTGTTTAACTCAAGAACTAAGTTCTCATCAGCTTGCCCTTGGCAAGATTCTCTCCAACATGCCATAGCTATTGGCCATGCCTCCAGATGCAGGGGTGTTGGGGAGGAGGGGAAGAGAGAACCACCCATCATTCTCAGGCTTACAAAGTGCTTTCTTTGCAACAGTCCTGTGAGGTAGGTAATATGAGTCTTGTTAACCCCATTTGGAGAAGAAGACACTGAGAGTCATTTGCTCAAGGTCTATAGTAAGTATCAGAACTGGAATTTGAACCCAGATCTCTATGTCACTGGATATCCTAGGAGAATGAGGAATAAGCTAATTGACACAAGAGACTTCATTTAGAGGAGGTAGACAGGGTGTACTGTATACACAGAACATAAGAGATGCTAATAAGAGAATTTGGGTCATCAGAATCCAGGGGATCTAGGAGGGAGTTCTTCTTTGAGGGAACCAGGATCAGGTTATTTGAATTACCCTAGGGCTGCTTTATAAGGATCTCCAAAAGGAATGTGAGAGGAGTTAGCTTCTCCTAGGTCCAATGTCTGCCTCTAGAAGGAAAGCAATCTAGTCTTTGCATCTCCTCTCTGATCAAACAATTTGCAGTGGATAGTTCTAGACTATCTTGCACTTTGGTTTTTGGGGGAGGAGTCCAACTAATTGAGAAACAGCAAGGGCACTGGATCTAAAGTCAGAAGACCTGAGTTTGAATGCAAGCAATGGTCCCCATGTAATCCAATTATATGCTACCTATGTAACAGGCATATCACCTCACCTCTCTAGGTCTCTTTCTACATCTTTAAAAATGAGAATGTTCATTTCTAAGGGACCTTCTAAACCTAAATCTGGGATTCTGCGATCCTAGTTCTCCATGGGCAACAAGGGGTTGTGTCTTCATGGGCACTGACCATTCTCTGAAGCTATTTTGTACACTGGTATACTATCTTATTCGTCAACTACAGGGTATAAAGTAACTCCCCACTAGTCCACAATCTTGTGGTTTTTGGAGACACCAAGATTTCATAGCAGAATTTTATTCCCTGACTGCAGTTCCTGACAGCAACTTAGGCATCATACTACTGCTTGGTCTTCTTCATGCTCTTCTGAACTGAGACCAAGCCAGATGATAGACCCCTCTCAACTGGCCTCAGTTGAATGACCTACTGCTCACAAGTTCTTTGATTTTTCCCCAACCTTCTGAAATGACAAAGTGCAGCCATGGCAATCTCACCAATTGCAACATGTACAGGATAATTCCTACAGCATCTTTTCTTGTGGAATGATAGGCATGTCCTTAAAATGCCACATGCTGACTCTGCTGCAACTTCTGCTCAGACCTCAGGGTCCAAATCATGTTTAGAATGTATAATCAAAATGATCTGGCTGTTGGTCTCAAGAATGCTATGGCATCATTCTAAACTTAACAACTACCAGATTGAAAACCTCCTTAAGTAACCACTCCCAAAATATCAACCCTGATCAAGACAATCCCTGGTAGGGAAACCATTCATGAGGAATTATTTCTTCCATAATGTTTTGGCCACCATCTTTCTTTCCACCCCTCCCACCCCCAATTTGCTATACAGCCCCTGCAGCCATTCAACTATAGGAAAAGGGATTCCATCTTCCAGATTTATGGAACCTGAGGTTCTCTAGTACCCAGGAGAGCAGTAACTAGAAATGCTGGTGCCTAGGGCAAATCCAATTGTTGAAGAGTGAATGGACAGCACACAGAAGGACCAAGCAACCGTGAAGAAGCAGTGGGGCTGAAAGAGGGTGGTAATGGGGTAGAACCCTCAGAGTAGAAGACAAGTCCCAGTAAAGAAACAAAGTATGCTTCAGGCCAGCAGAGGGTCTGGAGATGACAGCAGGTCAGACACTCTCCAATGGCTTCCTCTCCTCTTCCAAAGCTGGCACTGGGGCACAAGGCCCCAGCTGCCCCACTCTAGTTACAACTCTATCACTCAGAGTTGTTTGGGGGAAAAGATCCAAAAAGAGAATAATGAAGGAGCTACTCTGACTTAGGGAATAGGATGGTGGTCCTCTATACATAGGGATCCCAATCCCCTACCATGTTACCACCTCAGGAAGGCATAAATATCGAAGGGAATCTTCCATTTTGATTTTATTGAAAAACATTTTTTAAAAGCCCAGGGCCTTTCCAAGAACATTTGTAAACTGACCAAAACACCAATTTTGTCCGATTATGAGTGTAAGTGACAATAGAGAACATGAAGAAGACAGGAGCCATCATGGTATTTTGGAAATTACTTTCAAATGCTGGAGATACAGTTCATAGATTTGAGCCCAACTTCAGCTTGAGGTTGCCCAGTGCCTTTTCTGCTTCTTCTATTCATGTCCAACTTTATTTTATTTATATATGTGAAAATATCAGGCATTGTTTCTAGACTTGGATTTGGAAAGGCACCTTGGTACTCTCCACTTTAGCTAAGCCCCATCAGTTTGCCTGGGCTAGCCCATGTGCTTAAGAGTAGGAACTCAGCTGGTTGAGAGTTAATGACTCAAGCGTCTCAAGCCATTCGGCCAAAGGCTAAAGGCAAGGGAAAGCCAGGAAGAATCAAAGCCAAAGCCAGGGAGGCATCCTTTGCCAGATGCCGCCTCTCCCCTTCCTCTTTGGAGGCTCGCATGCTGCCCAAGTGGCCCTTGCTTTGGAAGTGGGTTGGGAGCCCTGGAGCCTTGTTTGCTTCTGACCTTTTGGCTTGGAAACCCCAAGTCTCTAGCTCCCAAATTGCCAAAGACTAAGGTCTGGCAAGATCATTCCAAAGGGATGTCCGGGACCAAAATGGAAATTATTAGAAAGCAGAGGGGAACAGTTGCCAGCCACCGAGCAAAAGTAGTGGCCAAATCATTTATTTCTGCAATGAAATGTCATTTGGAACATGACTATTACAGAGTGTTCTTCTCAAGCTGAAGCTAGAAATCGCCTCCCATTTCTCAAGCCCTCTCTAGCTTACAAAGTACATTCCCTACAAGAGCCATGTGTCAGGGTTACTATCCCCATTTTGCTAGAGGAAGCTGGGGCACAGGGAGGGAAACTGTCTTGTCCTAAAGGGTCTGTAATATCGCTGAGGATAGCTCTAGAAAGAAGCATTGTCCACCTTCACCCCTTAAAAGTTCAAGTAGGAAACTCTAGAAGCAGAATGGTGCCACAGAAAATGAAAGACTGAAAGTCAGAGAATCAGGCTTGGAATTCCAGCTCTGTCTGTTACTAGTTGTGTTATCTTACCTCTCTGGGCCTCCGTTTTGTCATATGAAAAATGAGTGGAGTATACTTAAGACCTTTCCCTTTCCAGATCTTTTCTAAATCTATGGACTTAGGATAGTAGCTCCAATTCCAGTTGACCTAAGAAGACTTCCATTCATTTATTCAAAGGACTACATATAAAAATTTTTGAACACAGAAATGATCAGCTCCTTGAGGGACTCTTCTATTTTCATCTTTGTATCTAGCACCTAGTACAGGCTTGGAACAGAACAGACACCAAATAAACACTTGCTGAATTCAAAGATATACACCCAGCTGCCTCTCCTACCCCATATGCAGCTCCAGAACTCATGGGATCATAGGATGTAGAGCTGGAAGGGGTCTTAGAGATCATCTAGCCCAACTCATTCATTTTACACAAGAGGATACTGAGGTCCAAGTCAAATGACTTATCAAAGGTCATACAGCTAATTAAGTAGCAGAATGAGGGGTTTCTTCTTATACTACTCTGCCTCCCTCGAGAGCAATGCTGCAGTTTCTTTCTCAAGCTCAGCTGAAAACTGGGATCAATTAAGAGACTAAATGACCCCAAAAGGTCCTCAGGGATTTCAGTTACTCTATAAAAGGGAAGGGAAAAGTTCATCTGATTATTTATAAGACGGCATGTGGCCAGTTTTCCCACATGGAAAAAAAGACAGACAGCTGACATTCTATAGCCAAAAGCATGAATGTAGACTATTTAACCACCTGTCCACCCATGTCTAGTGGCAGCCACACCTAGGATACATGACACCCATTGTGATTTCCCTATTTGGATCTGCTCAGTTACAAGTTCTCCCAGTCTTGCCAAGCCAAGACCATTTCATTTCAACACTGACTCTTGGTTTTGCTGAGTTTAGGAAGGAACACACTGAGGTTTCACCAAACAGAGGAAAGGAAAGGGATCTATAATTTCTTTGCAAACATCCATTAAAACCTTATTCCCCAGGGTTAGTTTCACCCATTATGGGGACCCCATCTGAACTTCTGTGAAAAGTACCCCTTTGAGTTCTTCCATACTGACTCAGCCTTCCCCAGTATTAGGAACAGAGAACATTTATAGTATTATAAAATGTGTTTTAAAGCAACACTTTACAGGCTGCTTGGCTTGCCATGGTTTCAGCAATATCTGTACACTCAAAATTATGAAGCATGTCTGGCTTGCCCCTCATTAGAACACCATTTTGGGGAGGAACTTTGGGCCTTGCTTGTTGGTTGCACATTTTTGATTCGTTTTCTTTCTGGGAAGCAGCTGGGGAGCCTGAGACATGAGGCCAATCTGCAGAGCTGTTTCTATGTAGGGGAAATCTTCCTCTGAACTTTGCCTTCAAGCTAGCTGACCACACACAAGGCTTGATCATTTGTACCTGTCAGTTGTTGATATCGCAATGGCCTTTTAAAAATGGAACACACACACACGCACACACACACTAAAAAAAAAAAAACAACCAAAAAAACCCATGACTTTGAGGACCTTTTCTTATGCAGAAGGCATCAATCAACTCAGATCAGATTCAGAATAACTCAGAACTCAGTTCAGGGTCTCTGACAGTACTGGGCCAAGGCAAAACTTCCAAGTAATTATCTTCATCTTTCATTGGCCCCTCCTAATTGTGGGGAGCTCTCAAGGCTATGTTCTCTTGCCTCTTTCCTCCTCTACTTTCTTTTATTGATCTCAGCTGCTCCCTAGAGTTCAATGAACATTTCTATGTAGAAGACAGCCAAATCTACTGAGGCAGCTCAAATCTCTCCCCTGAACTCCATTCCCACATTTCAAATTACCTGTTGGACAGCTCTATCAGCACCTCAAATTCAACATGTCCGAAAATGAACTTATCATATTCCCCCCAAAGCATGCCCCTCCTTCCAACTTCCCTGTATCTGCTAATTGTTCTAGCATCCTCTCAGGCAATCAGGCTCAACACCTCCTTTTCCTTCCTTCTGTCTCACTCTAGCTAATCTCCCCTCCCCCTCAGTCTTAACTTCTTTTGGCCTAGTTTCCTCACCTGTAGAATGAGGTTGGACTAGAAATGGCTCTACATTGATGTATTCAGATAAGTTACTGACACCAAAAATGGGAAGTAGATAAAGGGAACACCCATCAATAATAGACTATCACCATTTTTAAAGATTTACAAGAAGCCCAAAGAGTGTAGAAGCCCCCATAGTGAACAACGCTAATTACCTCCTCAAGTGGAGAGACATGTCAGCCAAGGGTAAAACCAGTTTAAAATAAAAACTAATTTTAAAAACCTCACATAAGAGAATGGTGGAATCTTACTAACACCCTCACCTCATAAAACAGTGAGACATCATGGAGAGGGAAAGGAGTTTGCAGAAAGCTTAATGTCAGACTCAATTGAACTAGATCATCTCAAGAGCATTGAAAGATGAACATGGAAATAAGACAACCACAGACAAAAATGAAAATGATCCCTCATTATTTTAAAAAACAAGCTATTTTAGTCATCCATGATAGTGAAACTACTGTATTTAGACTCAACATCTCAGACCCCAATGTGCTTCTTGAAAAAGTGGAAATGATACTGGAGACAGCTCTAAGGATGGAATGAGCCGCTGTACCAGAGCAGGGACACACAGAAGAGGGCTGGGCTGGAAGCTACAGAGTTTTCAGGATGTGGAGAGACTCATTGCTCAAGCTATCTGAAAAAGAAGACAGCAAACTATTAGAAAAATTGTAGATGCTATTACTATTGAAAAAGGCACTCAAGAGGACCCAACTGCCTCACCTCTGCAAAGTCATTATGAAAATGAATGATGAAAAAACAGGAGAAGGGAAAAGGCAGTTGTTCACAATATCCCATGATAGACCACATCATTACGATCGCACAATTGCCTGAAAAGTGCAGAGAAGAAAAGATCCCACTGTGTTTACTGTTTGTAGACTATTTCTTAAAAGCTTTTAAGGCAGCATTTTGCTCTACCAAACCAAATGTTTTCGAAAAATGAACTTTGCTAATGTCTTCTGTTTTTATGCCACCTGCATTTCCTAATGTATTCCTTCCTTCCTACCTGGGGAACAATCTCTTATAACAGCAAATACTAAAGAGGAAAAAAACTGTTCAGCAAAACAAAGATTTTACATGCTTATTAAAATTCTGACAATGAATCAAATGCAATTTTGTAGTGAATAAAAAGAAAACAGTGGGAAATTGTATTTTCTACACTTTCCAGTCTGATAGGTAGGTAGATATATACACACATAAACATTCACATACATATGTGTATATATATGTATATATATGCATGCATACATATATGTAAATATCATACAAGATTCCTCAAAAGACAACAGAAATAGCTTTGTTCAATAACTTTCTATTAATACCAAGTACAACATAAAACAGGAGGCATAAAGATGCTTCCCAAAGGCAACACTTGAGCCAGATACAATGTTCCATATGTCATCCAACCAAGGCAAAAGCACAATGAGACTATCGCTCTGACCCTGCATGCCATTCCTTTCCAAATGGGGCCTGAGATCACATTTGCTGTCTTGGCTCTGCCATGTCCCAATGTTGTCATTTGATGCTTGTAGACCATAACAAACCTCAGATCTTTTTCATATGAACTAGTCACGCCTCCCCTAGCTTCTACTTGCAGGGTTGATTTTTTGAAACCATGTATAAGATTTTACATTCAATTTTTATTCAATTCAGCCCAATGTTCTAGCTTGTCAAGGTCTCATACATCAATATAAAGTTGGAAGGAGCCTTAGAAATCATCTCATCCAAGTTCTGTCATCCAGTATATTAGCTATCACTCCCAGTATTGTGGCATCTGCAAATGTGGTAAGCATGGTATCTATACCTTTATGCAAACCATTAAGGAAAATGTTAAACAAAGAGCCAAGGCCAGATCCCTGGGGGGCTCTGCTGAAGACCTCTCCTTCCTCATTCTAACAAGTCTCTTTGTATCTTGCTTTTCAATCAATTCTAAATCCATCAAATTGTCCCATCATCTAGCCCCCATCTTTCCATTGTGTCCAGAAGACTAGCACAAGAGACTTTATCAAATGCATTGCTAAAATTTAGGTTAAAAAAAAAAAGAACATCTGGGTAAAACTTCTCTTGAGCATCCCCCTGATCTACCAGTCTAGTACCCTATGGAAAAAGGAAATGAGATTGGTCTGGCATGACCTCTTCTTGAAATCTCTGGGATTTTGTCAGTACCACATTAGAAAAAAAAAAAAATCTGAGGTAGCTGGCCCAGCCAAGATTGGAGTGTGTATCTGGACCCAACTGGCAATTCCTCTATGCCTTTACCCTCCAGATTTCAAGCCATGGTTCTCTCTGCCTTGGCTAAGCTTCCTCCCTCAACCAGTCATCTTGGAAATTCACCATTTGCAAGTGGCTGTGGTCAAAACCCAATGAGCTGACTCAGCCCTCCTCATAAGGATGACTAAACCCAAGAATTTCCTGTGGGGAGGGGGATGGAAAATTGCTTTAACATACATTTGTTTCCCTGAACAATTTGGTCCAGCATGGAGTCAGCCCACCATAGGCCCATGAGGCAAAGCAGCAGGCTCCCTGCTCAGCTTGGAGGCAGGATTTGCAGATGTTTCCTCTCCCATTGTTCTCAACAGCCCTGGGACCAACTCAGCACCATTTTGGTCAGGCCTTGGTGTTGCTGTGGCTTGCTTGCCAACCCACAGAGGCCAAGGCAAAGGGCAGAGGGCAAAGGGGGAGCGGATGTTTCCCCCCACCCCTCACTCCATAGGGGACTTTCAGAGCCTACCACTCAGAGGAGCTGCCCAACCACACAGCCTAACACTTCTTTTACTACAGTCTCCTTGCCCAACCCCCACAATTAATCTGGCCTGGTCTGTTTTATCTCAAAACAGGTTAATTCCAGAACCCACCTTGAATTTGAGAGTGGGGAGATCATTTATACTGACTGATCAAAATCCAGCATGGGCTGCCTTCTATCTCCAACATAAACTCTGGGGAGTTTGCAGTCCAGAGACAAATCATCATTTCAGTGTCAGAATACCACCCAGATATTGACAAACGCTCTGGATTTGCTCGATCATCATTTTCAAGCATGAACCTTCAGAGGCAAAAACAAAAAAACCCACAACGTGCAGGAGATGCGGGAGCCATAGAAATGTTCCAAGGTTCCTGACAGAGAAAGAGCCTGACTTTCTCAGTTACCAAGGTGGAAACACCAGGCATACTTTGGGGGGAAATGAATTTTCTTCCAGAGCCTACAAAGTGAACAGGGATGGGGAGAAGGGGCAATTACTTGAGCATTATCAGTGGATAATTTGAAAACAAATCTGAGATCCTGAATCATTCACCTAGCAAATGTATCCCAATTCTAGTATTCTCTCCCTCCTTCCCTGCCCACCCTTTACACAAGAAGTAAATAGTGTCACTGTCTTAAATGTCTCAAGGAGGGTCAAGGCTTTATTTTTCCTAAGTGAATAACAAATTCTTTTCTCTTGGGTAAGAATGTTTCATGGCAGGGCAGTGTAGAAAAAGCTAGGGGGCAGAAAACATAGGATTATGGGTTTTGAGCTAGAAGGGACCTAGAGATTATCCAGTGGGGACCCCCTGATTTTACACATGAGGACACTGAAACCCAGCCAGATTAAATGACTTGACTTGTTCAAAGTCCCAAAAGTAGGAAGTGACCAACTCCAAATCTGACCTCTTGGTTCTGGCCCTGGTTCTGACTAGCTGTGTGACCTTGAACAGGCTGTTTTATCTCCACCTCATGGCCTTGGTTCCCTCCCCTGACAAGTGAAGAGGTTAACCTAGATATTTTCTGCAGTCCCATCTAGCTCTAAACATTCCAAGATTTTAAGAAGCAGGAGGTCTGAGTTCTAGTACCAACTTAGCTCCTAACTAGCAGTGTGACCCAGGACAAAGCATTTAGCCTCTCTGAGACTCTGGGCTTTAGGAAAATCAGATGAGGTAATAGATTGACAGCACTTCTAATACAGGGGTCCTTAACCTGGGGTCCATAGAACCTAAAGAAGTCTTTAGACAGATTTCAAGGGGTCCATAAACTTGGATGGAAAAAAACCCCACTTCTTTATTTTCATTAACCTCTAATTGAAATTTAACCATTTCTTTTTTTTTTTTTAATAGTTCAGCTTGGCTAGATTTTTTTATCTATTTATTTATTTATTTTTATTTATTTAACTTTCTACATTCATTTTCACAAAATTTTGGGTTCCAAATTTTCTCCCCTTTTATCCCCTCCCACCCCAATACACCAAGCAATCTAATTTTCCCTATCACCAATCTGCCCTCTCTTCTATCATCCCTCCCTTCTCTTGTCCCCATCTTCTCTTTTGTCCTGTAGAGCCAGATGATTTTCTATTCCCTATTAACTCTATTTCTTATTTCCTGGTAGCAACAACAATACTAACCAGTTGTTCCTAAAAATTTGAGTTCCAAATTCTTCCCATCCCTCCCTCCCCACCCATTCCCTTTGGGAAGGCAGGCAATTCAATATAGGCCCTATCTGTGTAGTTTTGCAAATGACTTCGATAATAGTTGTGTTGTATAAGACTAACTGTATTTCCCTCCATCCTATCCTGCCCCCCATTGTTTCTATTCTGTCTTTTGATCATGTCCCTCCCTGAGTGTTGACTTCAAATTGCTCCCTCCTCCCATTGCCCTCCTTACCATCATCCCCCCCTTGCTTATCTCATTCTCCCTCACTTTCCTTTAAGATAGGTTTTCATACCAAAATGAGTGTGCATTTTATTCCTTCCTTTAGTTAAATGTGATGATAGTAAACTTCATGTTTTTTTCCTCAGCTCTCCTCTTTTTCCCTCCACTAAAAAGTCTCCTGCTTGCCTCTTGAATGAGATATAATTTACCCCATTCCATTTCACCCTCTTTCCTCCCACTACATTTCTCTCTCACCATTTACCTTAATTTCTTTTAAGATATGGTCCCATCCTATTCAATTCAGTTCTGTGCTCTCTGTCTCTGTATGTGCGTGCATGCATGTATGTGTGTGTACGTGCATGTGTGTACACATGTGTGTGTGTGTATGTGTGTGTGTGGTCCCACCAACTACCCAGATACTAAAAAATTTTAAGAGTTACAAATATTGTCTTTAAATGTAGGAATGTAAACAGTTCACTTTTGGTAAGTCCCTTCTGACTTCTCTTTGCTGTTTACTTTTTCATGCTTCTTCTCATTCTTGTGTTTGAAAGTCAAATTTTCTTTTCAGCTCTGGTCTTTTCATCAAGAATGCTTGAAAGTCCTCTGTTTCATTGAAAGACCATATTTTCCCCTGAAGTATTATACTCAGTTTTGCTGGGTAGGTGATTCTTGGTTTGAGTCCTAGTTCCTTTGACTTCTGAAATATCCTATTCCACGCCCTTCAATCCCTTAATGTAGAAGCTGCTAGATCTTGAGTTATCCTGATTGTATTTCCATAATACTGGAATTGTTTCTTTCTAGCTGCTTGCAATATTTTCTCCTTGACCTGGAATTCTGAAATTTGGCCACAATGTTCCTAGGAGTTTCTCTTTTTGGATCTCTTTCAGGTGGTGATCGATGGATTCTTTCAATACTTATTTTGCCCTCTGGTTGTAGAATCTCAGGGCAGTTTTTCTCAATAATTTCATGGAAGATGATGTCTAGGCTCTTTTTTTGATCATGACTTTCAGATAAATTGTCTCTCCTGGATCTATTTTCCAGGTCAGTTGTTTTTCCCATGAGATATTTCACATTCTCTTCCATTTTTTCATTCTTTTGGTTTTGTTTGGTGATTTCTTGGTTTCTCGTAAAGTCATTAGACTCCATCTGTCCCATTCTAATTTTCAGAGAACTATTATCTTCAGTGAGCTTTTGAACCTCTTTTTCCATTTGGCTAATTCTGCTTTTGAAAGCATTCTTCTCCTCATTGGCTTTTTGAACCTCTTTTGCCAATGGAGTTAGCCTATTCTTCAAGGTGTTATTTTCTTCAGCATTTTTTTGGGTCTCCTTTACCAAGGTATTGACCCGTTTTTCATGCTTTTCTTGCATCTCTCTCATTTCTCTTCCCAGTTTTTCCTCCACCTGTCTAACTTGATTTTCAAAATCCTTTTTGAGCTCTTCCATGGCCTGAGCCCACCAGACATCCCCCTGGGATGTCTGGGATACAGAGGCCCCAACCTCCACATCTTTCCCTGACTGTAAGAATCCTTCCTCGTCATCAGAATTGAAAGGCGGGAACATCTGAACCCCATCAAAGTAGCTTTCTATAGTCTTATTTTTCTTCCCTTTTCTGGGCATTTTCCCAGCCAGTTACTTGACTTCTGAGATTCCTGTCCACCCCCGCCTAGATCCTCCCAGCTAGTCGAAATTTAACCATTTCTTTCAATTATTTAAAAAAAAAGGATTACACTGAGAAGGGATCCATAAGACTTACCAAATGGCCAATGAGTTCTGTGATATAAAAAAAGGTTAAGGGTCACCGACCTAGAAAAATGTCAAGCAGTGTGGCCCAGGGGAAAGAGCACTGGGGCCAAAGTAGAGAGAAAAGGATACAAATACCAGGTTTGATACTTAATTGCTGTATCAACATGAGCAAGCCATTTGACTTCTCTGGACCTCAGTTTCCTCATCAGTAAAATAAGCATGTTAAAGCTTTATTAACTGACTTCCCACAGCTATTGTGAGGAAAAGTACTTGGTAGAATCTAAAGACCTAAAGAAATGAATCCACCTAGAAAGGACCTTAGAAGTTATCTGGTCCAACCCTCTCCTTTTACAGATGAGGAAACTGAGACCCAGAAAGTTTAAGTAACTTGGTCACACAGATATTAAGTGGCAGATCTGGGAACTGAACTTGGGTTCTAACTACATATCCAGCATTCTTTCCACTGCTAAGCAGAACCATCAGAGTTCAGAGAGGCCCTGAGAGCATTGTGAATTAACTGGAGGTAAAGGTTGGTGGGATTCAGTGAGGAAATTCAAGTAAGGAAGCACTGGCCTCCACTTTCACCTTGAAGGACATTTCTGCCACTCCACCAGGGGACATAAAGGGAGGAAGAATTGTCTATCTTAAAAATCTAAGTGTGTGGGGCTGTCATCCAAGGGTGACCTGTTACCTAAGAAAACAATACTTTCAGCCCCAGCCCGCTAAGTAACAAGTTCCAATGCCTCACAACCAAGTTCCCAACAAGGGGCCAAATTAAATGAAATGAATTTTAAGAAGGATAAATATGAAGTCCTCTAGTTGGGGTTATTTTTTTTTAAGTCAACTTCACATGTACGAGACTGGAGAGGGAGGTATGGCCAAAAAACAGTTTCTGCCAAAAAAAAAAAGAAGAAGAAGACGAAGAAGAAGATTCAGCATGGAGGCCGGAAAAGCATGCAAAGGCACTGAACCAGAAGATGAGATTCCAGTATGCAAACAGCAAGTAAGACAGATTGACTGAGAACTATAAAAGGTGCAATAATCCTAAAAAGGTAAACTGATGCTTACCCAACAGCTAGAGATAAAAACAGAAATTTTATTTAAAATAACTGCAGAATGAATCAAATATTTGGGAATCTACCTACCAAAACACCCACAAGACAGAGGAATACAACTTCAAACTCTTTACAGAAATAAAGAATGACCTAAATCATTGAAACCATAATTATTGCTCATGGGTAGGCTGAGTCAATACAATGAAAATTATAATACCACCTAAATTAATACATTTATTCAGTGGCATGTCACTCAAACTACCAATGATTACTTTTATAGAGCATGAAAAAATGATAATAAAATTCATATGGAGAACAAAAGGTAGAGAATCTCAAGGGAAATTATTTTTTTAAAAAATAGGAAGGAAGAGTGCCTGGCACTGCCAAATCTCAAACTATACAACAAAGTAGTAAATATCAAAACAATTTGATTCTGGTTTAAAAAAAGACAGTTCAGCCAGTGCAATAGATTAAGTATACTATCTATAGCAACAAATGAAACTAAGAGTCTAGTACTCAATAAATCCAGAGACCCCAGCGGTGAGGGGAAGGGCTCACTAATTGCCAAAAACTGCTGAGAAAACTGGAAAGCAGTCTGACAGAAATTAGGTTTAAGTTAACAGCTCATACCATATGCTAAAATATGTTCCAAACAGACACATGATTAAGATTTAAAAGGTCGTATCATAAACATATTAAAGGACCAAGGAAGAAATTACCTTTGAGATCTGTGGATAGGGGAAGAGTTCATGGTCAAACAAGGGATAGAAAGGATTACAGAAGATAAAAAGACAACTTTGAGTACATAAAATTAAAAGGTTTTGCACAAATAAGAGTCAATACAGCTAAGATTAGAAGATTAACTCTTAACTGGGAAAGTCTTTTACAGCAAGTTTCTCTGCTAAAATACTCATTTCTGAGATGTAAGGAACTGATTCAGCTTTATTGAATGAAAGTCATTCCCTGACTGATGGTCAAAGGACATGGATAGGTGGTTCTCAAGGAATGATAAGCAGGCTATCTATAATTCTATAATGCTCCAAATCACTAACAATTAGAGAAATGCAAATGAAAGCAACCCTGAGGTTCCAACTCGCACCCATTCGATTGGCAAAGTTGACAAAAAAGTAGAATGATAAACTTTGGAGGGGCTGAGGAAAACAAACACATTAATGCAATGAATGGTAGTGGAGTTATGGATTGGTTGGTAGCTGTTCTAGAAAACGATTTGGAACTATGCTCAAAAAATTATTAAATTGTACATACCCTTTGACCCTGTGATCCCACCACAAGGTCTATATCTCAAAGAAATCAAAGAAAGAGGGGAAAGACCCCTATGTACAAAAATATTTACAGCAGCTGTTTTTGTCATGATGAAGAACTGGAAACTAAGGGGGTGCCCATCAATTGATGAGTGGCTGTGAACTACTGATATATGAATGCATTGGAATAATATTCTATATAAGAGATTACAAAAAATGAAGACTGAAGTGAGCAGAACCAGAACAATTTATACTATGACAATATCAAGACAAACACTTTGAAAGACTTAAGAACTCCGATCGACACAATGGCCAACCAGGATTCCAGAGAACAAAATTCCAAAGCATGCTACCTACCTCTCTCCTGCCAGAGTGGTTATGGATTCAAGATGCAAAATGAGACATACATTTTTAGACACAGTAAATATGGGAATTTGTTTTGTTTGACTAAGTGTATTTGCTACAAGGCCTTTTTCCTTTTTCTTTTCAGTTGAGTAGGAGGTAGAAGGGAGAGAAAATGCTTGTTAATTAAAAAAATAATAGTAATTATGCTTTTTTTAAAGCTAGGCTGGTGACAGATTGTGAAGGACTGGCCAGTGGGCAAGGAGAAAAGGAAGACCCCCCTCTAGGAATATTCTGGGATAGTACTCCTTGCTCCATAGTATTAATAGCTCCCATTTCCATATGACTTTAAGATTTATAAAATATTTTCCTCATAACCAAAAGGAGAGAAGTAGTATGATATCATTATTCATATTTTACAGATGGAGATACAGAGGCTCAGAGATGAAATGCCTTGCCCAAGGTCAACCAGGCAGTAAACAACTAAGTAGAACAAAGATTCAAACTCACATCCTCTGACTCCAAATCTAGGGTGCTTTGCATTTCACCACTTCTTCCTTCTTCCATGTCTGCTCACTGTCCTTAGTCTCTCTTTCAAAACCTGTTCACAAAGGATCTGCATCTCATCCGCACTAAGGCAGTGTGATGTAATGGAAATAGCAAGAGATTGGAGGTCAAAAGATCTGGGCCATAGCCCTGACTCTGCTATTGATTAGATGGGTAAACGCGGCCCCTTCCCCCTCTCCGGGCATCAGTTTTCTCTTCTACTTTAAAAGAAAAGGTTTGAACCAAATAACCCATCCTGCTCTAACACTGTCTGACAAGTCCAAGATAGGGGAGGCGTGCCTAGATCATAATACATCTGAAAAGGATTTAAGGGGTTTAGGGAAATGCAAGCTGAATATTCACCAGGGTGATATGTCAGCCAAAAAAGCTAAGAAGCTGAATTAGGAGAGGTACAGCGTCCAGAACGAGAGAGAGGTCAGTCAGTCCCACTCACCACTACTCTAGCCTGGTCAGGCCTCTGGAATGCTGTGTTAAGTTGGGGGTGCTAAACTGGAAGGACATTGATAATCTAGAGAGTATCTAGAGGAAGGGGCCTAGAGTGGCAAAGGGTTTTGAGACTGTGACATATTCGGATCATCTGAAGGAACGGGAGATGTTAGCCTGGACTTCAAGGTGTCATGATAATTGCCTTCCAGTATCTAATGGACTGTCATTTGGAAGAGAGATTAAACTTGTTCTGCTTGGTCCCAGAATGCAATGGGTACAAGGTATAGAGAGGCAGATTGCAGCTTCCTAACAGAGCTGTCCCAAAGTTTGGAAGGCAATGGGGTTCCCCCTCACTGGACAGCTTAAGCTGTTACGATCGTCAGTTGTGTTTTTCTTCCACCATACCTTATTAGGAGGTTTCTTCTTTTGCCCCCACTTTTACAAGGAAAACAAAGATGGTGACAAACAGGAATTGTAATTAACACTAGTTATCTGTGACTGACGTGGCCTGGCCCTTCTCCTTTGCCCTTCTTATCTTCATACAATCTGGACCAAAAGTGCAGGGTCTGGCCCTTTCTTTCACTCCTTTTATTCCTCCCTTTTCATTCTGTTCTCTATAGCTGAAATGTATTTTGCTTATGACTCTTCCATCTTCAAGTCTACTCTCTCTTCCCACCTCCATCTCCCAGTGAATTTTAGTGTTTTTCTACACTATGCTCTGTGTTTCTATGTGCTCAACCTTCTATCTCCTGATTCAAATGAGAGTGAAGTTCATAAGATGTTCACTCTCCTCACCCCTCACACCATGTGTGTATATTCTTCTTTTAACAGACCTCAATATTGAGAAATAGTACTTTCCTCCCCCCTCATTTCTTCCCTAGTATATGTCACGTTTTCCTTCCTCTTTCTTTACAAAATCAAACACAGCCCAATTTGTCTTCCTTAGCTCTTGAAAGCAGTGAGGGTTTGAAAGCACATTTCTTTCCATCTAATAGAATACAGACACTTGATCATCATTAGCCCCTTCAAATGATTCAAATGACTTCTAGGTTTCTCTTGTTTCCTGTGTCCATGTTTCAAAGATTATTTTCAAAACTGGTTTTCTCAAAAAGAATGCATGAAAGTGCTCTGTTCTATCAAGAATCCGTTTTTCTCCTGTGGAATTCTATTGCATTTTTAAAGACAAACTGGTCTTAAACTCAAAACTTTTTGGTATTGTCATATTCCAAGGTTCCCTTTCATTTATAGGTGGTTATTCGAATGTCATTTCCTCTCTCTTGTTTGAACATTTCATCCATTTCTTCTATCCATTCTTGGAGTCCTGGTAGCTTTGGTTGGGGTGCCTAGGCCAAGGTCCTGCCTCAGTATAATCTAGAAATATTACAATCTAGAAATTGTTGCCCTGTTGTCTCTGGATGGGAGGCTACCTTGGGTCAGGTCCACAGCTCTGGGGTGGGATTTCAGTCTTGGCAATGGCTGGGAACTGGCCATAGGTTTTGTACCAATCTCCACTCACTGTTACAGTATACAGATCCTGGTTAACAACTAAGGCTTCCCTGGATGGTTGTGCTGGCCTTGTCATTTTCTGGTATAGTTAAAGGAGGTTGGAGGCTCTAGGCCTCAGCCCCAAGAACACCCTATCAGATTGTGGTTGGCCTTAGGCTGCCATCCTGGAGTGTGCACAGAGGGTGCATTGGTCTTCTCTCAGTTTCCCTGTTCAGTCACCTACCAGACATGGAACAGCTTACTCCCATCATGATTCAGCCTGGTCTCCTGGGGCATCCCCACAACCCTGTGGCCCATTACCCATTTCCCTAGGAGTTTCCTACTCAGCTTCTGGCAGCAGCCCCAGGCAATCTTTAGTGCCTAGAACAACCCAACAGAGTTGAACTGGCTTTAGGTTGCTCTCCTGGGGCATCCTTAAATGCCCTGTACTGGTCTTCCCCTGTTCCCACTCTTTGAGTGGTCTTCCCTACTTTCCTGCTATCCCCCCTATCCCCTTGGCCCTTAGAGGGACTTTCCTCAAACATCCCTATGCTAACCTTCTTCTGTCCCCAGGCCTTGACCCCTAAGCATAGCCCCATGGGAGCTGGTGGGGCTTTAGATGATTTCACTGATTACAGAACCTTCCCCTATTCCCTAACCCTAACTCTAACCCAGGCCCTAGTCCATACAGGAGATGGCACTAGCTTAAAGCTGCTTTCTTGGAGCAACCATAGATGCCCCTGAGCAGGCTTAACCTGGTTTCCAACTCACCTCACCCTCCACTTCCCCTCCCTAGCCTCACTCTCCCCACCCCCACATTGACCCCTAGAATAGCCCTGCCTCAAAGGGCAAATGCATTGGCTTTAGGCTGCTCTCCAGACTTACACTGATTTCCACCCCAGCAGACTTTAGCCTTGGCCCTGTTTCCCTGCATGTCACTCACCTGGAGGCCCAGTGCCCATAGGGGCCCTGCTTCAAATCCCATCCCCTGGTGCCATCCTTTGTGGGCTAGACAAGCCCAATATATTTTTTTTTGGTTCTGGAATTTCATTTGGGCCTCTCCTTTCTCAGCCACCCTCAGGAAATCTGCATCCCCCTCACCCTAAAATCCTTCTAGCACTTAACCAGAAGTCCTTTTCACGTGGGCCTCTTAACCGGAAATACCCCTTTTTATCCTTTCCTGATTATCACAAGCCCCACCACTAGGTCCCAATTCTTTTCCTTTCCCTGAAGCCCTGAACACCTCCCATTCTCCGCAGATGACCACACCTCCTACTTCACTCTTTACTGACAATACAAGCCATTTACTAGGAATTCCCTCACTTCCTCTACTCTGCATCTCAATAACCCTCTATAATCTTTTGCTCCAATCACTGAAGGAGAAAAGGGGGCCTTTCTCCCTGCCAAGTCTAGTCCCTCCACCTGTGCCCTTAATCCTAAGCCCTCCAGTCTCCTCCAGTAGTTTTCCCCATCTATCATTCCCTCTCTCAAGTCTTCCCATTCACTTGTTCCTGCCCCAAAGCCTACATTGCTCCAATTTCCCCCATCCTTAAAATGTTTTTCACCTAACACCTCCCCTCCCCCTCCCCCATCTCCTTAAGTCACTATCTTAGATCTCACTTCCATTTCATTGCCAGGTTCCTAGGAGTCGTCTATATTTCCTGCCTCGTCTTCCTCATTCTTCATCTAGGTGTGCCAACTTACCAGGGGTGTCTACAAGGTTATGTCCAGGGCCCTGTTCTGTGCTCCTTCTTTGATATTTCACTTAATGATCTCACCAGCTCCCATGGATTCAATCTTCATCTCTATGGAGATGATTGATTCTTAGACCTTCTTATCTAGACCTAACCTCTCAACTGACCTGTAGTTACCACAGGCCCTCATCACCTCACTCCTGGTGGCTGGTCTCTCTTTCAAAAGTTCCTCCCCACTCCAGTCCAGTCTTCATTCTGTTGTCAAAATTATCTTCCTAAAGTTCAGGTCTGACTGTCATTCATTCCCCTTGCTCAATAAATTCCAGTGACTCCCCGTTACTTCCAAGATCAAATATAAAATCTAAATCCATCATACCCTGCCACCTCCCACCTTTTCAGTCTTCCACCCATTTACTCTGCTGTCCAGTGACACTGGTCTCCTTGCCATTCCTTGGACAAGACAGTCCAACTCCAGACTCTAAGCATGCTTTCCCTCCTCACCTCTACCTCCTGCCTTGCCAAGCTTCCTCCAGGTCCCAGCTAAAATCCACCTTCTACAGGAAGCCTTTCTCAATCCCCCTTAAATACTAGTTCTTTGGCCCTGTTGATTATTTCCAATTTATCTGTGTATGACTTGTTTATACATACTTGTGAGCTCCTTGAGAGCAGGGACTGTCTTTTGACTTTCTTCATATCCCCAGAACTTAGCACAATGACTTAGGAGCCTAATAAATTTTCATTGATTGACTGACTAATCATACATTCACTTCTCAGCACCCTATAATCTAATGTATTGTCCTGTCACTCTACTGAAACCTCTCTCTCAATGTTTACCAATGATCTCTTAACTGCTAACTCCAATGATCATTCTCAATTCCCATACTCTTTGAACTCTCTTCAACTTTCAAAAAAAAGGTTATTTCAAAGGAGGGAATGGGCTGCTTAAGCAAGTCTCCATCAATGAACCTGATAAGATTACAGAGCACCCGGTCTTTATTTGAAGGCTTCCAGGGAGCACTTCTCTGTGCAACATGAACATGTTCCCTGATGACTTGTTGATGTGTGTGTGTATGGGGGGGGTTCAGAGTTAAGGCTAGCCTACACTCAGAGAAAACCTACTCAGGATCTCTCATCTGAGAATATTAGATTTTCTTAGAGCGACTTCAAGTGTGGCCAATAAGCAAAAAAGAGAAACTGATACTCTCTTGGTCTCTTTGGAAGATCTTGACCACAGATTATATTATAAACTTGTAACTATTGACAAAAGCAATTCAATAAAGATAAAAATAAGGGGCAAAATCTTACCCAAATCCTTGTGCCTTTGACAAGTCATAACCAAAAGAACTACCAACGAATCAGCAAGTAAAAAGACTTTAATCCAGTATCTCTATTCAGGGTTGTCTGATAGGACTTTAGGTGGCACAGTGTCCTAAAATCAGGGAACCTTGAGTTCAAATCCCAACTTAGACCCTTGCTTAGCTGTGTGATACTGGGTAATCCTCTCAGTTTCTATGGAACAGAAATATTAATAGTATCTACCTCCCAAAGTTAGTGTGAGGGTAGAGTGAGATAATATTTGTAAAATTATTATTTTTCCTGCCACTTTCAACCTGGTTTTTCTTCCTTCTTTTTTCCCCTTAAAAAAAAAAAAGCCAATGTAATTTGTATGCTTGTCAGCAGATTGTACCAAAAAAAAAAAAAAAGGAATGTAGAAAACAGGAGTAAAAGGTGTCATCAGGGAAATACAGGATCAGAAAAGAAGATGAACAGGTCACATGACATGACAAGAGTGAGTTATAACAGGTAAATACCCAAATTCTTCCATGATATGTCAGGGACAAGCAAAGAAAGTCCTCAGCATACTGTGTATATCCTGCCTGTGGCCAATTTAGGAAAGAACACAGACAAGAGGATGGGCAGGCATAGATAAGTTGAGATCTGCATCCTTGGAAGAATCTGTGATCTCATCTGTCTTCAGAGAGATGAGATCACAAATCCATTTGAGTATTTGAATGAGTCACTACATATACAGTTCCTTCTACATCTCCTTGTATGTTTCATTTCTATGATTTTCTATCATTTTTCTCAGCACTATAATCCAAAATATAAACCTAATAAATCACATTCATAACAAAAATAATAAAATTTCATGATTATAGTAAAATGCAGAAATGGTTTTGGTGAAACGAAGCACTCATTTCATTTTTAAAATGCTAATGAAGAAATAAATAAATAAAAAGACTTTTCCTTAATGTCTATCTCAAACCATTATTTATAACAAAGACTGGAACCTTTCCCAGTAAGATCACTATTATCTAGCAAAATGCTAGCAATGAGCTATAACAATAAAACAAGAAAAACAAATTGAGGCAAATTGAACTGAAGCACAGACAAATAGGAGAAAAAATTAGTTCCATTTGCAGATACATTAATTCACTTAGAGAATCCTAGGGAATCAATGAAAATATCATTCTACACAATTAATTAATAGCTTTAGTAAAATAGCAATATACAAAATAAATCCACAAAATCATTGCCCTTTTGCCTATTACTTACAAAACCTAGGAGGAAGACAAATGCCACATTAGATAATAGATTCATTAAATATCTAGGAATTTAGAAGACATGCATAGGACTTACACAAGTTTAACTATAAAACAATTTTTTTTAGAGAAATAAAAGATCTAAGTAATCAATAAGATATTCACTGGTCAGGCTGGGCCAATATGGTAAAAAGGGTGATGTTATTCAAATTGCCTCACTGATTGAGTACTATACTAATCTGGTACTAGATACAAAATAGAAAAGTAAATCAGTATAATGGTAGATAATCAAAGCCTAGAAACAAATGTACCTGGTAGTACTGTTTTCAAACCCAAGAACACAAACTACTAGAAAAGAAAAGAGATCTTCTATTCAATATGAACTACAGGAAAACTAGTAATTATCAAGGAAAAAAAAAGATGTTTAGATCATCTTATACCTCAAAAAATTAAAAATGGATAAATAATCTATATATTAAAAGTTATAAACTTTAAAAATTAGAGAAAGGAAGATTATATCTTATTGTATTTTATACAATAATATATTATCTATAATAATGTGTAATGTTATAGATTATGTTATAATTTATAATATATTATGGATAGAGGTAAAATTTGTAATAGGATACATGATGTTAGAAATTATAAACAAGATAGATAACTTCAATTATTCAAAATATAAAAGCTTTTCCCCCAAATAAAATCAATGCATCTAGAATAGAAGAAAATATATAAAGATTATGGGAAAAAATGCATTATTTATTGCTATTAAAAGTCTGATATCCAAAATATATAAAGAATTGACATTAATATGTAATACTAAGAACCATTATCCATTTAACTGCATTTAAAGGATATGACCAGACAATTTTTGAAAGATGAAATGCAAACTATCAATAACCACCTGAAAAAATGTTCAAAACCACTAATAATCAGACGAAAATAATAAAATTCAAACAACCCAGAGGTATCATCTAAAAGTGATGCAAAGAGATGGGAAAAACTCATTATTGGAGAAGCAGAAAAAACAAGCATGCTAATGCACTGCTAGGGGAGTTTCGAATTGGCTCCACATTCCTGGAAAACAATTTGCAACTAAATGAGAAGAGTTACTAAACTGTTCCTTACCCTCTGACCCAGAGATCCCAGTACTGGGACTATGTCACTAGGGGGTTATTGACAGCAAGAAAAGACCCATATGCACAAAAATGTTTATAGCAGCATTATTTTCAATAACAAAAAGCTGGAAACAAAATATGTACCCAGAGACTACGGAATAGCTAAACTAATTATGGTATATGAATGTAATGGAATATTACTGTTCCAGAAGGAATGACGAATACAAAAAGTTCAGAGAAACATGGGAACTCTTGTATGAGATGATGCAGAAGGAAAAGAGCAGAGCCCAAAGAACAATATACACAATGATTACAACAATATAAATAAATTCTATGCAGAGAGGCAACAAAACTCTGGTCAGATGCAACTGTCAATTTTAGTATCATACTGTCAAAGTTAAAGGATGCAGACACAGTACTCTTTTCTGTTAACAATTCATAATCTAATTTTGTGCATATATTCTCTAAGAGTTTGCTGGAAATTAACTATCGTGCTAAAATGAGATGTAACAATAAGTTAAAAGTTTTTTCAGAGAAAAAGTTAAAACATACAGTCTTCTTTTCTGTTAACAATCAGTAACTTTGTCTGTTGTTCAGAAGTGTCTTTTGTATCAAACAAAATGTCCCAATAATTGTTGCTTGTTTGTTTGTTTTTTAAAGAGAATGAAGGGGAAAGCAACCATGTAGTAAAAAGGAGGGGAAAGAACTAGATTTGGAGTGTGAGGCTGTGGGTTCAAATCCCAGCTCTGCCATTACTAGTTGCAGGGGTGTTCTGGTAAATGAATGTTTAACAACCAGCTTTTCAGCAATGTACTTACAGCACACTTTGGTGTTTAACCTGTATTAACTTTTTCTCCACCACTTTCTTAAGTCTACACAATGAAAAAACAATAAATCAAGCCCTGATTTGAAGTCGTCAATTTCTGAGGTATAAATCCTCATACTGAAAATGTAACCATTGACTTTCTGAACCAGTTCAGAATTGGCTTCAGCATGGTCCTGCCTCAGTATTTTCTGTAAAATGAAAGGATTGGACTCAACCTCCAAGCTCCAACTAGTTCCATGATTTAGCAC
Source organism: Bettongia penicillata ogilbyi (assembly GCA_023548195.1). Taxonomy (NCBI): domain Eukaryota; kingdom Metazoa; phylum Chordata; class Mammalia; order Diprotodontia; family Potoroidae; genus Bettongia; species Bettongia penicillata. Next base: position 11,623,635 of record JAJHZJ010000104.1, on the reverse strand, counting down.
TCTGTGACAGTAACCTTTAGCTTTTCCTTCAGGTTCTACATCTATGATCAGAGCTTGTATCCTATATTTACTTTCAGTGAGGCAGGAGGACCTGGTGGGGCCAGAGCAGTAATGGAATGGGGAAGGAGCATAAGTAGTATTCACCCCTCCCTCCTATTGCCTCTTTCTTTGTGTTCCTTCTGTTACTTTATGAATCAATGATTTATTCACCATCCATCCATCCATCCATCCATCCATCCATCCATCCATCCATCCATTTATTTATTTATTTTTGTGAGCATTCATTCTCTCTCCCCTTCCACTTCTCCTCTCTCCTCCATTGAACAATTAAAATAAAAATAAGACCCCCATAACAAATAAACATAATCCAAAAAAATATTCCTACACTGGCCAAATCCAAAGGCATGTCTCATTCTGCATTTTAAGCTCATCGCCTCTCTGGCAGGAGGTGGATGGCATATATTATCTTCAGTCCTCTGTACTGATCTTACCATAATCTGTTCTGTATGACAACTTGTGTACTTTATCTCATCCCCCTGATGTAGCTCCACGAGGACAGGGACCCTGTCTTATTCACCTTTGTACCCAGCATGGTGTCTTCAACACAGTAGACATGCTTAATAAATAATTGCTGAATGGATGAAAGAATAAATGAATGAATGAGTAAATGTTCAGTTTAGGAGGTGGAAAAGAGGTGTTGGGAAAGGACTGAGAAAGCAGTCTACATTTCTACCCATGTTGTCAATAGTGGTATTTTTTTTTTTGTCCTGCTTTCCACCCTGACAAGAATGTTTCCTGGTAAAAAGAAATGATCTTCCCTTTGTTCCTTTGAATTAAGTTAGTAGCCAGTCAGTGAAAATAGAGATGTCTATACCAAAGCTATTATTGGTTATCAGTATGCAAGGGCACCATTTTAAATAAGACCCCTGCCCCCCAACATCGAAACAATTCATCCCGTCAAGAATACAGGCACATTTCCTAGGGGATTAATCTGAGTACAGTGACTCCCTACAAAGATCATCTCTGCGTTCCATTTCACTCACCCTGCTAACAGTCAACCTCCTCTCAAATCTAGTACACTCCTGGCTTACTTTTGCCTGGCCAGCTTACCTCCCTTCTTCATATTATGTGGTCTATAGGGGAGATAGAAAGAACCTCCTAGAAGTCATCTCTTCCAACTCCAAGACGCAGACAGAAGCCTAATTAGTGACAGAGCCAAGACTAGAACTCCACTAACTAAACCAATGGCATTATGTCATCCCCATGAGTCACTCAACAAGTAATTAATAAGCGTAAATTATATGAGGCCTTCTGCCCATGCACAACCATCAAATACTATTCACCTGCAGAGGAAGTGAGAAGGAGTCGTAGCTAAGAGAATCTTTAGCATAGTTGAGTTCCCCAGAGTGGTGCTGGATATGATTGGCTTCAGTCCTCCACAAATGGGAAGCTAAGAGAACCAACTCTCAGTTCCTAGAGGAAAGGGATTGTTTCACTTTGCTTTTTGTATCCCCCATGCCTGGCATACAGTAGGCACTTAATAAATGTTTGTTGTTGATAGCCTGAGTTTAAGAAACTGAATATGGCAGAGGAAGCTGAACCTCTGGAAGTGTAGTGGTTGGTTTTAGTTTTAGGGTCAGAGGATCTGGGTTTGAATTCTCCCTCTGCCAAGTACTGCCTCTCTGACCCTGGAGAAATCAAGTCTGATAAGGGCCCCATTTTTCTCCTCTGTAGGAAGAGGAGACTGGAAATGATAACCTCTAAATTCCCTTCCAGTTCTAATATTCTATGATGTGATGGAAAGTGAAATACTATGATGACTCAGGAAGGCCATGAAGAAGTAGAGACAATCACAGGGATGAGAGGGTTCATTCTGGAGTTGAGACTCACTGGGCCTATTAGGAACTTAATATCCTTTCCCCAAATAGTATTCTTCTCATTAACGAATGATGTTCATTTCCTAGAAAGTCATTACCCAATTGTTTAGACATTTTGAAAGATAGGTTATTGGTTGTTTTGGGTTGGTTTTTTTTTAAAGTCTTTCTAGGACCTACCAAATTTGAGGCGAATGTTTGGTGCTCCCTCTGCTGGCCCTCCCAGAGTATCATTTGAAAATAATACTCAAGACCATGCACCATTTTGCCATTGCAAAGAATCCCAAGTAATTAAAGAAAATAGATTTTTGAAAATTGGAGAATGTGGTAGGTTTTACAAATCCAAAATGCTCAGATTAGGATCTAAGTACTTCCAAGGAAAGGGAAAATAGGAATACTGGATTTTGTGTCAGAGTCATGAGTTCAAACCTCAGCTTTGCTACTTACTATCCATGTGACCTTGAGTAAGTCACTTTCCCTCTCTCGGCCTTGGTTTCTTCATCTGCAAAATGGGTGCTTGGGCTAAATGACCGGTAAGGACTCTTCCAACTCTAAAATTCTATGATAATAACTCACCTACCCAAATATGACTTGTCCCCCCAATCCCAGCCAGTCATATCACAAACATATATTCATGTACAGAAAGGTGATAAAGTGTGGACAAAGTATGGATGGCTCAACACACACCCATCGCCACTACTAAAAAAAATAGTCCAAATTTAATTCAATTAAACATTTATCTAGTACTCAGTATGTCCAAGGCCTTGTACCAGGTACTGCCAGGAGCTTTTATGGGGGGTGGGGGGTGGGGAGAGGGGAGGTCAAGGTGATAAATACAAAAATTAATCAGACTAATCCCTGCCATCAAGAACCTTACAGTCTAGCAGAGGATGGAAACAGGTGATAAGTCTCATTTCCAACTAATTATAAACAAAGTAGAATATGGAAGTATATGAGTACAAAGCATTGTGAGAGCTTGGAAAAAGGAAAGAGGGATCATTTCTAGGTGTAGGGATCAGAAAAGACTTCACAGAAAAGATGGCATTAGATTTGGATTTCAAATGGCAGAGACTTGAGGAAGGGCATTCCAGATGCAATGAAAAGCCTGATTAAAGGCTCAAAGCCAGGATATGTTCAGGGAAAGATGGGTGGTCCAGGTTGTCTGAAGTGTAGAGTATGGAAAGAAAAGTAGCAGGAAGGTCATAGCCAGACTGGAACATTTTGAATGTCAAGCTAAAGAAATCTGGTCTTTTTTCAGGAGGTAATGGGGAGCCATTAAAGGTTTTTGAGGAGAGGCTGAATCAGAGCTGTGCTTTAGTAAAATTAACCTGGCTGCAGAGTGAAGATGGAGTAGAGCTGGAAGAACATAGAGATGGGGAGACCAGTTTGGAAACTATTACAGTAACCAAGAGTTGCAGGTCAGAAGGAAAGGAGGGGAAGAAAGCAAATGGTCCTGAATGAGTAGAATGGGTAGGAAGAGGTAACTGACTGGATGCTGAGGACAAGGCAGAAGGAGAAGTCAAGGGATAACTGAGGTTTCGAGCATTTCTTGCTGGAAGAGAAATCAACAAGGATAAAGAAAGTGAAGAAGAGAAATTCTAAGGGAAAGATGATGAATTTAGATGGGCTAACCAGGGTGGGTGATGATCAGTAGAGTCTTATTGCTAGGAGATTAGGCACTCGGTGGATTTTGTTGCCATGAAAGCCTTCAATTAAAGCATGGATCCACACAGAGGAAATCACATATCTACCAAAGTACCGAAGAAGACATATGAGAAGGTGAAAAAGGCAAACAAAAGTTAGACACACACCAGGTTGTGTAGAAGAAAATAACATCAAGGCACAGTAAAACTCATGAAGAACTTTGGTACTGCCTTTACTCTCGCTCCTTAAAATGACTTTGTAGTATTTACTCATCTTTGTCCTTACTATGTTCTCTCAGTAGAATGGAAGCTCTTTGTAGGCAAGAACTGTTTCCTTTTTGTCTCTGTATCCTCAGCACGTAGCACAGAACTTGGCACCTACTCAAGAATTAAAGATTTGCTGAATGGAATCAAATTATCTTTTTTTGAGTTAATGCGTGGGGTCTTCCTTCTTTTAACTCTCAGTACATAACAGAAGAGAAAGGTTACTTGGCTTTTCTTTTGCTGGTGTAACTATCCCCCTAATCTCTGATGTCTTTTCATGATGATGACTTAAAAGAGATTGGAGTTTTCAAGGGCAAGAAAAAGGAGAAAGGGAGGCAAAGGCCTCATTCATCCCCACCCTACCCTAGCTGTGGTTACAAGGGGGTTATTGCCCTCTTTTAGAATAATTTAGGCAGCCCTCTCCCTAGCACCCTTCCCACAGAATTCCCATTGGTTGACCAAGCCTCAGACAGGCTCATTTCTGGAATTTAGAATCCTAGATAACCAGGAAATGGGTATTCAAAAGGAGAGAAGCTGGCTGGACCTATCAAGGAAAGGCAAATTACATACTTCCTTCAGTGAAATTTAGACTCAGTAAAAGGGCCGCACTTGAGGTTTTAGAGGGTCACGTGTGGCCTGAAGGCTGCAAGTTCCCCACTCTTGCATATACTGACTAGTCAGCAGGTAGCTGGAAAACTGGAGCTCTTTGGGAATAGCACACTCAACCTATCTCAGCCTCCTTCAAAGATGCAGTGAGAGTTGATTGGTCAGTGCCTGGGAAGTGAGCCTCTTAAGAATCAGGCATCTCAATGTCTTACATCATGGCTATTCAACTTCAGAGAGTTCAGGGAGCATCCTGACTCAAAAGCCTGGTTGGCCCCTTTGAACTAGTCTAGAATTAGGGACCACATCCTTCGAGGTGAATTTTCAGTTTTATTTTCTTATATCTATGTTATTTGGTTGTTCTTGTTGCTTAACCTAGACCTGTGATTTTATAGGTATAGGGATCCCAAGGTATGCAAGTGTCCTCTGTCAGCACAGGTGGGTAAGTCCTTTGGAACACAGTGGTAGAGAGCTGCCTGAGAAAATGTCCTGGTGTCCAATGGAAATCTACATGGGTTCAAAATAGCAACATTGCAAGTATAAAATGAGAGGATGCATGGCTAGGCACAAGTCCATCCAAAAAAGGGTCTAGTGGTCTAGAGACTCTAATGTGGCAGCAATGAGGATAACGATGATGATGCTGATGATGATGAGGAGGAGGAGGAGGATGATGGTGATGATGATAATATCTAATATTTATATAAGGCTTTAAGGTTTGCAAAGTGTTTTACATGTTGACCCTCACAACATCCCTGGAAGACAGGTGCTATTATGATCTTCATTTTACAGATGAGAAAACTGCAACACAAAAAGGTAAAAAGGCTTGTCCAGGGTTGCGCAGCTAGTGAGTATCTGAGGGAGGAGTCAAACTGAGGTCTTCCCAAGTCCAAGACCCATATTCTATTTATTATGTGAATGCATTCTAAAAGGGGAGGGGATGTACATTTTTTAGCCACGAATATTAGCCAGGACAGTCAGGATGTTCAGGTCACTCCCTTTCCCAGTCCTGATAGCCACTCCTGAATATCCCTTACAACATGCTGTCAGTCACTCCTAAGCCTCCAAAAGGAGACTTCTTGACAGCCTTGTCTATATCCTACCAACACACACACACACACACACACACACACACACACACACACACACACACACACCTTTGGGTCCCTGATCGTGCATTTCCATGGCCATTTTCAGTGGGGTGGCCAAAGTGAAGGATGAAGATGGACAGGGAGCATTCACAATGTGTAGCCAGAGGTCAACTGCTTGATACAGGTGTTATGTTTTCATTTCTGTATAAATTTGGGAAGAAGGCAGGCTTTGACAGGTGAGGAAGGTATGGTCTCATTAGTTCTTTCAGAAGAACTTTTTTTTTAGCTAGCTGGGTATTTGAACTTAGTAAATCTCTCCCTACTTTAGAAGTAGCTTAGTGTACCTTGCTGTCACTTAAAAAGAACAAGCAGAATTGCTAGAAGTAATACATGAAAAAGAATTAAAGGTTAAAAGGAGTCCACAGGGAGCCAGGAAGATTAGCCTGGAGCTTCACTCCAGCCATACTGGAAGGCCTGGTTAGAGGGGGGCTGCCCTTTTCCTGTGATGGTGCAGCTGCCATCAAAATCATTGTTCTCCCCATATTAAAGTGACCTGTGACAGATGTTAGCGCTCAAGGAAGAGGAGAGGGATTTCAACCTTGGTCATGCCCAGTCCTCTCCATTTATGGTTACCAGTGCCTTATAAGAGGGCCATATTATCTTGGGACAACACAGGTAACCTTCTCTCCCAGTACCCTTTGAACAGAACTTCCATTAACCAGCCAAGTCTCAGAAATGCCCATTTCTGGGTTCTAGATTCCAAAGTAATCAGTGGGGAGGAATTGATTTCTTTTTTTTTTAATTTATTTATTTCACTTTTACCATTCATTTTCACAATGGAATTGATTTCTAATGGGAAAAACTGCCTGGACATATCAGACAGGTTTCCCCATGTAACCCTAAATAAGTAAATAAGCCAAAGGTTGGAGAAGAGGGCATCTTTGGGCATGGATCACTCGATTGACTGTCTTGCCCCACCCTAGTCCCCAGAAAGGGAGGGGAGTGGTTAGTTTGCATCTACAGAGCTTTGGGACCTGTTAGGAATCAGAAAAGTTTGTTCACTAAATTCAGATTTTAAAAAATGAAATTTTTTTAAAATATCAGGCATCTTTATGTCTACCCTTTGTCCATTCAGTTTTAAAGATGCCAGGGAGTGTTCTGGTACAAATACCTGGTTGGAAGAGATTTCCAGCCAAGATGGTGGCATGAAGTCAAAACAGGCTGCCCTGCTCTCTGACACTTACTCCAGCAAAATGCTGAAGTCTACATCAGAACGAATAGTGATTGAGAAATCCAATGAGAAACTACAGTGAGTGAGTTCTTCCACCCCAAGAACTACACAAAAAAATCAGACATGGACAATAGGAAAAAGGGGACACTTCAGCAAGTTGAGCAGCCATCAGCCAGAGATTGGATACCTGTAGCCTTCAAGGGTCTGTGTCTTGAGGCACCAAGAGCAGAGGGCTCTCCTGATAAAGCCTCAGAACTGTCAGCAACCAGAGTCATGTCCCAGAGCTCAGTCTGGGATAGTTCAGATCCAGCGAGTCTAAAACCCCTAATACTCTGTCCTGAGATGCTATAGAATACCCTGAAGATACAGAATGCTGAACTTGAAAGACCAGGCTTGGGGGTGGGGGTGGAGTAATCACAGGAAGTAGAGGTCTGCTCTGGAACCCAAGACTAGACAAAGCAGAGCCTACTACTCTACCCAAAAGTGTGACAGGGGTAGAGTCAAACCTTGGCACAAAGCCCAAATTCAGGAACTAAAGCTAAAAAGCTGAATAAATCAAAGAAACATCAACCAGTATAAAAAATTATTGCAAATATAACTTCATAACAACTGTAAGCAGAGACTCAAAAGAAAAAAATGGATTTTTCTACAAAGATAGCATGAAGCAAGAGACAAAATATCAAATATAATCCCTGGAGGGAAAAAAAAAAAACCTGGAAAGAGAATAAGTGACTTAGAAGAGAAAATGGTAAACCTTACCCAAGAAATAGACTCCTTGAAAAACAGGATAAACCAAACAGAAGCAAATGATTCCCTAAGACAGCAAGAAATATTAGAACAAAATAAAAACATTAAAAACATTGAAAAAATGTAACAATCTGATATCAAAAACAACTGGCCTAGAAAACAGGTCAAGGAGAATTAATTTAAGAATCACTCAACTCCTTGAAAACTATAATTAAAAAGATCTGGAAACAATAATTCAGGAAATCATAAATGAAAACTATCTAGATCTATTAGAACCTGAGGGCAAAGAAGAGATAGAAAGAATTCAACTATGGCCTTCTGAAAATAATTCCAAAAATAAAAGTCCCAGGACTTAGCCAAAATCCAGGGGAAAAAAGCCAGAGATCTTGTAATACAATAATCCAAAAGGCAAATGAGATAGATTAATAACCAAGAATAACTTAACCTGCAAAGCTGAATATAATATTGGGGTGGGGGTGGGGGACATGTTGTGGAATGTACCTTTAATAGACTAGAGGACTTTCTGATAAAAAAAAAAAACAAAACAGAAATGAGTAGAAACTCTGAAATACAAATACAAGAGACAAGAGAAACCTAGAAAGGTAAATCTCTTTGAGCAATTGTAAGCTGTATGATAGTGTATTAACATTCTATTAGGAAGAAAAGAAACAGGTGTCCCTTCAGAACCTTAATGTCTTCGAAGGGTATTGAGGGAGGTAAATATGAAAAATAGAGGACCTAGGGGTGCATTAGTTTTGCTCTGAGGATTTGAGGAGGGGAAAAAGAAAGGAGAAGAAAAGCAGGAAGATACAAGAGTAGAAAGGAGAAAGAGGAGGGGTGAAAGTTTCTATTTCTCTTAAATTGGGTGTGTGAGAATATATAAACATGGAGAAAAGGGTGGGGGGGTATGATTGTCAGCTGAACCTCATTCTTCTCTGAAATGGACAAAAAAGGGCTGAAAACACACACACACACACACAGAGAGAGAGAGAGAGAGAGAGAGAGCGCTTTGTATACAAATACAGCAAACTCAACAGGGAAAAAAGTGGGGATTGGAGAAGTTAAGAGGAAGGATAATCCTGGAGAAGGAATTGCTACAAGCAAATTAATCTTCCTAATCATGTAGTAGGGAGTAAAAGGGGGAAAGAGAAAAGAACTAGACTAAAAAGGGGTTGTCTTAGACAATTGTAGAATGGTTGAAAAATGTGGTATATGAAAGTAATGAAATATTATTGTTCTAGAAGAAATTACAAGAGATAATTGCTGAGAATCCTGGATAATATGAACTGATGCAAAGCAAAGTGAGAAGAACCAGGAGAACAATTTATATAAGCACAACAGCTTTGGAAGACTATGGAAATCTGATCAACGCAATGATAAACCCTAAATTCACAGAGGACTAAAAATGAAGCATGCCACTCAACTCCTACCAAAGAGATGATGGACCTAACATACAGAACAAGGCATATATTTTCAGATGTGGACAATGAGGGAATTTGCTTTTGTTGGCTGAAGCACATTTGTTATGAGAGTTTTATTATTTTTAATTGTTCAATGAGGGAGTGGAGGAGAAGGGAGAGATAATAAATATCTTTAAAAAAAATAAATGCATGAATACATAAATGTATAAAATGGAAAAAAATTTAAAGTGAAATACAGCATAGCCAGGAAAACAATGTTGACAAAAGACAACAACATGTAAAGAAAAAGAGCTTTGGAGGACTTAAGACTTCTGATCAACAAACAAGCCATAAACACTCTAAGATGAATTTTCTGTTGTATTTTCTGAGATTTTTTTGTTTATATTTTCTTTTCAATTCTGAATCTGTGATTTCTTAGGCTTCAGGTACTCTGAGAGTAGAAACTCGCTGTGTCAATAGCGTTGGGCAGATCCTCTGTAACTTACAGTCTTAAAGGAGGATCTGATAAAATTTCATAGTGCCATATATAGGTTCAAAACAGCTACTTCACGAATATAAAGTAGAAGACAGGCCTGGCTAGACAGAAGTGTCAAAGTGTTTGAGTGGACTGAAGACTCACAGTCCAGGGGAACAGAGTAACCAAAGCAAAAATTCTAATGGTACATTAGGTTGCTAGATTTCTTTGGGGTCAGCATATTGAGTCTGTCCTGGAGCCCTGCAGTCCTACAGAGGTGTTATGACTCTTGATTGGTCAGTGCCTGGGTATTCTGCCTATTAGGAATCAAGTGGAAACAAGTAAATATTTTACTGCTTTGGGGCAGCTTCATGGTCCAAGAAAAGAGGGAAAGGCTCTGACTCTGACTCTTCCATTATACTTACTTGACCTCATGCCAGTCCCTTAGCCTCTGAGTCCCTTCATTTCCTCATCTGCAAAATGAGACCTATAGTACCTGTTCCTCAATATCTCCCTAGGGCATGGTGAGAATGGAACAGAAACAAAAGAACCATATAAGTATGTAAGTATTTGTGGGCAGGTGGTCTAGTCACTAGTCATGGAATGACTAGAAAAAATCCCTTTGGATCATCTCACCGTTACTGACAGTGAGAACATGGGCTTGGGGAACAAATGTTGCCTTTGTCAGGCTCACTAAGAGGGGCCTATCATTTCCCAAGCTGGCAGCTGGGACCAAGTGCTTGGGATCCTTGGGGCAGCTGTTGAGAACTAAACACCAGGCAGAAGGTAGGACAGGGCTCAGAACTGGGCAAGAAGCCAGGTTCAAGCAGGGCCTCCTCCCCCCGACACAATAGGAGCACAAAGGTTACAAGACAAATGTCTTCCCAATTGGTAAAAACTGACATGCTCTGGCTGGAGAAGGCATGAGCCAGGAGATGCCTAAACTGAAGTTACAACTCTCCCTTCTCTTCTGTCTGTTCCTTCCATGATAACTTGAAAGAAAGCTGACTTATCTGTGCAACTAAAGTTAGTCAACATAAGTTGAACTTGCTATTTACTCTTTAATTCTGATCTGTGGTATAGTCCACTATCTTGAAACAAAATGGCAGCCAATAAAAATTTTCACATGAGCAGATTTACTGTAATTCCTAATGGCTTTCAGTGAATTTTGACATGTGCTTAGAGATTAGAGAATTAAATATTTTCATAAAGATTCCATCCACCTTCTTAAAACCAAACAGTTACATGGATTTTTAGCATTTGCTGGATTTCCTGTACTGGTTCATATGTATCATAAGCTGTGGTTCACAAGACCATTTGTCTTAAGAAAGCAAAGTTGATAACAACTTGACAATGAGACTAGAGACATCCTGATTCTTCAGGAGAAAGGATGTACAACCAAAATGCTCCACGTGTCAAATTATGGTCCTAATGTTCTGAATTATATACTAATGAATGGCATTGCTTCTATGCTCACTCTCAAGTCGCACTATATCTGAACTATTAATACAGAGACAAGTGGTCAGGGTGTGGTGGAAAAGCAATCCTTTGATGGAAAAACAATCCTATGTTGGATCCAAGTTGAGAACCACAAGTAAGTCCAAAAGCTAGAGCAGGTCAGACTCTTATTTCCTAAGCATGCGTTTGTGTTTGTCCTTCGTTGCCAAAGAAGACCATGCCATCAGAGAAATGATGACATGACTTGCACTTGACTTTGTTTTGAGTGAGTGAGGGCTGTGCAGGTCACCAGCCTCACTTCTCTTCCAGAGCCATCTGAATCCAGGGACCAGATATTCATCAGGATGACTGGAGATGGCCCAGGATAAGGCAATTGGGCTTAAGTGACTTGCCCAAGGTCACACAGCAGGTGCATGCTGAAACTAGTTGTAGGAGTAGAGATGTCGATTGGGAGGTCATTACTAGATCAAATGCCCAGATAGGGTGCACAGGAGTTGACCATTTGCTTGACATAACTTGTATCCCAAAGCTTCAGTATTTCATGATGAGCTCTGTTTTCCCACCACCACACAGACACTAATATCCTGGTGTGGTCCCAGGTTGCATCCTCTTTGTCTCCTCCTAACTCCCTTGGCCCAGTAAAGTTGTGGACTTGGACGTAAGTGGGTTTTAATCTCAGCTCCACCATTCTCTTCCTGTGTGACCTTGGGTAAGTCCTTTCCCCTCTCTGGGTGTCCATTTCTTGAGCTGTATACTGAGATGATCACTAAGGTCCCTTCTGGCTCTAACACTGTATGAGCCTTCTGTAACTCCTGTTTTGTTTGAATTTTTTACCCCTTCTGTGAGTGTTCTCCTCCTGGCACTTAGTGTACAAGAAACAAGCAAGGACCAGGTCTGTTGAACTTCCCTTAGCATTGTAGACATTGTAGTGCCATGTAAGCAAAGTTCCTTGAGAAATACTTCCTCAATGATTTTTTTTAAATGCCTTATTACAGTGGAAACTTAAGAAAATGTCGCTGGGAAGTTTTGTGCTAACCCAGAAATGCAGAATGTCTGACCTGGGAGGGACCTTGGAGACCAGTCACTATTACCCCATCCTTTGGAGAAAGAGGACATCTAGGCCCAGACCAAGGAAGGGACTTATCCAAAGTCACGTAGAAAGTCTGCTGTTAAGCCCAGACTCAGACCTAGGCTTTCCAATTCTAAACTCCAGATTCCAAACAAATTATTCCAAAACTATCCTGAAAAATCAAAGCAGGATGGATTTGAAGGAACAAAATGGCAAAGGAAGGGCAGGTCTGCTGACTCTGACCCCTAGCTAAGAGTTCAACATGGAAAGACAAATGCAGTCATCCTCTTCTTGAGAAACATTCAGTCTTCCCTCTCTCTCCCCGTTTTTAATTGTACAGAACATATCTGTGAAACAAATGTTGAGCACCATGGAAATAAATAACTGAATCCAATGACTTTATGATACAACAAAGCCTCTTCTTCCTGTTGAATAATGGCTACCTGCCCACTGCTTTCCCCAGAGTGGAGGGCTGGAGTCAGCCAAAAGAGATTCAAGCGTGGAAGCTGCAGATGCTCAAAAGAGACAAACCCCAAACTTCTGAAAGACTTAAGACAGAAACTGAACAGCCCCCCTATTGTTAACTGGCAACAAGATGTGCAGGTAGGCCCCGCTCAGTGGAAACCCCACTCTGCAAATCTGCACTGAGAAAATGGCTAAATTAGAGGGCTCTATAATTCACATGAGAGAAGAAATGTATAGAACCAAAGACTGAGAGCTAGAAGAAACCATAGATGATATCTGATTCAATTCATTCATTTTTCACAGGAAGAAACTGAGGCCCATAGAGGGGAAAGAACTTGACAAAAGTTACAAATCTGCTTACTACTGGAGCCAAGACACTCACTCCAGTGGTCATCCTACTGCTACTCCAGTGTTTCTTTATGAAGAGATTTGCCATAAAGCTCCTTAAAGTAGTGAGTTCCACTAGTAGTTTGAAAATTCCATGTTATTTGTGAAATTTTGATTTTATCAACAATTTTTATGGAATGTATAGCATGAAAAAATGGGATCTGGAGTCCAAAAACCTAGATTCAAATCTTGCCTTTGCTACTGGCCTGTTGGTGTGACCCTGGTTAAGTCCCATCTCTCTAGGTTTCAGTGTCTTTCTCTATAAAATGAAAGAGTTGAGCAAGATGATTTCAATTTTCTCTTCTAAATTCTATTATCCTCTGATTACTGAACAATCTACAAAGGCCTTTGTTCTGTATGCTTCCAAAAATATGGCACCAAGAACAGAACACAATGCTCCAGATGTGCTCTGACCAGGGCAGAGTACAATGGGAATACCACTTCCTTAGTCCTGGGAGTTGTGCCTCTCTTAATGTACCTTAAGATTACATTATTTTTTTAACTTCCATATCACACTGTGCAGACTTAAGTCCTCCTGAGGTCCCCAGTTCTTCCTACCCTCCCTCTCTTCTACCCAATTGAAAAGACTAAGGTCATGAAACATGAGCATCCATGTTTACTCTCATTCCCATCTCAAAACACCTCTGACTATATCTTCCCTATTATCTCTTCATCCCCTCTTGACTGAGAGGAAGAGGTATCCTATATCCTCTCTAAATCCAATGGCTTTTCCTATGTCCTTGATTCCAACCATTTCCTGACTCTGGAAGAACTCAGCTCATTAGCTGCTGCTTAGTGTTTATACTGATGGTTATATACCCCTAGTACTCCAGACACAACAAATAGATTAAGGATAGTCTCTACCCTAAAGTGTTGCTTGTTTGTTAAGAACCCATGTAGACATATATGTGGTAAACATCTTTTTGGTGGTGTTTTGATGTTTAATTTGTGAGAATTTGGGGTAGGAAAGCATGAATGGGGAAAGCAAGATGGAGAAAAGAGAAGGGCACTTTCTATCAAGAGAGGCCACCATAGTGCTTTAGAGCAAAGTGTGTGTGTTCATCCTTCATTGCCGAAGAAGACCATGCCATCAGAGAAATAATGACATGACTTGCACTTGACTTTGTTTTGAGTGAGAGAGGGCTGTGCAGGTCACCAGCCTCACTTCTCCTCCAGAGCCATCTGAATCCAGTGAGCAGATATTCATCAGGATGACTGGAGATGACCCAGGATGAGGCAATTGGGGTTAAGTGACTTGCCCAAGGTCACATAGTGAGTGTCAAGTGTCAGAGGTGGGATTTGAACTCAGGTCCTCCTGACTCCTGCACTGGAGCTCTATCCACTGCACCACCTAGCTGCCCCCTTTAGAGCAAAGAGTGGATAAGTGGAAGGAATCCTGGATTCAAAACCTAGCTCTACCATTTACAACCTATGTGGCTTTGACAAATCACTTTTCCTCTCTGAGCCTCAATATTCTCACCTATAAATTAAAGGTTTCCACTAGATCAGTGTTATCAAACTTAAACAGAAATGGAGAGCACTAATCTGTACAAAAGGATACCTATAGGATGGATATTGACTTAGTTTTGAAACGTAATATCATATATCTTTTTTATATTTTTATTTATTTTGTCAAATATTTCCCAATGATATTTTAATTTGATTGGAGCACACTCAAGAGTACAGCTGGTGGCATGTGGCTTGTGTGCTAGATGATATCTATGGACCCTTCTAGCCTTGGATCCAATGGAGATGTCAATGGTAGACAGACTGTTATGGGGCTTGGCTCCCAGGCTGGTCTTAGAATTCATCTGTATTTGAGGATATGCATGAACAGCTAACCTTGACATCCTTTCTTTTTCTCTGTTCTCCTTGTTCTTGATACTGCATTTGAAACTGCTAGCCACCTCTTCTTGCACAAAGTCCTCCTTTGGCTTCTTTCCAATCTTTCTGGTCTCTCTTGGTTTCTTACCTGGTTTCTTTTGCCTCTCAGATCCCAACTGCACACATCACCAAGGTTCTGTTCGTGGCCATCTCCTATTCTTTCTCATCATTCTTTAATTCATAGAGTTCATCCATTCCCATGGCTTCAACTACCATCTCTCTAAATGATTTCAAATCTTTAAGCTAAATCTTGAATTTCCCTCTCAGTCCTAGTCCCAGATCTCTAGCTGCCATCTGGATGTTTTCACCTGGAAGTTCCACTATCACCTCAAACTCAGTATGCGTAGAATCAAAATTATCACCCACCCACCCCCAAATCCAGTTTCAATTGTCTGGTTTTCCTGCCTGTCACTGGTATATCATTGTTCTCATCACGAAGGCTCAAACCTTTGGAATTATCTTGGACTCCTCCCTCTCCCTCCTCTCTCAGCCCTCAATCACCAAGTCCTGTGGATTTGTTCTTTGAAGCATTTGTCTTCCCTTCCCCTTAATCTCCATTGAGGCCCACCGTCATCACTGCACACCTGGATTATTGCAACAGCCTGCTAGCTAACCCTTCTGCCTCCAGGCTCTCCTCCTCCCCCTAATCCATCCTGCACCCCACTGCCTTGAAATACCACTTTGATCCTGTCACTTGCCTGTTCAGAAACCTCCTATGATCTCCTGCAGCTAGGCTAAATTCTGCTTGGCTCTGGGGGCCCTCCACAATCTGGCCCGATCCTAAAAAAGAGGGCTCCTCTGCTTTCTACAAGTCCATTAGCACACCACTCCTCTTACCCTCTTCCTTATGGAGTCCTGATGCCTTTTTGAGAACCATGGCTCCGAGGTGAGCAGGACCCCACCCATACAAACATAGGGACTTTGAGTCAATTTAGGAAGAGACAGAATGACCATTTGTCTGCTTTGCTAGAGTGATTATGTTTGGGGTGGGGGGGAGTATGGGTTATACTAAATAATCTCTGAGCTCTCAACTTTCAAGTGATGTGTTTCTATAATACCTTAACCAATCTTACTTCCCAGTTCTCCTCAGTATCCAAGCACCACAATATTCCTTTTCTAATAACCTCCTATGTTCCTCTGTACCTCCATGCCTTGGTTTGCATCAGTTCCCTCCCTAGAATGCCCTCCCTTCAGCCCTTCATCTGTTCAAACTCTACTCATTCATACAAGTGTCACCTTGTATCTTCCAGGGGCTGGTCTTTAAGATTGTTATATCATAGAATACACAGCAGTATTCCCATGCAATGGGCAGAAAAATAACGGTAACATCATAAAATCACAGACTTGGAAAGGGCGCTACTTCTTCCTTTGTCAGATGGAGAAACTGAGACTCAGGAGATGAGAAATTACTTTCCTCATGTTCTACAGCTAGCAAGTGGCAAAGCCAGAACTTAAACTCCTTTGAGTTCCCAGGTCTGAGATCTTTCCATTATTCACTGTCTCTCTCTTTCTCTCTGTCCTTCTCTGTCTGTCCATTTCTGTTTTTCTCTTTCTCTTTCCCTCTTCTCTCTGTCTCTATCTCTGTGTTGCTCTCTTTCTCCTCTTCTCTCTCTCTCTCTCTCTCTCTCTGCCTCTATCTCTCCTTCTGTCTGTCTCTCTGTCTCTGTCTGTCTCTCTGTCTCTGTCTCTCTGTCTCTCTCTTCTCCCTCCCCCCCTTTCCCCCATTCCCCCTCTATCCTCCTCTCCCCATCTCTCTCTCTCTCTCTCTCTCTCTTTCTCGCACCCCCTTTATTCTCCCTTTTCAGAGAGGACTGGTCACTACTTCAGCTAAGGTCAGTTTGGGCAACCTAGAAGAGCAGGGATAACCTCCTGAGTGGAAGGGGCCAAGGGAGCAGATGGAGACTGTGAAGACAGGAAGATATGGACCTAGCTTCAGAGAGAAGTTTCACACTATTTCTCTCCAGTCTCAGGCTAGACCATCATAAATATAAAAGCAGGAAAGGACCTAAAAGGCCCTCGAATGCAATCGCTGCTTTCTACAAGCTCATTAGTGTGCCTTTCCATTGTCTGCATGGAGAGTCCCGATTCCTGATTCCTGTTTTAGAAACACAGCTTCAAGGGCACCCATATAAACAGACTGACTGACTCAATTTCGGTTAAAGTCACACTAAGGAAGCACTTGGATCTTAATTTTTTCCCCATCTCCAAAATGGGATAATGTTACCTGTCACACCTACCTCATAGGATAAAATGATTTCATAAGCTATGCACTTGCTTTGATGAGGCAAGAGTGCTGAGCTTTTTACCAAACACAAACTAAGAAGAAGAATTAACAGAGCCATAGTTTCTCAAACTCAGAGGCCATGGAACTCTTGTGCATATTTTTATGCTGTGGAATCTCAGCCCTGGCACGGTATTGGGGCAGTGCCTGTGCATGTGGAAAAGCACATAAATGGCTATATGTCTGTCCTTCCAGGTTGCCCCTGCCAGGGACCCCCTGGAGACACCGTGTAGAATCCTGAGCTGGGGATTTGAAGGGGTTGATGCCTGCCCAAGTTGGGTGACTCTTTTTAATGGCCAGCTAGTTGTAAAGAATATTGATTTCATTTCTTTTACTACCTGTGTCATAAACTGGGCTTTGTGTGTGTGTTTAAGGCAGGGGGTGGGGTGCTGAACTCGTAGATGATTTTGAAAACATATATGCACAGCTGCAATCACAATGTGGTTAAAACTCCACTAGCTGCATTTCTCAAGTGGTTTGCTAGTATGAAACATTCAAACAACATAAGAAATAGACTAACAAAATATGTTGTGGGATTGGAATCCAGCAGCCCTGCAAACGTGGCAAAGTGTGTTCCTCATAATCACTGGAAACAATAGATTCTCACAATGCTAAAAAGCCCCAATGTGATGACACTGCCAAGTCCCCCCTGAATTGCAGGCTCCCCACATTCAAAGCTGGCTCCTTGTGTCACCACCACCCAAGCAGCTCCTCCTTAGACTTCAATATTGGGACCTTCACCTCTCACTCCTAGAGGAGTATCCCTTTTCGAGTTGGGGGGTCACTCAAATCACTGTACTCCTATTTTATTTAAAGAGCATTTTGCTACAGGGAGTGGAAAAGCAATACAGAAGCATTCAAATTCCAGATAGACAGTATGGTCACAGAGACCAGTTTTTCATGCATAGTATTATACAATTTGGAGCAAGAAGGACCTTTGGAGATCATCTAATCCAGGGGTTCCCAACTTGGGTTATTTGTACTCCCAGGAGCAATGAGAAAGTTGTCAAGGCAGAATGCTGAATATTTGGTCAATAACTATATTATCCTATTGAAATATTCCAGAAATTCCAACTTGATTTTCCAACCAATGAAGTTACACAATTATTGGTGTCCCCTTGAAGAAGAAAAATTAATTAATTTCTTTATTTCTTCAATGTATATGCATGGAAAACTCTAGAGTTTCTTTCTTTTCATTTGGAATAAAGAGGATGAGAAGGTTTAGAGAAAGGCCATGAAGTATGGGGAACTTAAAAAAACTTGGGAAGCTAATCCAGTCCCCATATAAATCTGGCCTCCCTTTTTAATCCATGCTGATTTCACCCCCAAAGATGAACCAGGTTCCCTCAGCCCTTTAGTCCTTGAGGAAAACCAATTCCTTTCAGGCTGGATTCCAGCTACACCCCAAAGTTCATTTCCAAACTCTGCTGACTGCTTCATCCTTAACAGTTCCCATGCCCCCAACTTTCTAGAGCTTGCCTCTCTCCCTGGACCCCTCAGCCTAGGTCAAGGTCTTCACAAGCTCAGCCTCCTCCTCCTCTTGATTGAGTTCATCCTCCCCCCCCACCCCCAGTTTTTTTTTTACTTCCTCTAACCCATGCCTTTAGTAATCTTAATTCCTCTTCAGTGCCCCCTTTCCTCTTCCTGGCTCTGTTCTAGTCTGATCCTTCCCCTCACATATCCCTTCCCCCACCCTATCCCGGACCCAGTCCTTCTGGGCTACTATTGTTCTATTTCCTCTCCCAACCATAACTGAGGTGTTCCTCCTTAGACCAATCAGAACTAACAGCTACACAGCAGCTGCATTTAGAGAAAGAAGATTAATTCTGTCTATGGTCAAAAAAAGAGTATAAGTAACCCACATGTATATATGTGTTAGGGGGGAGTGTTGGTCACCACACCCTAACCCCTTAATAAGGGGTTATTGAAACAAGGTGTATAAATCAAAACTATTTTAGGACCTGAATACTGAAGAGCCGTTTTTAGCCAGGTAGCCAGCTATAGGTGGGGACAGGTTAATCACTCAGCATCAAAACAGACCTATTTAAGGCAATTTTACAAGGCTCTCCTCTATTCATATCGCTTATGTGTGAATCTGGCCCAAGAGGTCATTTTTCTCATTCCACTGACATGGAAATGCAATCTTTCTTTAGTGTCAGCCATGTTTTAAAAGGGACTCAAGAAAAGTCTGAAAGTTCATAAAAACAAGAAACATGTCAACAATTGTTTCAGTCTGTGTGGATCTTGCTTTTTTTTTTTTTTCAAAACTTGGGAGTTGAAGAGGAAAAACAAAAATTCCATTTAGCCAAGAGGGAAGTTTGGGTCAAGGGGATTTGCTATTTCATTCATTTCATTATTAAGCAGCTGCTGTATGCTAGGCATTGTGCTAAGGTGCTGGGCATAGAAAACCAAAAGTGAAGCAATTCTCCCCCCAGAGGAACATACATCCTTTCCATTGGGGAAAACAATATTGTACACAGATAAGTAACACAAAATATTAGATAGACAAAGTAATGTTGACTGGGAAACGTAACTGGAAGGATTCCACTAGAAGATGGTTCATAAAAGAAGCTTGGAAAGAAGCTAGAGATTTTAAGAGGAAAGGGGTGAGGGGGTAGAGAATTCATGGCATGGAGATGGGAGGCAGAGTTGTCTCTTCCTGTCACCTCTCCCTCTCCCCACCCCCTACCCCCAGTGCCCATCCCATACTCCAAGCAAATAAAGAAAAATAGCAGGTCCAGGCACCATGATCTCAAGGTAAACAAGATCCAGCTTACTGAAGCAGTGCCTAGTAGAAGCAGTGCTTCAACAGAGCAAGAAATAGGAAATGGGATGGTTTCTGGGCTTTATTTAAATTGAAGAGTGATGATAACTTAGCCAGGACCAGCCCCAGACAAAATAAAATCAGTCCAATCTGTCTTTGATTCATACTCCAACACCCTGTCCCAAGCCTTTCAGGCTAGCCTCCTGTATTCTAGAAAAAAAACAACTGTGCATGCACAGGATGAAGGGAGAGCTGGCTAGGCAACGTCTTGGTGGGATGATCTTGGGGCTGACCAGGCAGAAAAGGAACTAATTATATCTTTGCATGATGAGAGGTGTCTAGGAGTGTCTAGGAGTAGGAGGTGAGAATCCCAGTGTACTCTCCTGTGCTCTGAGCTCAAATGAAGTATCGTGCTCATGTTCTGGGCACCACAGAGCATGAGGGGCACTGAAAAGCTAGAGAGTACCAAGAAAAGGATGACCAAGAAGGGGAAAGAACTAAAAACAGGCCATGTGAGAATCAGTTGAAGGAAGTAGGGAGTATTTAGAGAAAAGACTTGGAGGTGAGGGGTTAGAGTATAAGTGATATCTTTAAGTATTTGAAGGACTGTCTTGGGGAAAAGGGATTCTGTTCTGATTGGCCCCAGAGAGCAGAACTAGAAAGGTACCAAAGGGGGAAAGATTTAGATTTAATATCAGGACAAATTTTTTTTAATAATTAGGACTATCTCAAATTGTAATGGGCAGCATCAGGAGGTAACAGCCCTCATCAGAGGTCTTCAAGAAAAAGCTAGAGGACCATTGCATGGGCTTGTTGTGGAAGAGATACCTGTGCAGGTAGAAGAAGGACTGTTGTTGAGGCCCCTGCCAGCTCTGAGACGTATAAGTACAAGACGGTGGGGGCATGACTGACAGGAGATCATACAAAAAAGATCCGAGAATCTTAGTAGATTGTAATCTCAATATGAGTCAGCAGAGTAATATGGAAGCTAATGGATCTTAGACTACATTAAGAGAAGCACAGCTCCAGGAACCAGAAGATGAGAGTACCGCTGTACTCTGCCCAGATCAGGTCATACCTGGAATACTAGATTCAGTTTGGAGTACTTCATTTTAGGAAAGACAGGAATACAGTGATAATCTGGAGAGCATCCAGAAAATGGCAACCTAGAAGATGAAAGGCCCCAGGTCATATGAAAAAGCTGATGGTGTTGAGCCTAGAGAGAAGAAGACTGGAGTGGCATTAGAGGTATAATAGCTGTCTTCAAGTATCTGAAGATTGTCTTGTGCAAGACTGATCAGCCTTGTTCTGCTTTTCCCCTGAGGGCAGAACTAAGACTAATGTGTGAAAGTTGCAAAGAGGTTGATTTAGGTTCAATGTCAGGATAAAGTTCCTAACTGCCAGAGCTGTCCCACAGTGGAATAGTCTGCTTTAGGTGGGCATGGGCTCTTCCAGTACAGGCTAGAAAACCACTGGGCATGGGGGAGGAGGTTGTAGAGAAGATTTCTTCTGCTACAGTTTAGCCTAAATAGTCTGAGCTTCCTTCCAGCCACAAGAAAGCTTCTAGTTCATTCACATGAAGATTGAGGAACCTCGATGTGCGACATTTTTAAATACCCATAAGGTCTCAGAGGAATGTTGGACCTAAAGGAATGAATTACTAAAGGTGGAACTTCAGGAATAGATGACAAGAGGGATTTGAAAGGTGGAAATCTTCCTGAGGTCCTTTAAATCCAGTTGAATAAGTTGAGAGTCTCCAGCTTTGGTGTAAAGATGATCCATGTGAAAGATTTCACCTTAGCAAAAAGGTAGCAATGTGGCTTGAGATTCTTATGAAGAGAGAAGAGACAGCAACTCATGTCCCCCTCCCTGTCGTACCCCCCCATTTCCCAGAACTACCTCATTTTCAACATCTTAAGCTTCTTATTCCCCTCAAACCCCCACCAGACTGTGGACAGTGGCACTGGGTATGGAATTTGGGCCTGGCCTTCCTGTAATCACTGAGTTGCTTTAGGATGAATGCTGTACATTAAAAGACGAAGTATGTGCTTTCATTGGCCAAAAGCACATCCGCACATTTGCCAGATGATCACTTGGTCTAATGAATGAAGAGGCCCAGTTGCTTCCATTTGTCAGCTCCTGCCTGGCAGCTAGGGGCTGTTAGGGGATGCCCTGCCCGCTCTGGCTCTGCTGGCGGCAGTGGCTCACAATGCAAAGTGTGTAAAGGGGCAAGAGTAAACAAGAAGGCACTGCTGTTGTTGGACATCAAAATTATTTACAGAGCACAAGCTTTACCGTCAAAAAGGCCTTTTTTCCATCAGTGGGTCAAAGCCAGCATGCTCTTTATGTATACAAACATCTGCTAGAGTCATGAAAGGAAATGTTAAAGTTTCAATATGCGCACTTGTGGCTGCATCCTTGCAGCTCTCAATTCCAGCAGACCATCTCACTGGAAAATCTAATGGAAGAAACGAGTTACTGTCTAGCCAGCATTCCCCAAAATGGGGGCTCGAATTGGGACAAGGGGCCTCCCAGAGCCCCCTCCAAGCTACTTGCTTACCCCAGGAATATCTGCAATCAAAGTAAGAACTAGAAACAAACTAAGGAAGGTCATCTAGCCAGGACAAAAACAGACCTGGATTTTTCTATATCCAAAGATTTCAGTTTTAATCTAGACTCACTCTATGGGCCTGGCTCCCTGAGCTTCAGTTTTTCCATATGCAAAATGGACATAAGAAGATATATTCTGTCCACCTCCCAAAGTGGCATTAGAGAACCCAGCAGACACTTACTTTCATGCTTCAATGGCTCCCAAAGGTCATCAGGGTGGACACCTCTTGAACCAAAGAGGATCAAAGCCCATCCATGCTTCCTTATACTGGGCCCTCTTGTTTCATGACTTTCCCTAAACCCTCTATAGGAGATCTGGGAAGCTGGAAGACTTCCACTGGTTACTTGATTATTTGGTGGATGCCAGTATAACACTTGGGCATGTCCATCTGTTATGTCTTCCCCTCATTACATGAATGGTCCTTCCTTAGCCAGTGGCTAATAGGCAGAGGTTACCCCAGTCCCAGAAGGCATCCCCCCAACACACACACACACACACACACACACACAAAGTACAATGTCCCATTAACTCTAGCTTCCTAAAGTCTAAATCAACCCCAAGTTTGGCCCAAATGTTTTTCATATTAAAAAGTCAATTTAAATGTGTCAATGTACAGAATGTGTAAAGGTACAGAAACTCAAAGTATGTAGAATGGGGTCCAAATAACAAAGGCAGGCTTTTCAGCACCCCAACCAAAGTGCCAGAAATGATGTCCAAAATCCCAGAGTTAGAAGGATCTGAAAACACTAACCAAACACTTTGGGTTAGAATTTACTCTCCCTCCCAATCCTTTCCCCCCTCCCTTTTTTTTTTTCAGGGCAGAGGGAGTGGTCTGGTTTTCTTTGCATTATAAAATATGTGTGTGACAGGAGATTGGGTAGGAAAATCAAAGATAATAATTCATCAGTTGAGAGATAAAGGATGATTTTCCTCCATCCAGTACCTCACTGGGTAGGTCTAACTCTCATGATGAAAAGGAGGTATGAATTATCATGTTGGAAATTCTGAGTCAGATGAAATATTTACTACCCACAAAAAAAACCCAACTGTAGCCTCCATATTCTTGCATCATATTTCAGTTATAATTTTAAATAATTGTAAGTTATAATTTTATATTTTAATAATTTTGTGTTATACTGAGTTATCATTTTAAATAATTATCAGAACCAAGCTTCATAGGCTTATAGATTTAGAGGCAGAAGGAATCTTCCAGCTCATCTAGTTCAACACCTTTGTCTTACAGTTGACAACCTTGAGCCACTGAGGTGAAATAACTTACCCAAAGTCTCCCAAGCAGCAAAGCTGGGGTTTGAATCCAGGGTCTCTGACTCCAAATTCATCCCTCTTCATTCTATACCACTCTGTGAATGGCACCTAAAAGTCAAGAAAAACCTAAGTTTCTTTCTCTCTCTTTCCCCTAAAATCATCATTTTCACAGTATCACAAATTATATATTCTTCCTATAAGTAAAACTCTGAAAGGCAGCATAGGGTCAATCCTGGAATAAGGAAGACCTGGGTTCAAATCCTGCTTCCAGCCCATATTAGTTGTATAATCAGGGACAAGTAACTTAGCCTCTCAGTCTCTCCTAGCAGCTCTCTTAGATTGTAATATAGGGGTGGGGATTCATTGAGTAAATCAATCAAGTCACCTCACCCCATTTAACATAAGGGAGAAAATGGCACCCGCAGATACTTTAATTAGGTTAGGACAAGTCTCAATCATCAACCAAAGACTTGAAGAAAAGTTGCAGATCTACCCTGATGAAGGGAGTTTCCACACAGGAAGGTCCTTGTAAGGACTTTCAATCACTGTACTGATCAAATCACAGATCTGGGGGTGGGGGTGGGGTGGATATTTTTCAGAGTGCCAAACCAACATGGCTTTTCCTCTGCCTTTTAAGAAGTATGTTGCTCACATGAGGCAAAAGCAAGAGTAGAAGACAGTAATAATCAGATGCTTGATCCTCTGACCCCTAAACCCATAGTCAGAATGCCAGAAATCTGGACAGGAAAGCTCTCCTTGAGTTTCTGTGAGGATGGAATAACACAGCTGTTCTCCAGCAAGAATAATGAAGGATTTTCCAGTGATGAAGAAGGGATAAGAGGGCTTGCTTCATCATTTGGATTTGGTCACACTTGTCTTGGGTTTTAAGCCTTCCTTGGCTCCCCATTGCCTACTAAGAAAACCTCAAGATCCTCTGGCTAGCATTCAAGGCCTTCTACAATATGAAATACCTCTTCCATTCAAGTCCTATCTCCTATTATTCCTTTCTACACACTCCAAACAAACTAGACTACTCTTGAGCCACTGAACATAGGAATATAGGATCACAGTGCCATAGATCTACAACAAGAAGGGGCCTCAGAGACCATATAGTCCAATACCTCCATGTTACAGATGAAGAAACAGAGGCCCAAAAGAAGTTAAGTGACTTTCCCAACATGAACCATAGGATCCTAGAGAGAAAACTGGAAGGGACCTCAGAGGTCATCTAGTCCAGATGAGAGCCCCATACAACCAGCCCTTTGAACCAAAGGTTATATAGAGGAAGAAATCGAAGTAATTTGCCAGAAGTCAAGCAGTTAGGAAGTATCAGGGATCCTCTGACTCCAGAGCTAGTATTTATTCCTCTGCCAGTCCATGAGGGCAGATCCCCAGATTTCGCCTAAATATTGTATATATCTTCAGGTCTTGCTCATTATTCAGCACCCAACAGATGTTAATAAATATGTTTTTAGTTTAATTGTTAATATAAAGTAACCAGGTTAGCTACATGCAATCATTTGGGGGGTGGGGGAGCATCCTAAACCAACATTTAAAGGTCAAAAGAAGCATGCCAGTAAGGAGATAGATGTTGCTCAAAGATATTAAGTAAAAACAGGGGTAACAGTACCAGTTTTCTTCTCATTCCTCTTTCTCCTTTTGCTGACTTCTCACTTGCTTCTACTCATTCAACAAGTCTTTATTCAATGCCTACTATGTGTATGTCTGTGCTAGGCACTGAGTGGGATGGATGCAAAAAGAAAAAAAGAAAAAGAAACATTTTTCTTCTCTCCCTCACTCCTCATAATTCAGCAGCAAAAAGAGTTGGATCAGGGAGCATCCAAAAAGCATCCCTTCAAGGAGACATCTGTGCCAGGAATTTCCGACAGCCCCTAAGGGGAGTGACAGATTGATGTGTGTCTAGGTGGGACTAGCCCAGGGGGAGATCAATGTAGCCTGGCAGTCTGCCCTGACCCATTCCAAGGGGTCTGCTCCAGCTGCGGATGACCTCAGTCAGTTTTCCCTTGCTCTCATCCTGTTTTCTTTTTCTTTTTTTTTTTTAACCTAGAAATACAGCATTTCTTTTGTATAAGGCGTAATAGGTCATTGCCTCCTTCCAGATCCCTTCTTTTGACCTGAAGAAGACTGTTTTCGGAGCTCAGTTAGAAAACACTGTCCACCCAGAAGGTGACACGGACCAAATTTCCAGGCACTCTGTGCTCCTGGTCATTTTGAATGACGGCCTGTCAGATGGCCATTTGTTGGGTGTGTTGGATATGAACTGGACTAGATGACTGTGTGTTGGATATGAACTGGACTAGATGACCTCCGAAGTCCCTTCCAACTCAAGAGACTCTAGAAATAGGAAATCAAGTAAAAGATAGAATCCTAGAGCCACAATCAGGACTCGAAACAGGGTCCCTAAGAAAGGGCTCCTAGGGCAGCCCATTGATTTTCGAAGGACTATTGCTTAGTCAAGATAAACTCTGTCACCTATTACCTGGGTGATGTTGGGCAAGTACCTTTCCCTCCCTGGCCCTCAGCTTCCCTCTCTGTCAAGTGGGCATGTTGAACTAGATAACTTCTAAGGTTCTTTCCAGCTCAGTCTATGAAATGCCATGGCATTTGTTAAATGATCTGAACTTTTCCTGGTTCTTCCCTGGCCCCTTTAAAGTTTACAAAAAAACTTTCTTTAAAACATCCTTGTCAAGAAGGTGACAGAACATCTGACCAACAAACTGATTTTGTCTTCATTCAGTGGCACAGATATCCCAGAAAAAAAGAGACTGCCATGTTGTTTTTCTTCTTTCTCCTTCCCTTTCCCCAGGAACTAGGGTATGGAAAGAGGTCTTTCACTAGTCCTATAGGTCTTTTCACCTATGCCCAGGCTCTCTATACCCAAGCACATGCCCAAATTGGGGATCATACTTCCTAAGGTCTTTTTTGTTGACCCATTTCACGGACCCTCCCTCCACCCCATGGTCCCTCCAAATTCAACAGAATTACAATCATGTTAGTTACCCCCAAAATTTTCCAGTATTATAAGGATGCTTTTGTCTGGTGTAAAATACTTCCCTGATTCGACTCCCAGAAGGTTCTTTCCAATAGCTAAAAGTATAGCTCCTGGTCAAAAGACACCCTTAGAGAAGATTAATTCTTTCCAGGGGTGGGGAATCTGAAGTCTGAAAGCAACATGTAGCCCTCTAGGTCCTCAAGTGAGGTCCTTGACTGACTCCAAGTTTAACAAATCCTTTTATTAAGGGGATTTGTTCTGTGAAGTTCGAATTCAGTGAAAGCCTTGAGGCCACAGGTTCACCACCCCTGCTAAGCCCTCATTGAATGGACTTGAGATCCCTTACTGACAGCAGAATTTGATAGCAGGGAAGGGGAGGGAATGTATGCGTAAAACCAAAAGACTATGTGGTGTATGAAAGGGGTGACTGAGGTAGGTAGGAAGAGGCCCCCCATTAAGGATATCAACTTGGGCTACTTCACAATTACACTGAGTGGACAATCGCTCACTTTCTCCACACTTCCTCATATGTACTTTTCATTCTCAAAGCTCCTCTCAAATTTTTTAAGAATTAATTCATTTATTTTTAGTTTTCAACATTCACTTCCATAAGTTTTAAATTTTCTCTGCTCCCCACTCCCCCTTCCCAAGATGGCCTGAAACCTGATATAAGCTCTACATATACATTCTTATTAAACATATTTTCACATTCGTCATGTTGTATAGAAGAATTAGAACAAATGGGAGGAAATGTGAGAATGAAAAAACAAAACAAGAGAGCAAATAGTCTGCTTCAATCTGCATTCAGACTCCATAGTTCTTTCTCTGAGTGTGGATGGCATTTTCCATCATGAGTCTTTTGGAGATATCTTAAGTCCTGGCACTGCTGAGAAGAGCTAAGTCTATCAAAGTCAGTCATTGAACAATATGGTTGTTACTGTATACAATGTTCTCCTGGTTCTGCTCACTTCACTCAGCATCAGTTCATATAAGTCTTTCCAGGTTTCTCTGAAGTCTTCCTGTTCATTGTTTCTCATAGCACAATAGTATTCCATTACATTCATATGCCACAACTTGTTCAGCCATTCCCCAATTGATGGGCATCCCCTCAATTTCCAGTTCTTGGCCACCACAAAAAGAGCTGCTATAAATATTTTAGTGCATGTGGGTCCTTTTCCCATTTTTATGATCTCTTTGGGATACAGTCTTAGGAGCGATATTGCTGGGTCAAAGGGTATGCACATTTTATAGCTCTTTGGCTCTCCAGAACAGTTGGATCAGTTCACAACTCCACCAACAATGAATTAGTGTTCCAGCTCTTCCACATCTTCTCCAACATGTATCATCTTGCTGTTTTGTCATGTTACCCAATCTGATAGGTGTGATGTAGTATCTCAGAGTTGTTTTGATGTGCATCTCTCTAATCAATGGTGATCTAGAGCATTTTTTCATATGACTGTAGATAGCTTTTATTTCTTCCTCTTAATGCTCTTAGCTTTGGCTTGCTTAGCTCTCTTGCTGTGCCCATAAAGCTACTCCCCTCTCCCTCTGAGGCTTATTGAAGAACTAACTCATCCATCAGCAACCAGAGAAGAGTGCTCTTTGGGTCTTGAGACAACTGTACATAGTACAAGCTATGGAGTGTATAAACACTGTGCTCTCTCACACAATGATTAAATAATACTAATTATTTATATAACTAATACTAATAATCTGGCAAGCTTCTCTCAGGGGGAGAGAAGAAAGAAGCAGTGCAGTTGGACAGAGAGAGCACTAGGCAGCTGAGAGCCACCACCTTAACCAACTTGGACAAGTTACTCCCTCTCTGCCACCTCTAGTTTGTCCTTTTGTAAAATGAGATCATCAGACCTGCCTGTCATTGCTTCATGGGAAGGGCCAAATGAGATAAGAGAAATGAAATTCCCCAGAAAAGGAAACCTAATTGATTCATATTTTGTCATTCAGGAGAAAAATAGCTCCACATAGCTATGGAAAGCACCCCCAGAGGACTGGGCACCTAATCTGTTGCCATTGTCCAGCCATTTTGATCGGGAGGCCCTGGGAAACCTCTTTCCCCCTCTCTGGGCCTCAATGTTCTGCTCTGCAAAACTGAAGAGATTACTCTCCATAGTCTCCAAGGTCAATTTTAGTTTGGACATTCTATGATCTGGGATCCAATGTCGGGAAAAACTAGAATTCTGCTGGCTGAACATTCATCATAAAACACTCCTCAAAAGTATGCCCCCTGAGAAAGCCACTATTAGCTTTTAGCTTTGACTTAAAACATAAAATATGTATTTTTCAGTCTGAATTGCACACTTAGTCATGTACAAATGAAAAATAGCACTTGTGTGCAAACAGAAGTGGATGACCTTAAATTCTCCAAGTACCAAAGTGTCCACAGTTAATGGCCAAATACACATTTGTAAAGTTAAATCCTTAGAACTTCTCTGCCAGGTTGAGAATTCTCTCCTCTGCCACACCCTCTCTCTCCCCACATAATCTCCCAACCCTACTGGAAGACTTGTCCTTCCCCTTGCACCCACCCCCATCATCAGCACCCACCTACCCTTACATTACAATGTTTTCATGAGGGCCACGTGTTACTCTATCTGTCTCTCATATTAATGATGGCATTAGCAGGGAAGCATCAGTGGTTTCAGAAGTGGATGCCATAGAGTAAATAGCCGCCTTCAAGCATTTGAAGGGCTGTCTCGTGGAAGAGGGGTTAAGACTTGTTCTGATTGGCCCCAGAGGGCAGAATCAGAAACAATGGGTGGAAGTGGAAGAGAGGCCGATTTTAAGCAAGCTGCGAAGAAAATTTTGCCTATGAGAGCTGTCCAAAAGCAGAATGGCGCTGCCTCTGGGGTTAGTGAGCTGAGGTCACTAGGGGTCTTCAAGCAGGAAACTACATGACCTCTTAGCAGGGATACTAGAGAATGGATTTAGGTTGGACTATTTGACAGCAGATTGAAGTAGTGAAAAAACTCTGTTTGCCTTGTAACCCTGAGCAAGTCCCTTCATCTCTGTGGGTCTTGAGAGAGCTAGATCAGATGACCCCTAAGGTTCCTTCTATTTCTAAATTCGATGACCAGTGAAATCCTCCATGATTTATTATTCTAAGAAAATGATAATGCTGTCATTGTAAGTAGGGGAGCCTGAAACTGAAGAGACAATCTCAAACTCTGGCTTTCTCTCTATATCTCAGCTATAAGTCCTCTCCATCCACCCCCAACTTCCCTCCTGCCTCCCTACTTCCTCTTGCCTCTCTGCTATTTTGTCTCCTTTTCAAATGGGTATATATATACTTACAGATGTAGCAAGGCATAGAGTCAGAACACCCAGAGCCCCAGGCTCACACTTCAAGGAGGAGGTATATATAACTGTCAGTTTATGAGGGAAAAATTATATTTGCACATTTCATGTTATATACATGCAGCAGTGAGCGTCTGAATGCCGGGCCCTGGAGCAAATGTTTCAGAAAGAGTTCCTTTATTCTTTGTTAACTGGAAGATAAAGAATCTTCTAGGGGAGGCAGTCATTTTGGGGAAGGGAGGGTCCTGCAGTACCAGAGCTGCTTCAAAGGGACATGAATCTAGGGACACTTGCATTCAATAAAGAATAAATCATAAACTTAAATGAAACTTGCTATCTATTTTACAATTGTAAGAAGAAAGTATCAAACTCACACTCTCCTGTGTTACTATAGTGTGTGTGTGTGTGTGTGTGTGTGTGTGTGTAGTAGTATTGGGGGGGTGGGGGTGGCAAGGAGCTTCCAAATACAGTCTTCACTTCACCTAGTTTTACTATACAATTTTTGTCATCTGGAAGATTAATTTATAGTATCATAGATCTCAGAGGTAGGTCATTCCAATCCCCTCATTTTACAGATGAAGAAACTGAGGCACAGGGAGATTAAGTTATGTTCCCAAGGGTTATGCAGGTCATAAATATAAGAAGCAGAATTTGAACCCAGGTCCTCTGACTCCCAAGCCAGGGTCCTTTCCATAGAACCATAATGTCCTACCCCCTCCCTTCCCCACCCAAGTCCCTTAAAAGGAAGGTTTACCAGAGGAATATCATACTGTATATGGATGTAAGGATAACTGAAAAGTAGCTTTTAGATTAACCAGTCATATAGATATTAATGGTAGACATGAGAATCTTGATACCTTCTCTGAAAGTCTGAGATATCATCTGAGGTATTACAGAATACTAGGACTGAATTGTTAGGGATAGGATGAGAGCAGAGGCCCAACTTGGGACAGAGGCATGAGCTTCAGGAGTCTTAGGATGAGCACAGGGGAAGAAATTGGAGAAGGCCCATTTCCAACTATTCATTGATCTGTCATTGTCAACTACTTCTGAGGGTTTCTGGTTTGGATCTCTGGGCTTTGAACCTAGAGATGTTATAAATTTGATCTGAGGAGGTAAACTGATTCCATTTCAAGGCTAAGTTTCTTCTAGCTAAGAGAGCCAAGGGCAAATTCAGATTTCCATCTCTAAACCTGACTGCCTTAACAAGTACCTTCCTGCAGCCTCAGTCTCGTTCAGAACCAACTCTACCTTCTCACATTTCAGATCAAACTTTGTCAAATACCTGTCATTTCTCAGAACGTCTGAAGCTTTCTGCTTTATGTCTATGTGAAGGTCAGGGGCAAGGTTTTATTTTACCTTTAACAGAAACAACTCTAGGTTTGTAGTTTGTGTAAAGAACCTAGCAAGGACCAGAGAAAAGAGTAGGTGCTTAATAGTGTGCAATTGGATTCATGAGGCTGCTTTCAAAAAATATTGACATGACTGACTATGGGTATATTACCAGATGGAAATTATCCTATCATATCATATCAAGAGATATGAGATGTTTCTGCTCTATTATGGTTGGGCAAGTGCCGTATTTCTAAAAATGTATACATAAAAGAGCAACCAATATACCAAGCTCTCATGCCTCAGAGGAGAGGGCTGGCCTGGCTATCCCTGCAACTGAAGTAAACACAGGCACCATATGGTATAGCTTAAAGGCCACAGTGTTTGTTTCAGAGAACCTGAGCTCTGCCATTTGCTACCTGTGTGATCTTGGGTAAGTCCCTTCCCCTCTCCAGGCCTCCATTTTCCTCCTCTAAAAAATGGACCATATGGCCTCTGAGGTCCCCTCCAGCTCTAAGTCTAGAATCCTATGATGCTTATACTGGGCAGTTCCACTGGGAGTTTCTGGGGATTGACTTGGGGGAGTAGAGCTCAATCCAGTACCTTCAACAAGGATCCAGGCACTGGAGAGAGTGCAGGAACAAGGGGATACCCCATCTAGTTTCAAGAGGGGAAGATAATAGGGATATAGTGAGGCATGGAATTTGAGCCTGTCCTTTTCCTTCTCTCTTCCTCTCCCTTTTTTCTTCAGTCCTTCTGTATCTCTGTACTCCTCTGCTAACTCACACCAAAATGTGGCCCTGATATATGAAACTAAAGCATAGTTTGCATTTTTGGTTTTCTTCATTGAACCTAAATTTATAGTTGTGGGGATTAATTAATTTTTCATTCATTCTCCACTAAACATACAGAGTCGCTTAAAGATAAAAACAGTATTCCAAACCAGCAGACATTCCTTTTTAAAAGAGAAATTTCAAACAAGAGGAATATTTTGACTTGTATGGGGTTGAAAACTGATTGTGTCTGGGGATCAGTGGCTCTCCGAAGAAAAAAATAGATCACCCCCCCATCCCATCTCACCCTACCAAGGCACACATCGAAAATGGTACGGACTGAGTACCTTCCTGTGTGCCTGCCTGCCTGCCGCGTATACAGCACTGGAACACTCTTCAACAGCTTATGTACAGTTTGGTCCCAGACAACAATGAAATGTGATAGTAAAGGATATTGGGCATGCCCAGAAGGGGTATGCAGGGAAGTGCCATACTTGAGGCATGCAGTACGCAGGGCAGCCTTTGGTTCTAAAAAAGACTGTTTGGATGGTCAAGTCTGTTAAAAAATCAGTCAGACACCCTATAAAGCTTAATGTGGTTTGGTTTGGACCTAGGCCATCCTCAGGCTGGAGCTATACATGTGTGCCTCACTTTAAGAAAACACTACAAAGAAACCTAAGGGTCTGAACCAGGCAAAGTAAGGAAAGGGTGATTTCTTTCAGAAAAAAAAAAAATTTGTTCACTTGGCAAAAAGGGATTCACCTCAGGGTTTTCTTCAGGCATGGAGCTCCCCTAGAGAGTTGAAACTATGATTGACTGTCTACACCAGTTGGGGAGCAGACCTCGATTGTATAAGGCTAGGTACACCTGTGCCAGAGAAATAATGCCCCTGTTCATCTAAGCCACTTGAACAGGAGGCCCCAACAGGACATGGAGAGCTCAGAAATTAGTCACCCACCAGTTTGGAAGCAATACTAGAGGGGGTCTTAGCCTTCCTCACAACAGCTGGGATCATCCAAGGCTCTTAGTTACATATGGAAGATTTATGTTCCCAAGCCAGAGAGAGGCAAAAAGCAGACTGGGGGTTTCATCCAGGACAGTTTAGAGGGTTCCAAGCAAGCCTGAGATTATTTACTGATGTAAAAGCTTTCTAGACCATTAGGGCACAGGTTCTTTCAGTGAAAAAATGCTAAGGTGGGCAGAGGCATTGCCCATGCACTCTCCTGGCTTCAGCAAGAAATGCTCCAAAGTCATCTCTGGCAGAAGCCAATATAACTGTTTTTTCAGAGATCTATAATGGGTTAAAAAATTCGAAAGTGGCTACATACACACACACACACACACACACACACACACACACACAATGTTTTAAATTGTGAATGAACCCTGAGGCTCTGTGGCAAGGGGTGCAGTTTATTAAAAAAAAAAAAAGCCAAATCAAATAAATTATTAAATTAAAATGTAAACTAAATTAAGTAAATGCATTGGGGATTTGTACTTTCCTTATGTTTTATGGAAATTATGAAATGTGTCCCTTTGTTTGTCTTGACGTTTGTGGCACAACCCATGTAAACTGCCTGGCTTCTTAGCTCAGCAGGACAGGAGTGTGGAGGATAGACTGGGGAGCTCAGTTTATTATAACGGGTTTTGCAATTGCTGAGAAAATAGCATTCTTTGTATTTCGAGATTTCTGTGGCTTCATTTAGAAGTATTTCTTTTGGCCAAGTCTGGGGGACTTGTTACAGTTTAGTCTTGTTAGACTTTAATGGCATATCTGGCTACCCATCTTTTAGCAACCAAATTCGGGAAGCCCTAAAGACTCCTGTCCTTTCCTCCCAGTTACCTTGTGCGGGAAAATTATTTGTATGTGAGATGAACCATGCTGTGTAAACGAGGCATGATAGGTTAATAGATTACAAGAACAAAAACCAGACGCCCCCCCAAACAAAAAGTACTCTTTGGTTGTCTTAGAATTCAATATTAAAATAAAATAAAAAACAGCCTTGAAAACTGTTGGCTTTTTTCCCTCTTTCTTTCAGAAATGAATGCAGGTTTTAAAATTTATTTTTTCATAATGTCCTCTCTAGGATTCCATTCGTGTGTTTTCTTTTGTGGAGAAAATGTACTTGACATTTATAATTCTTACTCAAATGTTTTATGTACTCATAATTCTTACGAGTATATAAATCTATTAATAATGTGTACGTTCAGCAACACTCTTTTTTGCTTCATAATATTGGAAAAGTGAAACTGTTCCATTGTCTTTGGAGTTGATAAAAAGTCTACAAAGGCAAGCAATTTATTTTCTTTTAACTAACCTCTCACTTAATCTCTCACCAATTCCCTCTGGTAACTGTCGTGGTCATTTTCAGAGAGCAGTGACATCAACTAATTTTTTTAAATGGGATTTTAAAAGTTCCTCTAACCTGAGATAACTAGGGATTTGAAGCCAGGGTGGGGCTATCGGATCTTCTACATAAGGAATTCACAATGTGTTGCAATAAAAAAAAAAAGTGCCTTTTTTTTTGTTTGTTTTCGAAAAGAGCCCTCATTTCAACCCAAATCCATTTCTCTGGAGATTAACGGCAAAAGTCAAAATCTTTGCTATAACTCAAAAATCTGACAGTCGTTGATCCCTTAGATAATTACATATGTCTTTGGAGTTACCTTGTTTCTTTCTATTTTTCCTCTTGCTTTGACAACAAGATTCCAGGAAAACAATATACAAATGAGATCTCCATTGTCAAGAGTCCACCGAATTTGAAAAATCAATAGCCATTGAAGCAAAAAACCTTCCTGGAACCTATGCAGTGATTTGCTTTCTCCAAACCATTCCAAAACCAGATGTGGAAATGTTTAGCTAACTCCCCTCCCCATTCCCCATGCAAAGGGTTCATATGTGTCTCGTACTACATCAGAGGAGGGGTGGGGGGGAAGCAAAAAAAAATTCTGTCTGGTTTCAAGTAGACTTTTTGCAGTACTTCTAGATTCACTTACTGCCATCAGAAACCTCATTTGGACTTTTGCTTTGGTCTCCTAAGAAAAAGGGCAGTACCCCTTGAGATTAAAAATGTTCTGTGTTTAGAGCAAAATTCAACCTCTTTCCTGAAAGAGGTTAAGAAATGAGGTTTTTGTTCCCAGAATGAAAGTATTATAATTTTTCTTTCATTAAAAATGGTTTATTAGGGAGTAGTGCTTATGAAAAAAAAAGACTAAAAAAAAGGAAGAAAAACTGTTACACCAACTAAGGGGAAATGTATATCACACAATCCATGTATTGAAAAACAGAAAGCTACTGTGTTCTCTACAGGAAAGGAGAGCAAACATTTAGCGTCCAGGTGTCATTAACAGTTCTCTGTTTGCCTCAAGTCTCTATATAGCACAGGCTAGCACAGTATGTACACATCGTCGAGTCTGACTTGGTGATAAAATGTATCTCAGCTCATTGCTTCTGGAATGTCTTAAAGGGCTAACTCGCAAAGACATCAAAATGGGAGTGGGGAAGGCAAACCCTAGACTCTGCTTTAGGATAAATTGGGTGATACCCTTTTCCTAAGGAGAAGCTTGGGAGACCAGACTCAAGCTTCTAGTCTCTTCCATTTCTCCCCATGACCTTAGCTGTCCATGGTTAATGGAAATAAGGGGACTCTGGAGAGGATCCTGTCCATAGTTTGTGATAAATGATGCTCCAGTCCAGTCTTCCATGGCTGTACACATCAGAAAATATCCCTACGTATGCCAACTGTTTGTCACAAAAAATGCTGAGCCTGTTACTTGGTCACTAGGATTCAGCCCATCCCTTTCTAATACCACCTCCCATTTCTTCCCAAGCCTGCTTCCCATAACCCCCCTTTTTGGTCCCCTTTCCTATTTCCTGAAGTTCTCTTTCTTCTGACCTTCAGATACCCAGGACATTCTGTCCACCCAAATCTCAACATCCCCCCTCCCAGCTCCAGTCCCTCACCCAGCCATGTCCACCCTTATGGTGCCCCTTGCTCTATTATTATCTCTCATTCCTCAACCCCATCCCTCATCTTTCCCTTGGCACAGCTGTGAGGGAGATATTTTGGGCAAGAGACCTTCCCTGAAAGCATACCACTTGGCTTACCCCACTAAAGCAGCCAGGCTTAAAGGGGAAAGAGAAGTTTATGGCTACGCCCATCCAGGTTCCCTTCCCTGCTAGAAAGAAGACACAGCCGTTGATTTGTTTCCATCCTTCTCATAAGCTTCCTATCTGGAGCCTGAGGCCCCACTGAAATCCAGCAACTCCCGTTAAGGGGATTATTAACAGTGGTATAAGTTGTATCTGATGAGAATATCAAACTGTTCATATGTGATCAGCCTTCAGAATCTGCTGCTAGCCTAATGTGGTCATCCATTCATAGCTTTCAAAAATGAGAAGGAACATTGACTACATCCTACTCACTTTCAGATGCATCTGGAAGATGAAGCAGCAGATTGGGTCAAGTTTCCCTAACATGACTCCCTCCCTCATGCTGGCATCCAGGCCAGGGAGGGCTCTGTTCTTCCCAGAACACCAGTCTGGAAGGCAGAAGACTGAGGCTCCAGTTCTGGTGATACCACTTTGTGGCCTAGGACTTTGGGCAAGGTACCTTATCTACTTGGGGACTCCCTCATCTATTAAGTGACTGCCTCACAGGACTATTGAGAAGGGACTATGTATGGAAGCATTCTGGAAATTCTAAAGGCCCATAGCAATGGAAGGTGTTATTGCTACTAGTTAATCAATTCAACAATATCCTCCCAGAGGCTCTATGTGGTTTGTGGCTGTGAATCATGGCTTACCACAAGCTCTAGAGTCAAAAGCTTGGTTCACTCACCCAAAGGGCAAGGGAAAGGTGGAGTTCATGAGATTGTGGCAGATTATCAAGGACAAATTACATAGGAGAAAGGATTTAAAACATGGCACAGTAGATAGAGAACTGGTCTCAAAATCAATGTCTGGTCTCTGACACATACATACTGGATGTGTGACCCCAGGTAAGTCACTTAACATCTCAGTTCTCTAGGGAGCTTTGTAAGACTGTACATCTCCTTAGAATGTGAAGTGCTGACCAGCAATGGTGAAGGAAGTTCCCTGTACCAATGAAATTACAGATTCAATCCCTATCCCTATTCCAAAGGGACATACAAAGTATTATCAGAGATGAATGGTCAGAAAACAAGTTGAGCTTAATAAAGGATAATCTTGGCAGGTCCATGGCTGGTAGCCATGGAATGTCAAGAAATGTAAAGGAAGGTCTTCAGAACATTGAGTGAACTCTCTGTGGATATTTAC
Source organism: Bettongia penicillata ogilbyi (assembly GCA_023548195.1). Classification (NCBI taxonomy): domain Eukaryota; kingdom Metazoa; phylum Chordata; class Mammalia; order Diprotodontia; family Potoroidae; genus Bettongia; species Bettongia penicillata. The sequence continues at coordinate 11,586,393 of JAJHZJ010000104.1, read as the reverse complement.
AATAGAAAATGGACAAGAGTTGTACAAGAAGAGAGGTAATGTGTAGGCTGGACAAGAAAACAGAGAATGCCCACACTAATGAGGTCTTGTGTCCATTGATATTCCCTAAGTAATTGGTGGGCAGCTAAATGACACAGTGGATAGAGTGCCTGGAATCAGGAAGACATCCTTCTAAGTTCAAATCTGCCCTCAGCCACACAGTAGCTGTGTGAACCTGTTTGCCTCAGCTTCTTCATCTGTAAAATGAGCTGGAGAAGGAAATAGCAAACCATTCCAGTATGTCTACCAAGAAAACCTCAAATGGGGTCGCAAAGAGCCAGACACAATGAAAAGGGCTGAATGACAACAAAGTAAGTGGTACAGTCTCAGTGCTTTTATCCTCAGCACTGTTCTAGTAGCTGTGAGGAGTACAAGGAAGCATAAGATGTGGTCACAGCTCTCAGATTCAGTTCAGACACTAACCCAGGGTTATCTATCACTCAATAATGATCCAATTTGATTCAGAATCTTGGTCTCTCTGGAATCTTGTTGGTATTGGGCATTAGAGGGTGGTAAGGGAAGGAGTTCAGGAAATGGATAGTTTATGGATATCTCCACTGCTCTCCATGTGTTGTTCCTTTGTGTGTGATCACAGTTTAAAAATATGGACATAAACAAGGTATTTGCATAAAAATGCAGCTACCTTGGACCAGACTGTTCAACTGCTAAACTAGCTGATGTCCAGTAAAGAGAATTCTCCCCTTTGGGTCAATCAGGTCCAGTCTATGAGGTGCCAGTTAAAAAATGCCAAGCTAATGGGCTTTGGCCATAAGACATGATGGTCCGCTCTAGACTGAAGCAACTGTAGATAATATCTATTCTGGCTACAAAAATGAACTTCAGCAACTGTCATGCATGCATCTTTCTGGGGATGAATTGTTTATTTAGTTAACTGTTAAATCATGATTTGAGACCACCTGGCACCAGAAGTTACTTTGGTTTTTGCTACTTCTGGGTTTTTTTTTTCTATATTAAAAAAAAAGTCCCAAGAGATATTTCAAAAGAAAGGGAAAAGAAAGGAGCAGGGCAGCTCCTGGGCTTCTCTTTACACTGATTACCCAAGATGCACTGAGAGAACCACTAACCACAAGTTAAAGATCATCAGACAATACCTATACTGACCAAACTGTTGACTATGTTTTGCTTGAGTTTCGACATAATTTTCACCTAGAGAATGCAGCTGAGTCGTTAATACTGGGAGAGGAGGGGAGAAGGTAAAGTGCTACACTTCTGAAACTCTGCCAAAGAGCTCGGAGAAATGCCCTGGGATGCTCCATTCGGATTCATATCATTGAGCGGGCTCTCAAAAAATATCGGTTGAATAAGAAATCAGAAAATCTTGCCAATCAGACATTCTCCAAATGCTCTTTATGCTATTGTAAAATTCTGTTGAGACCTCCACCCCAAACATGACAAAGCTTCCTTCCTCAGTGAGTTTAAGAAGTGTACAGATCTAACTCTCCACTCTGGAAAACAAGTTAGATTAAGAGTGCCTAGGTGATGAGATACCTGCAGTTCATTGGGTGGGGCCCACTGAGTAAATCCATCTGTATATCTGTCTTGGATAGGTACAGTAGGACAATGATTTGGGCCAGGAAGGGCACAGGAGGAGGAGATTGGGCTGGGTTACATTTCAGAAACTGCATAGCCCTTTCCATAATCCCGGTACTGGCCTATGGTGCAAAGGGCCATTATCAAACATAAATACTGTCTCTTCCTAGGGAGGAAGAAGGGCGAAGTGAAGAGTACTGGACTTGGAGCCAGAAGGCCCTGGGTTCAAATCCTGTTTCTGAATTTCCTAGCTATGCAACTCTGGGCAAGTCATTTAACCTCTTTGAATCTCAGGACAACTCTCTAAGACTTATAAGCTAATTAAGAGATGAAGTGGGGTAGAGGAGGGGAGTTCCATGATGATAAAATCCTACATCCTTGACCTACTAATGTATATCCTCTACCACTAAAGCCCTACTGTGACGGCCATCACTGCAGAAAAGTGACCAAGGGTTCTCAAAGATCATACCACCGAAATACAATGTCTGGTAGGTCCTACCAAGCTGGAAAGGTCCAAGAAGGGGTCCATCAATGGACCAACGTTAGAGGAATTGGCTTAAATTTTGTGAGACTGAACAGACTTGTGAAATCATGAAGAATTTTTTCACAACAGCAACCTTCAAAGACCATCTACCAAGTCATAAAGAAGTTACAAATTGCCTCAAGTAGAGGGAGTGCCCAAACTGGCACAATTCTGGATCCTTTAAGTACTGAAGTATTTTCCTTGTGAATTTATCTGGTTATGAATCATGGAACACCATGATCTCAGAAGACTCAAAATTGCAGGTGACCAAGGGGTATGATGGAAATAAGAAGGCATATGACCGATGATGGCACCCTTAAAAGAAATCACTGGGACCAGGTAGGGCCCAAAAAGGAGGTGACCTAGTCATATAGTAAGAATGAGAGACAACAGATGGACTACTATATTGGTACCCTTGTGATATTACAAGAATTCCAGGAAGGCCTCCCGAGGGTTGGGTGGATTCTCTCTGGAGAATTTATGGAAAGGCATGGGAAAGAATCACAGAGGATGAGACATTGTGGAGGTGGAGCTCACAGTGTGTGAGTAGCCCTGATGGAAGAAATAGCCATAAAGATGTGTGACTATTAACTGGCATATCAAAGTACAATGAATTCACTGCCATGCATTCTCATGAGTGTTCCCCTCAGCACTTCAAGTCCTTTTATTTTTTTAAACCTCCAGAGCATCTTTATACGAAAAAATACACATCAAGGAACCCCTCCCCAGGAGAGTTAAAAGGAATCAGAGGCAGTGAGGGTTGTGGGGGGCGGAGGAAGAGAGAGTGCCCTGTAGGAAGAGGAAGTTTCAAAGAAAAGAGATACAGAAAGTTTTCCAGAACGATGGAAGTTTTTTTTAGCACTTTTTTTAAAGAATTCAGATACCAAAAAAAGAGTTCAAGTACCTATTTCTTATTTACCAGGAGGCAGGGATAACTTTAGTTGGGAGGGTACAAGTAGCCTCAGTGAGATTAGGGGGAATGTTAAGAGGGTGCCTCTGGACGTGGGTACAGTTTCAGTGCCCCATGTCTCTAGAAAGGGTAACACAGGTTTCTGGACCTGATCACTTGATCACCAAGGGAAGAGGGACACAGGTTTTTACACCCACTCTAATCCTAACAGGGGAGCCATCTCCACACCTTGTCTTTTTGAGTCCTGGGGCCTAGGGCTGCCTCAGCTGAGTGGGATAGCTGAGCTGCAAGACACAAGTAGGACATAGGGTTTGGGGGAGAGTGGGGAGCAGGAGAGAGGGCTGAAGTGACAACATCATGAGAAATGACAAGACAAAGAATCAGCAGGTGCCAGCCCCAGGAGAACTTCTATGGGCAAATGTCAAAAATCCACAGCAGGCTTGGTAGTAAAGTTAAGTTGGATACAGCCAGGAGCTTAGATAGAGCCCCCAGACCACTCTCTGTCATGCCCCTAGCATCTGGGGCCCTCAACGTCAGTCCAGATACCTGCTGAAGGGAGTTGTCAGAGCGGGTATGTTCCTAATGCCAAGCAGATCTTGAATACCAGAATAGGTAGAGAGGCATTGAGGAAGGGGGAAAAGTGCTCAGATGAGCCACTCCTCAAGGGGAAACATCAGGGTGGAGGTGGTGGAGACCAGGCACCCACCTGTCTTTCCCTGCTGGAGCTGCAGGTGCCCTCTATCTGGTGCTTCTCCCATAGCTTCCACATCTGCAGGGCCAATGCCACTGCCAGGAGAAGGACTCTCAGAAGCAAAACCACAGTGATGGTGGCAGTGACTACACCCTGAGACCAGGCCCCAGAGTCTGAGGGTAGTGGGGCTGGTTTTATTCCAGGGGGTCCAGGAGCCTGGGCCCAGTCAGGCCCAGCGTTCAATAGTTTAAACTCAATGCCAGGCAGAGTGTGGCCAGGCCAAGTCATTGGACTTGAGCCCCTGGCCCCTGCTCCTGGGGGACCAAAGGTCTCAGTGGCTGTCACATCTCAGCCAGCTTCCAGCTCTGGTTTTCAGGCTGGCAGTCTGTCCCTCTATCCCCTTCAAGTACTTTTAACCAAATTTCAACGAGAGTAGACAGTTTAAAATTGAACTTCAGATATCTTCTTAACTAAAGACAGATTTTGAAACCAGTCTTTCTGTGGATAATCTTTAGTGACTCTCCTGTTACTTCCTTCTGGGTTCATCTTCTTTTCCTTTTAGTCTCTAACTCACAGCATCTTTTATTTCCCTCTCTGTGTTTTCCCTACTGGTTGGGGAAAGGAGGGTTACTTAACCTTAAGTTTTAATTTCTGAATCTTTTGCTGGGTTTCACTTTGGTTTCTATACATTTATATCCCATATATGAACTCTATGTAATGAAAACAGGTGTGTGTGTGTGTGTGTGTGTGTGTGTGTGTAATAGACTGAAGAAATTATTGGTCTAGAAGCATGAAGTCATGACAAATCAATTAAACCTGCCAAAGCAAGAACTCTTTCTTTTCCTCATAATTGTTTTTATTTACAGACCTTTCTCCAAAAAATGATCTTTAGGGAAGCTACCAATGGAAAATATTGAGCTATTTTACTGGGAGCTAATTTGAATATTGGTTTGTGGCCACAGAAAGTCTCTATCCCATAGAAATGGAAGGGACTTAGCCATTTGCAACTATGCCCTCAAATTCCCTAAAGTGCATATATTTTTCTCTGACTCCTTGTCACTATTGGACTTACAGCCCCAAGAGATCAAAGAAAGGAGGAAAGGACCCATATGTACAAAAAATATTTGTACCATCTTTTGTAGGGGTGGCAAAGAAATTAAAACTAAGAGGGTATCCATCAATTGGGGGGTGGCTGAACAAGTTGTGGTATATGAATATGATAGAAACTATTGGGTCATAGGAAATGATAAAAAGGATAGTTTCATAAAAACCTAGGATTTGTATGAACTGATACAGAGTGAAGTAAACAGAGCCAGAACAATGTATTCAAGGATAATGTTGCAACTCTGATTGGTACAACATCCAGCCATGATTCCAGAGAGCCAATGATGAAGCATGTTACTCATCTCTTGACAGAAAGGTGATGGATTCAAGATGCAGAGAGAAGCAAACAGTTTTGGACAAGAACGGTGTGGCAATTTGTTTTGCTTGGCTATGCACATTCTTTATAAGGGTTCCTTTTTTTTCTTTTAAATTGGGTGGTGGGTGAGCAATATCGCTTCTAGGGTTGTATCTCAAAGAGACCATAAAGATGGTAAAAAGGTCCCACGTGTACAAAAATATTTATAGCAGCTCTTTTTGTGGTGGCCGACAACTGGAAATCGAGGAAATGCCCATCCATTGGGGAATGGCTGAACAAGTTGTGGTATATGAATGTAATGGAATACTATTGTGCTATAAGAAATGATGAGCAGGCAGACTTCAGAAAAACCTGGAAAGACTTATGTGAACTGATGCTGAGTGAGGTAAGCAGAACCAGTAGAACACCGTACACAGTAACAGCCACATTGTTCAGTGACTGACTTTGATAGACTTAGCTCTTCTCAGCAATGCCAGGACTTAAGATATCTCCAAAAAGACTCATGATGGAAAATGCCATCCACACTCAGAGAAAAGAACTATGGAATCGGAGCACAGAATGAAGCAGACTCTTTTCTCTTGTGTTATGTTATGTTTTGTTTTGTTTTCTCATGGTGTCTCCTATTTGTCTTAGTTCTTCTATGCAACATGACTAATGAGAAAATATGTTTAATAAGAATGTATGTGTAGAATCTATATAAGATTGCATGCCATCTGGGAAGGGAGGGGAAAAGGAGGGAGGGAAGAAGGAAGGGGAGAAATTTCAAGACTTATGGAAATGATTGTTGAAAACTGAAAACAAATAAATTAATTTGATTTACAAAAATAAATCGGGTAGGTGGAAAAGAAAATAAATGCTTGTTAAATGAAAAATAAATGAAATGAAGGAAACTTGAAGGAATTCCCTTGTGCATTACCAACCAATAAGATCTTCCCATCCCTCAAGGCTCAAGTCTTAACTCACCTCCACAAGGAGGCTTTGACTAGAGCAAGCCCCCAGGTATTCAAGTCTCTCTGTCTCTCTGAACTTCTGAAGCGTTTCTAGATTGTGCCACACTCCTATTGTCTGGAGTCAATCTCTGGGTGTTTTCATTCTTCCCCAGGAAATCCAGGAGATTGGGATTAGATAATTGTTTGGGTTTTTTTTAATCCTTTTAAATTTGTTACCTTGGAGCCTCAATTCTTTCCTGCTCTCTCCGTACTTAAGTGCCTCCAGCCCTCTGTTTTACACCTGCTTCCCACAGCCATAGCCTCTACACAAATAGGAACAGTTCTTTCTTGGGCCTCTAAGAAGGGGTTTGTTTGCTCTGGGCAGTGCCTAGGCAGGGCAGCTGAATCTTTGAGGGTTGGAGGAGGCACTTTTGGTGTCTTTTCATTTGTCTTTTCTTCAAATTTTACTCCAGGGCAACATTATGCATATTATTCAGGGAGGTTTCTCTGAAAAAAGAGAAGTGGGGGAGAGGAGCAGGGTGCAGTAACACCCAGGTAAAGGGACCACGGTCTTCTCTTACATCCCCTACATTGCTTATTTAATATTAGGCATGGTATTAGGATCCTAGCGTCATCGATTTCAAGTTGGAAGGGACCTTAGAGGTCAACTCATTCAATCCCTTCATTTTACAAATGAAGAAACAGTCACAATGGTAGACATTCAAAAAATATTTGTTTATCGAATGATTTGTTGATTATACTTTTAGAGCCGCTTCCCCCCCTCCCACTTAGGGGATGGATAAAAGCCTCATTAAACTTTGACTTTCAATTATATTTCTCCAGTGCCCAAAGGGGAAAACCACAAGTAAATTAAATTTCACTAACTCATTCTATGACCTTGGGCAAGTCCCTGCTCATTTCGGAGTCTCAATTTCCTCATCTTTAAAATGAGAGGAGGGCTAGATCCAGGGTTCTTAGTCTAGAATCCATGGATAGATTTCAGGGGGTCTATGACTTTGTATGGGGAAAAAAAAATCTATCTTTATTGTCACTAACCTCTGACTGAAATTTAGCATTTCCTTCAGTTATAGTTGTAGGTGACAAAACAGTATTCTGAGCAGACATCCATAGGCTTCCCGAGACTATCAAAGGGGTCCAGGACACAAAGAAGGTTAAAAATCCCTGACAAAGATAATCTCTAAGGTCCTTTCCAACTAGAATACGTCATAAGATTATAATTATGTAAATTTAAATTTATAGAGTGACAATATACTATTTAGAAATTTATAGAACAGATCTAAAAATTTTAATTAAAAGTTTATAGAATGGAAAATACCACAAATGTTAAAACAAGAAAAGAGAATTTAATAAAAGTGAAAATATAACATACCATTCAGATAGTTTCCTTCCTTCATGCATATATTTTAATTTAAAATGTATTTATCAGCTATCTTGTGAATTTTACTGTTCGGTTTTGCTCCATTTTTACTTTTTTCCCACAATGCATTTTAATGGATATTTTTAAAAATAAGTCACATAATGGGGTAAGGACAGTGGAGGCAATTAGATAGTGAATCGATCATATTAGGGGAAAAAGACAGGTTTGGGGCCCAAATTATCTAGACTGACTATATTTACATATATAATTATTGCATACATATGTGTGTATATATGTATATGTGTGTATACATACATATATGTGTATGTGTGTGTGTGTGTTTAACTCACTGGATAATTGCTCTACCTTCTGCTTAATTTTTCCTCCTGAAATACTTCAGATAAATCTGAGTTTTTACAATGTAAATACAGTGAGCTTTGGATTATTCATGTAGAGAGTCATTTCAGTCAATTTTTCAAACCCCGGTCAGCTTTAGGCACATACAACACATTCCCTGGCGACCCTCTCTCCCCCTCTTCCCCTCCTTCCTCTGCCACCAGCTGTGGGAGTGGGGGAGGAGGGGGCTGCTTTGGTAATGTGCCTTCATTTGAATAATTTGTCCTAACTAAACACACACTACACTGCCTTCCCAAGTCCAAAGGAAACGTTTGTTTGTCTGAACTTGTTAGTACGACTGCTTGCCCTTGCTTAGCTAACCAGATAATGAATAATAAATATTTTGCTAATCCAAAATTGACCAAAAAATAATAGATAGCCTTCCCTTCTTCTAGTGCCTCCAGGTTTATGAGACTTTTCTAATCCCTCTCTCATTTGATGCCCCAAAAAACTTGGGAATGAAGTCTTACAGGCATGGGCACTGCATTTTCCCAAGGTGGAAGTTCAGGCTGAAGTGGTGACTTACCCATGACCACACAAGCCCTCTCAGTCCGCACTCTTTCCTCTACAATCGGCTGGACTAGATGGTCTCGAAGATCCCCTCCAGCTTGGAATCCTAGGATTGCTTTTCTTTGGGAACTATGAATGAACAGTGCTTTTACAGCCTACCTAGCGGTTCTCTGTCAGAGAATTCTCTTCGAACGGGTAGCAGCCGCTACTGATCGTTTGTTTGGTTCATTTCGAACGCACGGGGCATTCCCCCAGCGCCTGCAGTGTGCTACACACCTAGATCGGGACTGGGAGGAGAGACATTAAATGAAATGTGGTCCTTGCCTTCAAGGAGGCTGGAATAGGTTAGGAGGCTAATGCTAGCTCAGATAGCTGGGATATAAAATAATGCTTCATAAGGGCATGAGAGGCACAAAGTGCCCGACGAGGGGTGTGTGTGTGTGTGTGTGAGTGTGTGAGTGTGTATGTATGAGTGTGTGTGTATGTATGTGTGTGTATGAGTGTGTGTTTGTGTATGTATGAGTGTGTGTGTGTGTGAATGAGTGTGTGTGAGTGTGTATGTATGAGTGTGTGTTTGTGTATGTATGAGTGTGTGTGTGTGAATGAGTGTGTGTGAGTGTGTATATATGAGTGTATGTGTGTGTGTGTGTGTGTATTGCTGGTGGGGAAAGGTGTGGTGGGGGTCGCTCAGTGTTGGTCATTACTGACTGGGGATGGGGGAGGGATATCAGGAAGAGCCAAGGCAGCATTTTAGTTTGAAAAGTTGGATAGGATTTCAAGGTGGGGGGGATGGGGGGGGGAGCGGACAGAAGGGTCGTGGAAAGTGGCACTCATTCCAGGCATAAAGAACGGTGTGGGCAAAGGCACGCAGGCCAGAAAGCATGAGCCGTGGTAGAGTTTTGTTGGTTTTTTTTCCCCTTCATTCTGAAGACAACAGCCTAGCAGGTCAAATGCCAGTCTGGACACATCAGAGATTTCCCACCAGAAGGTCACCAGTACCCTGTTCTGAAGCTCTAGGCAACACCAGGAACGAAATGTTTGACGATCAGACACCCATTGGCAAAAGACTCGGGGCCCCACATAGGCATGCAGGCATCTGGAAAGTTGAACATTATGTACTTGCATGCCACTTAAATGATTTACATACGAATCAGCTCACAAGATTGGGAAACTGCCTGGGCAGGCAATTCAATGCAGCAGACTCTGAATCTATACTATCGTATGAGCATCATATATATACCATAGATACAATAGTGGGGAAATCCAAGAAAAGTAAACTTCTGCCCTCACTGTCCTATGTACAGTCTGTCTGGGGAGATAGGACTAATGAACATGAAAAGATTAGACAATAATATAAGACAGTCTAAAATGAAGTGGAAAAATTGTGTGGGGTGGATAGTAATTTCAGTAGGAATTCCAAGAGAAAGAGGAGTAATGCGGACTAGGGTAGCTGGAAGGTATAAGTATGTTTGGGTCCTAAAGGGAAAGGATAAATGAGATTTAGCTCAAAGACCATTCCAAATTGTCCTAGAAGGAGGGGATGTGAGCATGGGCGCAAAGGTAGAAAAGAGCATGGTGTATTTAGGGATCCTGGATTGATGGCTTGGGCTAAGGGGGAAGGTTTGTGTTAGAGAGTACAGGGTAATATATTGAAATAGGTAGACTGGGGCCAGACTCTGGATAGCCTTGAATGTTGGGTGAAGGAGCTCTGACTTTGTCCTATAAGGCTGGGGGAGGGTGGAAGTCTCACTAAAGGGTTTCCAGAAGGGAAATGCCATAATGAAAGTGGAATCTGAGGAAGATTCATCTGGGAGCAATGTACAGGAAGGGTTTACATAGTGAAAGACTAGTGATTGGGAGACCGGCTGGAGGCCTGCTTTGGCAATCCAGACAATGAAAAGATCAGAACTTGGAGTCATGGACCTTGAATTCAAATCTTGACTCTGCCATTTGCTACCTGTATGACCTTGAATAAGTCCCACAACCGCTCTGGGATTCGGTTTCCTCCTTTGTAAAATGAGAGGGGTTGAACTTAAAAGGGCCTTCCTAGACCATCCTACACCATCTAGCGCAGCACTCATTTGTCCAAGAACCCTGAGGGACTGGTTCAAGGAGACTGAGGAAATGGTGAGGAGTCCAGTTTGGGGCAGGTTGGCTTTGAGATGATGGCATGATATCCAAGTAGAAATGCCCAAATAGTGAGATTCTGGGAAGAGGTCAGCACTGGAGATTCTAATCTGTGAACCAGCATGTGCAGAAAGGTGAGAAGATCCAGAGACTGTGAGAAGTGGGAGGAACCTTAGAGGTGAAATGGTTGTGGTCCTCTGTGGAACCCAGAAAAGAGGAGAGGACTCAGGCTAATCTTGGGGGAGCGCCCACAATTAGAGACTGACCAAAAGATAGAGGTGCCAGTGACAGAAAAGGATACAGCTGTGGAGTAGGATCGGTATGACTACTGGGGAAGGAGAGGGGGGCAGAATGCTACCTTCCTTTTCTTTCATATTCCTCCCAGCACCTAGTAAAATTCTGGGTACACAGTAGGGATTCCATCAGGGCTGCTGACAGACTGGCTGGCTGACTCTGGGGGACTGAAAAAGCCTTGGGAGTCAGTAACCAGGGTTCTGTTTCCAAGTGGGTCAGATCAAAAAATGCCCTAATGAAAGGAAACATTTTGTCCTGAAGAGACTGATTTATTTGTCTTGTGAAATGCAACTCCCAAAGAACTTTACTCCTGTAAAAGTCATGTTAATTTAATTTTTAAAGGTGAAGCAGTTTATAAAGTCATCACCTACTTTCAATCATCTTTGTTGGGGTAATAAGAAATTTATAATTACCTTCTAAAGTAATGAGCATTTTTATATTTCTTTCAATGTCTAAAGATACCAAAAATGATTGAAATAATAGTTTGTGATACTTCTCTGCCAATCATTTCAAAATTAGAGGCATTATGAGAGTTTTCACCTATAAAAAGAGACAGAAAACTTTCCATCTTAAAAATAAATTCCAGTAATCTGAAAATAGTCAACCAGATGTTCAACAACATTGTGTAAAGTAAATGTTCAGGTTAAGAGACAGAGAACCCTTCATGCCAGATTGTTAACCAAGAGCCTTTTTGGGGGGATGCTTGTAAATAACCCCATCTCTCCACTACCCCACCAAAAATAAAAACCTGGTCAAACTTAATGTTAGTAATACAGCACAAATATGGGTGTGTGGGTACATTTATAAAATACATGTGCATAAGAGAAAGGTCTTTAAAGATTTTCATTTTACAAATTTACATAGTTTATGTATGTGTCACTGGAAACATGTTATCCTTTATATATGTGTAACCAAAGGACAAGTGTTTGTTATAAAAGAAAAAGCTAAATTTTACAGCTAACGTTCTTTAATTCTAATTAGCGTTAATCCCTTTGAGTGATCTGTGCAATTTCCTGCTTAAGCCATAATTATAATCTTGCTAGCACCCCAAAACAGAGACTTTCAGTCTTGTGATTTTCTGTAACTTCTTTTTTCCCAGAAAAAAATCAACTAAGGTCAGATTTCATCTTATAAACTTGTTTTCACTGTGGAGTCAGAAGATCTTCAATCTGATCAGTCTGGCAAAATCCACAGGCATTAAACTCAATATATTTATATAAATGTGACAGGAGAATAAGCACCATATGGAAAATGCTTGGAGTGTCACTTGGTTTAACACTTCATCCTCTCTGTAATCATTTACATTTTCATTCTTGTCACTGACTGGCTAATAAAAGTCTTTCCAAATGACCTATCAGAGAGAGAATTTTTGTGAAACCCAGTGTTGTGTTTCTTTTGATAAGAGTATACTGTTCGAGGTACTTCAAGCCAAGAAGCGATTTGGGAAGTATAGGTAAAGAAAGAGCCCAACCGTGATGGTAGGGGCCCGGATAACAATAATGAGAACATTCTCTCCTCCTGCCCTCCTTTGAATAGTTGATTTCCCATCAGGCTAAATGGTGGGGAGGGGGAGGAGGAGCAGAGTAGGGACTATGTTTCACTGCCATGGGGGCAGGGGGCCTTAGCCATGGCTGCTAGAACAATTATTAACAAAGCACCCCCATTGGCTTCCATTCTTGCTCCCAGAATCCTGGGCTTCTGCTTAGATCCCATTCCTGAAGTTCCCCTCCTTAGACTCTGGACAAAGTTTGTGGGAAAGCCCTCATTGGAAAGGTAATTCATAAAACTCAAAGTACTTATTAATTAACTGTCAGAATTAGCAGGTGCTGACAGTTCTAACTTGATATGGGCAAGTTGTATGCCAGCGTGAGGGCCCTGATTTGGAGGGCCAGACTTAACCTTTGCTACTTCGCCTTTGTCAGCAGGATATACCCCCTAGTCAGCATTCCATAGACTCAGAGAACCATGCAATGTTAAAGCTGGAAGAGACCTTGTGAGACCATCAAGACCCCCTCATTGTACAGATGGGGAAAACGAGGCTGCAGGAGGGAAAAGAACTTATTATCCAAGGTCACCCAGTGAGTTGAGACAAAACCCAGGTCTCCTGACTGCCCATCTGTCTAATGTCCTTTCCAGCACAGTGCACTCACTGCTTCCTTCCATAGTACTATACATTGAGCATGCCTTAGATTGACTTGGAGAGTCATTAAAAAAATTGGCCAAGTGCCTACTCCTTTATTTTTTTTCAAGACTCTTTTTGGGGCCTGCTGACATCTTAAATACAAGATGACAAAAATGGGACCTTTTGTTGTCCACCAGCTATTTAGAATTGCTTTCTAAAATGAGTTCGGGTCTGGTACTGCTCCATGTGATGAAGGCCCTACCTGGTTTTGGCGTTGGAGAAGACCTTACCTGAGACAAGGGAGAAGGGAGGGGTGACCTAGCAGGAAGGTAAAGAAGCTCACCTTCCTAGAGAAAAGATTTATTCTTGAATCTGTACGTTATAGATGTTATAGATGGTCATCAAGATAAAAATCTCATCTCAGATTTTGCTCCACATTAGTAAAACTGAAAAAAAAGTCTATTTATCATCAACTCATAGATTTAATGTTGAAAGGGACCTTAGAGGTCATCTTGTCCAAGCCAGAAAAAACTAAAGCCTGCAGAGGTTAAATGACAGAATTCTAAGCCTAAGGCTGGAAGGGATCCCAAAGCTCAATACCACCTGGTTTTCCCAACATCCTCCTCATAGCAAGTGGCAGGGCTTTGACATGCACCCTGGGCACCCTTTTCACACCTTCCATAGCTCTTTTACTTACATCTGACTCCACTTGGAGAGATGAATTCCACTGCTCTGCTCTAATTAGTCAGCTTGTCCCAAGATTTAAGTTTGCAACGGTGCTCTTTGAATTCTGATGGCTGGGGTACAGGTTAGGCTGGGGCAGGGTTATGGCCAGGTGGGGGATATTCGCATTTCCTAAGTTAGGCACAATGTTGTCTGAACTTTTTTGAAGATATTGAATAGCAACTTCTTTAGCTGATTCAGTGGATAGGGGGCTACCTCTGGAATGCAGAATGATCTGGGATCAAGTACCATGTCAGATACAAACTACCTACACTTCGATACACAAGTTGCTTAGTCAAATAAGCCTTGTGGAACCGAAGCAGTTTTTTAAGTTATGAGGTTTTTTTTTTTCCTCACAATAATCATACCAGGGAGGTTAACAAGTAGAAATTAAGGGAATCTGCTCTTATCTGAACAGGGTGTTGTGGTTAAGCAAATATTCTGGTCCACAGGGTTGCCAGAGATGCTTGATTAATCTCTCCATAAAGGGTTGCTTTCATTACACCATCCCTTGCTCAAAATCTTACATTTGCTGCTCTTTGCCCTTGAGATAAAGGAAATCCAAACTCCTCAGTCTTCCATTCAAGGCCCTCTGTCATTTGAGAATCCAACTACTTAAGTTTATGGCCAAGTTTACTCCCAACAATAAACCTTCTGCTTTATATGGTTCTGTCTTCTTCACAATTCCTAGGGGCACTAATTCCTAGGGTTCCAATTCTCCCCTTTTGTGCATAAAATGACACTGACTGTATTCTCTTCCAAAAGTAGAGGAGACAGACAACCTCATTTCCTACCTGCAGCTTAGTCTTAACCATGACTGGGAGAGAGAAAATGAATAACTAAGTAGGCCAGAAGTTCTTAACCTTTTTGGTGTCATGGAATTAAGTCCATTGTCAGGATGTAATCTTTTCCTCTCCTTGTTCATGGATCCCATAAAATTATCTATGGACCCCTTGTACGTGTGTGTGTGTATGTATGTATGTCTGTGTGTATGTGTATGTGTTTTGTGTGTGTGTGTGTGTGTGTTGGGGAGGGGTCGTTAGACCCAGGTAAAGAATCTCTGAACTAGATTTGATGGAGGACTACTCGCCCTATTCTGGCACCTTTCCCCCATTCCATGGACATTCCTGCTCCTAGCCCCTTTCTTTTTTCAGGCCATAGAGCAGTTTTGCAAGGGGTTTTCTCCCCTTTACATTGTTTTCTCCTAGAAAAGTTTTCTTTCTACAGCAATCATCAAAACAGTTGTTCAAATTTCAGATCCATCACGGTACACAAGATTAACAACTGCCCCAAAACAGCAAGTTCACTTACAAAGTGACAGTTAACTTAGACATGAACAACTCAGTTCCCCCCACATCCATGCTCCTTTCCACGGTTCAGTCTTTTGACCTTAGGAATGGAAGGGGGGGCCTGAAAACCATTTTTCCCATATGGAAAAAAATTAGTAAATATTTTTTGAAAACTATTCTCCCCACTTCCCACCCACCATTTATTGCTGTCCTCATTGTTCCCTGCTTCCCTTTAGAACACTCATATGGGCAGTGAACCCAGTTATTTCCAAATTGGGGTAGCCACCAATAAAGGCAGGACAATGTGGTAACTTTCTTTCAGGCAGGCTCCTGTAACTCCGAGTATGTGACCCATTACAAATAACTCACATTTCTACAGCATTTCATAAAGTGCTGCCCTCCACGATCTTCCCAGGTGTACTTGGCTCTAAGTTAATGGTGTCCAGTATTTGAGGCTTAGGTGGTGCAAGTTTTTACAAACACACAACCTCAATACCAGCTCTCCATACCAGCTTCTGACATACCAGCTTCTCCTCTACTCTTCCTTCTCTTCTCCTTCTACTGAAGCCTCCCTTTCACTTTTTCTATTTTTCTTAGCACTTCTAAGTAAACCAAGTCCTTCTTCTAACCCTTTGTGCTAATGAAAGTCACCAGACAAAAAGCATAAGGGAGGGGGAAATCTCCCTATGTGGGTTGCTGCAAAAGTGTACTTGGTTTTAGAACTGACTTTAGACCCTGCTCTTAAATCTAACCCTCTTCCTGAAGAAAAGGAAATGAAAGAAAAGAGTTTTCAACATCCATAGAAATTCCAAGCATTTTGTCTCAGAGTAATTAACTAAGATGCAAATACACAGAAAGGACAGAAACAAGAGGGTTCCTGATACCTAAACGTCAGCATCTGCTTCAAAGATATTTGCATTTTATAGCTTGGCTTTTTTCCTTTCCCTATTTTCAACAAAGTACTAACATAGTTTGAAAAATATTTGACTGCGCCTTTGTCTTAAATATCAATAAAATGGATGTAGTTTCAAAATCCATTAAATGATTTTCCTTACTCCTCCCACTTTGCAACCATCCCTTCTCATTCCTCTCCAGTCCCAAATCTTCCCTTCCCTTCTGTCTTTCCTTTCTCCCCCACCTAAAATTTCCTCTTTCTTTTCTATCCTGATTCTCCCCTTCCCTTCCTTTCCCTCCACTAATCTGCTCTACTCTTTCTCCCCTTATTTCTCTTCATCTTTCCTCTTCTTTTCTCCTTCTCCTCCCAGATGAAATTCCCCTTTCCTTCCTTCTCCTTCCCCCATGAAATCTCCCCTCCCCTACCTTCTCTCCCTCCACAAATCTCCCCTCCTCTACCTTCTCTCCCTCCACAAATCTCCCCTTCCCTTTCTTTTCCATCTACCCCCAACTCTGCACCCCTCAGCAAACTCATCCTTGCCAGGAGCATTTTCCCTTTACAAAGCAAGATCCTGAAACTGACGTAATATAACCTTGGCAGACACTTTGGCTTTTCCAGAATCTCTTTAGTGGTTCTCACTGTTGTTCTTTAATTTTAATATAAATGGTGCAACTAACTGACCATATGTGCAAAAGTCTCCCAAGGTATAATTACATTTCAAATGTTGACACTGATATTTGACATGCCAATCTTTTTTTTTTTTTTTTTTTTTTAATTAGAACTCACAAAGGCCTTCAGATGAACCTGGCAGCAGGACAAAAAAGAGACGGAAAAATGGAACAGTTTTGTCCACATTTCTAGAACAATCTATTTCATTTGAATCACCATATTTGGATCTTAAAACCTTTATCCTGATGTGAAACATGAAGCAGGGGAAATAGTACTTGAGAAGAGTAGCTAGACCAGACCAGGTATACACCAAGGAAAAATCAGTATTAGAGGTGACACAATCTAGAAGGTGTTGAACCATCATACAAAATATCTCAAAGAGGTATTAGATGCCAAAATTATTTTTTAAAATCTCAGATGATATCAATATGCCAAAAATGCAATTGAGAGAGCACCTTTAACTACCAATGCATAGCCCTGGTCTCTTGTCTTTGTAAAATCTTTGTGGGAATAATCTACATGCGTATCAAGGAAACAATCAGACTTTTGCAAATGATTCTCCATAGTATAACACACATTTATAGTCATGTAATTGAGGGAAAGATCCTACTACATTTAATGTTGATTTAAAAAAAAAGCATTCAACTTAGTTGAGTAAAACATAGCCTTAAAGTCTCTTCTCCAACAAGACTCTTCTGTACGTATTAAGGTCATATAGAGGTCCTTGAAAAATGCAACCACTGAGATAACTCTGTCCAATGATCCTCTACTTAATACATGCCACTGTCATGAAGGATGTGCAGTGGAAGGTCCAAATGCAAAAAGGATGGTGAGATCCTCCAAATGCTCTTGTTTTCAGATTGATCTCCTCAACGATATTCATGATTATTCAGAAGAGATAGGCCAAAAATCCATAAAGTAAAGATTAAACGGATTTAAAATATTTATTTCCAGATGTTGACATGCATCCAATTAGATGGCCAGTTTGTTGAGTTAGTACACACATCTGGTACAGATACAACAGATAGAGACTGAATGAGAGGAAGAGAGCAGATTGTATTACTTCTGTGAAATTGTGCAATGATTTTAATCATCCCAAGCGTCCCCCCAGTGCAAAAACCTATGTTTTAATACAAACGTTCTCCCCATAATACCATATAGTGGTGCATCCTTGGAACAGCACATGTTCCAAGGAATCAAACCTACAATGACCCAAAGGACAATGGCAAAACACATGGTAGATGCAAATGACTGCATGTTTCCAATAATGATCTGTGACCAACAAGTGGTATCATGGATATCCTTGAAGAAATGTGTGGATGAAAAAAATGTGGGCCAGCCAGCCAGCAAGTGAGAAGGATTACAGATGGATAATCCAAATGTTCCACTGGTATCCACAAAACATAAAGAGACCTAGAGGAAGGCTTTAGGCCTTGAGTGGTGTCATCTAGATCCTCTGTGAAAAATCAAAAAAAGAATATGAATAAGAATGAAAAGATGAGGTGGCATACATATAATTTAATCTTCATCAATGGAGGGAAAGTCCACATCAGAGAGATCACAGATCCATTGAATGGTTCCAGAAAGATACTAGAAATCCATGTTCACTATTCTTAACCACAAAATGTCAAAGTCACATGAGTTCGATTTACTTGCAAACATACCTTACCTCTATCTTTTGTTTGTCTACCACTAAGATATGTGTTTTCTTTTTTTATGACCATTTAATTAAATGTTATTTTGCTTCTTCATACGTTTGTGAAAAAAGTAGCAAGTGGGCCTAACTTAGGTGCATCTAAGTATCTGCCAGAATACAATTTATATTCTGCTGCCCTCAGATAACAGTTTTCATTTATCCATCTAACACTAAGCTAAAGAGAGCTTTTTTTCACAATAATCCTGTGATATAAATAGTATAGATATTATATTTCCAATGTTACAGATAAGGAAAATGAAACTCTATGACATGAAGTGACTTCCCCAAAGTCCCAGCACTGGCAAGAGACAGACACAAGGAAGCAGAAGAACCAGGCACTGAGCCTCAATTGTCCCTCTCCGAGTACAGGGCTCAGCTCAAGTCCCTCCACCAGGCTACTTAGACATCAAATCAAGTCACCAGTCAAAGATGAGTAGTAGTTAAGAATTGAAGCATTTTTTTTTAAGTGAGGAAGGATTTATGGTATACCAACTCCCTGGAGTAAAAAGAAATGGTGGTTGGCTCATGAGTCTGTAAAGATTTGGGGATATACACATTCTTTATTATAGACATCTTATTATTAGCAAAGCAAAAAGACCAATTGCTTTTGTCATTTGAGAAAGTCCTTGGTTTAATAGACAAAAATCCAGGAATAATTAAGAAAATAATAGTGCGCACTCAATAAGGAAAACATGACTTGTTTAAAGAAGAAATCCCACCAGATTTTGTGGTGGTGACTTTGTTTCTTTCAGAAGGAAAAAGAAACCTCTAAATCAAAAGCAGCAGTCATCAATGACTTACTAAGGTCTTCTTTAGCAAAGGAAAAAAACTAATAATTCATACTGTTTTTTCCTGGTGAGGTTACTTTTTTTGTGGGGTCGGAGGAGGAGAGAGCTGCTGAGATTTTAAACGATTTTCATGAAAGCTTCAAGTTTTGCAAATAACCAACATTAGCATAACTTATTTCATGAAATAAAACCAAACCTATACGGGACCTATGAGTGAGCTCCCTTTAGTCATAGAAAGGCAGCATACAAAGCATTATTGTATAGTTGCAATTTATTAACTATTGCTTCAGCCTAAAAAAAAAAAAACCTTGAAATAACTAGAAGCTGTATTTTCATAACACGATTCTTGTTGTTTTCTTTCTGTTACATTATGTAACTCTTAGCCTGATCTTATCTTTGCAAAGACTTCTGAATATTTACAACCTAAATCGTCCCTCTCTCACTCAAACTATGCACAGAAAATAGTCAGAAAAAAAGATTCCTTTGCAAAGAAAGTTCAAAATAAAAAAAGTGTAAATTCTGAAACCTCGGTGTTTATTTAAAAGACAAGGTTCAGAGCAACCTAATCTCCCTGTGGCTCTTGTGAGCCTTTACAAGGATTCACCCTGACTTGTTTCACACAAAATTCTCCCTCCTCGTGTCCCTCACCCTTCATTCCCCCCACACCCCAATAACAAGTGACTTAAATATCAGCTGGCTTCAGCCTTGAGCAGTTCAACTGTTCCGATTTAGTTCCTCACCTTGCCCTGTCTGCCCCTTCCCCATAGCCAGCACCTCAGACCTTTTTGACCTCTCTCTTGGCTGACCTCTACCTACTTCCTAACTCTGTAGCCCGTGCTTGTTACTAATGAAAATTTCTTTGCTTTTTGCATTTTTCATGGCAGAAAATGGGGAGGGGGTACCTAGGTCGGGTTTTTCCCCTGGAAATAGCATAAAAGCAATGTTTTCAGAAATGGTTCTCAGCAATTCTGCTAACAAAGGATTGTCTAGTTCCACATGCCCTTTTTAGTCTCCATTTATAGAGTTCATATAGGAGTCAGTTACCCTCAGAACTAATACCTATGTATAAAAACTCGTGGTTTTTGTAGCCCAAATATCCTCTCCCTCTTAAAAAGCCGAAGCAAGGTAAATTTTGCCTCCTGGTGTGTTTTGTCAAGTTTAGCTGGGGGCCCACCCCGACTGCAGGAGCAGAGTTCAACTCAAAAATCTACAGATACTCCCCCCCACTTCCCTCTAGCATAATAAATCTAGGAAAATCCTTGAGCCATTCTATTGGAAAAATATTTGAAGACTATCCACTTGAGTAAATACTTCAACTTGCTTTCCGTCACCTTCCCTTGTTGCTATTGCCCTGAAAGAATTCATCAATATCCAACTGGCTCTCCAATTTGCTGATGTAGCCAAAGGGGTTTAATAAAGACTTTCATTTGTCTTGAGATGAAAATTCACAATTCCCGTTCCATCTTAATAGGGTTCCCTCTTCCTTTCTGTTAATTGAGGATGGGAGAAATGAAGATTCGTGCATAAATGCAGATGGATTAACAATAAAATTGATCCATAAAACACTAATATGACATTACACAAAGTCCTTCGCCCCTCAGCACACCAACCAGCAAACTTTACAAATAATTTAGCGATTCCGTGGGCTTACTCTAGTCAGAGCTGACGCCCAGCAAAATTTCGGCCCAAGGGCCCCAGGACCAGATTGAAGAAAACAAAGGCAACCGGCACCTCAACCGCTAAAGGTTAGGAGGCCCTCATTCGCCAGAGGAATTAAAGATGTGAAATACTTTTTTTAGGTGGTTCATTCTTTTTAAAAGACTGCTTCTTCCCTCGGTCCCCCTTTCTTTTTCACAGACTGAAAAAATATCGCTCGGAAAGGGCGCTGACTCTGAGGGCAAAGCTGCCTTGTCAGCATTGAACAGTCTGGGGTCAATTTAATCGCCGTCGCAATGAAGCTCTGAATCTCACCTCACCGTCTAAAATTGTGTTTTTATCTGCCCACGGGCGCATTAATGTTACACACAGAGGCATTTTCCTGTAGCCTAAGAAACAAATGCTTTGGAGATCAGATTTTCTTCTTGAATTAAAAATTTTCTTAAAAACGAAAAACCAAACCCCCGGTACTTTTCTTTGCCACCTGTTTTATTTCTCCTCTTTCTCTTCCATCCAATGTCCTCAGGATCTTGAGGGCACCGACCGCACTAAACCGACGGCTCTCTCTTTCAAATCCTGAGCGCTGTGTCAATTCCCGGCAAGACAAAAAAAAAAAAAAAAAAGGTCACCCCCAAATAACTTGTTCTTTCCTTATATGAATTCTCCTAGGAAAGTCGGAGGGGGGAATGAGGTTCATTTTGGGGGACTTCCCCAACATCGGGCAAAAGAGATGTGTGTGGAAACAATGCCAGGTTCCGACGTGGTCCCCTTGCAAGAACTGCATAGACGCGGGTTTGAGGCGAAGCCCCTTCCACCGCTGCGTGCAAGAAGCCCGTTTGCAACGTCGCCGACCCTAGGCTCTTCCAAAGAGACAGGGGTCAGAGAGCGGGCTTGGAGCTCGGCTTCAGCAGTTGCTCCGGGTGCACTAGTACAGCTTGCGGGGCTAGCGGGAGAACCCGACGAGGGCCCACTGGCCCCGGCTTTGTCCTGAGCCCCGTAAGCCTCGCTGTTGCCAGAGACGCAACGGGCAATCGGGGGACTACCCCACCGCCTCGGAGAGTGGGGAAATAAAGTAAATACTCCCCTCCGAGCCTGAGCGCTATGTTTGCATCCACCACCCCCGGCACTCTGGGAGCCGTCTTTTCTCAGTCCCTGGACCCTAGTCGTGCACACAAGGGTCCCGCTGCAAGGTTGTGTTGTACTGGGGTCCCCGCCGCCCCACTCTCCCTCCCCAGCCCGACACCTCGCCCTCCACGTCCGTCGGGCTCAAACCCCGCGCCCCTCGCGCTCAAACTCTTCGCACATTGCCGAGCTAGCCCGCCAGCAGCGGGTACGAGCGGAGGGAGCAGAAGTCCCGCAGTCGCAGTCCCGCAGCGTTCTCCCGCACCTTTATGGAGCCGTTTCCCCCGGCTTCCTGGGAGCGTGGGATCCCTTTCTCCCCCCTCCCGGGACCCTCTAGAGGCGAGTCTCCCGGGGTCGCGAGGGCCGACCGGTTGAGATAGACCGGACCGGCGCCACGACAGGCGCTCGTTTTCTTGGGGGCAGTGGGCAACAACATGGCGCCCTTCCCCGATCCCGGGGCTCCTCGCTTCAAGAGCGCTCCGGGGCCCCCAACCCAGGACCGCGTGCGCCTGGGACCCGGGGCTGTCTGCACTGGGCTTTTGCTAGTGCCCGCCGTTTACTTAGGGGCTCTCTTTCCTCTGCCATCTCTAGATCGCTAGCCCAAGTCGCCCGCTGCAGAACAGCCGTCTCGCCTGCCCGCTCCGAGGCGTCGGGCCGAGGCTGAGGTGCTGGGGGTGTTGGCGCGCTCGCCAGTCTGCGCGTCTGAGCCCGCGGTGCGGCTCGCTCAGCAATCCGCAGCCTGACTAAACCCTCCCGCTCTTTCCTGGGTCCGGGGCCACCCCGCCGCCCCTTCCCCTGTGCCCACTCTTGGCTGTGGCTTCCCCTCAGCCCCCGGCCCTGCCACTTGGGGGGATGCGCGGGTTCTTTTTCCGGGAGCGCACTCTCTCCCCTGCCCAGCGGGCGAAGGAAACTCCTGCAGCTAAGTCCCAGAAACCTTTGATAAAAAAAAAAGGGGGGGGGGGGGGAACGACAGTGAAATTTAAGAATTTTTTTAAGGTTTCGTCGCCATTTGAGATCTGATTTAGAGATGGGGGGGGGGGGTGTTTTTGTTGTTTAAAAAAAAATTATTTGCAAAGATGGTTTGCCCCCCACTCCCCAGTCTCCAGTTGCTTTGATTTCACTAGCCTGGGAAAAAAAAAATCTTGAAAAAAAAATTGTCCCCTGCTTCAACAAAGTCACAAACGCTGTCTTTGGGAAACCAAGGAGCCCCTTTTCAAGTGCTTACAAAATAGAGGCGACCTAGAAAACACCAAGGATGGGACAGGAGGGTGGCGTGGAAAGAGAACATAAGGAGATGGTGGGGAGTGGGGGAGAAATAAATCCCAATACCTGTGGGCTCAAAGCTTTGTCGGGTTGGAGCGCATGCAGTTTGTGTAGACCTGGTTTAAAGAAAAAGGAAAGAGTATGCGGACCGTTGGGGAAAAAAAGAACACATTTGTAAAAAGACAGCTATGAACTGGGGAGAGGGTGCTGCCATTCTTCCACCCTAGCCCACCTTGTAAGTCTTCGCAGTATCTCACCCGAATTAAACATTTCAATAAAAGGGGTTTTGGAAAGGAAGGCTAAAGAGACAAGAAAAACTTTGGGGAGTCAAAGTTTTACAAGATTTCGACGGTTAAGGGGTTCATAAAATAAAGGGGAAAGGAAGGAAACTATGGTATGGAAATCTGGGCGGGGGGGGGGCAGGTTTCATATGAAAATTCAATATCCAACCTAGAAAAATCTGCAACAAAGTAAATTGCTTTGGGGGGGGGTACAAACATGATGTGTGGGGGCCTAACTGGGAGAAAAAAATTGGGGGTGGAAAAGAATTGGTGACACTTGAATATTGATCCCTTGTCTATTGTATCAGCCAGTGACGCAGATGCCAAGAATGACAAGAAGCCCCTGGAAACTTGAGTGGGGGTGGGGGGAGGAAGCCTCCTGAGCCAAGGGGAGGTGCCTTTGGAAGCCATTCAAACCCTTAAAAGGTTGTGCCAGGATTCTGGGAGTGAAGGGGTTACCTCAAAGATATAAAAGCCGAGCAGGCGAGAGGCTGAGTTGCAGAGGAGTGGAAGGGAACCCACTGGAACACCTCTGCCACCTCTGAGCCTGCTCAGCCAGCCTCTCTGCCCACCGACTCCCTCTGCCCACCGAGCAGCGACCGCAGATCAAAGACGCTTACTCCGGACTTCGACCCCAGCGATGTAAGGCATGCTCTAGTACAAGAAAACTTGAAAGTTCCAACTGAGCATTTCGATGATGTCTTTTTTAACTAACCAGTGCTTTTTTTTCTGTCTTTCAGAGCAATTTACCATCCAAGGAACATGAAACAAGGTAAAATGGCTTTTTGCTTTTGAAAGGAGTGTGTTTTCCTTTGAAATGTAGTGAGCGATAGTTTTCTCTTGCTGAATAACAAAATTTCCTTCCACATAGCAGGGAGATCACGGAGAAAATTCGGTAAGAATTCACCTAACAGTGCCTCAGTAAATTTCAATTTAATGGTTTTTAAAATGCTGACTTAAATTCTTTTTCAGTAAAATCCAATTGCCAGAACTCAGTAGTACTTGCTGAATATGCGTTAGAAAAATGTATGTATCTTGTCTGTGAGGTTGGTTACTCTTAAATAAAAAAAAGGTAACAGGGTAAAATGTGATTTTTATCATGTATTTGGTGCTATCGACTGTGCAGGGCTTTTCTATGTTGCTAATTTAGATGGGAAATAGTGTAAAAAGCCCTGTTAAAATCTGCTTTATAATGCGATACATCAGATTGGTACTGCAGAAAATCACCAGGTGTACCTTTAGAAAAGTAAGATCTGAGGACAATAACTTGTCAGAAATGGCAGTTGAACTTGGGGGAAAAAATGCTATAATTGAACAGGGCAGTTTTCACTAGTGGGCATCGAAATTGTAGTTTCATTCTAAAGGGCGATCTAAATGTGAAAAGTCTGCTAATTTGGAAAGATTCCACTTTGATTTCTTTAGCCTAGGTCAGCTACTTTGCTGTAAAGCACTTTCAATCTTAGATTTGTTTCAACACACTGTATAGATCATATTTGCCAAGTGTTTTTCCATTTGCCAAGATTGAACTTTCTTTTTATGTAGATCATCAAGACGATGAAGGAGCTTCCCAAATAGGTAAGTATTGGTATAATGTTCTCAAAACACAAAGGGCAGACAGGATTTCCAAGAGAACTCCACTTCTTAGCCTTTGAGAGAATCTTGAGTTGAAAATTAACTGGCAGCCAGTACTTACGTTAAAAGTTAAAGAGTTTAAAAGAAAGAGAAAAAGACCTGACTCCCTCTCCTCTCCCTTCCTGCCCCGCCTCCCCCCTCCCCTCGCCCCACCCAGTCCTCTAGGCAGTGGAATTTCTCCACCCCTTCCCCCAGTTGGGTGGGGTTGCTTTCAGAACTGCCCCGCCCCTCAATCCCTCCCACCAGTCTCCGAAGCGAGGTGGGAAGGGGGCTGGCATCTGGCCCAGGGCCATCTCATGCTGCTCCTCCCCCCAGATTCTCCATCACACCCTTATCCTTATCCCTCCCTTACCCCCAGTGATCCGTGCCAAACCTCTTCCTTCCATCCCACCTGCTGGCACCTACTGCTCTTGCCCCAATACAGAAAGACCCTTCACACTCAGCTCAGTTGCCCTTTACAAGTTAAGGCTTCTGGGAAAGCCACCTCCTTCATTGAATCTCAGATGTTTTTGCCATTGTCTCTTACAGATTTCCGAGCTGCTGGTTGAGACAAAGTCATGCATGGTACCTCTCTGGCTTTGTTTCCTTAAGTCATGTAATAAATCTTTCTCAAATAGCCTTAGACTTTCCATTGGAGACCTCCGACTTCACATGAATCCTTTAGGAGAAATAGCAGCACGCCATGGTTTGTAGAGATAAGGTGATGCAAACCATCGTGGGCTGTTACATTTTCCTAAAGGGCATTCCAACCTAGCCAGAAGACCAAAGAGCCCACCCAGCCATTGCTTCGAGGTCAAGCCCGCAGCTCTGAAGCTGGGTTGGTGGCTTTTTTGAACCTGGCTTCGGACGAGACTCGATGCGTTGAGAAGACTCCCAGTTTAAGCTCGGCTGTGCCCTAGCAGCACGTCAAAACTGGAGTTAACTGGTTAAATCCTCCAGTATTGCCTTGCTGCTTGAGCGAGGTAGGAGCCTGGTTCAATTGCCCCTCCCAGAAGACTCCAAGCCAGCAACTTCGAGGGAGTCCAAGCAAGCTTAAGAGCTCAAGACATCTTAGGCTCTCAAGGAGTCCTTATTAGATCCTGTGAATATATTTGTGTTCTCCCCCAATAAATGTTCTTCCCCTTTTTAAGATTCGGTGTGTGTGTGTGTGTGTGTGCATTTCTTTCCACCACCCTAGTTATCATGAAAATAAAGGACAAGCCCCTCCAATATCTAGAAAAGCATTTTTGGGAGGGATCATCTTCCATAAGGAAAGTAAATATACATTTCCCCAACTCCTGCCCCCAAAGAGATGAATTAAGAAGTTGGTTCAAAATCACCTGTCAGCTGTCTGTCCAAAGCAAGGTACTGCTTTCCCTATACTCACAGGCATTGCAGGGGCCAGCTTTGAGGTGGAGTTGGGGAGGTCCTGATAGCTCCTTCCCTGACTTTAAGGCCCCTATGAAACAAGTTAAAGGATCCCTTGGGGGTCACTGGTGGTTGAGGAGATGGGAGTTGAGGGTGTACTAATGGGAAGGTGTAGAGGAGGACCAGTTGGCCCCCTGGCTGATGCCTTTCACTCCCAAGAGACCTGCCAGCATTTAGGTAGGGAACTGGTGGGAAAGAAGCTAGAGGCCCCAGGAACCCACAAAAGGGGAGAGGGTGCCATAGGGATGAGGCCATGTCCCAGGCTGAATATTAACAAAAAAAGTGGAGATGGGGTCCCAGCTCCTAAACTATGGTACCTTCTCATTTTCCTTCAAGGATCCTAGGGTCCCTGTGGGTTACAGAGTTTTGAGGAGAGGTTGATGTGTTCAAAAGCAAATGAAGGTGATTTCCAAGTTAAGCACTCATCCACCGGACTGCCACGTTTCCCCAGAGGAACCCTGGGAACCTGCTTAGAGAGTGCCTGAGGAAGAGGACTAGTGAGAGGGCAATAATAAGTCCATCGAACTGGACAGAGTCAAACTGGTGGTTGCTGTCCACGGTCCCGGAGCTAAGGTCCAATGGGAATTAACAAGAATTACTTACAAACTAGGTGCAAACCCTCCTCAAGGGAGGCATTGATGAAGTACTTATGGGATGATCTAGGTTATGGGCAAGGTAACCTCCAAGTCTTTGGGTTCTGAGGGTGAGCAGGAGGCAGAGGTCCTTCATTAAGACAATCTCTGCCAGTGCTAAGTAGTTTCTAGCATCCAGTAGTGGAAAGTCTTCCTCTACCCCAGTGCACACTCCAGTGGAGTGAGGGCAGTTCAGGCATGGGGTGGGACTGGACCTGATGATCTGCCAGCACCTTCTCTCACAGTTTCTTCATCTCCCTCCTACCAGCCAAGAAAGGTTGAATCTTAGGACCTATGCTACAGTTGGTGGATGCCTACTCAGCACCCATGGTCCCCAGAAAGCAGTGCCTGGTCCAGAGCACTCTCTCGAGTCCCCTGAATCACTTGGTGTCCAGGCAGGCAGCCTCCAGGAAGGGCTGGAAAGGATAAAGGGGAAACTCTGAGACTGAGGTCTAGCTTTTCCTGTTAGAAGTGACTTCTATGTTTTATAGGGGTCATGTCTAAACTCCTGCATACATAGAGGATATGGTATATACAGATAGAATATGTATACGTGTATATACATATGCATATATGTGTGTGTATGTACATGCACAAATGCACACATATTGGTAGCTATAGCTCAGACCTAGTCAACAAAGACAAAGAGAGGGTTATAAAATTGCTGCCTCTCTCACTTGGCCTTTCCTTTTGACATTGTCAAAAAAATATTGCCTTTTGTCTGCCATAGGTGAAAATACTTTCTTTCCTGAAGTCAGGAAAATGAACGTTTTTTATCCCTAAACATCTTGAGTCATTTGCACAAATGGCTTTGTCTGGGGCAAAGGGAACTTGAAGTTGCCCATGGGAGGTCAAAGGCACCAGGACTTAGTGGGCACTGGCAGTTTCCTGCCCCTTTCAAGAGCAGTCCTCTTCCTTTCTAGAAGATGGAAGAGTTGTTTGGATGTACCTGCTTGTTTATTATTAAGCTGAGAAATATATAGTTTTACCAAGATCATAGATTCCAACCATTAAGAGCACTGACTCCAACCCCCTCATTTTATTTTAGAATTGAAGAAACAGAATCCTGGAAAGATAAAAAGCCTAGTCCAATATCACACAAAATGTCTGAGGTAGGACCTGACCCCAATTCTTCCTATCACAAGTCCAGTATCCAATGCACTATTCCACACTGCCTCTTCCCATTTTTTGCCTTTCTCCAGCCCTAGACCACCCCAATCCCAGGTCTCCCAAGGTTTCCAGTAGCTGGGCTGATTCTTCAACTTTGAGCAGTTATCAACCTGCATGCTCTGCCCTTGTCCGTGGTCAGCCCAGTCCAGGCTCTCTTGTCCCAGTCTCATGTCCCTCAGTGGGGGTCAGCTCTCTCTCCACAGAGCAGGGGTCTCTCTGACTGTTCAGGCCCTGCCCTGCTCCCACTTCAGCAGAACAGACCCCTATACCAAGCTACCATCTACTGATTCAGGTGGCTCCCAGCTAGTCTGTGCTCAAACTAAATCAAGCTCCAGGCCCTATTCAGCCCCTGCCAGTCTTCAGCCCACCTTTGCTCAGAAAAGTCTGTCTTCCACCCTCTTTCCCATCACCCTCACCCACCCAAAGGGTAGTTGTTCCTGGATCTACTGCTTTATTCCCCATCCTACCCCACCTCTACCCCCCATCCTACCTGCCAAGCTAGGAATCCTCAATCTGGCTTTATTTGGGGTAGGAGTGTCTTCATTTCTCCCAAAGTGATATCGTAAAGTGTACACTTTTATCTCCACTGTATTTTGGGTGTATGGGGATGAAAGAGTACCAATTTCCCAGCCAGGACCACTTTGATTCACTTCTTAAGGCTTTTATAGTTTACTCCCACCTCTACCCCTACCTCCTACTAACATTCCTACTGCTCTTCAGGCTTCTGGCCTGAGTCTGGCCTGAGTCAGGGGTAGGGGGAATGAATACAAACAACTGCTCTCCTTTCCCAGCCACATCTTGAGGGAAGCAGGCACAGCTCCTGAAACTGGATGCACTTCTGGTCACCTATCATGCCAGCCTCAGAGGACCAGCTGAGGAATTTCACTCGAAGCTGTGCTCACCTCATCCTATCCCCAGGGAAAGTCATGCCCCATAGGAAACATGTTCAGTGTTTGAGGGCAAAGAAGAATGAGAGACACGGAAAGTCCAAATTGGAGAGAGACCTTGGATCCAGAGTGGAGCCAGTCTGTGGTGTGTTGGTAGATGTTTAACAACCAACTTTCCAAACTAAAAAAAAAAACCAAACCACTATTCACAAGACACTTTTAAATTTAATCTGCTTATTAATATCTCCATCATTAACTTAAATCTAAACAATCAGCAGAACAATCCACCTAGGTTTAACCTGTAGTTTGTGCCAATCCCCAAAGTGTCCATCAATGCTCACGCTGAAAATTGAACAAACAAGTTTACTGGTTTGAACTGACTCCAGTACAGTCCTGCTGTTGGGCCACAAACACCCAAAGGGAGCAAACAACTGTGAAGTGGGATAATTCACACCCCTCTCCCTTTTATTTCCTGGACAAGTCCTGCTGCTGAGACGTTCAGATGGCCAAGGGACCTCTTGCCTAAAGGTCTGGGTCCGGGGCTCCACACACTTGCCCTCTCAGAGTAGATGCAGATGGGTTTTTCCTTTCATCTAAATGAGTTTCACAGAGGAGCTACTCTAAGTTACTAATATGAACCTGTCCTCCAAGTGCAAGGAAAAAAGACAGAGTACCCTAAATCCCAAAGAGGGCTTTCTTGCATAGGCAACACTTAAAAAAACCAAACAATAAGATCATATTAACATAATTTCAAGCTCAAAGGGATCCAAGAAGTCATCTAGTCCACCCCCTCATTTCACAGATCAGGCCTTGAGGCCCAAGGGAATCAAACTGTCTGCCCAGGGTCACTGGCACAGCAGGACCTCTGGATCTACAAGTAGCACCCTCTCTCTGACAGCCCATTGCTGCCTCTCTCAGGCATGTTTGTTGACCTTGTTAAAGAAGCATCTGCAAAGTGATGTCTTAAAGAACTCAGGGAGGGTAAGTGCTTATGGAAGATTTACTTTACTCTACAAACCAAAACAATAGAGGACTGAACTGAGACAGCCAAGCTAAGCTCAGATGATTGAACCTTTGTTTTCCTCAGTCTTTCACCTACCACAGAAATTCACAGTCCAATAGCACTTGTGAGTGTGTGCGCACACATATATATGGATGGAGATAGAACGAGAGATAGAAATGTGTATGTATGTACATATATCCAGAGATACAATGGGACAACCAATTTCTCATTTGACGATAGGAAGAGGGTGAACAACTGAAAGCAAGTTAATTCATGGAAGAGAAAAAGATTGTCTTACAACATTTTCCAGAACTGTTAGGATATCAGCAACTTATTTTGACAGGATTAGATTCTTGGAAGCTAGCAAGAATGATAATAAGTAATATTAATAACTGACATCTGTACAGTGCTTTAGCTATTAACATCCATTATCTCACTTGATTCAAATGCCACCCCTGTGTAGTTGGTAATACAAATATTATCAAGGATATTGCCTTTGGAGGAAAAACTCAGGTCCAAATGCTGGAGAGGATGTGGGAGAGTTGGAACACTAATTCATTGTTGGTGGAGCTGTGAGATCATCTAACCATTCTGGAGAACGGTTTGGAACTATGCCTAAAGGGCTACAAAAATGTGCATACCCTTTGACCCAGCAATATCGCTAGTGGACTGTATCCCCAAGAGATCATAAAAATGGGAAAGGGTCCCACATGTACAAAAATATTTATAGCAGCACTCTTTGTAGTTGCCAAAAACTGGAAATCAAGGGGATGCCCATCAATTGGGGAACGGCTGAATAAATTATGCTATAAGAATTTAATGGAATACTATTGAGCCATAAGAAATGATGAAGAAGAAGACTTCAGGGAGGCCTGGAAGGACTTATATGATCTGATGCTGAGCGAAAGGAGCAGAACCAGGAGAACTTTGTGCACAGCGACGACCACAGTGTGCAGAGTTTTTTTCTGGTAGACTTGTAACTTCGTAATAATGCAAGAACTTACTGAGAAAAAAAAAATCCCAGTGGTGGTTTTCTAAGGCAAAATATCTTCCACACTCAGAGAAAGAAATATGGAAGTCATGGGCAGAATGTAGCAGATCATGTTTGTGTGTGGGTGGGTTTCAGTGTATTATGTTTTGATTTGTTATATGATTTCTTCCACTTATTTTAGTTTGACTACACAGCATGACTATAGTGAAAATGTGCTCCATAGGAAAGTATATATAGAACCTATACAGAATTGTATGCTGTCATGGGGAGGGAGGGGGTAGTGGGGAGAAGGTGTGGGGGGAATAAAATCTTAATTTTCAGGAAGTGATTGTAGAACACTAAAAAAAAAAAAAATCCCCAATGATGGTTTTCTAAGGCAAAATGCCTTCCACACTCAGAGAAAGAAATATGGAAGTCATTCGCAGAATGTAGCAGATCACATTTGTGGGGGGGGGGGGGGTTTAGTGTATTATGTTTTGATTTGTTATATGATTTCTTCCATTTAGTTTAGTTTGACTACACAGCATGACTATAGTGAAAACGTACTCAATAGGAAAGTATATGTAGAACCTATACAGAATTGTATGATGTCGTGGGGAGGGAGGGGGATAGTAGGGGGAAGGTGTGGGAGGGATAAAATCTTAATTTTAAGGAAGTGATTGTAGAACATTAAAAAGAATAAAAAATAAAGACTGTAAGCTACAGTTAAGTTGTGACTCTCCATTATTGGAGAGTGTTTCCGTACTGTATCCTGGGAGTTTCCCACAACAATGGAACTGTAGGTCTCAATTAAAAAATAACTCAGCAACTCAAAAAAAAAACAACTCAGGTCCAAAGAAGGGAAATGACTAGGTTAAGGTCACATAGGTAATAAATGAGGGAGCTAGGACTCACAACTGGGTCCACTAACTTCCCGTTACAATGTTTTTTTTTTCCTATATACTAGCTGGCATTTCATAATGCTTTGTTAATTCTATTTAATTCATTCATAAAGCAATTATGACTCAATCAGCAAGCACTTATTAAGCTCCTTGGAGACATAAATGAAAGTCCCTGTCTTCAAGGAATTTATTTACATTCAAAAGAGGAAGACAGCAAGTACATACCAAAGTTTATGAGGATATGATCAACTTTATGAAATATTATTGGGTCTTAAGAAATGACATGTAGTAATCCTAACTGTGAAAAAATTACAAATTTCTCTGATAAAGACCTTGTTTCTCAAATACATAGAGAACTGAGTCAAATTTATAGAAATGAACCATTCCCTAATGGATAAATGGTCAAAGGATAAGAACAGGCAGTTTTCAGACAGAGTAATCCAAGCCATGTACAATCATATGAAAAAATGTTCTAAATCACTATTGATTAGAGAAATGCAAATTAAAACAGCTCTGAGGCACTACCCTACACCTATTGGATTGGCTAATATGAGAGAAAAGGAAAATGACAAATGTTGGACAGGATGTGGGAAAATTGAGAGACTGACACACTACTGATGAAATTGTATACTGATTCAAACATTCTGTAGAGCATTGTGGAACTATGCCCAAAGGGCTATAAAACCATACAAAACCCTTTGACCCAGCAATACCTCTGTATCCCAAACATATAAAAAAACAAAATGGAAAAGGACCTATATGTACAAAAATATGTACAGCAACTCTTTTTGTGGTGGCAAAGAACTGGAAATTGAGGAGATGCCTATCAATTGGAGAATGACTGAACAAGTTGTGGTATATGATTGTGATGGAATACTATTGTGCTATAAGAAATGACAAGCAGGAGACTCTCAAAAAAACCTGGAAAGACTTACATGGACTGATGTAAAAGTGAAATGAGCAGAATCAGGAGGCCACTGTATACAGGACCATGAATATTGTACAATGATCCACCGTTGAATGACTTAACTATTTTCAACAGTATAATAATCCAAGGCAGTTCTGAAGGACTCCTGATGAAAAGTGCTACCCATCTCCAGAGGAAGAATTGGTAGAGTCTAAATGCAAAACAAAGCATATTTTTTCTTTACTTTCTATATTTTTCTTGGGGGTTTTATTTGATCGTTTTCTTTCACAGCATGACTAACATGGAAATGTTTTGCATAACTGCACATGTCAGTTGCTTGCCTTCTCAGTGAAGGAGGGAGGGGAGAGAAATTAAAAGTCAAAAAATTCTTAAAAACAAATGTTAAAAATTGTTTTTATATGCAATTGGGGAAAAATTAAATATTAAATTAAAAAAAAGAAACAACAATTTCAGAGCAAACTGAGAAAACCTCGAAGAACTAATTCAGCATAGAGCAGAACCAAAATGATTTATAAAACGACAGCAACACTATAAATAAACACAACTTTGAAAGATCTCTGAGCAATGCAATGATCATCCATGATTTCAGAATACTGAAGATGAAACTCTGCCCACCTCAAAATGTAAAAACAGACACACATTCTTGGATTTGACCAATGAAGAAATTTGCTTCATTTGATTATGTATTTAATATGAAGGTTTGTTGGGAGCATTTTCTTTTTTTCTTTCTTTTTATTGTTCAGTTGTGGGAGGTGGAATGAGAGGGGAAAAAAATCAATGCTTATTAGTTGAAAATTAATAAAATAAAAAATTTTAAAGCATATGTAAATAAATGCAAGATGATTTTAGGATGTTATCATGTAGTAGGGACAGGAAAGGTCTCAGGAAAGAGATGGTGTTTAAGGTGATCTTTAAAAGCAATCCAAGATTCTAAGGCTTGGAAGTGGAGAGACCATTGCATTCTAGACATGGGAGCACCTTGTGAAATGGCTTGAGGATGTCCTAAAGAGAAAATGGTGTCACCAAACCCCAGAACTCAGAGTAGCCAGGAAAAGATAGTCCTGAGGACATCAAACACTGCTGAGTCATCGACAAAGATGAGAATTGAACAGAGGCCTTTGGATTTGGCACTTAAGAAATCAGGGGGATCTTTGGGGAGAGCAGTTACAGTTAATGAATGAGGTTGGAAGCCAGACTGCAAGAGAAATGAAAGATGGCTAGTAAGTGGGAGGGAGCCAGTGCAAAAAGCACTGGATTTAGGGTCAGAGAACTTGGGGTCAAATTCAAGTTATTCTACTAGTACTTCATTGCTTTATGACTTTGGGCAACTCACTTTCCATCCCTGGGATTCAATTTCATCCTCTGTAGAAGGAAGGGGTTACACTAAATGGCCTTTAAAGTCCCTTCCAATTCTAGATTGAGGTTCCTATGACTCTAAGACCAGTACTTTCCACTATTCCTTAATGCCTCATAGGAAGAACACTACACTATAGGGTATGAGACCTAGGTTATAATCTCACTCATTTCCTACAAATAATAATAGTTAACCTTTATAGAGCACTTAGTATGTACCAGGCACAGTGCCTGGCATAATCTCATTTGATGCTCACAGCAAACCTGTGAAGGTAGATGCTATCTATTATTATTCCCATTTTACAGATGGGAAAACTGAGGCAAACTGCAGTGAAGTGATTTGCCCAGGGTCATACAGCTAGTAAGGTTATGTGTGTGTTCATCTTTTGTTGCCAAAGAAGACCGTGCCATCAGAGAAATAATGACATGACTTGCACTTGACTTTGTTTTGAGTGAAGCACAGCTGTGCAGGTCACCAGCCTCACTTCTCCTCCAGAGCCATCTGAATCCAGTAACCAGATATTCATTGGGATAACTGGAGATGACCCAGGATGAGGCAATTGGGATTAAGTGACTTGCCCAAGGTCACACAGCTAGTGAGTGTCAAGTGTCTGAGGTGAGATTTGAGCTCAGGTCCTCCTGACTCCAGTACTATCCACTGCACCACCTGAGGCTGAATTTGAATGTAGGTCTCCTAATTCCAGGCCCAGTGCTCTATACACTGAGTCACCTAGCTGCCTATTACTACCTTAAGAAGCAATGTGATCTTAAGAAAGTCAGTTCATGGTGCAAGCCTGGGAGCAGCAACCTCACATCTATCTCAGAACTTTCACAGCCTGACCAGCTATCCCCCCAGCTACCCTCCAAAATGGCACCAACTGTCAAGGATCAGCTTATCTTGAATGTCCTAAAGGAGGACCAGGTTCCCCACAACAAGATCACTGTTGTTGGGGTTGGTGCAGTTGGCATGGCATGTGCCATTAGCATCTTAACAAAGGAACTGGCTGATGAATTTGCCCTAGTTGATGTAATAGAAGACAAACTAAAGGGAGAGATGATGGGTCTCCGACATGGCAGCCTTTTCCTCAAAACGCCAAAGATTGTTTCTGGCAAAGACTACAGTGTGACTGGAAACTCAAAGCTGGTCACTGTTAGGGCTGGGGCACATCAACAAGAGGGAGAAGGTCATCTTAATTTGGTCCAGTGTAATGTGAATATCTTTGAATTCATCATTCCCAATATTGTGAAATACAGCCCTAATTGCAAGCTGCTTATTGTTTCCAATCCAGTGGATATTTTGACATATGTGGCCTGGAAGGTAAGTGGCTTTCCTAAACACCATGTTATTGGAAGTGGTTGCAATCTGGATTCTGCCCGTTTCTGTTACCTAATGGGAGAGAGACTTGGTGTCCATTCTTCAAGTTGTCATGGATGGGTCCTTCAGGAACATGGAGACTTTAGTGTTCCTATGTGGAGCAGTGTGACTCTTACTGGTGTGTCTCTAAAGAATCTTCATCCTTCTTTGGGAACTGATGCTGATGCAGAAAATTGGAAAGATGTTCATAAACAGGTGGTTGAAAGTGTTTATGAGGTAATCAAACTGAAGGGGCCATTGGCTTGTCTGTGGCAGATCTGGCGGAAAGCATTATGAAGAATCTTAGGAGAGTGCATCCCATTTCCACCGTGATTAAGGGCCTATATGGCATTAAAGAGGATGTCTTAGTGTCCCATGTGTCTTGGGGCAGAATGGCATTTCAGATGTGGTGAAGGTCAACCTGAATCTGGAGGAGGAGAGCTGTTTGAAGAAAAGCACAGATACTCTTTGGGGAATCCAGAAGGAGCTGCAGTTTTAAAGCCTTTGAATGTGCTGCCATAAAGAGAACAGGACAGGGGTTGAGGGTTTATGTATGATCTGCTTCTCAGATAGACCAATTCCTTCCTCTGATTAGCGACTAAACACCAGAAGTGTAAAACCTGTGAACACACTCTAGTTTCTTCCTAAAGTTAGAAATGGGGAATAGAACTCTGTTGTAGTTTTCACATGATGCTGAATATGACCTGTATAGTCTCAGTGGTTGGTGTCAAGCACAGCCAGTGCCCCACAGGTATGTAAACTACTTGCCTTGTATGTAGGTGCTACAAGTTCCCCTAGGTCCAGAAGACAACACTTCTGGATACAAAACACCATACAGTAGTAATTCTTTATTGATGCATCGATTACCTTTGTGCTCCCCTCCATTAGGGCACTACAGCATGGCCCCCATGTATCACCTTTCTAGAGGACCTGATTTTGTCTGCATATATATATATAGTTGTAAATTTCCATATTATATAAAAAGATCTATATATGTACAACAACGCAACCAATTCCTTAACTGTCACACCAACCCTAAATACTGAATAAACAACAAAAAGCTGCTTAAAAAAAAAGGAAGTCAGTTCACCATTCTGGATCTCAATCATCTTATCTGTAGAATGAGGTTAATAATCCTCTATCTACCTATGAAGAAGAAAGAAAGGATGTGAATGAGAGGAAAGTGAAGCTGACAGCTTTTTCTAGTTTTGTTGCAAAAGGAGAGATACAGGATGGTAGCTGGAGGGGATGACGGGATCAAATGAGGGTTTCTGTTTGTTCGTTTTAGTTTTCAGCATTCACTTCCATAAGATTTTGAGTTCTAAATTTTCTCCCTCTCCCTCCCCCCTCCCCAAGATGGCATGCAATCTGATATGGGCTCTACATATACATTCATATTAAATATATTTTCAGTAGTCATGTTGTAAAGAAGAATTAGGACCAATGGAAGGAACATAAGAAAGAAGAAACAAAAAGGAGAGAGCAACTAATATGCCATGATCTGCATTCAGACTCCATAGTTCTTTCTTTGAATGTGGATGGCATTTTCCATCATGAGTCTTTTGGAGTTGTCTTAGATCCTGGCACTGAGAAGAGCTAAGTCGTTCAAAGGTAGTGGTGGAATGATGCTGCTGTTACTGTATGCAGTGTTTTCCTGGTTCTGTTCAAGTGAAGGTTTTTAAGGATGGGGGAGAAAGGGTATGTTTCTAAGTAGCAGGGAAGGCAATTGGATAAAGGGAGTTTGAAGACTATGGGGATGGAGGTGGGATATGACCGCAAGGGCAATCTGCCTGGGAAGATGGGAGGGGATCAATCAGTCAATTCACCAATGAGTATTTATTAAGGGCAAAACTACTTGCCATATTGTGCTGAGATAAATGTGACAAATGTGAAACAATCCTTGCCCTCAAGGAGTTTACAGTCTATCCAAGGAAACATATACAATATGTAACTATATACCAAATTAATGGTCTCAGATTCAGTATGGTTAAATTCTGTCACATAATAGCTATGAAGGTGACACTATGTATACTGGCTCAGGTCCACTTTCAGTACCAGGCCACATGTACACTGTTGCATGCTGGGAGGCAAGATGGCCTCCCTGCCTTGCACCCCCAGTTCCTTCCCATCAGGCCCCAAAGCAAGGCTACTTCTAAGGCAGGGCTTCCCACTCACATCAGGAGAGCTGACTCTCCTCCCCCCATAGCTGGCTCCCCTAACTTTCTCTAGCCCTCTAAATGAGGGGTAATATAACTGCCTGCCTCCGTGGGACCTTGCCCTGGAATATTCTCCAGTGCTGGGCTGCCCAACAGGCACCTTTTCCACCTCCTGTCTCCCATCTCCCAGTACTTTTTCCAATAAAGTCCAGCACCCTGAGATGACCCTGGGGCAGGAAGAAGTTCTCTATGGATGACATGAGATTAGGCTATTCCTTGTTCTCTCTTGAGGTTCTTCCTCCAGATAGATGTGTCTTATGAGACCTGCTCACCCTATTTCACCACCACCACTTGGTGGTTAGGAGAATGCCATGGAAGTATGGGAGGCCAATCAAAGTGCTAGACTTTACTAGAGAAAGCATTGGGGCATAACTTCTCACCTTTGGACAATGTCTATCTTCCCCCTTCTCCATGCAAAGACAGAACCCCCTAGACCTCACA
Organism: Bettongia penicillata ogilbyi; assembly: GCA_023548195.1. NCBI lineage: Eukaryota > Metazoa > Chordata > Mammalia > Diprotodontia > Potoroidae > Bettongia > Bettongia penicillata. The sequence goes on along the minus strand of JAJHZJ010000104.1, from coordinate 11,548,226 downwards.
GACACTTCCTCAGAGATAATACCCCTGTCAAGAGGTCTTCCTCAACTGGTCCTTTCCAAAAAACTCCTGTCAAATCTGCAGCTAGGAGCTGGGGTGGGGGTGGGAAGGACAGATAGACAGTTGATGACTGGGCTGTGTGAAGGAGGGCATGATGGAAAACAAACTCTAAGATTCTGACCTCCAAAAAACAGGGCCCCAGCCTGGAACTCTCTATTCCCCCAGGCTGGCAAGTATCCTGAAGCTCCTGGAGTCAGACCTCCTCTCAAGAGAAAAAGGGCAGCAAAGTCATGAAGAGGGCAGCTTAGGCATCTCAGATTCATTACGTCAAAAACTGTATTCATTATCTTTCCCCACTTCTGAATTTTCCTCTTACAGTTGAGGTTATCATCATCTTCCCAGTCACCCAGGCTACCAACCTTTGTGCCATCCTGCACTTATTCTCACTGGTCCCCAATTTCCAGTTGCTGTTTGGTTGTTTTTCAGTCATGTTTACCAATTTGTGAGATTTTCTTGGCAGAGATACTGGAGTGGCTTGCCATTCCCTTCTCTAGCACGTCTTACAGATGTTGAAATTGAGGCAAATAGGGTGAAGTGACCTGCCCAAGGTCACACAGCTGTTGTTTGAGGCCAAATTTGAACTCAGGTTTTCCTTACTCTATTCCCAGCTCCACCTAAATGCTGAAAAATAGATATTCCAAGATGTCATTTGTTGTTAAGTAATGTCTCTTTGTGACCCCAAGGACCATAGTGATGCACTATGGTCCATGGGATTTTCTTGGACCACTGGAGTGGTTTGACACTTCATTCTCCAAAGCAGACAGAATTTGCTCAGGCTAGTGTCTCAGGCCTGGCTTGAACTCAGGTCTTCTTGATTCCAGGTCCAGTGCTCTATCCAATGAGCCACCTAGGTACCTAAAAATGTTTTAGGGGGAGTTGAGGTTGTTCAGCTACATTTGATTGTTCATGACTCTACTTGAGGTTTTCTTGGCAAAGACACTGAAGTGGTGAGCCATTTCCTTCTCCAGCTCATTTTACAGATAAGGAAAGTGAACCAAACAGGATGAAGTGACTTGCCCAAGGTCACACAGCTAGTAAGTATCTGAGGCTGGATTTGAACTCATGAGTATTCCAGACTCCAGACCAGGGGGACTATCCACTTCAACACCACTTAGTCACCCTGCTTCCAATGTGTTGCTAAATCTTATTTTTACGTTCATGATATTTCTCATAAATGAATGTTTCTTTTCATTAATATAACCATCCCAGCCCAGGTCCTCATTACTTTCTAACTGTTCTCCCTGCCTCAAATCTCTCACTACTTCCACCTGTCCCACATCAGGGTGTCATTATTATCCCCAGATTCAAACATAAAGTCATCTGTTTGTCATTAAACACTCTTTATTACCTGGTCCCTTTCTACTTTTCTTGCCTTATATCATTATTTGACTCCATGAACTCTGCACTGTAATGGCTGTCTTCTCCGCCTGTTTTCTGACTCCACACCCCCATCTCTTAATTTTCTGGTTTCCTTGAAGACTCAACTCAAACCCCAATTCTGCAGAAGGCCCTTCCCCATCACTCAACAGACAACCCCCGAAGCCTAGTTATTTACTTCTTTCCCATTCAAATGTCAGCTCCTCCAAAGCAGGGGACCGTTTGTGGTTTTTTGTTTTTTGGTTTTTTTTTTTTTTTTTGTATCCTCAGAGTTTAGCAGTGCCTGGCACATAGTAGGTATTTAATAAATGCTTGACTGACTGTGTGATCCTGGGCAAGTCACAATCTCTCCAGGTCCCAGGCAACTCTATAAGCCTAGAATTGGCAGACAAGGTACTGATATGGCTTGGGGAAAAACTTTCACCTGGACCTCCCTGAGTGTTGTTTCTTGGCATGCCAGTGCCTAGCAGAGTGCCTGGCATGTAAACTCCTTGACTATCCATTACCAAATCTCTGAGCTGGATCTGGTGACTTCAGGCCCTTAGAAGACTTTTCCACGTGTTCCCTGGGGTGGGGAATGATGGTTCCAGGCCCTGCTCTCAGATGGGACTGAAAGGTGTCGACTTCTAAGCAAGTCCTTGTGATGTGAGGCTCACCCCTGACACTGCCCCTTGGGATGTCTCCAGTGTCCAGACTCGGCCAAGAAACCCTCCCATACTCATGTCCGACTTGGGCTGGTTCTTTTGCGTGCTGGGATGGGAAGCCCAAGAACCCTCTCCCCAAGGATGTGTCATCTGAATCCCTGCCGAGTCGCCTTGAGCCTGCCTGGTGTGTTCCCTGATGGGAGAGTCGCGATTTAGTTGGTGGGATCCTTGGAAGGGAGTGCTCTTCGTGGCTGTAGAAAGTGAGGAAGTCTTGGGACCCGTTGCCCTTCCTTTCTCTGCTTTCCTACACCCTCTCGCACCCCCACCCCCCAACCCGTCCCCGCCCTCTGGAGAAAGGGTGTAGACAGTGCAGCTGTGCCCCCTCGTGGCCGAACTGTGGGGTCGCACTGCTGTTCGACGACCTGCCTGGAGCCGCCCGCCCCCCATGCCAAACTTCCCCCGACCCGAGGCTTCTACCCAACAATCCTCGAAAAGTCCTTCTCTAGCTGACCTTGACCTTCTCTCCCTTCGGGGAGAGTTGGAAGGGGGGAGAGTTGGAAGGGAGGGAATTCTCTAGGGTACCTCAGCCTCCCACAATCCCAAGGCCCTCCTCGAGGAGTGTGAAGGGGCCCTTTTGTTTCTGGAGCCCGATGGGAAAGCTGGGGGTCGCCCACCTCCTCGGCCTTCAGAGTTGTGCTAGTGGTGGACAGGTTGGCCGTCGGTTGTGTTGGACGGCTCGGGGAACGTCAGAAAGTCTAGTCAACATTTATTAAGCCCCCATTGGAGGCACTGTGCTGAAGGGAAGACGCCTCTTGTGGGGAGCAGTGGGCAATGATGAGAATCAGGAGAGTCCGAGTACGGCGTCTAAGAACAACGCAACCCACAGGTCCACCCCAGACGAGGATGAACGGGAAGGGCTAGACCTCAGACACCCCTTCTTCAGCTGGCTGGGGAAGAGGGAGTCGAAGAAGCCAGCTAGGGTCATTAGCAATCTCCAAAACCACGACACATTCAGGCAAACCCGAGGGGAATAGTCACATCAGGTGAACTGAGGCGGGCCTGGCAAAGATTCAGACGACCACCGCCACCCCACTCCACCAGGCCTGGCAACCCCTAAGGGACGGGGGCACCTGCAAGCCAACCAGAGTTCGACTGTTACAGAAAGACTGGCCGGGCAAGCCTGGCCAAGGCAGGCATCCCAAGCAGACGATGACCAGGGCATTTAGGTGCAGGACCTGATCATTGATTCTCTTAAGGCAGGTACTATGGAAACTCCCTTCCCCCCAATCCCCAAGCCTGGAATGAGAGCTTGGTTAGGCAAACGAACCGTAGAACCTCGCTGCCAGAGGGCTTCCCCCACCCCCACCCCTGCCACCATAATCGGGGATTTGGCAACCCTTCGTCAACAAGCATTTGCTAAAGCCAGGCACAGCACGAAGCACTGAGGAGACAAAGAGGAAAAAAAAACCGAATTATGTTATTCTGATGGGCTGGAGAAAACATCAAAATAAGGACATAAAAGATCTAGTCAGCATAGGCGCAGGCAATCTGAGCAAGGAAAGAACTGTGCCAGGGGTGGGGACAGGAAAGGCCTCCTGAAACTGGGGTTCAAATTGAAGCTTTAAAGGAAATGGAGGTGAGAGAAGCAGAACATCTAGTCAGAGATTAGTCAAGGCAACTCACTTGTAGAGTTCATAAACAGAAGGCCAGAAACGAGGAAGAATCCTAGTTATGAAGACCTCTTTTGTTTTCTAATAAATTTTGTATCTTTTTTTATATAACCAAAATTTCCCCCAGTATCCCTCCCCCTTCCTCTTCCAGAGAACCATCCCACAAAAAAATTTTCCTGACCAAAAAAAAAAAGAAGGAAAAAGTACGTGTGTACAAAAATCTGAGAAAGTGTGCAATGTACCCATTCTACATCTGCAAAGGGGCGAGGTGAGGATATTCTCTCACATCAAGTCTTTGGAACCATGTTGTTCTTGGAAATTCTACATTTTCTCCCTCTTCTTTAACTTAATTTTTTTATTAATTTCTTTCCAGTTACATTAGTGTTGTTTGTGCAGCTTTTTCAATTTCATATAATCAAGCGGGAGGTATTTGATGTTTAGATTCTATTGTTTTTGGTATGATCTTTACTATTGAAGTCTTGTATCCATTTCGAATGGCACAAGGTTCTGGTCAAAGCCTCATTTCTGCCACACTGCTTTCCACTTTTCTTGACAGGTGTTTTTTCGGTTTTTTCATATAACCCAGTACTCTTTTTCATGTTTGCTGACTTATTGGACAATGGGTTATTGAGTTCCAGTGCTTCTAATTCTCCCCTGCCTAAGAGAATTACAATTGTTCCATCTTCTGCTTCTCTATTTTATAAGTGATGCCAGATAGTTTTGATGTCTACTGCTTTTATAATACAGTTTGAGGTCTGAAAGTGTTATTTCCCCACTTCTAGCCAACTGATCACCTTCTCCCCTGGGGGCAGAAATCTGGGAACCCTTTGGAGTATGATAGCCCATATCCCATGGATACTTGTTCTTGAAGCTTCCAGCGGGCATGAAGGTGTCCTTTTCCTACAGGAATCTGAGAGAACCTGACTGGTTCCTGTAGCCCACCAGGTAAGCATAGCTGTTCTGGATGGGTTAGTAGCCCCTACTAGATGTTAGGCACTGTCCTTAGGGTGGAAAGTGGCTTTGAGGTCATTGAATCCCTGTTAGAAGATGGACTTGAGGAATGGGGAGAAGCAGCTCCCTGCCTCTGGTACTGAGCAACCTGGCCCCCTCTCTGAGCTTCATCCATCCTGAGGAGAAAAAGAGTCTCTCTTCCTTCAGTCCTGCCCATATTCACCTCCCTTATAGTGTTAATACCCATCAAGATGAACCATTCCTCTTTACTTGCTCTGCTTGGGTGATGAATCAAACTGGGGGAAGGGTCCTGTGGAGACTGAAGGTGGAGAAGGAAGAGGGAAGACATGGATTACACACTGGGGATGGGAGAAATGAGGGCAATGGGTCCCTCCTTTAATCACTAGATGGTCAGTCCGCTTCTCCACCTCCCATTCTAACACCCATTCCCAACACCTAGTCTAACATTTCTGTACTTAGGAGAAAAAAATAAGACCCGCCCCTCCTCCCTTAAGACTACTTTAGGCCCACATCCACTGCATTGCCCTCGAGCCTCTGTCCCCTTCTCTCCTCTCATGTGGCCAACACCCCAGGTTAGGCACTCATTACGGAGCTTGGTCTATTGCAATAGCCTTCTGTCTGCTATTCCTGCCACAAATCTTTCCCTACTCCAACCTATCATCCAGCAGAGGCTCCTTATTACTGCCAGGATCAAATATAAATGTCCCTATTTGCTATTTAAAGTGCTTCACCACCTGGCCCCTTTCCACCCTTCTACTCTTGTTGAGCTGCACTGGTTGCCCTGTTAGCCTGGCATGTTCTGCCCCCTCACCTCCATCTCTGTTTTCCTAACTTCTCTTGAAGACTCAAACCTCACATTCTGCAGGAGGCTTTTTCTGCTTTCTCACCCTTTCATTTAATCTGGCTAGATCTCATGTGTACTCACTTCTGCTCTCTCCCATTAGAATACCAGTTTCTTGTTGCTTTTCACCTTTTTTTGTATCTCCAAGACACTTAGCATATAGCACTTTTTAATAAATGCTTTTTGATAGAATGACTGTGTGACTCGGGGCAGTCCCAGACTCTCAAGGTCCCAGGCACTCTAACTTGCAGATAAGGCAATGCACTAGGAATAGGCTGTCACCTGAACCTCCCCCAAACAGATGTTTTTTCCATCCTCAGCAATTAGCACACTGCCTCATATATGGTAAAATAAAAGCTTGTTGATTGATGGTTGCCAAATCCCCACAATGAAACTGGTGACCCCAGTCCCTTCTGGGAAGGCCATCTGGTGTTGAGGTACTGTGGTGCCTCACCAAGCTTCCTTTGGGCTTCCTTTGGATTGGGGGAAGGCAGGCAGACAGAGGGGAAGGCAGGCAGACAGAGGGGAAGAGCTGATGTTTTCTGGCCTGAGTGACCAGGCCCTGCTCCCAGGGCTCCTCCTTGGCTGTGGTTAACAGATGTGAAGCTATAAGCATGGCCTTTAAATGACCAGCTCCCCCCCTTCCACTGCCTCCCTGGGATTCCTTCCATGGCTGGGCTGGAAAAAAGATATGAGTGGTCTGGCTCTATGACCCACCCCCTCACCCTTCCCCCCCACCCCTCCAGAGCAGTGGACCTGTAGATACTGGCCCTCCACTTTCCTGTTTTCTCCATGAAAAGGGTCCTTATTGCTACTGAGATGGCTCTGCCAGTCGTCTGGGCCTCCAACTTTTTCCAGAAGACCTCAATCCCTTCTACCTCTCTAAGGAGTGGTTGGAACTGAAGGGCCTCTCAAGTTACCATCACCCCCATCCCACAGATCTCCTCCCTGAAGACTCCAGTATGTAGATAAGGGGCTCTTCTCTTGCTGGCATCCATCTGTACTGCCAGCTTGGACATCAGTGTGGTGGATGGGTTAGTTGTATGTTTTGGGCAAGATACTGCAAGCCAACCAAGTCATCGGGTATTTATAGATAGTGTACTTTCCAGGGATGTACTCATTGACAATGAGGTTGATGCAGGCATTGCCAGAGCTAGCTCAGCGTTTGGGAGGCTCCGAAGAAAAGTCTGGGAGAGAAGAGGTATTAGACTGACTACCAAACTGAAGGTCTACAGAGCCATTGTGCTGACCTCATTGTTACATGCTTTGTGAAACATGGACAGTTTACCAGCACCATGCCAGGAAACTGAATCACTTCCATTTGAATTGTTTTCGGAAGATTCTGAGGATCACTTGGCAGGATAAGGTACCAGACACTGAAGTCCTTGCTTGAACTGAACTGCCAAGTATTCAAATTATGCTTCAGAGAGGGCAACTCGGATGGGTTGGCCATGTAGCCCAAATGCAAAATGTATGCTTGCCAAAAAGACTACTTTATGGAGAACTTGCATGAGAAAGGCGATCACATGGTGGCCAGAAGAAGCAATACAATGACACTCTCAAGAACTTTGGATTTGACTGTGCAACATGGGACACAATGGCACGGGACCGTTCAGCATGGTGTACCCACATCAGAAAGGGTGCTGTGCTCATTGAGCAAAACAGAATTGAGACAGCACAAAGTGAATGCAGGATGTGCAAATTTGGGATATCCACCCCAAATACTCATACAGACTATCTGCTCAATCTGTGGTAGAGCTTTCTGTGCTCCTATTGGTCTGATCAGCCACAGTCTGACACACTGAAATTTCAGTTTATCATGGTGATGTCATTTGGTCCTCTTCAAAGACGAAGGACAACCACCAACCAATCAACTAGGACCTACAATGTGGTAGATAGTGTGCTAAGCTCTGGAAATGGTAGAAACCGCTGAGTCCTCATCTGAGAAAAGGGGGAAAAGGAAGAGCTGTCATCTCCCTCAACTTCTTCAATCACCCTGAGGAGAAAAGGAGCCTGGTGAAAAGGAGCCTCTCTCCCCTGTGCATTCACTTTGCTGTACTGTGCCCAGGATGCCAGATTTCCCCCTTGCCAGATCTGCTTAGGTGAGGGGAGGTCACCAATAGGGAAGGGCCCTCTTGGAAAGAAAGATGAAGGTAGCACACTTAAGTCAATAACTTATGGGGGGAGTGTAAGGGAACAGATAAGAGTTGATGGCTCCCTCCCCCTGGCACTTGGCAGTCAGCCTTCTCTCCAGACTGCTCAACCCCAACTCTGCAGTGTCCAGGCCAACCTGAGGAGACCAGAGGTGCCTCTCTCCTTGCATTACCCTCACTGGGGCCCACATGCCCTTTGCTGAGTCCTTGTGCCCTGGAGGTGCCACTGCTCTCTTCCCTGCTTCCCTGGCCTCTCCTCCCACAGAGCCAGAACCCCAGTGAAGGCTCTCGGAACACCTCTAGCTTAGAATATTGCAATCACATTCTAATAATCGTAGAGCATGTGTATAGGGCTTTAAAGCTCTCAAAGCACTTTATACACAATGAAGCCATTTATTGGTACTAAATGGTTTCCTTGCCTCAAATCTCTCCCACACTTCATCCTCCTTGCCACTCTGGCACCCAGCCTAGGCATCATCTTCAACTCCTCACTGCCTCTCATCCCCCACAGCCAATTAATTGTGCCCCCATAACAAGTTTCCTACAAGCCTCCAGTTCTTCTCTGGCATTGCTACTACCCTGATACAGGCCTTCCTCCCCTCATTTCCAGATTACTGCAAGGGCCTTCTGGTTGGTCTCCAGAACCCAAGTCTCTCCCTACTCCAGTCCATCCTTCACTCAAGTGTCAAAAAAAACTCCAATGACTTTCAATAGTAATTCCAAGGAACAAATATAAAACTCTCTTTGGCTTTTAAAGTCCTTCATAGTTTAATTCCATCTTGTCTTTCCAATGTCCTTACACATGATTCTCTGCATGCTCTAGGAACTAGTGGCAGCCCATAGACAGCATTTTCACTGGCTATCACCCTGTACCACCTCATCTCAGCCTTCTGCCTTCTTTGACTTCTTATTAAATCTCAGCCTAAGTACTCCTTTCCGGAAGAATCCATTCTCAGTCCTCCTTAATCTTAGGGCCTCTATATGTCCTGCTTATACATAGTGGTTTGAATGTGGTCTCCCATTAGACTCCCTGAGAACAGAGACTTAAAAACAATTTTTTTCTTTGTATTCCCAGAGCTCAGCTATGGACCAGTCAATCAGGAAGCCCTTGATTAATGCTTTTTTACTGACCAACCCAGCCTCCACTAGGGAGGCCCTATGAACTCTAAGATTAAGTATAAGGCCCTCTATTTGCCATTTAAAGCTCTTCCTGACCTAGCCCCTTGCTCCCTTTTTAGTCTTTGTTCAACCTTCCTGGCCTCAACCAACCCACTCCAGTCCTAAATTGTACTGGCTGTCCCCTAGGCCTGGAATGTTCTGCCCCTTCCCTTCCAGCTCTTAGATTCTGTGGGTTCCTTCAAGACTCAGCTCAAACCCCACATCCCTCAGGAGCCAGACCTCCTGCACTCACCTCCACAACCCCCACCTTGGTCCCTGTGGTCTCTCATGTCAGAATGTTAGCTCTTTGAAGTCAGAGACTACTTTGCGTCTTTCCTTTTCATCCCTATATGTCAGCACAGTGCCCGGGATACACTGTAATGTATATTACATTATTATGTAATTACGTATAATACATAGTATTAAGTCAGTGTGTGGTCCAGGGCAAGTCACAAAATTTCTGGGTCAAAGGCAATTCTCTGAGCCTCTAACTTACAAATATAGTGCTGCCCTTCAATCCCAAGACCTTCACCTGAACCTCCCCTCCAGATTTTTTTTTGTATCCCCAGGAATTAGCACAGTGCCTGGCACATAGTAAGCATTTAGTAAATGCTTGTTGCCTATGCCCAAAATCACCCCTGGGATTTGATGAAAAGCCAAGAAGGTATGGGAGGAGAGGGGAAAGTTTCCTAACCAAACCTCCTTACTGACCTCAATCCCCCTCCTCAGGAAGGAGGAATTTGAAGGGCCCTTTGAATACTATAGTCCACATCCCATGGATGCTCCTTCCCCACAAAGGGATATCAAGGGGCTCTTTTTTACCTAATACTCACCAGCAGGGTGATCCCTTGGAAGGAGGGAGAGAGAAGAGAGACAATGTGTATGCATTGTGTGTGTGTTAGACATGATGATAGAAGTCAAAAATTCAAATCAACAAGCATATAGGGTACCTACTATGTGCTAGGCACTTTTCTAAGTGTGGAGGCCATATCATCCCTGACCTGAAAAGGCGTAAAATGGTGCCAGTGGCCCCTTGCCTCTGGCCCTGGGATGTCTGCCTGCTCCCTGCCCTTCACTATCTACCTACAGGAGAAAAAAAGCAAACCTTTTCCTTCACCCTCATTTACCATTCTATGCAGCTGTTGTGCCTCATCCCAACTATGCTTCAGTGAGGTGTTTCCTAAGTAGAAGGGAACTGTTAGGTGAGAAGTTGGAGATGGCACCTTGGAGTCATTTGATTCCCTATCCAAGGAAATAGAATGTTGCTGTACCTCTGGCATTGAGGGTGTGCCCAGCTCTCCAGTACTCTGCCCAATCCCCACTCTGCAAGCTCTTTCTCTTTACCTTCGTGGTGGTTCACATCCCTACCGCTGGGGAATTGTACTCTGAGGGGCCCTGGACATTTTCCTCCTGCAACTCCTCTCTTCAATTCTTTTCTCATCAAGTCTGGCTTAGACTATTAGAATAGCCTCAATAATAGTTAATGAAGAACATTCATACATTTATTTCATTTCAGTAAAAGACTGTGTACAGTGACTTGCTCTTAGCACTCACTTTTTCCATGCATTGATCAGGTGTGCTGGTTTTTTTTCCTTCTCTTTGTTGGTTTTGAAATTTTTAATTTCTGTTGTAAGGGATGGTTCTTTGGGAGGGTGAGGTAGAGAAATTATGGTGATTTTAAAATACAAAGGACATACCAAAAGAACCTTGTTTTTAAAAAATGCCTGGTGATTCTGACTGTCTCCAAATTGTAGTGATGGATCTTAAGACCTAGGTCCCTCATGAGAGGGCTACTTAGTGAACAGGAGATTCCATGAGAAGCCATTTCTGGCCAATCCTCCTAGCAGACCTAGATCCCCTTCTCTCCAGCTAATGGGGAAGGAAGGAATCAGAAGGGGAGACTCTGCTTGGGTGAGGAGTGTCCATAGCAGGGGAAGGGCCCTGTTGGCCACAAGGTAGAGGCCTGTATGAAGAAATTCCATTGAATTCCAATTCAAGAGAAGTAGAAAGGCAAGGGGCTCCTTACAGTCTCAGATGCAAGCAGAAGAGAGAAAAGGAACTCATCTACTTCACTGATTACTGTTACAGGTCATATCCCCTTTGCTGAATCACTGTACCTTTACGGGCCCAGCATCATCCCATCTCCATACCTGGTTTCTTTTCTCACCAACTCTGGCTTGGATTATTCCAATAGCCAGCTAATGGCTTGGATTATTGCAACAGTCTGCTAATTTTAATGATAAAAACAGAATTTCTATCTCTAGGTTATATAAAAACATTTATGTAAAGTGCTTAGCACTTTAGATTTATTATTTCATTTTTTTCCTCACAAAGGGTCCTGGAGGTACATGCTCTTATAATCTCAATTTTAAAAATATGGGAACTGAAGTAAATAGAGGTTAAATGATTTACCTAAGGTCACTTGGTAAGTGTCTGAGTCTAAAATAAATCTCAAATTTTCCTGGTCACAGGTCTAGCATTCTATCCTTTAGGTAACTCACAGTAACTGGTTTGTCTTTTCCCACTTGACAAAGTCTTCCAGAGGCTCCCTATTATTTCAGGGATCAAATATTTAGAACCATTTAAAAGTCTTCGTAATAACCTTCCTACTTCTTCAGGCTTTATACAACTTCCTGGCCTCTACTCACCCTAAGACTGAGCCCCACTGGATGTCTAACCTCTACATCTGGAACGTCCTGGGTACTCTACTCTCAAACTTCACATTCTGCAGGAATTTCTAAAGCCTCCAGAGCCCTGAACTCCTGGATTGTTAGCTGTCTCAAACATCAGAATGTCAGTTCCTTGAGGTCAAGATCTGTGTATTACTGTTTTTTTTAATCCCCCAGAGTTTAGCACAGTACCTGGCACAGAGTAAGCATGCTGACTGATTAATCATGTGTGATCCATGGCAAGTCACAACTTCTCTGAATCCTAAGCAACTCTGTAAGCCTAGAACCTGAAAACAAGATGCTGATCTGCTTTGGGAATAGGGCTTCATCTAGAATTTCCTACACAATATTTCTTTGCATCCCAAGCACACTGTCCAGTGCTCAGAAAGTCCCTAATAAATGCTTGTTGAGAAAACAATATGTACAATGACTACAACCATGTAAAGAGAAAGAACTATCACAAAAAATCAAAATTGAAGATTGCAAAATTACAAAGAATAAGTAAAGTCTGAAAGAAATATACGAAGAAACCAGAACTCCACCCCTTTGCATCAGAAAGATGTCCACAAGTATAGTACTTTGTTCATATTTTTTCAATTTTCATATTCAATGTACTGATTAGTCAAACTCATTTTTTCTCTCCTTTTTCATTTGTGGTTTCGAAAAGCAATTTTTGTTATAAGGAAGGGACCTCAAAAAATCTATTTAAAAAATTTTTTTTGACTGACAATCCCCAAAGACTAGAGATGGGTCTCATGACCCAGCTCTCATTAGAGGGCTATATGAGGTTGGCTTGCTGACCAGTCTCCCTAACAGACATGGATCACTTCCCATGGAAGGGGAGGGGAATTCAGAGGGGAACCTCTGCTTGGGGTTGCTGTATTCCAGGCAAGGAAAGGGCCTTGAGGGCACAACTGGAAGGTAGAGGTGGCACGAAGAAATCACAGAATTCCAATCCAATGGGGACCAAGGCCAGCTTCAGTGCACCCAGACTATACAGATGGCCAGCAAACCCCCAGAAGAACCCCCATTCAATGTTCCCAGATGGAAACCTGAAGAGACAAAAGGAGTCCATTCCCTTCCTTTACCATTATTCTACACATCCTGTTTACTGGGCACCATGGTGGCTCAAGAGGCCCAGGATTCTCCCCTTCCCCCAGCTTTTCTATGAGCTTCCACTCTGGCTTAGACTATTGAAATAACCTGCTAAAAATAATGATAAATAGCACAACCATATTTGTTTTTTGAAAGCAAAAGCATTTATATAGTGTTTTGCACTTCACAAATATTATTGCATTTTATCCTCACAAAGGCCCCTGCAAGTATCTTCTCTCATAATACTATTTTACAGATATGAAAACTGAGGTGGACAGAGGATAAAAGACTTGCCCAGGGTCACTCAGCAAATTCACGAGCTTGGAACAAAGCTCAGCTTTTCCTGATCCTAGGTCCAGCACTCTATCCTCTCTCAGACTCATGATAACTAGTTTCCTTGCTTCAAGTTTCTCCTCACTTCAACCAATCCCCCACCAAGTTTCCTTTTATCTCCAAGATTAAATATATAGGCCTCTATTTTTCATTTTTAACTCGGCATAACCTGGCCATTTCCTCCTTTGTTTTACCCTTCATACACCTTCCTTGCTGTAAAGGCGTGAGCTGCACTGATTGTACTGGGTGCCAGGCACACTATGACCCTTCTCCTGGTCCTATCTCTTGGTTTCCTGGCTGCTATTAACACTCAGCTCAAACCTGACAATCAGCAGGAGGCTTCTCTTTGGCAGTGCTCCTCCATTTCCAAATCCCCAGAACCCTGACCTCCCAGATTACTGCTTGTTTCTCCCATAAGACTCATGAGGTCATGAATTATTTTTGGACTTAAATTTTTATCCTAACTCTCTAAGCATAAAACCTACAGACAAGCACAAATCTGTATTGAGAAAAGACCTTTACCTGTACCTCCTCTACACGTTTTTCTGTATCCCCAGCACTCATCAAAGTGCCTGGCACATAGGAAGCCCTAAATAGATGCTTTTTGATAGATGGCTGCCAAATTCTCAGGAACAGATCTCATGATCCTGGTCCCTTTAGGAAGGGCCAAAGGACAGAAGGAGATTAGTGTAGGTTCTCCTGACCATCCTTAGTGGCTGAGCTCAATTCCCTCCTGGGGATAGAGATGGGGAGAAATTCTGAGGGCCCCTTAGGGTATCAAAGTGCTCATTCTGTGGATATTCCCTCCAGTCAGAGTGGAAGAGATGTGAAGGGGTTCCTTTCTAGCTGGTGCTACTGGGTAGGCCAGTATCTGCCTAGAGGCGACCTGGCTCCCAATCAGCTTTTATAGAAACAGCTCAAAATTAGTTTTAGATGAGTTGGAGATGGAGATTTTGTGTGTGTTGGGCATGATAATGGAAGTTAACAAGTTAAGTCAACAAATATATATTGTTTGCCTCCTCTTTGCCAAGCACTGTGCTATGGAAGTAACGTACTGAGGCCATTTTGTCTTTATCCTAGAAAGGAGGAAAATGGCACCTCTGGTCCCTCACCTTTAGTACCAGGATGTCTGCACCCTTCACCAATCACCTTGAGGAGAAAAGAGGCCCCTTTCTTTATTCACATTCACTCCAATGTATTGTACCTCAGAGACCAGACATACCATGGACAGCTCTGCTTGAGGTGGTTCCCAGACAGAGGAAGGGTCTTGTTTGGCCAGAAGATGAAGTTGATAGGAGGGAGTCACTGATTCTTCACCCAAAGAATGGAGGGAATCAAGCCTGACTGCCCCCTCCCTCCAGTTTGCCCACCTCCCTAGTACCCTGTTCAATCTTCATTCTGATGTCTCCAGGCCAAATCAAAGAGCAAAGGTAACCCACCTCCTTCCTTTATTCTCACTGTGACCCATACCCTGCTTGCAGAGTATTTGTGTTCTAAGGAGCCTTGGATCGACCGTATCTAGCCTCACCTCCACGCACCAACTTGTCTGTCATCAATTCTAGTTTGGACTATTGCAGTAGTTTTCTAATAATAACTAGAATTCACACATACATACATATATACATTTATGTAATTGTTACATAGCACTTTAACGTTTGCATAGCACATATAATTTCATTTTATTTTCACAAAAACCATACAAGTATATGCCCTTATATTCCACTTTTACAGAAATGGAAACTGAAGCAGACAGGTTAACTGACTTACGCAGGGACACTTATTCAGTAAGTATCTCAGTTCAGATTGGAACTCAGGGTTTCTTGGTCTCAGGCCTAGTACTCTATCTCTGTGCCACCCAGATGTCTCAAAATAACTGGTTTATCTGCCTTAGGTCTTTTCCTACTTCAACCCATCCTCCAACAGAAACTCTTTATTACCTCCAGGATCAAAAACAAGGACTCTGCTTGGAAAGTCCTTCAGAACCTGGACGCTTGCTATGTTTTTACCCTTCGTGCACCCTCCTGGTTTCCATGCACTCCGTCATTGAGCTGCACAGCTGTTCCCTGTGCCTGGCATATTCTGCCTCTCATGCCCCTGCTATTTTTTAGTTTCCCTAGCTGACTTCAAGAGTCAGCTCAAATCCAAAATTCTGCAGGAGGTCAGTTACTGCAGCTCCCTCTACCCCTCCAAAATCTCACACATTACTGATTGACTCTCCTGTTAGAATGCCAGCTCCTTCAGGGTAAATACTAGTTTTTGCTTTCTTTTTTAAATCACAGTGCCTGGCACAGAGTCAGCTTTTAATCACTGCTTTTGACTGACTGAGATCCAAGGCAAATCACAACTTCTCTGGGTCCCAAATGACCCACGAAAGCTAGAACCTCCAGAGAAGATGCTAATCTGTTTTGGGAGAAGGCCCTTACTTGAACCTCCTGTAGATAACAGTATTTCTGTGCATCCCCAACACTTAGCAGGTGCCTGACACATAATAAGTAAGACCATAAGAAAGGCTTTTTGAGAGCTGCTTGCCATATCCCAGGAAGAAATCTGTTGACACCAGTACCTTTAGGGAGGGCTAAAGGTGAGGAGGAATTTTGATGTGCTCTCTTGACTAAGGTTCCTGCCTGACCTTAATCTCCACCTGCCATGGAAAAGGAGGAACTTGAAGGGGACCTCAGGTACCATAGCACAAATTCTATGGATGCCCCCTCCCTTCAGATGTGAAGGGAGCTTTTTTAAAGGTAGTACTTCATCCTTAGCTTTGGGGACTTCCCTGGCAGGTGCCTGGGGTGTTGTCAGAACATCAGTAATTTTGGATTAGTTGGAAAGAGGGTGGGTGTGGGTGTGTGTGTGTGTGTGTGTGTGTGTGTGTGTGTGTGTGTGTGTGTTGGGCGAGATGAAAGACATCAATACTGAGTACTTACCACAGGCTAGACACTATAGTAAGTGATGGAATTGTTGTGCAGAGCCTGTATTTTCCCTGAGCAGGAAAGCAGGGAAATGGTGCCTCTGGTCCCTTGCCTGCAGCATTTGAATATCTGCAGCCCTTTTCTTCCACCCCCATTCACCCTTCTGTGTCCTCCCTGGTGCACTTCTGGGCCAGATGCCCCACACCCACCTTTGCTTCACTGAGGGGTGAACCATGTGCAGATAGGGAATTTGGGCAGGAAGATGGAGGTGCATGAAGGAGTCAGTGATTCCCCATCCAAGGAACAGGATGGCCCCCCACCTCTAGCTCAATCTGCTCTGCCCACCTTTCCACCACCCTGTCCAACCCCCACACTCTACGGTCTCCAGGGCAACCTGAAGAAACAAAAGCAGCCCCTCTCCTCTCTTTCATCTCATTATGGCCCAAATCCCTATTTCAGAGCTGTTGTGCTCCCAGGGGCCCTGGACCTTCTCCCCTTGAGCTGCCCCCTTCCTCTCTTTTCTGTCTTCAACTCTGGTTTAGACTATTGGAATAGCCTTTTAATATTAATAATGACTGTTCGTATGTATTTCCATGTACTTAAAGCATTTGTATAAAGTGCTTAGTAAATTATAGTGTTTTTAAATTTTATCCTCACAAAGGTCCCAGCAGGGATCTGCTCTTATAACTGTCCATTTGATAGTTATGGAAACTAAAGCAGACAGAGGATAAACAACTTGCCCAGAGTCAATCAGTCACTAAGTTTGAGACTGAATAGGAGTTCAGTTTCCTGTCCCAGGTCCAGCACTTTATCCCTAGTGCCACTTTATTCACTCAAAATAACTGGTTTGCCTGCCTCAAGTCTCTTCACTTCAACCTCTCCTCAACCAGAGGATCCCTAGTACCTTTAGGATCAAATAAAAAGGCCTGTTTGCCATTAAAAGATCTTCAGAGCCTACCTTTTGCTACCTTTTGAATCTCCTAACACCTTCCCAGTTTACATGCACCCTAGATGGAGCTGCATTGGCTACCCTCTAGGCTGGGCAAGGTCTGGGCCCTCACCTTCTACTTTCCTTCCTCCAGTCTTTAGGAGGCCTTTGCAGCTGCTGCACCCTGAGAGGCCTGGGCCTTTTCAGTTACTGACATTACGGGCACAAATGTTCTGACTGGCATCTGAGAAGGCCTTCACATTTACCTCCCCCATACAAATGTTTCTTTGCATCCCCAGAACTCAGCACAGTGGCTGGCACAAAGCAAGCCATGGATAAATACTTGTTCAGGGAACAATATATACAACAATGACAAACAGAAATGCAAAAAGCAAATACTACACAATTATAAAGAACAAGCTTGGCTAGAAAGAAGAGATATGAAAAGATACTAGGACCTCATCCCTTTTCAGAAGGGGAAAGTCCACACATGTTATACTTTACAAATATTTTCAGACTTTTGCAAAGTATTGATCATTTCTGTTGATTTTTTTTCTCTTTTTAAGTCTTAAAAAAATAATATTTGTTATATGGAATGTTTCTGGCAGAAGGAGGGGAGCCAGATACAGGCAGAAAATTATAGTGATATAAAAGTTAAAAAGACATCAATAAAAACTTATTTTTGTTCTTTTTAACATTTATAATTTTTTTTATTCCTTTCTTTGATCCACAAATATGAGGTTTCCCAAAAGGAAAGATTTTTCTCAGCATATTCCTAAAATTCACCATTTCAACGAAGCTTAATTAAGTGCCTTCTCTGTGCAGAGCAAGAGGCAGTTCAGCTTAGAGGATACACAACAGGTGCCCAGAATCTGAAAATAGTTAAAAAGAAATGTTTCTTGACTGACATCTGCCAAATCCTAGTGATGGTTCTGGTCACCCACATCCCTCAGGAGAGGACTATGTGGAAGACAGGAATGACTTAGGGAGGCTCCATAATCAATTTTTTCCAGAGAGATCTTTATCATCTTCCCCCCCAGCTGGGAAGGAAGGGAGAAACTGACGGAGTGCCTTACTTGGGTGAGGGGTGTCCCTGGCAGGGGATGGGTTTTGTTGGGCATAACAGGAAGGTGTCATTGGCCTACAGAAACCACTGAATTCCAGTTCCAGAGATGAGGGGGTGAAGTATGGCCTGCAGGTCAACCCCAAGTCAATGGTCTTGGGGCAAGCAAAAGAGACAAAATGAATAGACGATCTCCTGTTTGCTGATTACTGTGGACTCAGTGGTTAAGGATCATCCCTCCAACTCCCTCCCACCTACACTTCTAGTATTCTCTTTTCAACCTAGGTTTGGAATATTGCAATCAGCTTCTAATAAAAACAGAATATAATTAAATAACATTCACATTCTTACTTTCTATTGTAAAATTACATAATGTGCTTAGCAGCTTACAAATACTATTTCATTTTATCTTCACAAATACTCCTGGTTACCTGCTCTTAAAATTCTCTTTTGACAGATACAGAAACTGAGGCAGACAAAGGTTAATTGACTTGGTCACTCGATATATCGATATGGAATGAAGCTCAGTCCCAGAATTCCTAGTGTCATGTCCAACTCTCTATTCCTGACTTCAAATAACTGGTTTGTGAGCCTCAACTCTCTCCCCGATTCCAAGGATTCTCCACCAGGCATTCCCCTCTCCATTAACCGTAGGATTAAACATAAAGGCCTCTTTTTGCCATTTTAAAGCTGCCTGCATTGCCAGCCTTCATACACTACCCTGGCACATGGAAGGAATGGTGCATAGAGTGATGGGCTTGGTGTCAGGAAGACTTGAGTTTAAATCCAACTTCAGACATCTACTAGGTGTGTGACCCTGGGCAAGTCACTTAACCTTTGTTTGCCTCACTTTCCTCAAAAGTAAAACAGAAATAGTAAGTAGCACTTCCTTGGAAGGATTATTCTGGGGATCAAATGAGAAATCTTTAAAGTACTTAGAACAGTGTTTGGCACACAGTATGTGTTTAATAAATGCTTATTCCTTTCCCTTACACTTGTAGATAGCAAAGTAACCAAAGTGACTCTATTTCATAAAGTCTTTCCATCTTGATCCCGTTTCTTATCTACCTTAGGGTCCCATCCCCTTTTATGGCCCCAAGAGTGTTGCAACAGACAAAGCTCTTGTGGCAAGATGCTGCAACTTCTCCCCAAACAGTGAAATGTTTTAAAAATCATGAGATAGCCTGGAGTCAGCTGGAAAGTCCCTCACTTCTTTACTGCTGTATATATAGAAGTCCATCTCCCTGAACTCACAATCCCAGCAGATTGCCTATGGGTGATTGTTACCTGTTGGACCTCATAATAAAGTTGTTCTAATTTTCCTCCAACTTTGGTATCTAGATTTGACCCTACATCCTTCATGCCCTCTAGGAGTGACCTACACTGACAGTCCTCTGTGCTTGGCTTGGCCTCCATACCACCTTCCCCTCCATCCCTCCATCTGTTACTTTCCTTGGTTTCTCCCTCCTGCCAAACCCCCAGGTCCTGGGCCTCCTCAGGTGACTGCTTATCTCTCCCATTGAAATGTTACTTCCTGGAAGTCAGAGACTGTCTTTGCCTTAATTCTTTATCCCCAGAGTTTAACACAGTGCCTGTGTACAGTAAACACAGTGTTTTTTTGAATGACTGTAAGTGGTCCAGAGCTCTCTGAGTCCCAGGCAACTCTCTAAGTCCATGACTTGCAGACAAGGAGTTGATCTGCTTTGGGGAAAGCCCTCACCCCAACCTCACTTACACAGATATTTCTTTGCATGCTCAGATTTTAGGACAGAGGCTGGCACACAGTAAGCCCTCACTAAAAGCTTTTTGATTTGACAGCTGACCAATATACAGGACAGATCTGGTGGGGTCAAAGGTCCTGGAGGTACTGACATGTACTCTGTTGACCAAGCTTCATTGCTGACCTCAATCACCCTCAAGAATCTGGAGGGAACTTTGACTTACCCACCATAACCCCCATCCCATGGACCCCATAACTCCTCAGCCTGAAAGGGACATAAAAGGGGCCCTTTTTAGCTAGGGCCACTCAGTAGGCCAGGATGGTAGTGCCCCACCCTTGCCCCCAAGTCTGTCTCCCATCAGGGGTCAACTCAGAGGTAATTTTGAATGAGTTGCTGATCTGGATTGTGTTCATGTTGGGCATGATAATGGAAGTCAGTAAGTTAATTCAACAAGCATTTATTGATTACCTCCTTTGTGCCAGGCACTATGTTAAGTAAGAGAATTTGTGCGTAGAGGCCATTTTGTCCCTGGTTCTGGAAACATAGGAAATGATGCCTGTGGGCTCTCGCCTTAGGCATTCTTCTATGTGCCCCTCTTTCTGCCTTTCCCCATCTACCTGGAGGAGGAAAGGAGCCCTCTTCCTCTACCCACCTTTATCACTCTGTGTTACTGTCCCTCAAGGGTCACATACAACACTATAGCCTCTGTTTGGCTATGTTGGTTACCACTGCAGAGAAAGGCATTGTTTGGAGAAAAGATGGAGAGGAGAATTAATTGATTCTCCATCCAAGGTTGTACAGCCCCTTCCTTTGGCACTATATAGTCTGCCCACCTGCCACTATCTTGTCCAACCCTTACTCTGCAGTCTCTAGAATATTCTGAAGAGAGAAAGAGAGCTCATGTAACTCCTTTACTTTTAGTACTACCCTGTCCTCAGTGCTGAATCATTGCTCCCTGAGGTTCCTTGACCATCGCCTTACCCCCTACTTCTTCCATTTTTCAACTCATGAAATCTGACCTTAACTATTGTAATACTCTGCTAAAAATAATAACTAGCACTCACAAATATATTTTATACACACCAAAGTATTTATATAGCACTCTGAGGGTTACAAACTACTTTTACTAATATTATTTCATTTTATTCTCACAATGGCCTTGCGGGTATGTCTTCATAATCCTTATTTTACACAAATTAAAAATGAGAGAAACACATTGAATGATTTGCCCAGGGTCACTCAGTTCTAAAGTGTCTAAGACTGAATTGGAGCTCATAATTTCCTGGTCCCAGGTCCAGCACCTATCCCTTGTGCTACCTAACTCACTCAGGATTAACTAGTTTGCCTACCTTAAGTCTCTCTTCACTTCAACCCATAATCTACCAGAGCATCCCTATTACCTCCAGGATTAACTAAAAAGGCCTCTGTTGGCCACTGATACCTCATTCTAACCGAGACCTTTGCTACTTTTCTAGGGCAGCTAGGTGTTGCAGTGGATAGAGTTTTGGACCTGGAGTTAGGAAGACTTGAGTTCAAATCCAGCCCCAGATACTTCCTAGCTGTGTGACCTGGGGCAGGTTACTTCATCCCGTTTGCCTCAGTTTCCTTATCTGTAAAATAGGTGGAGAGAGAAACAGCAAACCTCTTCAGTGTCTTTGCCAAGTAAACCCCCAAATGGGGGTCACAAAGAGACTAACACTGAAGCCTTCATTCACCTTTATACCTCTGAGCATTTTTATGACAGCTCTACTGGCTGTTCCATATGTCAGTCTTTTTCTGGGCCCTCCTTCTGTTAGATTCCTTGGCTCCCTTCAAGACTTAGTTCAAACCCTTCTTTCTGCAGGAGGCCTTTTCAGCTACCAAATACAGAAAAGCCTTGGCCTCCCATTAGATTGTCAGTTCCTTGAGGTCAGGAACACTTTTTTACCCTTTTCATAAAAAAATCCCTGGAACTTAGCACAGTGCTTGGCATATACAGATGTCTTAATGCTTTTTGAAGTGCCTTATTAGGTGTGATCTAGTACAAGTGATAGCCTCCTTGGATCCCAAGCAACTCTCTAAGCAAGCCCAGAACATACAGACGTGTTACTGCTCAGCATTGGGAAAAGGCCCTCACTTTTACCTCCCATAGAGAGTTCTTTGCATCCAAAGCTCTTAACATAGTGACTGTGACATAACAAATCCCAGGAGAAGATCTGGTGACCCCAGTCCCTTTAGGGAGGATGAATGGTCAAGAGATATTGGCATGTTCTCTTTTGACCTTTTGACCAAAGTTCCTTGCTGAACTCAATCACCTCCTGCCCTAGGGAAGTAGGAACCTGAAGGGGTCCTTTGGGTACCATAGCCCAGATTCCATGGATGCCCTCTTTCTTTAGACGTGAAGGGGCTTTTTTTTTAAAGTAGTAAATGTTCTTAGGGTTAGGAAGTCCCCTGAAAGGTGCTTAGAGGATGAGAGTAATTACAGTACTAGATTTGGATTCCATGGACAGGAAAGACAGGGATGTGTGTGTGTGTGTGTGTGTGTGTGTGTGTGTGTGTGTGTGTGTGTGTGTGTGTGTTTTGGGTATGTATGATGGTGGAAATCAACAGGTTAAGTCAAAAAACCTATATGGAGCATGGACAATGTGCCAAGCAGTTTACTAAGTGCTAGAGGTGGTCTGCAGAGGTCATACTGTCCCGGACTAAGGGAAGGGGGGAAAGGGTACTTCTGAAGGTCTCTTGCCTCTTGCTTAGATATCTGTCCCCTCTCTGCCCTTTACCATCCATCTCCAAGAGAAAAGAAGTACCCCTTTCTTCTACTCACATTCACCCTTCTGTGTCCTCCTTGCTGCACTTCAGAGGCCAGATGCCCCACACCACTTTTTCTTAAGTAAGGTAGTTGGAGGGGGATAGGGAAGGTAACTATGTGACCTGGGGCAGGTTACTTCATCCTGTTTGCCTCAATTTCCTTTTCTGTAAAATGAGGAGGCTGGGGGAAGAAGAAGATCGAGGTTGTATGAAGGAGTAACCGACTCCCCATCAACAGTTACATGGCCCCATGCCTCTGGCACTATATGGTCTGCCCACCTCCCCACCACACTGACCAACATTCATTCTGCAGCCTTCTGGTCAAACTGATGACACAAAAGAATCCCTGTCCCCTCTTTAATCTTACTATGGCCCAAATCCCTACTTCAGAGTCATCGTGGTCATTGGGCCCTGGGCGCAGGGACCTCCTGCAAACCTCCTGCACCCTTTTCTCATCTCATCAATTCTGGTTTAGACTATGGGAATAACCTTCTAATAATACAAAGAAAGAGCAACTGTATATTTATTTTACATAAGTAAAAGAATTTATATAAAGTGCTTAGCACTTTCCAAATATTATTACATTTTTTATCATGCCAGAGGCCCCAGCAATTGTCAGTTCTCATTCTTGCTATTTAATAATTATGGAAACTGAAGCAAGAAATAGAGATTTGCCCAGTGCCATCCAGCCTTCATACACTTCCCCTGTACATGGAGAAAAGGGATCTCTGGAACAGCAGAACTGACTCCATTTCCTGCTCCATTGGCTGTTATTCTACTGTATCTTTTGTCGAGTGATGCTAAGATGTGCAGAATGTCTGCTCAAGGACCTCCCTTCCTCCAACCACTTAATGACAGTAACAAAGGAAAACTCATAGGAATTATAATTGGTCCCAGGAACTCACCCACTTCTCTTTATTCTATCCCAGAAGGCTCCAGCAAGAAGCTTAACAAATGCTAATTAACTAGCTGACTGCTAAAGAAGATATTGTCTAGATGGGTCTACAGTAAATGGAGATGCTCAAGGCCTTCATAATGGTTTAAGTAGCCTTTTTCTTTGGCTAAAAATATGACTTCCTGCCTACGTGTCCTACCTGACCATACTCCAAAGTGCTTGCTAAACCTGTGTAAGTCCGTGCCTGCCTCATCTTACTCAAAAGGGCTTTGAGTGGATCAATAAAATACCATTTACCTGTGAGCAGCCTGTGCAGCTTTATTTCTGCAACACCTGGCAAGGACAATGAAAATCTGTCCAACACAAGGATTGAATTAGACTGGCTGTCCTCTGTCCCTGGCATGTTCTGATCTCTTCCTCCACTTCACCTCTTGATTACCCTGGCATCTGTCAACACTCTGCTCCAGCCCTACAATCTGCAGGAGGCCTTTCCTGGTCTCCCACTCCCAAATTCCCAAAGTCTAGGACTCACAGATCAATGGGCATCTCCCATAAGACTGTAAGTTCCTATATATTTAATATGATTGTATATGGACAGCCTATATCAGCTTGCTTGCTAACTTGAGGAAGAAGGAATGGAGGGAGAGAGAAAAAAATCTGCAACTCAAATTCTTATAAAAGTGAATGTTGAAAACTAAAAAAAAAATAAACAAGCTGATAAAAAATTTTAAATAAAAAAAAAGAATGTAAAGTTCCTTGAGATCAGGAAATGTTTTGGGACTTTGATTTCTATCTATTCCTACTCTCTCAGAGTACATAACCTGCAGACAAGTTACAGATCTATACTGAGAGAAGGCCCTCACCTGAACCTCCCCTAGACAGATGCACTTCCAGCACTTAAAACAGCACCCAACCAAAAGTAAGCACTTAATAAAAGCTTTGAGACTGACTTACGCCAGATCTATAGAATGGACCCCTTTTAGGAACAACCAGAGTTTGGAGTTGGAGGTTTTCAGGTATATTCTCCTCTCCAAGTTTCCTTACTGACCTCAACCTTCTCTTCCCCAGGGTCAGGGAGGAACTTGGACAGGCCCTGGAGCTATTTATTATAGCCCCCATCCAAATTTCCAGGAAAATAGTTCCTTTAAAAATAGGCTGCCACCTAGGCCAGGGTCCTCCTGGAACCTGTCTGGCTCCCAACTGATCTGTACAGAAGTCAGCTCAGAGGGGGTTTAGATGGGCTGGCAACCTGGATTGTGTGGGTGTGCTGCGCAGGATGGCAGAAGTCAACAAGTCAAGTTAACAAGCAAATACTGAGCATCTGCTATGTACCAGGCACTTTACTAAGTGCTAGGATTGGTGTTTAGAGGCCATATTGTCCTCAGACGATCAGAAGTCTGCCTCCACCCTCCCTGCCCTTCACCATCTACCTTGAGGAGAAGAGAAAGTCATTTTCTTGTACTCACATTCACTTAAATGTGGGGATGTGCCTCAGAGGTCAAATACAGCACTACAACCTCTGCTTGCTAAGTTAGTTCCCATTCTGGAAAAGAGCTGTTTGGAGAAAAAAGGGAGGCAGCAAGAGGATGTCACTGATGTTCCATGAAAAGATTGAGTTTCCATGGCTATCTCCCTACAAGGTCTGCCCACCTCCCCATTATCCTGCCTATCCTTCAATTTCCAGCCCATCCTAAAAAGGCAGAGGCAACCCATCTCATTTCTTTACCCTCCTTAGGACCTATGTGGATCATTGCTTGATTATAGCTCCCTGGAGGCCCTTGACTACCTCCTACCTCTCTATCCCTTCTACTTCTTCACTCATCAAATCTCACTTGGACTCTTACAATATCCTCCTAAAAATAACAACTAGCATTCCTAAATTTTATTGTGTATATAAAAACTTTTATATAGCATTCTAAGGTTTGCAAAGCAAATATTATTTCATTTTATTCTCACAATGATCTTGCA
The DNA here is from genome assembly GCA_023548195.1 of Bettongia penicillata ogilbyi. Taxonomy (NCBI): domain Eukaryota; kingdom Metazoa; phylum Chordata; class Mammalia; order Diprotodontia; family Potoroidae; genus Bettongia; species Bettongia penicillata. The sequence continues at coordinate 11,522,986 of JAJHZJ010000104.1, read as the reverse complement.
GGTATATACTGTCATAATCCTTATTTTACACAAATTAGAACTGGGGAAAACATATTTAAGGACTTACCTAGGGTCACTCAGTCACTAAGTGTCTGAGACTGAATAGAAGCTTGTGGTTTCCTGGTCCCCTCAGAATAATTGGTTTGCCTGCCTCAAGTTTCTCTTCACTTCAACCCATGCTCTACCAGAGCATCTTCAGGACCAAACAAAATTGCCTCCGTTGGCCACTGAAAGCTCATTCTAACTTAGACTGCTGCTACCTTTCAAGCCTTCCTTCAGGGCCTCCAAGACAGCTACCTTATGCCTGGCAGGTTCTGGGCCCACCTTCTCTGTTTCTTTGGTGTCCTTGAAGCCTCAGCTCAAAGCCTCCATTCCGGAGCCCTCTGCAAGGAGAGCCTAGGCCTCCCAAATTGCTGGCTTTCTCTCCCATAAGAATGTCAGAATTCGAATCAGAATGTCTTGAAGTCAGAATCTTTTTTTTAAACCATTTTTTCTTATGCCTAGAACTTAGTACAAACCCAGGTACAGTAAATACTTAAGAAATAAAACACGTTTTACTGACTTCGATCTAGGGCAAGTCGCTAGCTCTGTGGTTGCCAGGCAACACTCTAAGCCTAGAACCAGCAGACTTGGAGCTGATCAGTATTGGGAGAAGTCAGCCGAATCTCTTTATCTGTAACTCCAGCACTTAGCACACGGCATAGTACATACTAAGCCCCTAGGAAAAGCTTGTTCAGAAAAAAAAATGTACGCACAGACTACAATCACATAAACAGAAAGAATAATCATCAAAAATGAATAAATAAAACAATAATGTGAACACTGCGAAATTCTGGAGAATAAGCATGGCTGGAAAGAAGTGACATGGGCAGACAGGAGGACCAGGCTCTCACCCTGTTAAAGAGGTGGGAGGGCCACAGGGGTTACATTTTGCACATATTTTCAGAATTTTTTAATGTACTGATCAGTATTGAGATTTTTTTCTTTTTTGTGATCTTGAAATAGATAATATTTACTAGATCGAATGGATCTCTGGGAAGAGATACTGGGGTAAATTATGGTGATAAAAATATTGAAAAAACATTCCCAAAAACTTATTTCTAAAATTTGGTTGCTGAGGACAGTTGCCAAATTCTAGGGAAAGATCTGGTGACCTACAAGGCACTGGGATTTGTTTGCTGATAAATCTTCCCAGTAACCCTAGATCTCCTTTTGCCCAGCCACGGGGGACAGGAGGAATCCAAAGAGGCACCTAGGCTTGACTGAGGGGTGTCCCTGGCAGGGGATGGGCCCAGTAGGGCACAACAGAAAGAAATGCAGAAGTGGTAGGCCGAAGCCATTGAATACTAAACCAAGGGGTGGGGAGGGGGCTGGGAAGCAAGGGTGGCCCATGGCCCCCTCCCAGTTCTGCTAAGTGATATGCATACCTCCTGCCCAGCCCCTACTCCAGGCCCAAAGGACAAAAGGAGTCCATTTCCTTCATTTACTACCCTTAAGGCCAAAAGGGCTTTGCCAAATGATGTGCTCTCTGGAGACCAGGAGCCTTTCTCCCTCACCTTTTCTTCCTCTCATCAACCTAAGCTTGGACTATTGGAATAGCCTGATAATAAAAATATTTATAAAAAGGGCTTTAGCCCCTTACAAATACTATTCCATTTTAACTTCACAAATGTCCCTGGGAGGCACCTTCTCTTAAAATATTCGTTTAACAGATATGGAAACTGAGGCAGACAAAGATTAAAATGACTTGGTCATTCAATGTCTCAGTGTTAAATGAAGCTCCGTCCTAAAGTTCTTGGTGCCATGTCCGGCTCTCTATCCCTGACTCAAAATAAGTGGTTTGTGAGCCTCAACTCTCCTCCCCCCACCCCATTCAAAAACTACCCACCAGCTCCTCTCCTCTAACTCTAGGTTAAACATAAAGCCTTCTTTTTGCCATTTGAAGCTCTTCACAAGTTGGGAACTGGCCTCCATACCACCTTCCCCTCCATCCCTCCATCTGTTACTTTCCTTGGTTTCTCCCTCCTGCCAAACCCCCAGGTCCTGGGCCTCTTCAGGTGACTGCTTATCTCTCCCATTCAAATGTTACTTTCTGGAAGTCAGGGACTGTCTTTGCCTTAATTCTTTGTCCGCAGAGTTTAACACAGTGCCTGTTTTTGGAATGACTTAAGTGGTCCAGAGCTCTCTGAGTCCCAGGCAACTCTTTAAGCTCATGACTTGCAGACAAGGAGCTGATCTGCTTTGGGGAAAGGCCCTCCCCCCAACCTCACTTACACAGATATTTCTTTGCATGCTCAGATTTTAGACCAGAGGCTGGCACACAGTAAGCCCTTACTAAAAGCTTTGTGACTGACAGCTGACCAATATACAGGACAGATCTGGTGGGGTCAAAGGTCCTGGAGGTACTGACATGTACTCAGCTAACCTCAATCCCCTCTTCCCCTCAACTGCAAAAGAATCTGGAGGAGTCCCTGAGATACCAATCACAACTCCCATCCCATGGACCCCTTAACTCCCCAGCCTGAAAGGGATACAAAAAAGGCACTTTCCATCTATAGCACTTGGCTGGCCAGGGTCCCCTTGGAAGTTCACCCCAATCTGCCTTTTTAGGAATGTACTTGGAAGTTCTTTTTGATAAGATTGGGGAGGTGAGGAGGGAGAGAAGGGGAAGGGAAAGAGGGAGAGAGAAAGTGTGTGTGTGTGTGTGTGTGTGTGTGTGTGTGTGTGTGTGTATGTGTGTATGTGTGTGCCAGTGCCATGATGGTGGAAGTCAACAAATTAAGTCCACAAGCTTTTATTAACTGGTGTAAGGGGCTTATGGAGGCCATTTTGTCCTTGCCCTTGGAAGGGGGGGGAGGAATGGTGCCTGTGACTCCTTGTCCCCTCCCTGCCCTTCTCCATCCACCACCAGGTGTATCATTCACCCTTTGGTGTCTTTGTTGTTCTGATGGGGTTCAGACTCTGGGAACCTCCCTGAACTCCCCCTGAATCTTTCCACTACATCTGGCCTTTCTTACTCAAATCTAATTTTCCCATTTGATCCAGCAGTCTCAGGAAACCCATAGGCTTTTCGTTATTGCGGTGCCCAGGTCTCTGATCCTATCAGTCTCTGTTGCACTCCCCACCCTTGATCCTATCAAAACTCCATTCCCCAGGCTGCTGACCACTCCTATCAAGATCCTCTCTACAGTCAGTCTATCTGTATTCACCCCAGAGTACTGGTCATTCCCACACTGCCCCTATCAAGACCATCCCTGGAGCCCCAGACCAGTTGGGGGCACCTGGATTCTTCCTCAGTCTTTTTCTGTATTTAAGGTCCATCTTGCCTCCTTTAAGGTGCTCAGATTCAATCCAGCTCAGACTCTGTCTAGCTGAGAGTCTATCTGGCCTGCTTGTGAATACAAGGGTTACAAATGCTTAGGCTCCTTAAGAGTCCACCCAATATGGCGAATCTTTAATAAACTTTGTTTTCTTAGGCTTTAAGAAGGTTTGAGTCGAATTCATTCGAACAAGACCCAGCGTGGCAGTACTTTGGGGTCCCCAGCACCCCTGAACCTCAACAGTTCTACCTCAGAAGCTAGCTGCCCCCACTCCTAACTCTTAATTCAGGGGAGGGTGCCCGAGTGAAAGGAGAGGAACTTGGGTGAGAAGCTGGAGGTAGCATGTGGGAGTCACCGATTCCCCTTCCAAAAGAACAGGATGGCCCCTCACCTTTGACACTATAAGGAGTAGGTCCTCAGCACCCTGTCCAGCTCCCACTCTGTGGTCTCTAGGCCACGATGAAGAGACTAAGGGAAACCCTCCCTTCTCTTTTTCCTCCCAGGGGCCCACATCCCCCTTGCTGGGTCCCAGTGCTCTGAGGGTGCCCCCCTTCTCCCTCTATGACATAACCCCCTCCCCATCCCAGTGCTGAGGGTGCCCCCCTTCTCCCTCTATGACATAACCCCCTCCCCATCCCAGTGCTCTGAGGGTACCCCCCTTCTCCCTCTATGACATAACCCCCTCCCCATCCCAGTGCTCTGAGGGTGCCCTCCTTCTCCCTCTATGACATAACCCCCTCCCCATCCCAGTGCTCTGAGGGTGCCCCCTTCTCCCTCTATGATATAACCCCCTCCCCATGTTTCTCTTCTCATCAGCTCTGCCTTAGACTATTAGTATAGCCTCCTAATAATCACAATAATAAAGAGCACATGTACACTTATAAACTGCAAGTAAAAGTATGTATATAAAGTGCTTAGCAGTTGACAAATATTACATTTTATGTCGGCAAAGGCCACCAGCAGCTATCTGCTCTTTTTACAAAGATAGAAACTGAGGCAGACAAGATAAAAGACTTGCCCAGGGTCACTTGGTCAGACTGAGTCTGAAAAGGAGCTCAGGTTCTCCTGGTGCCAAGTCCAGCTCTCCAGCCTTCTTAGGACTTCTCACTTTCCCCGCCTCTGGAGATACTGCCTCCAGAATAAAATGCAAAGGTCCCTGTTTTTCATTTAAAACTCATCATTCCCTGGACCCTTCCTTTCTAGCATTTCATACACCTAAGTAGATTTTTGGGAAAACATAAGTGACTTCATTTTGTATAAAGTTTGCAATAATTCTATTACTTTTTCTATAAGACAAGGAATGTAAGGAATGTCTCAAGCATCTTCCCCCCTCCCCCTCCCCTAATCACTTCACAGTGATCCGCAAAAGAAAACTCCCAAGAATTTCAAAATTAGCCAGGAACTCACCCACTTCTTTTGTTCCAGCTAAGAAGGCACTTAGTAGGAGCTTAACAAATGCTAATTACCTCACTGCCTGATAAAGAACATAGAGTTTTCTGGGGTCCAGTGTAAATGACCATGACAAAGAACTTCTTAATAGTTTAAGCATTCTTTTTCTTCACCTAAAAATGTGCTTTTCCTGTTTGCCAGACCTGCCCAATCTTACAAGTGTTTAGTCAGCCTGAATACCAGACATACATCTTTGCCCCCAAAATGACTTTGGAGGCTTGCTATGTGACTTATGTGCTGTCACCCAAACTCTAGGTCATTGAAGCCCTGGAGGAGATATCATACATTTGATATATGTGGAATTGGGGGCCACAGGTATCCATTACTGACCGATGACGTGTCATACTATAGTGAATCAGTGAACTGCTATTTACCTGTCTGTCTGGAACTCGTGCTGGCTTATTCCTGCAATGGCTAGCAAGGTCCCAGAAAGTTAGGTCAACACACCCCAGGACTGAGCTGGCTAAAGTGACACCTTCCCCACTCTTTCCCTGGCTTCCATCAACACTTAGTTCAAGCCCTATAGTCTGCAAGAAGTCTTTCCCCGTTCTTCACTCCAAGATAGACTGACTACCTCCCCTAGAGGACTGTAAGGTCCTTGAAGTCAGGAAATATTTTTGGACCCAAGTTTCTTCCCCAGCTTTCTATATGTATAATGTACAAAGCACAGATCCATATAAAGAGAAGGCCCTCACCTTTGCCTCCCACAGGGACTAGCTTAATCCCCTCTTCCTCTGGATTAGGGAGGAATTTGGAAGGATCCAGAAGGTACCATACCCCCATCCTGTGGACCCAATAGCCCCCATTTTGAAAGGGATGTGAACATGGTTCTTTCTAGGTAGGGCCACTGGAAAGGTCAGGATGCCCCAGGAAACTGCCTAGCTCCAAACTGGCTTTTTTAGGAACCAACTATAATTTGGTCTTATATGGCTTGGAGATGGGAGTGTATGTGTGTTGAGCATAATGGCTGAAGTCAATGGGTTGAATTAACAAGTGTATGTGGAGCATCTACTATGTACCAGGCACCTTATCCCATGCTGAAATTGGTGTGCAGAGGCAATATTTTCTGTCCCTCCCCCAAAAAGGTTAGAAATGGAGCCCATGGCCCCTTTCCTCAGACACCCAGATATCTGCCCCATCTTCCCAGCCTATCAGCACCCACTGTGAGGAGAAAAGAAAGCAGTTTTTCTCTACTCACATTCACTCCAAAGTTTTGATGAGCCTGAGAGATCTCTCCTTGGTGACTGGCTTCCCAGACCTAGGAAGGGCCCTGTTTGGAAGGGAAATAGAGAAGATAAAAAGTTACTGATATTGCATCCAAGAAATGGGAAGAATGAGGTTCGATGGCTCTGTACCTGTTCAGTCTGCCCACCTCCCCACCACAAGGTCAACCTTCACTCTTCAGTTTCCAGGACATCCGGAAAAGACAAAGGGACCCCGCCTCACTCCTTTACTCCAGTAGGGCCCATTGCTTAATCACTGTCCCCTGAGGGGCCTTTGACCTTCTCCTTCCCCACTACCATCCATTTGTCCACTCATCGACTTTCACTTGGATTCCTGCAATGGCCTGCTAAAAATAATCAAGAAATAAGTTCTTATTTTATATACACCAAAATATTTCCATGGTACCCTAAGGTTTGAAAAGCACTTTACCAATATTATTTCATTTTATTCTCACAGTGACCTTGCAGGTATATGCCATTATAACCTTCCTTTTACAGAAATGGAAACTGAGGGAAGACATTACTGAAGGTCACTTGGTAAGTGTCTGAGACTGAATTGGAGCTTACAGTTTTTGTTCTCAGGTCCATAACTCTCTCCTAAGTGCCACCTAACTGACACATATAATTGGTTTGCCTGCCCCCAGCCTTTCTATACTTCAATTCATCCTCATAAGAACATTCCTAGTATGTCTAGTATCAAATAAAAAGGCCTCTGTTTGACATTTAAAATTCAACATAACCAAGACCCCTCCTTTCCAGCCTCCATATACCTTCTGTGAACTTGTCCAAAGTAGATTTTTTGCAGAAAAAAGCTGATTCCATTTTGTGCTGCATTTGTCCAGGAAACAGTAAATGTACAGAATATCTCCTCAAGAACCTCACCCAAACACTTTACAAGGATTAGGGAAGAAAATTCCTAGGAATTTAAAGATTTGCCAGAAACTCACCCACTCCTCTCTTCTATCTATGGAGGTATGCAGTTGGAGCTTAACAAATGCTAATTACCTAACTGCCTGATAAGCAAAATACCATCTTCTATGCTCCAGTGTAAATGGCCATGCTAAAAGGCCTTTGTAACAGTTTAAGCAGCCTTTTTCTTCTAAAAGTGGGCCTTATCTAATCTTACCCCAAAACTGCTTTGTTAGCCTGCCTAAGTATCCTGCCTCATTTTACCCAAAAGGTCTTTGAGTGAACCAATAAACTGCTGTGTACTTGTCTGTACTTTGTACTGGCTTATTCCTGCAGTGGCTAGCAAGGACCTTGAAAATTAATTTAACACACTCAAGGATTGAACTCTCTGCCTAACATTTTGTGAGGCCTTCTCCCACTCCAGCCCTCTATTTCCCTGGCTTCCATCAACACTCAAGCTCAAGCCCTACAATCTCCAACAGGCTTTTCCCTTTTCTTTATCCCCAAATCCCTAGAACCTTGACCTTTTAAATCACTGATATCTCCCGCCTGAGACCATAAGCTACTTGAGGTCAGGAAATTTTTTGGACTTAGGTTTTTATCTCAACTTTCTAAAGGTATAACTTATACTCAAAAGTAGAGATCTGCACTAAGAGAAGGCCCTCACTTGTGCCTCCTCTACACAGATGAATCCCCAACACTTAGCAGTGTTAGGCACATAAATAACCTTTAATAAAAGCTCTATAACTGAGGGCTGCCAAATTCAGAGAATCTGATAGCTCCAGTCTTTTTAGGGAGGGCCAAAGGTCAGGGAGGTTTTGAGGTATACTTTCCTGATCAAGCTTCTTTACTGACCTCAATCCCCTACTCCCCAAGGTCTGGGAGGGTTCATAAGGTAGCATAGCTCCCAATCTGACTAGTTCCCAAGTGGCCTTTTTAAGAATCACCTCAGAGGTGATTTTGGATGGATTGGAGACATGGATTGTGTTTGCATTGGGCATGGTGGTGGAAGTCAACAAGTTAACAAGCAAATACTGAGCATCTAGTATGCACTTTAGTAAGTGCTAGAATTGGTGTGCAGAGACCATATTGTTCTTGTCTTATAAAGGAGCCTAGGGCCCCTTTCCTCAGGCACATAGATGTCTGCCCTACCTTCCCAGTCTATCTCCATTCACAAAGAGGAGAAAAGAAAGCAGTTTTTCTCTACTCACATTTACTCTGATGTTTTGACGTGCCTGAGAGATCAGATACAGCACTGCAACCTCAGTTTGGCAAGTCAGTTCCCAGTCCTTGGAAGGGCCCTGTTTAGAGGGAAGACGGAGGGATTTAGAATTCCTGCTATAGAATCCAAGGGATGGAAAGAACGAGGGTCCATGACTCTTTCTCTATGTGGTCTACCCATCTCCCCACCATCCTGCCCAACCCTCACTCCAGAGACTCTAGGCCATCCTAAAGAGATGAAGGGACCCTGCCTCCTTCCTTTACCCTCATTAGGGCCTATATTCTCACTGCTTAATCACTGTTCTCTGAAGGACCCTTGACCTTCTTTTTCCCTTTTCCCCTCTCCCCAATCCACTTGTCCTCTCATCAGTTCTAACTTGGACTCTTGTCTATTAAAAATAATAACCAGTGTTCATAAACTTATTTTATACACATAAAAGTATTTTTACAGCGCTCTAAGGTCTGCAAAGCATTTTACCAATATTGTTTCATTTTATCCTCACAATGGTGTTGCAGATATATGCCATTAGAACCCTCATTTTACAGAAATGAAAACTGGGGAAAACATTACTGAAGGTCACTTGGTAAGTATCTGAGAATTGGAACTTAAAGTTTTCCGGTCTCAGGTCCATAACTCTATCCTTTGTGCCACCTAACTGACACAAATAATTGGTTTGTATACCTCAAGTCCCTTCTCACTTCAACTCAGTTTCCACCAGAGGATCTCTATTACCAGGAGAATCAAATAAAAAAGCCTCTGTTTACCACTGACAGCTGTTCAGAACCTGGACCCTTGACTGCTACCTTTCCAACCTTCAGACATGTTCTAGATCATCTTGCACGCTAGAATTTACTACTCTCTAGGCCTGGCAAAGGTACATATTCTGGGCTCTCTTAGGCCTTCCCCAAGATCTCTTAATTCCTTTTAAGACTGAGCTGGAGGATTTGCCTCCATCCTGTAAGAGGCTTTTTTAGCCCCACCCAGGAGAGCCTCCCGGATTACTGACAGTCTTTCTCATTGGAGTCTCAGTTCCTTGAGGTCAATCTGAGTCTGGTTTTTTCGACATTCAAAAAAAAAAGTCCCTAGAATATACCACAGTGTCAGGGATATAGCACCACTTCAACGCATTTTGACTGACTGTGATTCAGGATAAGGCATAAGCTCTCTGGTATACCACCAGGCAACTCTCTAAGGCTAGAACCTGCAGTCTTGGTGCTGATCTGCTTTGAGAGAAAACCCTCACCAGAATCTATTGGTATCCCCAGCACTGAGCCCACTTCCTGGCACATTCTAAACCCCTAGAAATTGCTTGTTGAGAAAAAAATAAACACAGTGATTACAATCACATAAACTTTCAGAACAATCACCGTCCCTTCCCTCCCTGCCCCCTGAAAAAACAACCCAAAGTGAATTCTGCAGTTATAAAGAATAAGAATGACTGAGGTGTTAGGAAAAGATTGGAGGATCTAATCTCTTTGCAGAGGTAGGAGGTTGGCACATACTGTACTTGGTAAATATTTTCAGAATTTTAAATGTATTGATCAGTTTTGTTTCTTTTTCTCTTTTTAAATCTTGAAATAGATAATATTTAATAGCTGGAATGGACCTCTGGGAAGGGGAGGGGTGGAGATAATAGGGGAAATTATAGTGATGAAAAAATTCAAAAGATATCCCCAAAAACTTATTTTTTAAAAATGCCTATTGACTGAGGAGGATTGCTAAATCCTAAGGATAGATCTGGTGACCCAGGTCACTTAAGAGAGCTATGTTGGGAACACAAAGTACTGAGAAATGCTTGTTGATAAAGCTTCCTTGTAGAACTAGACTTCCCCTTCCTCATTTATAGAGGGGGAAGGGAGGAATTGAGAGGGGCACCTTCACTAGAGCAGGGAATGGGCCAAGGTGGACACAGTAGGGTTGTAGTGGTATCCTGCAAAAACCAGTGAATTCCAATCTAAGAGATGAGAGGAGCAAGGGTGCGTCATGTACCTGTTGAGGTACAGCTAAGTGGTACACAGCCATCCAACACAACCCTACAATGAACAGACAAAAGGAGTCCATTTCCTTCATTTATCGCCCTTATTAAGGCCTAGATGGGCTTTGTTGAGTGCTCTCAGGATCCTGAATCATTTCTCTTCCACCCCTCCCTTTTCTCTGTTCATCCACATAAGTTTGGTCTGTTCCAATAGCCTGTTAATAATATTACTGACATTCATATTTTCTCTAAATTAAAACTTTTAGGAAAAGAGCTTACCACTTTAACAAATATTATTTCAGTTCATCCTAACCTATACCCATGGAGTTACCTACTTTTATAATCCTTGTTTTACAGATATGGAAATTAAATAAAAATGAAATACTTGGTCACACAGTCAGTCAGTGTCTCAGTTTGGAGGGAAGCTCCAGGTCCAGTCCTCTCTCCTTGACTCACAATGTTGCTGTTTGGCCTTCCTTTTGCAAAGAGGACCAGTGACATCATGGGTGATGCCTTGACTTGTTCATGAATCGGATGTCAGTGAGGCAAAGCTGCACAAAGTCCTCAGTCTCACTCCCTCTTCCTGAGTCCTTGAAGTCCAGTGGCAAGACAAAAGTCAGGACAACTGACAATGGCCCAGGATGCAGTGGGTGACCTTGGTGTCTTCCACATATGACCCATGTCTGATAGGACCTGCTTGGAGCAGACATCCCCCTAACTCATCAATAGTTTTGAGGCCTAGTGGTTACCCTCAAACTGGTTTAGCCTGTCTGCCAAGACCATTTACCGGGGTGTGGCAGCTGAAAGTTGGGTTAATCAGGTAGACACCAAGGTGAATGAGTAGTCCTGAAAAGGGCTTGTTGAGACCTCACAAGGAGGTGTTAGTCCTCCTGAACACCCCAGTAACCAATTTATGAGCCTCAAGTTTCACCCTGATTCAAACCATTCTCTTCCACCAACCCCTCTCCATTAACTCTAGGATTAAACATAAAGGCCTCTTTTTGCCATTTAAAGCTTTTCACAAGCTGAAAGGTGCCTCCATGGTCAGCCTTCATACTCTAGCCTGGCACATAGGTGGTACAGCGGGTAGAATGCTGGGTCTGATGTCAAGAAGACCTGAGTTCAAATTCAACTTCAGTCATGTACTAGGTATGTGACTCTGGGCAAGTCACTTAATCTTTGTTTGCCTAACTTTCCTCAACTGTAAAATGGGGATGTTAACAGCACCTACCTCCCGGGGTTGCTGAAAGGATCAAATAAGATAATATTTATAAAGAGCTTACACAGTGTAGAAGCTATATAAACCTTATTCCTTTCCCTTCCCCTCCATCACTGGAAGATCTAGCTATACTGGCTATCCTCTGTGCCTAGCTTGGCCTCCATACCACCTTCCCCTCCTCCCCTCCATCTCTTACTTCCCCTGGCTTCTCCCTCCTGCCAAACCCCCATTCCTGGGCCTCCCAGGTGACTGGTGGTCTCTCTCATTCAGATGTCACTTCCTTGAGGTCAGAGACTATCTTTTGCCTTAATTATTTATTCCCAGAGCTTAGCATAATGCCTGACACACAGTAAGCACTTAGTCAATGCTTTCTGATTGACTACATGTGGTCCAGGCAAGTCAGATGCTGTCTGGGTCCCAGGCAACTGCTGATCTCCTCCTTTGGGAGAAGGCCCTCACTCCAACCTCACTTACTTACACAAGTGTTTCTTTGCATCCCTAGACTTCAGGACATTGCCTTATTAAAGTTTTGAGATCGAAGGTTGCCAAATGGTTAGGATCTGGCAAGGCCAATCTCTTTAGGGAGGGCCAAAGGTCCTGCACATAGACATATACTTTCCTGACCAAGTTTCATTACTGACCTCAATCTCCTCTTTCCTTGAGGTAAGGAAGAATTTGGAGGGGTCCTTGAAGTACCATAACCCCCAATTCCATAGGCCCCATAACTCCCCAGCCTTAAAGGGACATGAAGGGTTTGTCCAACTCCCAACAAGCCTAAGCCTTTTTAGGAATCGACTCAAAGGTGATTTCGGATAGACTGATGATGTGGATTGTGTGTGTGTTGGGCATGATGGTAGAAGTCAACAAGTGAAATCAGCACGCTTTTATTGAGTGGTTTAATGGACTTACAGAGATCATTTTGTTCCTGTCCTGGAGAAGGGGGAAATGGCACCTGTGGCCCTTTTCTTGGGTACTGGATTATCTGCCCCCCATCCCTGCCCTTCACCCTCTACCTTGAGGAGAAAAGAAAGTAATTTTTCTCTGCTCAGGTTCATTCTGATGTGTGGATGTGCCTCAGACATCAGATACAGGCCCTGTTCAGAGAGAAGATAGAGGCAAGAAGAAATTATTGATATTGGTGTCCAAGGAATAGGAAGAGTGAGTTTCCATGACTCTCTCCCTAGAAGGTCTATCCACCTCCCTACCACCCTACCCAACCCTCTCTCTGCAGTCTCCAGCCCATCCTGAAGAGGCAAAGGGAACCCACTTCATTCTTTTACCCTCATGGCCTATGTGCTCATTGCTTAAGCACTGTTTCCTTAGGGGCTCTTCACTGTCTTCTTTTCCCTTATCCTTCCCACCCATTACAGGCATATAATGTTATAATCTTCATTTACAGAAATTAAAGATGTGCAAGCGATATTTAAGGACTTGCCCAGGGTCACTCAGTCACTAAGTATCTGAGACTGAATTGGAGTTCATGGTTTCCTGGTCCCAGGTTTAGCACTCTATCCCTTGTGTCACCTAACTCCCTCAAAATAACTGGTTTGTCTGCCTCAAGTCTTTCCCTACTTCAAACCACTCCATGAAATATAAAGGCCTCTGTTTGCCATTGACAGGTCTTCAGAACCTGGGCCCTTGCTACCTTTCTAACATCTCCACACACTTTAGTACTGAGTTAAGCTGTCTGTCTCCTATGCATGGCATGTCTGGGCCCTGCATTACCTCCCCTCCATCTCTTAATTTCCTGGCTTCTTTCAAGACCCAGCTCAAACCCTTTATTCTGCAGGAGACCTTTTCAGTTCCCACACAGCTCGCCTCCTGGCTTACTTTACTGGCCGCCTCTCCCATTAAAATGTCAATTCCTTGAGGTCAAGTACTATTTGGTTTTTTTTAACCTATTTTTCTTTTTCAAAATCCCCAGAATTTAACACAGTGCCAGGCACATAGTAAGTATTTAACAAATGCTTTTATTTTAATGGATTGATTGTGTATAATTCAGAGTGAGTCACAAGCTCTCTCGTTGCCAGGCAACCCTCTAAGCTTATAACCTGCAGACTTGGTGCTGATGTGCTTTGGGAGAAAATCATCACCTGAATCTGTTTATTTCTATGCCCAGAATTTAGCACACTGCTGGGCACACTCTAAGACTCTAGGAAATGCTTGTTAAGAAAAAATATACACAGTGATTACAATTATATAGACAGAAAGAACAATCATTTAAAAAAAACCCAAAGTGACTACTGCAATGCTGTAAAGAATAAGCATGGCTGGATAGAAAAGATATGAGAAGACAGGAGAGCCTCACCCCTTTGCAGAGGTGGGAGGTCCACAGGTGGTGGATATTTTCAGAATTCTTCAATATAGCAATCAGTTTTGATGGCTTTTTTCTCTTTTTTCATCTTGAAATAGATAATATTTAGTAGATGAGATGGGATGGACTCCGGGTGGGGCAAGGGAAGAGATACTGGGGACAATTATGGTGACTAAGAAATTCCAAAGATTTCCCAGAAACTTTATTTTCTAAAAAATGCTTATCAACTGAGGACAATTGCCAGATCTTGGGAATAGATCTGGTGACCCAGGTCCCTTACTAGAGCTATCTTGGGGACACAAATTACTTAGATTTGCTTGCTGACAAATCTTCCTAGTAGACCTTGATCTAGACTCAGCTATAGAGGGGGAAGGAAAGAATTGCCAGGTGCACCTTTACTTGGGTGAGGGGGTGTCTCTGGCAGGGATGGACCCTGTTGGGCACAACAGAACCATAGAAGTGGCATGCAGAAACCACTGAACACTAATTCAAGGGGTGGGGAGGAGTCTCAGAAGCAAGGGTAGACCATGTCCCCTTCCCAGTTCAGCTAAGTGATATGCCAACCTCCTGCTCAGCCCCTACACTGTAGTCTCCAGACTCACCGGAATAGACAAAAGGGAGTTCATTTCTTTCATTTACCACCCTTGTAGTTCATGTCCATTTTGCTCTCAGAGTCATTGTGCCTTCAGGAGCCCCGAGTCAGTGCTTTTCTTACTAATACAAGTTTGTGCTACTGCTACAGCATCATCATCATCATTCACATTTACTTTATATACAAACATTTATATAAGTACTTAATGCTTTACAAGTATTCCTTGAATCTTCACAAAGATCCTTGGGGTACCTGCCCTTAGAATTGCCATTTTACAGAACTGAGGTAAAGGTTGAACGACTTGCCCAGGTTGAGTCGGTGTCTGAGTCTGGAATGAAGCTCCAGGTTTCCTGGTTCCAAGTCTAGCACTCTATACATTGTATCACCTAGCTCCCTCACAGTAACTAGTCAGCCTCAATTCTCTCCCCATTTAAAACTATCCTCCACCTTCTTCCTTCTGGAAGCAAATACAAAGTTCTCCATTTGCCACTGAAGGCTCTTCCTAACTTGGACCCTTCTTCCTTTTTAGCCTTCATGTACTCCAAGACTGAGCTATACTTGTCCAGCCCCTTTGCCGACTACCCTCTTTTTTACTTTCTTTGGTTTCTATCAATACTTTTCTTGGCTTTTTGAAACTCCATATTCTGCACAAAGATGTTCCAGCTCCCCTTTTCCAAAGCCCCCATACCCTTGGCCTCCTGCTTCCACTGGAAAGCCAGCTCCTTAAGGCCAAGGACTGTCCTTCCCTCCTTCTTCCCACCTATCCCCCATCACCTCAGCACAGTGCCTGGCAAATAGTACATCCATAATATTGTTATTGTTCTCTGTCCAGCCTTTTCAAAGAGATTCAGTAACATCATAGGTGGTGTCTTGGATGGCTCTTAAATTGGATTTAAGTGAGGCAGACTTGCACAGAGTCATCTGCCTCATTCTAAGTCTAGCAGTAGGACAAAAGTCAAGATGACCGTCAATGGCCTGGGATCCAGTAGATGACCTTGGCATCTTTGATGTTTGATCAAACTCTAAACTCTCCCTAGGGCCTGCTTCAGCTACCTTCCTTACCACTAGAACAAACTGTTCTCATCCACCCATTGTGCCAGGGGAAGTCTTCATATGCTTGTGGTAGATGCAGACATCCCCCTAACTCATTGATGGGTTTGAGGCCTCTTGGTTGCCCACAACATGGTTTAGCCTGTCTGCTGAGATGATTTTACCAGGGTGTGGCCACTGCACGTGCTCCAGTTTATTGGAGCTATAGGTGAGACAGTTGGAGCAAAGGTGGATGAGCAGACCAGAAAAGGGCTCAGCAAGTTCTCATACCAGAGATGCTAGTCTTTCCTGAACATCCCATACACCCCTTAATGCTTTTTAATTGACTGTTGCCACATCTCTGGGTTCAATCTGGGTCCATTTAGGAAGGGCCAAAGTAATGAGAAAGATTGAGATGTGTTTTCTTGAGCAAGATTCCTTTGTGACCTCAAGCCCCTCATCCCTTGGGTGGAAGAGAGGAATTCTGAGGGGCCTTCAGGGTACTAGAGGATGAGGGGGCTCCTTTGTAGCTGGTAGCTGTAGCCTGCCTGTCTTCCAATTTGTCAGTTTGCGAGTTAGTGTGACAGTAGTGTTAGATGGGTTAGTAATAGTAGTGTATGTGTGTGTTTTTGGCCTGATGATAGAACTCAACTAATGAAATCAACAAGCACTTACTGAGTGCCTAATATGTGGCATGCAATGTGGTAAGTGCTAAAAGCAGTGTTCAGAGGCCATTTACTCTCTTTCCTGGAAAGAGGAGAAAGGGTACCTGTGGTCCCTTGCTTCTGGCACTTCAGTTGTCTGTCCTCCCCTTTATCCTCTAATATCCACTCAGAAGAAAAATGTAGAGGCCCTCGCCCTTGGCCACATTCATCCCAATGGTCAGTTATACCTGAGAGGCCAGAAGCCCTCTTTCCAGCTCTGCTTGGTTAAGGGGAACCCAGTCCCTGGCAGAGGGAGGATCCTGTTTGGCAGGAAGATGGGGGGTGCAGTAAGAAGTCTTTCATTCCTTATCCAGGGAATGGATGGAATTAGGCCAAATGGTCCCTTCTCTCTGACTCTACATGGTGTGCCCACCCTCTCTTCTTCAATCTCCAGGCCACACTGAAGAGGCAAAGGGAGCCTCTCTCCTTCCTTTACTCTCATTATGGCCCACATCCTCTTTCCTGAGTCACTGTGGTTCTAAAGGCCCTGGACCACCTCAGGACCTCCCATCCTTTTCTTCCTTTTGTCACATATTTTATGTTCAAAATCATATTAAAATTTTCAACATATAATGCATCAATTATATAATATGGAACAATAAAAATTTTTTAAAAAGTACCTACCTTACAGGGCTGTTGTCAACATCAAATGAGGGATAGCTGTGAAATGCTTAGCATTGTACCTGGCTCCAAGTAGATTCTATATAAAGGCTGTTGTTATTCAGTCAAAGTCCATGAGGTTTTCTTGGCAAAGATACTGGAATGTTTTGCCTTCTCCAGTGGGTCCCTATTTTACAGATGAGAAACTGAGGCAAATAGGGTTAAGTGACTTGCCCAGGATCACAGAGCTAGTAAATGTCTAGGCCAGATTTGAACTCAGATCTTTCTGACTCCAGGACCAGCACTCTTATCCACTTTGTCACCTAGCTGCTCGATATAAATGCTAGTTATTATTATTATCATTTTTACTATTATAAATAAATCTCTAAGTTTAGAATTTGAAGACAAAGTGCTGTCTTGACAGCAAATCTCAGTTGAACTTTGTCTTAGAGATGTTGCTTTGCAACCCCAGCATTTAGCACGGTGCCTACCTGGCAAAGAGAAAACCCTTAATAAATGCTTCTTAAAAGAACAACGTGCAAAACGATTACAACTATGTAAACAAAAAAAAAAAATCACAAAAAAATCAAAAGTGAACTTTGAAAATTATGAAGGAAAAGCTTGGCTGAAAAGAACAGATGAAAAGACACTGGGACTCCCCCTTTTTCAGAGGGAGAAGCTCTACATATATTGTCATTTTGATCTATTTTCAGAATGTTTTGATATATTCATCAGTTATGGTGATTTGTTTTTACTTTTTCATCTTTTATTTTCATTGAAAAAGATAATATTTATTATTTGGGATGGCTCCCTGTAAGGAGGAATGGGAAGAAATACTGGGGAAAATTATGGTGATGTCAAAGCACAAAAACATCTACAAAAAAGTGCTTGCTGATTGATGATTGACAAATTCTAGGCATGGATCCCTGGTCCTTTCATGTTGCAGATACTAGGGTCAGAGGTATGCTTGCTGACCAATCTTCCTGGCAGGTCTGGATTCCTTTCTTCTCAGATAGGAGAGAAAGAAAGGGAGGAATTAAGAGAGGTTCCTCTGCTTGGGTGAGGGGTGTCCCTGCCAGGACAACAGTTCTGTTGGGTACCACAGGAAGGTGGAGAAGGCATGCAGAAGCCACAGAATTATAATTCAAGGGATGAGGGAAAACAGAGGGGGGCCAAGGCTCCCTCCTAGTAACACTAACTGTTTTGCAAATCTCCAGCCAATCTCCATTCAGTGTTCTCAGATGCAACAAAAGAAGCCTATCTCCTTCCATTTCCATCATTATGGCCCACATCCTGTTTTCTGAGTCATTGTACCCCCTTAAGACACTGGATCATCTCTCCTCCCCGCCCCCAACCTCACTTCTTTCAATTATTCTGGTTTGGAGTATATCAATTATATATGTGTGTGTATATAAAATTCTCCCCTCCAATTGCATGTTAAAATAATTTTTTAAACATCTTTTTTTTAAGTTTTGAGTTCCAAATTCTATCCCTCCCTCCCCTTCTTCCTCCCTGAGACAGTAAGCAATCAGATATAGGTTATACATGTGTAATCATGTAAAACATGTCCATATTAGTCATTTTATCAATTACCTTCTAATGATAATACTACTAAGAAATAACATTCACATTTTTTATATACATAAAACCATTTATGTCACTTCAAGTTTTGCATAGCACTTTACATATATTATTTTATCCTCAGAAAGGCCTCTGAAAGTACCTACCCCTTATAATCTATATTTACAAACTGAAGGATTAGTCAGGAATTACCTGTTCTCTCTTATCAGAATGTCAATTCATTGCGATCAGGGCCTATTTTTTGCTTAAAAAAATCCCCAGCCCCTAGGTTAGTTCCTGGCACATAGTAAACACTTAATCTATGTTTTTTGACTGCCTGTGTGTGATACAGGGCAAGAAACAACCTCTCTGGGTCCCAGGCAATTCTGAAGATGCTGACCTGCTTTAAGAGTAGGTCCTCACCTGAATCTGAGATAAGAAAAATGTTTCTTTGCATCCCTAACAGTTAGCCTGGTGCCTGGTATATAGTAAGCCCTTAATAAATACTTGTTCAAAAAAAAAATATGCACAAAAATTACAACCATGTAAACAAAAAATTCAATCACACAAAAAAATCAAATGTGGATGGGGCTGGAAAGGAGAGCTGTCAGAAGACCAGCTTTTTCCTTTCCAAAGGGAGCAGGTCCATAAGTATACTTTCTTCCTATTTTCAGAGTTTTTCAATTACTAATAATTTTCACTGAAGCTTTCCTCTCTTTTTTTTGTTTTTGGTCTTGAAAAAGTTTAAACTTACTATATGGAATGGCTCTCTGGGAAGGAATAAAGAAGAGACAGAGGTGACATGAAAAACAAAAAACTAATAAAGAGAAGTTTTTAAAAACTGCTTGTTACGTGATGAATGACAAATCCTAGGGATGGATCTGATTACTGGGGTCCTTCATGAGAGTGCTATCTGGAAGCCAGGGCATACTGAGATGTGCTCGTTGAATCCTTAGGGGCCCCTGTGCTTGGGTGAGGGGTGTCCCTGCTAGGGGAAGAGTCCTGTTGGGTACCACAGGAAGATGGAGTGGGTACAGAAGCCACAGAATTCTAATTCAAGGAACAGGTTGGGGGTTGGGGAACATGGGTGAGCCATGGCCCCCTCCTAGTAACACTAAGTGGTTTGCAAATTTCCAGCCAATCCCCATTCAGTGTTCTCAGATGCAACCTAAAAAGACAAAAGGAGCCCATCTCCTTCCATTTCCATCATTATGGCCCACATCCTGTTTTCTGAGTCATGGTGCCCCCTGAGACACAGGATCATCTCTTCCCTTCTCCCCATCCCCACTTCTCCTTTTATTAATTCTGCCTTGGAGCATATCAATTGCTGTTTAGTGCTTTCAGTCATGTCTGACTCTCTGTGACCCCATTTGGAGTTTTCTTGGTGAAGATACTGGAATGGTTTGTCATTTCTTCTCCAACTCATTTTATAGACGAGGAAAATGAGGCAAGCAGGGTTAAGGGACTTGCCCAGAGTCACACAGCTAGTGTCTCAGGCCGGATTTGAACTCAGGGAGTCTTCTTGACTCTAGGGCAGGTGCCACCTGTTTGCCACCTAGCTCCCTGGAGTATATCGGTAACCTAATAATACTCTAGAGGCCTTTCTAAGGATAACATGAAATACTATAGGTAAAGTACTACACAGACCTTGAAGTGACATAAATGGCTTTATGTATATGAATATGTTAATGTTCCTTATTAGTGGTTCCTTGAGGTCAGGGCTTGCTTTTTACTTTTAAAAAAATCCCTAGCACCTAGGTCAGTGCCTGACACATAGCAAGCACTTAATTACTGCTTCTTGACTGACTGTATGTGACCCAGGGCAAGTCACAACCTCTCTGGGTCACAGGCAACTCTCTAAACCTAGGACATGCAAACAAGATGCTGACCTGCTTGGAGAGTAGGCCTTCACCTGAACTTCCCCTACAGAGATATCTCTTTGCATTTCCAGCACTTAGCACAATGTTTTGCACATAGCAAGCCCTTTAGCACATAGTAAGCCCTTAAGGATGGTCAAATCCTTGGGGTGGGTCTGGTGACTTGAGTCCCTTTGGAGAGACCCAAAGGTGGAGGAGGCACTGGGGTGAACTCACAGGACCATGCTTTCTTGTTAACTTCAATGCCCTCCTCTCCTAGTGGGGGGAGGGAAGAATTTGGAGGGGGCCCTGGGAGTATTATAGCTAATATCCTGCAGGCTCCCTCTCTCAGCAACATGAAAGGGATGTGAAGGGGCCCCTTTCTTGCTGTACCATCTGGTAGGCCAGGGTCCCCTGGAATCTGCCTGGCTCCCAACCTGCCAGTTTGGGAATCAACACAGATTTGGCTTGACAATGTGGTTTGGAGATGGGTTGTATATGTCATGGGTACCATGACAAGCAGTGTGCTAATAAGGGCTGGAAGTGATGTGCAGAGACTCTTTTGTCACTTTCCTGGAAACCACACAAATAGTGGCTGAAGCCCTTTACATCTGCCTCCCCCCCAATCTACCCTTTTCCTCTACCCACATTCATTCCTTTGTGCTCTTGTGGCTGAGAAGCCTGATGGGATCCTGGTGGAAGAAGGGCCCTGATTGGGGAACAATGGAGGGGAAAGAGGAATGCATTGATTCCCATCCAAGGGATGGGGGGAAACGGATGAGATGGCCCTCTCCCTCTGGCAAAATGTGGTCTGCTCCTCTGTCACCTTTGCCACTCTCTAGTTTCCAGGTAAACCTGAAGAATGGATCCTCTCTCCTTGCTTTACTGTTCCTGTGACCCACGTGGTCTTTGCTGAGTCAGTCAGTACCCTGTTCTCTTTCTTCCTTTCATTCAGCTTTCATCCCCTATAGCTCACTATTACAACATACTCCTGATGGTTTCCATTCCCCATTTATATATTTATTTCATTTGTATATTTTATAGCAATAAGGGCTTTTCTCACTGGCAAATCTTTTAACTCAATACCACCCAGGGAGGTAGGTGCTTTTATTATCCACATTTTATGGGTAAGGAAACTGAGGCAGGCAGAGATCAAGTCATTTTCCTAGAGAAACACAGCCAGTACATCTAAGTCCAGATTGGAGCTCAGTTCCAGCTCCAGCACTCTACCTCCTATGCCACCTGACTCAAAATAACTGGTTTACCTGCCTCAAATCTTCCCCTATTTCAGCCTGTCCTCCACCAGAGGATCCCTATTGCTCCAAGAACAAATACAAAGACCTCAAGCTTGCCATTAAAAGCTTTCATACCTTCCTATCTCCATGTACTCTAAATGACAAGGTTGAGGGGTGCTAGGGACCCCAAAATATCGACACACCAAGTCCTATTCAAATGAATTCGACTCAAGCCTTCTTAAAGCCAAAGAAAACAAAGTTTATTAAAGATTCACCACCTTGAGTTGACTTTTAAGGAGCCTAAGCATTTGTAACCCTTGTATTCACAAGCAGGCCAGATAGACTCTCAGCTAGACAGAGTCTGAGCTGGATTGAGTCTGAGCACCTTCATAGAGGCAAGATGGAACTTAAATACAGAAGAGATTAGAGGGGGGATCTGGGGGTGGTCTGGTAGTCTAGGGTAATGGGAGGAGGCATTAGGGAGGATCTTGAGGAGAAGTCCAAGGAGGGAATGACTGGTCAAGGGTTGGAAACAGCTATCAGAAGATATAATCTGGAGATATCAGACAATAAAGGGCTTGAGTGGGAAGCAGGTAGGGCAATCCAGAGATCTAGATAGGGGTGGTGTAGGAAGGAATACAAATAGACTCTAGGGAGATCTTGATGGGAGTGGTCAGCAGCCTGGTGAATGGGGTTTTGATGGGATCAAGGGTGGGGAGCACAACAGAGATGGAGCACAGAGATAATGAAAAGCCCATGGGCTCCCTGAGACTGCTGGAACAAATTGGAAGATTAGATTTGAGTAAGAACAGATTAAGTGGGAGGATTCCAGGGGAGCTCAAGGAGGCTTCCAGAGTCTGAACCCCCTCATTACCACAGATCTGCACTGGCTAGCCTCTCCATCTCTGTTTCCCCGACTTCCTTGAAGACTCAGCTCAGACAGATCTTTCCCATTCTCTTCCACTCCTTCCTCATCCCACAGTGCCTTTCCCTCCTGGATTACTTTAATTCACCCTGAATATATCTCATATATGCCAGGTTATTTACAGGATATCCAACCATGAGGAAGTACTGCTTTTTTGGCCTTTCTTTGTATCCCTCACACTTAGTATGATGGTCAGCCCAGAATAAGTCCCTTATGAACACTTCTTGACTAAAGCTTTCTAAGACCCTCTGATGGTTCTGATGACCCCATCCCTGAAGAGAAGGCCATATGGAGGTGAAGTACTGCAAGGTGTTTGCCTGAGAAAGGTTCTTTTGGGGGGGCAGGTGGGGGTGGGGAAGAGGCTAGATGGCTCCTGGCCTAGCTGAGTCCTCTCCTAGAGGAGTCCAAAGGGACTCAAGTCACCACACCCACTCCAGAGATTTGATCATCTTTTATTAAGGGCTTACCAGCTGAGTGACCTCCCTGGGCTCCTCCTAGGAGGTGGTTGACAGATGAGGCGTTCTGAGTGTCTTGTCTTTGTGGGCAGCTTTCCCCCTTCCACAGCTTTTCTGGAAAGTGTTCCCTGGAAGGCCTTGCCTGAAAGAAGCCTGTAGATATTCTTCTAGGGGTGGAGAACTTGAGGCCTTAAGGCCATATATGGCCTTCTAGGTCCTCAAGTGTGACCCTTTGACTGAATTCAAACTTCCCAGAACAAATCCCCTTAATAAAAGAATTTGTTCTGTAAAACTTGGACTCAGTCAAAAGGCCACAGCCAAGGACCTAGAAGGCCACATGTGGACCTTGAGGTCAAAGGCTCTCCACCCCTGTATCTTGGCTTAGCTATTGACTTGCAGGCTTCCTCTCCCTTGGGGGTTCCTGGTCATGGGGAAGTAGAAGAGTTTCTCCCTAATGTACATGGGTTGTGGGAGCCCATGCCAGGTCATTCCCCCTCCTCTCTTTCTAAGGCATTGACTTCCCTACTCAGTTAGTGGGAATCTGTGGATTCTGTGGAGCAGGAGTGCTCTGTGTGGTCATGGAGGATGCCTCCACCATCCTACTCCCTGCCCACCCCCCTTGAGAACGGGTGTCAGCGCTCTGTCTCTTACCTTCTTCCTCTAATGGTGGACCTGTTGTTACTCCTTGGCACTCCACATTTCTCTAGCAGACTTGGTCAGGGCTCTCTGAGTAGATATATAGCCTCCATCTGCCAGCTCTCTCTCTTGGAACAGATGTGAAGGGATTCTGCTTTCTGTGGTGGGATAGTGGTGGGTTGGAGGTGTGTGCATGTGTTTCAAATTAACAAGCATTTATTTATTGCCTACTGTGTGCCAGGTGCTGTTCTAAGTGTTGGACTTCATAGGTGGAGGCCATTTTATCCTTGTCTGAGAAACTAGGGAAATGGAAGCTGTGGCCCCTTTGCCACTGGTGCTTGGAAGTTTGTTCTCCTTTGCACCCTTCAGCATCCATCCTGAGGAGAAAAGAAACCCCTTTTTTCTACTCAAATTTACTCTTCTGAGATTTTGTGCCTGAGAGGTGCCCCACTGCCAGCTCTGGTTAGATTAGGGATGTCCTAGCAGGGAAAGCACTGCTAGGTGGGGGAAGAAAGTGGTAACAAGCAGTCACTGAGTCTCTGTGGGTGGGGGATGAGGGGGGTGTAGAAACCGGAAAAATGGCCCTTTCCCTGTCACACTTGGCATTTCACTCACTGCCTTCCCCCCTCCCTGCAGTGTGCACCCAGGTCAACCTGAGGATATCAGAAGAACTTCTCTCCTTCCATTACCCTCACTGGGGCCCACATGCCCTTTGCTGAGTCCTTGTGCTCTGGGGGTGTCACTGCTCTCTCCCCTGCTTCTCTGACCTCTCCTCCTACAGAGTCAGCACCCCAGTTAAGACTCTCATCATCTCTGGCCTGCACACCTGTAAAGTCCTTTTAAAGTCCTTTTAAGTTGTCTCTTTGCCTGTTTTACCACTACAACTCATGCCTCACCAATGGTTCCCTATTACTTCCAGGATCAAATATAAAGGCCTGCATTTGCCATTTAAACTTCTCCATAACCTGGCCCCTTTTTACCTAGAGTAGGCTTTATTTAACCTGTCAATAATAATTGTGGAGGATCACAGGCCTCCCTGCCTCCCCTTAGGGCAAAAGTAGTGCAGATAAGAGAGTTTCTTCTCTTTGTCCAGGGACTTGCATAATCAGCAGAAATCATAGCACCAATGAAGGCCAAAGTTCAGGTTTGACCCTCCACACTGGAGTCATAGACTGAGAGTTAGGAGGCAAGCAGTGTATCCAGGAACACTGGCTTAGGGGTTGAGGATCTGAGTTCAAATCTCATCTTCTTCCCCCTTCCTCCCCTCCCCCCCATCCACACAGCCATGAAGCATGTGGAATCCCTTGGGCCTCAGTTTCCTTTCTAGTCTTTTTACACCTCCATATACTCTATAGCTGAGTTAGACTGGCTGTCCTTTGAGCTTGACATGTTCTGCCCCCCTCACCTCTTTCTCTGAGTTCATCTGACTTCCTTGAAGAATCAATTCAAAACTATCCACCTTTCTCCCTCTTTTGCAGGAGACCTTTCTGCTCCCTAGACCCTAGTGCCTTCTCCATCAATTCTAAATATATCCCCTGTGTGCCTAGTTTGGGGTTGTGCAATGGATAGAATGCCTCAAGTCAGGAAGACATCTTCCTCCTTTCAAATCTGGCCTCAGACACTTACTGGCTGTGTTACCCTGGCCTAGTCACTTAGCCTTGGTAGCCTCAGTTTTCCTTATCTGTAAAATGACCTGGAGAAGGAAATAGCAAACCTCTCCAAGTGTCTCTGCCAAGAAAATTCCAAATGGGGTCACGAAGAGACCAAGGGGACTGAATGACAACAAAAATGTGACTAGCTATTTGTCTGTTGCTTCTTCCATTACAATGTCAGTTTCTTGAGGCTGCTTTTTGCCTTTCTCTTTTAACCCCAGGGATTAGCAGAGTGCCTGGCACTTTGTATGCATTTATGTACTAAATAAAATCTTTTTGACTGACTATGGGAGACCCTGAGCAAGTCTCTAAATGCAGCCTGCCACACTCCAAACAGATTAAAATGTAAGTGCAAATATTTAACAGGTAAACAACAATGCAATAAAACAAAGACAGCATTACATTTTAAAAGTAAATTAATGGGCAGCCAGCAGGAACCCTTCTGTATGGATTAACAGTCCCTTTTCTATTTGAGTTTGACCCCAAAAGTCACTACACTTTTAGGAAGGTGTGATCTGTTTTGAAAGAAAGCTCTCAGGAGCTGCTAGTTCCCTATTCTGACTTTCACTTGGCAGAGAGTAAGCCTTAGGAAATGTTTGTTGACCACAATGGCCAATTGCCCTGGATGGATCTGAGCACCCCAGTCCCTCCTGAGAGGATTTGCTAGTCTTCAGTATTGACTGCTTTGTGCCAGCTGACCAGTTTTCCTAACAGACATCAATCCCCCTTCTTTCTTCCCAGGGAGTACAAGAGGAATTCAGAGGGCCCCTGTGAGTAAAGGAACTGTCCCCCTCACCCTCCCAAGTCTTTAAAGGATATGAAGAGGCTTTTTTTGGAGGTAGGCAGCTGTAGCCTCTTGCCTCTAGCATGATGCACATCTGACCCCATTCCATCCATATCCAGGGAGAAAAGGGTACCCCTTTCCTTAGCCACATTCGTTCTGCTCTATTGGGGTGCAGGCAGAGCTGGGAATGACACTCCTTTGCTTGATCTGCTGGAGGAAGGGTTGCCCCTAGCAACGGGGGGGGGGGGGCGAGAAAGACAGCCAGTGATGCTCCATTGGAGAACTGGAGAGATGGCCCCGCCCTCCAGCACTCTGCAGTCTCTCTTGCACAGCTCTCTCCATTCAGCCCCCACACTCTGCCATCTCCATGGCAACCACAGGCGACAAAGGCTGCAGCCCCTATCCTTTCTTTTAGCTTTTTAAGGCCCACTTTCATTTGCTGAGTCATTGTGCCATGAGGGGGCCCTGGCAGTTCCTTCCCCCTCTCTCTTTCAATTCTGGCTTAGCCTATTATAATAGCCTTCTAACTGGCATTCAGAGTCATTTTATATACTTGCATTTATATAGTGCTTTACAAAAATGATTCATTTTATCCTCACAGTAACACTGGGAGGTACCCGCTCTTATTCATCTTATTTTATAGATGTGGAAACTGAGGCAGACCGAGGTTAAATGACTTACACAGGGTCACTCAGTGTCTCAGCTTAGAATGGAGCTCAGGATTTCCTAGTCTCAGGCCTAGCCCTCTAACCCTTGCGCCACCTTGTGCTTCACCTGCCACAGATCTCTCTCACTTCAATCCATTTTCTACCAGAGGCTTCCTATCACCTCTGAGATCAAATGCGAAGTCCTCTGGCCCCTCCTAATTTTTTCATCTCTATAGCCCTCCCCAGTTCTCTGTACTTAAGATTGAGCTGCTCTGGGTATCCTCTATGCCTGGCATATTCTGCTTTCCCTTACTTCCATGTCAGTTTCTTTACCTTCCTTCATCGCTCAACTCAAACTCCCCATTCTACAGGCCTTTCCCCCCTGAAAACCCCCAAAGCCCGGGCCTCCTCAATTGCTGGTTGTCTCTCCCATTATTTAAAATGTCACTTCTTAGAGACCAGGGACTGGTTTTTGTCTTTCTTTTCCATCACTATAGTGTAAGCCAGTGCCTGGTACATAGAAAACTCTTAACAAATGCTTTTTCACTCACTGATCAGGGCAAGTAACAACTTGCCTGTGTCCAGGCAACTCTCTAAGCCCTGTCTCAACAGCTTTGAAGGGATGTAAATTTCTCTTTTTCTCCATGCTTCATGTTAGTAGGGCCAGGGTTTTCCCTGGAGCCTCCTGACTCCAGACTGACTGTCTGGACTGTCAGAAGAGTTCAAGGTGACTTGTAGGGGTGTTTGGGAGTGATGGTAGAAGTTAGGGAGCATTGTATGAATGCCTACCCTCTGCCAGTTACTGTGCTGAGTACTGGAGGTAATAAGCAGGCCTTTTTTGTCCCTATTGGAGGAAACGTCTGCCCTGCTCCTTGACTTCCACCATCCATCCAGAGGAGAAATGTATTCCCTTTCTCTCACCCACATTCACTCCAGTGGACAGCTGTTCCTGAGAGACTTGAAGCCCCTTTTCTACCTCCGCTTGGTTGAGGTAGAGGAAAAGCTTTGTTTGACAGGAAGATGGAGGTGGCATGAGGAAATCACTGATTCCTCATAGGAGAGATGCAGAGAAAGAATTTAAAGAGATAGCTTTCTCTCTGTGGTAATCGAGGGTCTTTGTAGCTTCCCCACCCACCCCCCAACCTCCCTCTGCACTCTTAAGGCCAACCTAAGGAGACAAAGGCACGCCTTTGTCCCCTTTGCAGAGTTATTGTACTCTGAGGGTCCCACTACTGTTTCCCTTGTTCCTCTGACCTCTCACCAAGCTACCACTCTACTTCTGGACATTCAGTACCTCTGGCCTGTACTACTGCAAAAGCCTGCTAACTAGCCTCAAGTGTTTCCCCACTTTTACCATCTTCCACCAATGGCTCTCTATTACCTTCTGGATCAAATATGAAGCCATCTGTTTGCCATGAAGATCTTTTCATCACCTGGCCATTTCCTATCTTTCTAGCCTTTTTCTTTTTAAATATGTCAGGCCTTATTTAACTCACCAATAAAATACAAGGCACAAAAGATTCATACTCCAGGTCATAAGTACTCCAAATGACTGTCCTGTAGACCCACCTCCTCTAAGGAACTACTGAAAGGCCTTAAGGTTTACCACCACAACCACTCCCCCATCCCCTTTAAAGCAGAAGTACAGAGATGAAAGGGTTCCCCCTCTTTGTCCAGGTACCTACACTATCTATAGAAGTCACAACAGCAATGAAGGCCAAGGTCTAGGTTTGATCTTCCTCATTGTTGCAGTCATGAAGTTATAGACTGAGAGCTGGAGAGGAAGCAGTGTGTCTCAGGAGACTGGACACTGACTTTGGAGTCAGAGGACCTGGGTTTAAATTCACTCCACTCTGTGACACTTACTTTCTGTGGGACCTTGGAACCCTTGGGCTTTAGTCTTCTAACTTTTTTGTACCTTCCTTGCTTTTTTTCATCTTCTCCAGTTCAAATGTAACAGTTTGACCCCAGACAAGTCACTTCACCTTGTTTACCTCAGTTTCATTTTCTGTAAAGTTCCTTCATGTAATCTGGCTAAGTCCCATGTAGATCCAGTCTCTCCTCTGAGAAAGTGAGAGAGGGAGAGGGAGAGGGAGAGGGAGAGGGAGAGGGAGAGGGGGAGGGGTAGGGGGAGAAAGAGAGAGAAAGAGAGAGAGAGAAGAGAGAGAGAGAGAGAGAGAGAGAGAGAGAGAGAGAGAGAGAGAGAGAGAGAGAGAGAGAGAGAGAGAATGCGTGTGTGTGTGTGAGATCCTGACCAAGTCACAATCTCTTTGGTCTCAGGCAGTTTTCTAAGCCTATAACTTGTAGAAAAGGTTCTGATTTGCATTGGGAGAAGGCCTTCACCTGGACTTTCCAACACTGATATTTCAGTACCTGACCCTTAATAAATGATTATTGACTAATGATGCCTAAATCCCCAGGATGGATCTGCTGATCCCAGTCCACTCTGGAGGGCTATCAATGGTCAAAGTACTGAAGGGTGCTCACCTGACCAAGCAAGCTTCTTTGCTGACCTCCATTTCCCTCCTCTCTTCCTCGGGTCCCTGGGAGGAATTCAGAAGGGCCCTCTTAGTTACCATCACCTCCATCTCCTGGTACCTCCTTTCCTGCAGACTCAAAAGGATGTGAAGAAGGTCCCTTCTAGCTGGAGTCCCTTGGTATGGGCAACTCCTGGAGACTGCCTGACTCCAGGCCTGATTGTTTGGGCATCCATATGGTAGTTATTTATGGATTGGAGGTGGGTTCTGTGTTAAATAAGATGGTAGCAATCAATAAGGATTTACTGAGCACCTATTACATGTCAGGTATTTTCCTAAGTTCTGGTTGTAATTTCCTCCCTCTGGCACTTCTGCCCACTTTCTTGCCTCCCTAACCTCTACTCCTTGATCTCTGGGCCAATCTGAGGAGGCTCTCTTCTTTTTTTTTACCTTCCTTGTGGCCCATACCCCCTTTCCAGATTCTAAGGTCCTATTAAACATACCTGGAATGTACCGTCTCTTTACCTTTGCTTCTTAGAATTTCTGGTTTCTTCTAGAGCTCACTCTTGGTCACCATTTAATCAATAATGCCTGTCCTAGAAATTAGGCAGGATCTGTGATTTCTTTGATGTGGGCAGCTCTAAGTGAGAAACCTATAATGCAGATCAAGGAAAAGGGTCACCTCCTCATCTGAAACTGGAGAGAAAGAAGATCGTAGATATTTAAATGATGTAAGATGACATTTTCTCTGTGAATGGTCTCATTTTTTTTCAGCGAATTCTAAGGTTAAGTCCCCTGTTAATAAAGTGTAAGGAGGGGTGTTGAGGAAGGTTTGAGGAGAGATGGAAATGTTTAGTGCAGCCTTTATGGAGAGTGGGATAACAAAATGAGTAGGGAGGAATAGAATATTTGCCTTGCTCCATGGAGGGCCCAGTTGAGAATGAATACCATAAATCTGTGGTTGGTCCAGTCAGCATGGTTTCATAATTTCCTCCAGGCTTGTTCAGCAACATATTAGTTAGAGTAGAGGAAGTAGTAAATCAGAATTGGGATTTGGCCAGGCATGGTGGGTGATAAGGCAAGGGGCAAGGGATTTGAGAGTAGAGGTTCATATCAAGTTGAGTTGATTTTCAAGGTGTTGATCTAGGAAAGGAAGGGGAGTGTAGTCCCTGCAGGGGCGATGGCCCGGGAAAGAAGGGATTAAAGGAGTGAATTGAAGTCACATCTAATGCTAGGGGTTATTAGGCAGTGGAAAAGATAAGAACGATAAAGGATCAAGGTTATATGAAAGAATTATCATTTATGAGCATGGAAATGGCACCCTTACGGGTGATGGCAAGGTCAATGGTGCGATTATCTCTGCATGTCAAACAGCAGGTCATGGGAACAATCTGGAATGGACTAAGAGACTTAGACGTTGGGCCATTTGAGCAAGTATCACTATATATGTTGAAGTTCCCTAGTAAGTAGACAGGAGATGGGTAGGAGAGAAAAACCATGCGTCAGGCACTGAACTCATTGAGGAAAGGAGACTGTTCTAGTGGTCAATATAGATAATAGTCGCCAGAATCTGGATTGGGCAATAAATTTGGATAGTGTGAACCTCAAAAGAAGAAAGGGTGCTAAGTGAAGGTGGTCAAGGAAGAATCTGAAAGTGGCTAATGAGAGAATATCATTCCAACGCCACCACTAGGGCCAATAAATCTGGGGGTATGAGAGAAAGTTTAAGCAGTGCTTGATAAGGGAAGTGGTGTCACTAGGAGGAAATCATGTTTCAGTGAGGTCCAGAATATGGAATGAGTGAGAAAGAAAGGCTTAAGAGGAAAGGAAGTTTGGTAATTATGGAAGAGGCATTCCAGAAGGAATAGGGTAAAGGATGGACAAATCTGGGAGGGCGCATTGTGGGGATTGGGTTGAAGTGCAAGAGCAAAGGGGAGTGGTGAGTTGAGGATGGGGAAATGAGGTTTGTCTGTTGGCATCCAGGCGTTTTCAATCATTGGTACGGAGTGTGTATAAAGGGATGAAAGCATGAGGAGCGAGTCAAAGAAAACTATCAGTGATTGAAGAGAGGGTCAATGTAAAATGCGCAAGATTAGATTGAGGTCCTTCCTTGACATTCAGCCTCTTGGAAGAGGGTAATATTATATCTTGGACATCACTGCAGGCAGAAGCAGGGGTTGCCATGCTTATACTGGAGAAGATCCTGGGAGGGGGAGGCAGAGCAGGAGATGTAATACGAAACAGGATTTGGTACTTGACTTGAGAGGTGATAAGGAGACTCTGGAATTCAGAGTAGGGGAATGACATGGTCAGAACTGAACTTAAGGAAAATCACCTTGGCATCTATATGTGGGATGGACTGGAGCTGGGAGAAAGCAGAGGAAAGGGAGGAAAGCAGACAGATTAAGAGGCAGTTACAATAGTTCAGACAAAAGGTGATGAAGGCCTAAACTAAGATGGTGGTTATGTGAGTGAAAAGAAATGGAAAGATTTTCAAGATATTGTCAAGGGAGAGATAACGATATTTGGCAATTGATTGCATAGAGGTACTGACTGAAACTGAGTAGGCATTTGGCTGTTATAAGGTACTTTGAGATGTCAATAAAGAGGTTTTGGGGTTTTTTTAAAGGAAGAGTGTAGTACACGGTGGTGTTTATATGCAGCAGGGATAGGGAGAGACCAAAACTAAAGAAAGGGCATAATTGTGGGAGGTAAGCTGCTGGAGGAGACAGCAGGGGATGAGGTCCAGGACTCAAGCAGAGGACTTGTCCTCAGGAAAGGGAATGACCGCTTCTACATCTGAGATTAAAGGTGGGGCAGAGAGAGCAGGGACCCTGTTAGGGGTTTTAAAATGTTGAATAGAGGGAGCTCAGAATGGATGTCCTCTATTTTCTCAGTAAAGTAAGAGGTGAGGTCCTCTGCTGAGAGGGATGGGGGAGGTGTTCCACAAAGTGCTCCACTTCCATTATATGTCTTTATTGATCCTTTCAGCTTCAAACCATTGTAACAGTTCCTTGGCAAATGGAGTGGAGCTGGTTCTAGAGGATAAAGAAGGCAGAAAACACTAAAATACCTTGGCACTAAGTGCTTAGAAGGGAGGGCAAGGTTTCACAAACTCCCCTGGCAGTGTTTAACCTTTAATCACTTTGCTTCATTGGCAGGTTCTTCTAGTTCAAAATGACTTAGGCCCTGCCTGCCACAGGACGGAGTTTGTCCCCTTAGCTGGCTTTAGGAAGCAGCTTTTGCTGGACACAGGGTACCAAATAAGAGTAAGTTTTGCCCATACCTGTGTGATGTCATTTCCCTAAACTACAAAAAGAAATGAACAAATTTGCTATTAAAGACTTGCTTTTCAGAACCATGGGAACATTGGACACAGTAACAGCAACATTATACTATGTTATAACATGTTATACTATAACTATGTTATACTGTAACAGCAACATATCAACTATAACTGACTTAGCTCTTCTCAGCAATGCAATGATCAAAGACAAGTCCAAAAGATCCTGATGGAAAATGCTATCCACATCCAGAGAAAGCACTATGGAGTCTGAATGCAGAACGAAGCAGACTATTTTCACCTTTCTTTTCATGGTTTTCCCCTTTTGTTCTGTTTCTTCTTTCACAACAGGACTAACGTGAAAATATATTTACATGATTGCACATGTATAGCCTATATTAAATTGCTTGCTGTCTTGGGGAGGAGGGGGGAGGGAGAGAGGGAGAAAAATTTGGAATTCAAAATCTCCTTTAAAAAAGAATGTTGAAAAAAATAAAAAAAGAAAGTTGAAAACTATATATATAAATGGAAAAAAATAAAATACTATTAAAAAAGACTTGCTTTTACACAAATGAAGTGACTTTCTCAAGGTCTCATAGTCAGAAAGTATTAGAAGCAGGACTTGAACCTAATCCTTCCTGATTCTCAGACTGACTCTCCACACAATGCTGCCTCTCATCCAAAATATAGACACAGCAAACACAAAGTAACGTCAGCAGAGGAACCATACTAATGACCAGAGGGAGGGGGCTTGGGAAGAAAGGGGGTCAAGAAGGCTCTTGAAGGAATTCACTTGAAACTGAACTATAAAGCCATCTAGATCATCCATTGGAGGAATGCTAACTTGAGGAGTGAAGAACATTAATAAACTGTTTTGCACATTGTATTAGGTAAAACCTCCAATGACCAAAAAAAAAGAAAGAAAGAAACTTCTATTTGGCATTCTAAGTGCTTCACAATTTGGCTCCCATTTACCATTTCTACCTTATGATGCATTTCTCCCCTTCAAAGGCTCAAACCAAATTAGTCTCTTCTCTTCCTTACCTGGGTGGGGCCTTCTATCTCTCACCTCTGAACCTTGACACTGGTGGGCTCATATACCTGGAATGCACTGTCCTCACTTCTGCCCCAGAATCCTTGGTTTTCTTCTAGTTCCAGCTCAAATGCCATCTTTTCCATGCAGAATTTCTTTCTCCATTTCTAATGAGGGTACAACCATCCTTCTCTCATCGCCTGGGTTCAAAACCTTAAAGTTGTTCTTGACTTTGTCCCCATGCTTCGTGCTTTCCAATAGCCAATCAGTTACATTTTTTCATTTGACCTCCACAGCATCTACCCACATCTTTGCATGTATCCATTTCCCCAAGGTGTTATATATCTTATATCTATTTTGTCTAAACAATATATTACACTTTGTCTCCCATGATAGAATATAACCTCTTTTTTCCCCGTCTTTGTAGCCTCAGTACAATGCCTAGCATACAGTAGGCATTTAAAAAGCATTTTTTGAACTGAATTAAGGAAATAGGGAGTACATGTAACTGAGGAAAGAGCACCTTGTAATTAGAATCTAAAGATGCCGATTGGATTCTAATGCTTCCAAGTCTGGGGACTCGGGTCCCTTCCAGTTCTGTCAGCCTGTGACTGCTAGAAGGCCCCTGATGCTGACAGTCTGAGACTCTATTAAGTACTTTGCAGGTCTCTGTAGCCTGTAACTTTTAAGAGGGTCCCTGATGTTGACAATATGAGACACCAAGTCCATTCCAGATCTGCAGCCTGTGGCCACTAGAGCTGCCCTTCCTTAGTTACTAAGGGACTGGGAAGGGGAAGAATTAAGGCCCTGGCTAGGTGGTGAGCTGGTTTGAACCGCTTTGGACTGCTTCAGATAGTTAATAAAGGGAGGGGGCGCCAAGGAACATTCTAGCAAGGCTGGTCAGGGAGCAGGGGCAGAGTGGCAGTTGGAAACAGGTGCTAGAGGAAGGAGGAGTTAGGGGGAGGAATAAGATAAAGGGGTAGTTGGGGTGGGGGGTGCGCAGTTTTGCCATTAATGGACAGCTGAGTGGACATGGGGTAGAAAGCGGTGGTGAGGAGGGCGGAGCCCCCTTACTAAGAGGTCCCAAGGGCACCTTGGTGGCCATTTTCAAAGGCATCAGGGGAGAGATCGGAGAGAAAAGGAATATAAAACAGAGGTGTGGGGGGGAAAGTGGCTGATCTACAAAGATTTGCCGGGATAATTGGGAGACTAGGAAGCTCAAAGATGTTTGGTAAATGGGAGAATCAATTTCACTAAATGGAAAGAAACGAATTCCAAAGCTCCCTGGTGCCAGGACGGTCCGCAGGGGCGGCGGTCCGCCACAGCTACCACCACTGCTTCGGCGGAGCCATAAGGGAAGAACTGGGGGTGTGGACCTCTACAAGCACGATCGATCGTCAGCGGGGTAAGATCAGTTAACCTGAAGAGCTGGAGGGAGAGAAAGGGGCTCATTTTATTACCATTTATTACGCAAAGCCATTTTTACTAACCATGCTTATCAAAAAATGTATTACTTTTAGAAAAGAAAGTTAGGAATCTAAATCAGATATATAAAAATTAAGTGACATTTCTAATACGTTGTGAGGGTGGTTTGCCAAAGCCATTCGATGGGAGGGGGACTTTGCGGAGGCAGGAGGTGGGGGTGGTGCAGTGGCAATTCGATGGGAGGGGGACCTTGCAGAGGCGGGAACTGAGGGAGAAGAGGAAAGCAAACTCCGCCCAAATGCGACAAAGTGGGTGGGGTTTTGTGTCTTTACTAGGGGACGGTTGGCCCTGCGCATGCCCACTTGGAAACCTAGACTTAGCCACGTCAGTTGGGTCTGGTCCGCAGTGCGGAGTTGGAGCGCCACCGAACAAGTCGCTTGTAACTGTTGCTCTGGGACTGGCGCCATTCTTGGGCCTTTAGGCCTCAGACCTCTGCAGAAAATGCACTGCTAAGATCCCCTCCAAATGCTACCTGCTGATGCCCAGCGGAGGGGGAGAAGATCCTTAGATGGTCCCAAAGCCGATACTCGGTAGATGGCAAGCCGATGCAGGCGGATGGTACTCGGATGGCTCTATGGCCTGCAGCGGTGGTACGAGCCTGTGGAAGCTGCAGAAATCCACGCCGTGGCGGCGAACCTTTGGGTGCTGCGGTGGAGGCTTGAAGATACTCAGCCGTGAACCCGCCAGCGGCAGCGGTGAACCACCGTGTGGAAGCTGTGGATGTCCCGAGGCGTGGCGGCAGTCCGTGGCGGCGGCGGTGGCAGTGGAGGTAGTGGCGGCGGCAGCCCCGCTCTCCCACTCCTGCTACCTGTAGTTGCCATTTCATCTGCTAAAGGTACACGCAGGAACTGCTGTGTATCGGAGAAGGACCGGAACCATCCTGGAGGCACCTGGAGACAGACAGGTTAGTGAAGGGGAAGTCATGGTCCCAGCAAGAAAGGCGGGAATGGTGAGAAGCACAGGGACCATCGCTAATGAAGCAATAAGAAGGGGGAGGGAGGAAGATGGGGGAGAACGAGGAAGAAAAATTGCCCCCTTCTACCCCATGGGATTGCCTCTTGGTGCTCAGAGATTGTGGCGATGTTAGAGATGCAAACTGAGTGAGGGGCAGATTGTTTGTGAGGGCTGGAAAAACTTTCCCTTTTGAATTGCTAGAGGGCTGGGAAGGATTAAGTATTGTGGATTGCCAGAAGGGGACCGCAGAAGACCTTGGGGCTCTTGGAAAGGGAGAAGGTGGTGGATTGTTAGTAGGAGTGCCCGAGGAAGGGGGCCAGGGGCGCATATCGGAGGTGGCAGCGGCGGTGGGGGGGGGAGGGGGGGGAATACGCAGCGGCTGCAGCCTGGCAAGATTGTGAAGAAGGGCGCCCTATCGGAGGTGGCAGTGGCGGGGGGGGGGGGGGGGGGGGGGGGGGGTCACGCAGCGGCTGCAGCCTGGCAGGATTGTGAGAAGGGGCACCTATCGGAGGTGCCAGTGGGGGGGGGGGCCCACGCAGCGGCTGCAGCCTGGCAGGATTGTGAGGAGGGGCGCCTATCGGAGGTGGCAGTGGGGGGGGGGGGGCCCCCGCAGCGGGCCTGCAGCCTGGCAGGATTGTGAGGAGGGGCGCCTATCGGGAGGTGGCAGTGGGCGGGGGGGGGGGGGGGGGGCACGCAGCGGCGGCAGCCTGGCAGGATTGTGAGGAGGGGCGCCTATCGGAGGTGGCAGTGGCCGGGGGGGGGGGGGGTGCCCACGCAGCGGCGGCAGCCTGGCAGGATTGTGAGGAGGGGCGCCTATGGGAGGTGGCGCGGGGTGGCGGGGCATGTGTCGCGGTTTCGGACCACAGGACTGTGAGGAGGGGTGCCTGAGAAAGGGACCGAGGGAGGATCAAGTGGAAGGGGCAGAACATTGTGGGAGGGGGGAAAGAGGCCATGGTGGCGGCAGTGGCGTTGGGGGCTGTGTAGTGGTGGCCTCCCAGTAGCGGAGGCCATGGCGGAAGTGGCTGGCATTATTGTGGCAAGGGGTGCCTGCCGGGGGGCCTCAGGAAGATTGCAGGGAGGGGGTATATTTCCTGCTTAGAAAACAAAGCCCTGGGGCATTTGGGCATCCACCAGTGAAAGAAAGTTAAGAGGGGGAGGCAGGGGGATGGCAAGGCTGCCCTACCCTAATTTTTTGCCTCTTTTCTGCTATCCTAGAGCGTTCTCCCCCTCCTCCCCCCAATTCCCGCTAAGGCTGAGGCAGGACCTCACCCTCAAAATGGCGCTGGTTGCCGTTCGCCAGATCCTTCTGGAAAAAAACATCTCCCTGGTGCCGCTAGTGGGGGCTAGGGGAGAGGGGCGGACCATTGGAATGAAATTCAAGCCCCCCTCCCCTTTGGAATGCTGGTGATGTCACCTGGGGGCCAGGCTGCCTCTGGCTCTTCCCTAAGCCTGCCCACCTGCCATTCATTGGTGCACTGAGGATCAGCTCAGCCCACCTTCCCCGCCCCTCCAAATTATTTGAATTTAATCTGCAGAGCCTTCTCTCTTCCCTATAGCTGATCTTCTAAATACCCTCTTTTTCTAGATATTTGAGGAATAGTCAGTTGCTATCCTCCCAAACATCCTTTTTCCAATATCCCTAATTTTTAATGGATGCTCTTTCTGTTGACTAAACTGCTTTCGTTTCTAAATATTTCTTCATTCTGAACAGAAGAGACCCTCATTCTTATCCTCACTATTCCTCCCCATTTCTAAGTATACAACTCTAAACTGAAGGAGTGATCATTCTTCCTGTCCTCTTTCCTGAATTCACAAATAGCTATGATTCTGAATAGGAGAGCTGATTTTATCTTTCCCTTCATATCTCCCAAACACCTATCATGTCTATGTATTTTTAATTCAGAACAATAGATGATTCTAGCCCCTTCCCCAAACCATCTCCCTTTCTAAATATCTGATTTTGAATAGAAAAGCTAGTTCTAGCTCCTCCTCCCAAAAAACAAAAGAAAACTAAGTTTAAAAATTTTTGATACTGACTTGAAGAATTAAAGCTCCCCACTTACTATCTGCCAAACTCCTCCATTTCTAAATATCTCTGACCAGCCTACCCCCCCACCCCTCTCCAGGTCTAAGTAACTCTGATTAACTCTCTGTCTACCTCTTATATCAGCCTAATTGTGGCTCTCTCTACTGTCCCTGCTAAACCTCCCTCATTTCTAAATATTTCTGATCTGGAGCCAGTTCTGCTCCCCCTGCCCCCTTCCTAATTCTCAATCCTCTCCACTTACATGTATTTCTAAGTATGAACAGATGTAATTCTAGCCCTCTTTCCTTTCCACTCTGCAAAACTCCAATATTTTAAAGTATCCCTGACCAGCATAGGTTACACCTCCTCCAATTCCCTGAAGCCCCAAGCCCCCTTCATTTCTAAGTATCACATAACTAGCACAGCTGATTCTGTATTCCCTTTCCTTTCTTCTCAAACCCCTGCCATTTTAAAGTGATTTTGAGAACTTGTGCTGCTTCCCTATTCTTATGTCCCCCAAGTCCCCAAATTTCTAAGCATCTCTGACCAGGACAGTTGGCTCAGTGTCCCTTTCCTATCCCCCCAAGTCCTCACCATTTCTAAGTATGTCAGTCCTGCTAAAACATGACATACACATTCCTAAAAATCATCTCAGTAAGCCAAAGTGAGAAATACCCACAGAGCCTATTAGGAAAATAGGCTGAGATGCCCAGCACTCTCAGATTTCATCAGCAACACAAAGTAAACACCTAATAAAATCAGTGGCACCATTTCATACATGTTAAATGGTTAAGAAACAAAAAAACCCATAAAAAGTACAATACTTACTGGTGATAGCCACAGCCTCCATCCCACTCCCACAGGGCTGTGGGCTGGCAGTCAGGTCTCTGTGGGTAACACAGTGGAGCCTTGGTGGGAAGAAACTGGGGGTGGGCACATGGGCCTCTCAGCCTTGGTGGAAGAAGGGGGTAAAGGCAGATGAGCCTTCTTCTATTGCACCAGAGGATGACAATAAATGTGATACTTTACCTTGGAAAAGTAGCTGACTCGTGGAAGTGGGTGTCTGAAGGCTGGCAGCGGCTGCAGGCCAGTAAGCTGCTGGGAAGTGCTTCAGTATTCTGTGTTGCCACTGTTTCTCAAGGGTGAAATTGTGGATTAGCAAAGGAAAGTTGTGCTGTGCCTAAATTTTCCTGAATATGACAATTGTGTTTGAACAGATGGATGTTTTCAAAACTGGCATTATAGTAGAATTGCTGGTATCTCTGACCAGTGGACTGGGTACTATCCACACCCCTGCTTTTTATCCTCCCCCCTTCCCTTTCTAAGTATTTCTGACCAGCACAGCTGGTTCTGGACTATTCTCCCACCTCAGCCTCTAAGGTTCCTCTATTTCCAATTCTCTCCGACAAGGCAGAGATTTCTACCCCACTTCCTATTATTCCAAACCCCTTCCAAATAAATGACATAAGATTAGATAAAGCATTTATTAAGTGCCAGGCACTGATTTTAAGACTCTCCTTAGATCTGCTGATTCCAGCCCTCCTCCTATCCCCTAAACAAACACCTTACAGTCCTAATGTCTTTGTGACTAAGAGACCTGGTACAAACCCCCACCTAGTGCTACCCTAAGTTCCTCTGTTTCTGAGTATCTCTGACTAGCAGAATTATTCCTGCTTCTCCTTTCTAGTCCCCTAAATCTTTTCCATTTCTATGTATCTTTGACTAGCACAGGTAATTCTGTAGTTCCCCTACCCTCATCTCCCCATCCTTTTTATCCCCTCAAGCCTTGCATTTCTAAGATCGGTCCAGAATTGTCACTTTCCCCTTCATCCTCTCCCCCACAAAGCTTCCTCCATTTCTAAGTGTTTCTGACCAGCATAGCTGGTTCAACCCCCCTTACTCTCTCCCTGAACTCTCTCAATTTCTAAGATCTCTGACCAGAATTGTCTCTATCCCTGCTTCTTATCTCCTCAAAAGCCCTCTCTATTTCTAGATATCTCTGACCAGCAGAACTGTCTCTGTCTCTCCTTTCTTTTTTTTCCAAACCCCCTTCATTGATAAGTACCTCGGACTAGCATAGCTGGTTCTGCCCCCACTTCCTATCACTTTAGAACCCCTTCTATTTTTAAGTGTCTCTGAATAGAACTGTCTTTTTCCTTCCCTTTCTATCTCCCTAGATACATTTCTAAGTGTCTCTGACCATCACAGCTCTTTCTGCCCCTCTTACTCTCCCCAAACTCTCTTATCTCAATTTCGAAGATCCTTGATCAGAATTGTCTCTGTCCACTGTTCCTGCCCCCTCAAACATCCTCTATTTCTAAGCATCTCTGATTAGCAGAATTATGTTTCTCCTTTCCTCTCTCTACAAACCCATTCATTGATTAATCTCTGATTAGTACAGATAGTTCTACCCCACTCCCCCTGCCTTTCCCCAAACTGCCTCAGTTTTAAGTATCTCTCAGCGCAATTGTCTCTGCCTACCTCCTTTTCCCCCAAGTTCTCTCAATTTTTTAAGTTCTCTGATCAGCAAAACTGTCCCTTTCCTCTCCCTTACTCTCCCCACTCCATTTCTAAGTATCTCTGACCGGTAGAATTGTTTCTGTCTCCCCTTTCTTTTCTCTCCAAACCCCCTTCCTTGATAAGTAGCTCTGACCAACACAGCTGGTTCTGGTTCTCCCCTACTATCTCCTCAAACTCTAAGTTTCTCTCAAAGCAGAACTGTCTCTTCCTTGCCTTCCCATTCCTAAGTAATTGAACAACAAAGCTGTCTCTCACCTCCCTTGATATCCCTCCAAGCCCCCTTTACTTCTAAATAACTCTGACAAGCAGAACTCTCTTGCTCCTCCTTTACTCCCCTCCATTTCTAAGGATCTCTCACCAGCAAAATTGTCTCTGTCTCCCCTTTTCTCTCCATACCTCCATCATTGATAAATATCTCTGACCAGCACAGCTGGTTCTGGGCCTCCCAACCTCTATTTCTAAGTATCTCTGGACATTAGAGCTGTCTTTATCCTGTGTTCCTCCACCCAGATACAATTCTAAGTATCTCAGACTAGCACAGCTGATTCCAGCCCCCAAACTCTTGTTTTCTAAGCTTTATTTGCCCTCTCTTTATATCCCTCTAAGCCTCTCCATTTCTAAGTATCTCTGACCAGCATAATTGTCTCTGTTCCTCCCCTTTCTCTCTCCAAACCCCTTTCATTTGAGTTTTCTCTGAAGAGCAGAACTGTCTTTATATTCCCTTTTTATGTCCCCTGAGTCTCTCTGAGCAACAGATGGTTCTGCACCCCTCCCTAACTCTAGCACTTCAGACCTGCTCAAACCTGCTCTAATTTCTAAGTGTCTTTGAACAGCAGGGCTGTCTTTATCCTCCCTTTCCACCCTCTCAAGATACATTTATATCGAAGCGCCTCTGACCAGAATCATCCTTTTTCCCCACTTCTCTCTCCCCCAACCCCCTTCATTTCAGAGTTACTCTGAACAGCAGGTTGTCTCTACTTTTCTATCCCCCCAAGTCTCCTCCATTTCTAAGTATCTCTGGCCAGCACAGCTGGCTCTGGCCTCCCACTTATTCCCCCACACTCAGTTTCTTAAATTCTTTGCGCTGCCATTCTGTTCCCTCAAACCCCTTCCATTTCTAAGTGACTCTGTGTAGCAAGAGGTGGTGCTACGCCCCCCCGCCCCCATTCTCATGCCTCCCAAGCTTTCTCCATTTCTAAGTATCTCTGATCAGAATTATCTGCACCCTCACTTCATACTCCCCAGACCCTCTGAACAGCACAGCTGCTTTTGGCCCCTTCCAGTCCCCTCCAATTCCCTTCATTTCTGAGTGCCTTTCAGTTGTCTCTGCTGCTCCCACACACACACCTGAAACCCTTTGTGTTGCTAACCATCTCCGACTTGGTCAGTTGGTTCTGCCCTCACTTCCTATCTTCCCAATCACCCTTCATCTCTAAATATCCCTGACCAGCAAAGCTGTCTCTGCTGCTTTTTAGCAGCACCCCCTCCCCTTACTATTAAGGCAAACTCCCCCCATTTCTAGGTATCTCTGACTGTCAGAATTCTCTCTGCTCCCCCCTTACTATTTCCTCAAATGCTCTCAATTTCTTAGTGTCTCTGACTAGCAGAATTTTCTCTGTTCCCTCTCTTTCCAAGTATCTACGACCACTAGAATTGTCTCTATCTTCCACCATCCCTCACTTCCTCTCCCTGAAACCCCTCCATTTCTAAGTATTTGTGATCAGCACAGGTGGTACTGGGTACCTCTTCCCTTCCCCACTGGCCCCCTTCCTGTCCCCTTCCCCCCAAGCCCCCGAATTTCTAAGCATCTCTGACCAGGACAGTTGGCTCAGTGTCCCTTTCCTATCCCCCCAAGTCCTCACCATTTCTAAGTATGTCAGTCCTGCTAAAACATGACATACACATTCCTAAAAATCATCTCAGTAAGCCAAAGTGAGAAATACCCACAGAGCCTATTAGGAAAATAGGCTGAGATGCCCAGCACTCTCAGATTTCATCAGCAACACAAAGTAAACACCTAATAAAATCAGTGGCACCATTTCATACATGTTAAATGGTTAAGAAACAAAAAAAACCCATAAAAAGTACAATGCTTACTGGTGATAGCCACAGCCTCCATCCCACTCCCACAGGGCTGTGGGCTGGCAGTCAGGTCTCTGTGGGTAACACAGTGGAGCCTTGGTGGGAAGAAACTGGGGGTGGGCACATGGGCCTCTCAGCCTTGGTGGAAGAAGGGGGTAAAGGCAGATGAGCCTTCTTCCTATTGCACCAGAGGATGACAATAAATGTGATACTTTACCTTGGAAAAGTAGCTGACTCGTGGAAGTGGGTGTCTGAAGGTTGGCAGCGGCTGCAGGCCAGTAAGCTGCTGGGAAGTGCTTCAGTATTCTGTGTTGCCACTGTTTCTCGAGGGTGAAATTGTGGATTAGCAAAGGAAAGTTGTGCTGTGCCTAAATTTTCCTGAATATGACAATTGTGTTTGAACAGATGGATGTTTTCAAAACTGGCATTATAGTAGAATTGCTGGTATCTCTGACCAGTGGACTGGGTACTATCCACACCCCTGCTTTTTATCCTCCCCCCCTTCCCTTTCTAAGTGTTTCTGACCAGCACAGCTGGTTCAGCCCCCCTTACTCTCTCCCTGAACTCTCTCAATTTCTAAGATCTCTGACCAGAATTGTCTCTATCCCCTCTTCCTGTCTCCTCAAAAGCCCTCTTTATTTCTAAATACCTCTGACCTGCAGAATTGTCTCTGTCTCTCCTTTCTTTTTTTTTTTCCAAACCCCCTTCCTTGATAAGTACCTCTGACTAGCGCAGCTGCTTCTGGGCCCCTCTCCCTGTCCTTTCAAACTCCTTCCGTTTTTAAGTATCTCTGACAAGCACAGGTGGTTCTTCCCCACTTACCTTCTCCCCCAACTCTCAATTTCTAAGATCTCTGACCAGAATTTTCTTTGTACCCTCCTCCCTATCCCTCCAGACACCCTCCATTTTTAGGTGTCTCTGACCATCAGAATTGTCTGTTACCCCTTTCCTGTCTACAAATTATTGATAAATATCTCTGACCAGGACAGCTGGTTCTGGCCACGCACGCACACACGCACATACATACACACATACATCCATCCCTCCAAACTCTCAATTTCTAAGTAGCAGCAGCAGAGGTGCCCCTGCCCTGCATCTTTTCCCCCAAGTTCTCTCAATTTTTAAGCTCTCTGGCCAACAGAACTGTCTCTTTCCTCTTCCTCTCTCCCTCCCATTCCCCTCCATTTCTAAGTATCTCTGATCAACAGAGTTGCCTCTGTCTCCCCTTTCTTTTCTCATTGAGAAGTAGCTGACTAGCAAGCTGGTTTTGGCCCCACCACTCCCTGTCACTTCAAACCACTTTCTATTTCTAAGTATCTCTGATTAGCAGAACTGTCTTTGTCTTTATATCCCTCTAAGATATATATCGAAGTGGCTCTGACCAACACAACTCTTTCTCCCCCCACCTTACTCTATCTCCAAACTCTCAATTCTAAGATCTCTGACCAGAATTGTCTGTCCCCTGTTCCTACCCCTTCAAATGCCCTCCATTTTTACTTACCTCTGACCAGTATAAATGGTTCTGTCCCCTCCCGCCCCACCCCTCACCTTTTCACCCAAGCTGCCTCAATTTCCAAGTATCTCTCAACAGCAGAGCTGTCTCTGTCCCATCCCCCAGTTTCTCCCCAGTCTTTAAGATCTCTGACCAGGAGAATTATCTCTGTTTCCCCTTTTCCTCCCTCCCTTTCTCTCCCTCCCTTTCTCTCCCCCCCCCACAAGTCCACTTCATTGATAAATATTTCTGACTAGCACAGCTAGTCCTGGCCCCTTGCCCCATCTGTCCCTCCAAACCCACCTCCATTCCTTAATATCTGACCAGTAGAACTCTTTCTGCCTTCCTTCTG
This sequence comes from Bettongia penicillata ogilbyi, assembly GCA_023548195.1. NCBI lineage: Eukaryota > Metazoa > Chordata > Mammalia > Diprotodontia > Potoroidae > Bettongia > Bettongia penicillata. The sequence continues at coordinate 11,478,976 of JAJHZJ010000104.1, read as the reverse complement.
ATCCTTCAAACCTTCTCACTTTTTAAAGTAACTCTGGTTAGTATAGCTGGTTCTAGACCCCGCCCCTCCTTTTCCTCTAATCTCCATTTCTATCTCTGAGTAGCTATTGTCTTTGATGTTACCACCACCCCTTCCTTTCTCCCCAAATCCTTTTTATCGATAAATATCTCTGACCTGGTCAGCTGATTCTGGCTCCCCTTCCTGTTCCCTCAAACCCCCTTCATTTCTAAATGAGAACTGGTGCTTCCCTCATCCAGGCTCATGTTCCTCAAACCCCCGACCAGAAAATGTGTGTACCCCTACTTCATATTTCCCCCATATCCTCTCAATTTCTTAGTATCTCGGACCAATAAAGCTGGTTCTGGCCCTCAATTCCGATCCTCTCAAACCCCCTCCCTCTCTAAGTATCTCTGATTACAGAATTTTCTGTCCTCCTTTTTCTCCCCCCAAATCCCTCCATTTTTCTAAGTTTTTCTGACCAACACAGGTGGTTCTGGGCACCATTTCCTTTCCCCTCAAATCATCTCTATTTTAAAGTACCTCTGACTAGCAGAAATTCTACTGGCCCCCTTCTATCCCCTCAAGCCTCTTCCATTTCTAAGTACCCCTGGACATTATAACTGGTTCTAACCTCCCCTTGCTAACACCTCCCCCCTTCCCCAACCTCCTTACTTTCTAAGTATTTCTGACCTGCAGGATTGTCTCAGCCATCTCTCTGATCAGCACAGCTGGTTCTTGCCCTGCCTCCTATTCCCTTAAGTATCCCTGAACAGCAGAGCTGTCTCTCCCTTTCTATTTCCCCCACAAGACCCTTTCATTTCTAAGTATCTCTGACCAGCAGAGCAGTCTCTACCCTCCTTCCCTTAAATCCTTCTAAGCCTTATCCATTTCTAAGCATCTCATACTAACAAGAGCTGGTTGTGATCCCTTTCCTATCCCCCCCCCAAACCTATTCACTTTGTAAGTATCTCTGATCAGCTACTTTTAGCCCCCTTCCTATTTCCCCAAACTCTCAATGTCTATGTAATCTCTAAACAGCAGATCTGGTTCTACTTCACTTGCCAGGACCCTAAACCCCTCCCCTTTCTCTAAAGTAGATAAAATGTTTATTGTAACAGGAACTGATTTTTAAGGATCTTTGGTCCTGCCTAGATTTGTTGATTTTAGCTGCCCCTCTTTTCCCACAAATGCCTTACATTTCTAATGTCTCTATGACTAGAATATCTGGTGCCAGTCCCTCCTCATTCCTCCAAGTCACCTTTATTTAAGTTGACCAACAAAGCTATTTCTGCTCCTCCATCTCCCCAGACCTGCTACATTTCTTAGTATCATTGATCCCAATTTGATGATCTGATTATAGTTTTCCTTCCAGTCTCCCCCAAATCTTCCCCATTTCCAAGTAACTTTCTCTGATCTAGACCAGAAGAGTCATCATTCAAAGGAGACATCCTCCTTTTACTCCTCAAACTCTCTCCTTCCATTCTGATTCTCAAGAGAATTAATTCCAACCCTATTTATCTATCTTCCCCAAATCTTGTTCATTTCTGATTCTGCTGGTGTGAAGACCCAATTATAGCACCCTTTCCTATCCCCCCAAACCCACTCTATAAATATCTGATTAAAAAGGGAGGTTCTGGCCTCTGATTTCATTCCCCTCCCTCCCCAATCTCCTTCCAATTCTCAATATCTCTTTCAATCAGAAGAACTGATAATATGCCTGCTATGTATCTTCCTAAACCCCATTCATATCTAATTATTTCTGCCTGTTACCTGCACAGGTAGCTAGTGGTCCCTCCTTCCAAGCACCCCAAATTCCCTCCGTTTCTAAATCTCTCATTCTGACATTTAACATGCTTACAGGCCCACCTTACCACCCTACCAAAACCCTTTCTTTTCTATGGATCTCTGGTCAGAAGCAGAAGAGCCGTTCCCCTTTAGCCTTCCAAACCCTATTTCTAAATACCTTTAACTGATCAGAACTGAATCTATTCCATTTCCTATCCCCTAAACCCTTGCATTTTTAAATATCTGTGTGAACAGAGCTTGATGTACTGCCCCCTCTTCCTCTCTAATAGGCCCTCTCCATTTCAAAGCAACTATCATTCTGAACCAAAAAGCTATTTCTGTTGCCCAAGCCCCAACATTTATAAATATCACTGGTTTTGAAGAGATTTGATTCTAGACAACCTGATTATAGCTTCCTGCTTTCAATCTCCCAAAGTCTCTCAATTTCTAAATATCTCTTGAATCACAAGAGCTAATTCTGCCCTACTTCATAACTCCCAAACCCTCTCATATATAAGAATTTCTTGTCTTGACCAGATCAACTAACTCTACTTCTCTTACTTATCCTCCCAAACCCCTAAATTAGTATCTGTGACCATAAGAGCTCATTGAAGGCTCCGTTTCTATCCCCTCAAACCTCTCCATTTCCAAACATCTCTTGCTGAAGAGATGAGCTATGCCACCCCCCCAAACTTACTCTAAATATCTCAGGATCTAAACAGAAGGGACTCAAATCCACTTTTCAATTGCCCCAATCCCCCTCTGCTTTAAATATCTGATTTTAACTTGAAGAGTTGATTAGGACTCCCTTTCTTATCTCCCCAAACTCTTTTCATTTATAAATGTCTCTGAGATAAGATGGTTCTAGCCCTCTTCTGTTCTTTTAAACCCACCCCATTTCACAGTATCTCTGAATCTGACTTGAAGACAACATTGAAGTCCCTTTTCTATCCCCCCCAACCTCCTATCCTTAGAAATATCTTTTAAATCTAAGTAAAAGATCCAATCATATTCTCTCAAATCCTTTTCATTTCTTGGCATCTTTGATCTTGTGATGAGCTAAATCTACCCCATTCCCCCCCAACCCAGTCTGCTCCATTTCTAAATGTTTAATCCAGAGCTCATTCTGACCCTCCTGACTAGTCTTCCATATAGGTTCCATTTCTCTGCTATGAATTCTTGTTCTGTGCCTACCCCCAATCTCCCCCCCATCCTCTTAATGGGTCCTGCAGTTCTAAATAACTCCCAATTTGTGGCATAAAGAGTTGATTGTTGTCCTCCTTCCCATCTCTTGAAACCTCAATTTAAAAATATTTTAAACTCTTTGATTCAGAACAGAAGATGTGATTCTCTTAGGCCTGTTATCTTACTCTATCTTATAACTACAGTTATCCCTTCCTCATTGCAGGGGTTAGGGCCGCAGGGGCCATGTGACCCGGGAAATCCATGTATAGTTTTTTGGCCTTCCCTGCATTTGAAATTTTTTCTTTTTTCTTTTATGGGGTGTTTACCTTCTTGTGAAATTTGAGTTAAGTATTTGGTCATGGGCTCTGTGACGTCTGCGGCTTCCACAAAACTTCCAAAAAATTACCATTTAATTTCTTATGCTGACCTGTGATATATCAAAACCATCATTGGGAAAGATGTGGAAGGGATGACTGTATTAGTTATTCTTACGTGACAAGCCCTGATTAAAGGCCACCTTCCCATCTTCTCAAATCCACTACATTGCCTACTATCTTTAAATCCAAGGGCCTGATTCTACCCTCACCTTCCTATGCTCTCACACCCTCTATTTTTGGGAATCTCTGATTCTGCCCAGGTCAACTGATTTCTGCCCCCTCTTACTTAGCCCCCCAAACCCTATTTCTAAGCATTTGTGGCCAAAAGTACTTATTATAGTCCTGCTTCTAATCACCCCACGTCCCTGCATTTGTAAGCGTCTCTGATCCTTTCAGAATGAATTTACCTCCTTCTATCCCCTCAAACTCCTTCCATTTCTAAGTATCTGATCTGGACCAGAAGAATTAAATCTATCCCCTCTTTTATTCCCTACCCTCATTCTCTGGTTCTGAAAAGAAAAGTTGATTTCTAGCTCTCCTATCTATCCTTCAAACCTGCTCCATTTCTCCGTGTTTCTGATCAAGACTTGAAGACCTAATTAAAGCTCCTCTTCCTATCCCCAAACTCCTTTTTTCTAAATAACTGATTCTACCTCCTTGCTATGTATGCCCCTAAACCTTTTTCATTTATACTCTCTGATCTTATCAGCTGATTTTACACACATCCCTTAGTCCTTCAAATCTCCCTTCATTTCTGAACATTCTGAACATTTCTGTGACCATAATAGCTGTTTCTAACCCTCCTCCACGACCCTCTTAATTTCTAAAAACCTTGGATTTTAAACAAAGGAGCTGCTTCTAGCTGTCCTTCCTATCTCCCAAAGCCCCTCCATTTCTAGGAATCTCTGACCTGAAGAACTCATTCTGCTTCCTCCTTCCTATCCCCTCCAGACCCCCTTCACTTCTAAATGGCCCTGATGTTGAAGAGAAGTGCTGATAATAGGACCTTATGCCTTTCCCAGCCCCGATTCTTCCCTTTCAGTATGTCTGACTCTTAAGAGGCAAATTGTTATTCTTGTTTCCCCTTCATTCTTGAAGAGGACCGATGACATCTTGAGGGTGATGTTTCGACTCTCTCATGAACTGGATTTAAGTAAGGCAAAGCTGTGCAAAGGAGGCAGCCTTACTTTCTCCTGCAGTCATCAAAGTCCAGTGGCAAATTATTAAGTGTGATGGTTGTGGGGGAGGGGGAAGAGAAAGGACTGGTAGTTAGCCTGAGGCAATTGTTTATTTAGGGCAGTTATTCTCTTACCTGGTAAAGTGACCAAGGACATATAGCCTCCTTCCAAATCCACCTTCCTGAAATTTCCAGAAAGTACAGCTATTAGTATAGGAGACAATTTAGAATCACGGTTCAATCTCTGACCTAGGCACTGAATTGGGGTGAAGGGGAGGGGAATATACAGGACTGATGACTAGAATCTACACAGAGCTCCTGATTTAAAGGGTGTCTCACAAGTTGTTCTCAATGTATCTAAAAGAATATGACCTTCACAAAGATCCTAATTGTATTGCATTCTTTGAATATCCCCAGGTAAACCCTTAGCATTCTGGGTGAAACTCCATGGGAGGCCTTTCAGGAGGACATGGATAAAGAGTCACGTAAGATGAAAAGGGAGCTTTTCTCTTGGAGAGAAACATGAATGAGAACTCCCCGGAGACACTGAGGAACTGAGGCGCTTGAAAGGTAGGTGGGAAGGTGACCACTGGAGCTTACAGAGGACACAAAAAAAACAACCCATAAATTAATTCTCTGCCAAGGCCTAAGGCCCTGTGCAACCACTGCCATATTGCCAGTTAGCGGGGGAAATACTGGCTTTGGGCTGCAGGAAACAAGATTTGAATGTGGAAAAAACGATGACCATGTCATCTATACCATTTCTTGGAAATTATGAAACAAGATGGAAAAAATGAAATATCAGATCCTTGTTACAACTAAGACTTTTTTGTAGATGACTTTTCCTTTTAAAGTCAAATGGGTAAAATATGCCACCATGTACATGTATATAGCAAGACGGAGAGGAAAGAAATGAATGAGACCCTGGAACCCACCAAGCATTAAGCACCAACAGAGCAACTCTGCAAAGCAGGTGCAGGCTCCAGATCATACCACATTTGGACCACGTGAAAGTTCATCTCAGCCTCTACCTGGCCCTCAAAAATGGTCCAAATATTACATTTTCTGGCTGCAATTCCAAAAAGGTTCTCTTGGCATCTGAACCGGAGCTCTAGAGCTCCCCTAGAGTCCAACCCTCTCATTTTAGGAAAGAAATGGAGTTCCAGGGAGGCTGTGACTTGTCCAAGGCTATACAAGTATAAGCATCAGAGATGTAATTTGAATCTAGAGCCAGTGAAGTGCTCTTTTCTCAGCACCAGAAAAACACATGGATTAGCTATGTGGCACAGTGAAGACAGGCTTGGACTTGGAGTAAGGAAAACCTGAATTCCCTTCCTGCCTCAGACACTTAGCTATCTGACTGTGGGCAAGTCACTTCACCTGTATGAGCCTCAGTTCCCTTTTGTGTAATGTGAGAATAATAATGGCATTTAGTTTTCATGTAGGGATCAAATGAGAGAACCTGTAAAGTGCTTTTGAAACCTCGACACTATGTAAATGCCAGCTATTGTTGTCAAGGAAAACGTTTTGTCTAGATTCAAATGCTCTTAGTCCACATTTTCCACTTGATGTCTGAGAGTTCCAGATGTTCTATTTTGAAGGTGCTAGGTGGTGAAACAGAGGATTGGATCTACAGGCAGGAAGACCTGGAAGTCTAGATGGGTCACTTAAACGTGACCTTCCTCAGTTTCCTCATCACATAGAAAGAAAAAGCATCTGTCTCCTAGGGATATGACAATATTTGGAAAGTGCTTTGCAAACCTTAAAAGCACTAATGAAATGGAAACTAGTTGTTATTAATATTATTATGATCAAGAATTCTAATTTTTTTTTAGTAGACATGGTATTCCAAATTTTAAGTTTGTTGTCTGGTTTTCCAAATTTTATGATTTTAGGTATCAAGTGAATTGTTTTTCTTTAATGTCACATACTGTCTTAAATAAAAGATAAATTCTACTTTGAGTGACAAGATGAATATGCCACTTGGTATCTAGAATTTACAACTTTGCTTTGTCTATAACATTAAATTCCTTCTTGGAATTTAATTACTTAACTAATTAATTTTAAGAAACTAATCACTTTTGCCTGTAGGTAGGGCTGTGCTGAGCTCAAATGGGATCATGGAGCCTTAAAGAGCTATCTCAATGCCACTTAATAATAATAGTCATTCTTCTCCTTGGCCCACAGTCAGTTGCAAGCCTTTTGGTCTTCAGGGTGATGACTTCATTCCCCAAGCCTTGTGTCGCACTGATGCTGAGCTCAGGCAGTGTCAATGTCATCTGCCTGATGTCAATGTCATTAATAACATTTCAGTCTAGACAGGCAAAAACAATAAATCAAGGCCTGATCTGCAACACTTGGAGGTATCAAAGGTGCAAGTGATCAAAATGAAAACATAACGAACTGTAGGTAAAAATAGACCGCTACAGAGTCAAGTGATCCACCATTTTCTACTCGGCATGTGGAATCTTACTTTATTCAGTTGTTTCAGGGAGTTTTGACGTTTTCTTCTTTGAAATATTATAATGTCCACATGGTTAGTGGAAACCCATTTTTCCCTGATTCTCATCTGGTGTTAATAAGTATTTTGATTGGTATCTTGGGCCTTGACATTTTTCATCTGGCCTCTGGAATCCTAAGTTTGCCTTGGTGTCTGTGATTTGCAAATGTTTTGTTTGGCTTCTGGGACCCTGAATTTGCTGCTTGGTATCATAATTACAAATGTTTTTATGAGTGTCTGAATTGCACATTTTTTTTTGTTTGGTGTCAAGGAATTACACTTAAAAGAACAAAACAGGTATCTAGAGTAGAGCCTTTCCCACATTTTCTAGTAGGCAAGTGAAAATTTAAAATTCCTTAATATTTGCTTTGGTTTAAAACATTTCCTGTATATGTAAATATAAATACTCCACTGTGTCTTGGGAGGAATGGTATTCCAAGGGGCAACTACAAATCCAAATATTGTGCTTTGTGTTGGGATCATCAAAGTATTCCCATTGGGGTTGGGCTATGTATTTTACTTAGCTTGAAGAGAGATAAAAAATAATTTTATTTTGTATCTACAAAAGCAAATGTTCCACTTGGAGTCCATAAAGACAAGTGTTCCACTTGGTGTCACAGTAATACAATTTACCGTTTGGGTTATGCTATGAGATTATTCCCCTGGATTTCCAGAGAGGTAAATGTTTCATGTGATTCTTGGCTAGGTAAATACTGCACAAGAAGTGTGTCAAGATGAGCCATCCCTTTGATGTCTAAAAGTTGGAGGCACTGGACATGGAGACTTAAGTAATGCCATTGCCAGGAAGTACAAATTGTTCTTTCTGTACCTGCCTTCCACTTAGTTTCAGAAAACATGCATTTCCAAAGGAATCCAAGGGACCCAAGTCTTCCAACAGGATACAAGGGACCTCCCACCAAGAGCTGGGGACCAAGCCTGAATCCTTCCACTGGAAGCCAAAGGATTTCCCCTGGGAACCAGGACCCAAACTTCCAGTCAATTGCCAGGAACCAAGCCTCAAGCTTGCTCTAGGTGTCAGGCTAGGACTCAAGCCACAAGACTTCCCCTGAGAACCAAGGGATCCACTCCTACCACCAGGAGCCAGGACCCAAGACCCAGACCTTCCACTGGGAGCCAGGAACCAAGGACACAGGATCCAGGACCCAGACTTTCTACGAGGACCCAGAATCCAAGCCTTGAACAAAGACCCAGAGCTTTCACCAAGAGCCAGGAATCCAGGAGCCATGCCTTCCACCAGGATCCAGGAACCATGCCTTGAAATAGGACCCAGGCCTTCCAGGATCCAGAACCCAGACTTTCTACCAGGATCCAGACCTTGAACCAGTACCTCTAGGAGCCAGGCCTTCCACTAGGACCCAGGCCTTGAAACAGAACCCAGGCCTTCCACCAGGAACAAGGACCCAGGATCCAGGACCTAGCACCCAGCACCCAGACCTTCCACCAGGAGTCAGGCCTTAGACCAGGACCTAGGAGCCAGGCCTTCCACCAGGACCCGGGACTCAGGTCTTCCACCAGGAGCCAGCACCCACTACCCAGGCCTTCCACCAGAAGCCAGGTCCAAAGACCCAGGAGCCAGGCCTTCCAATAAGAGCCTAAACCCAGGACCAAGGACCCAGACCTTCTAACTAGGACCCAGGACCAAGGACCCTGGACTTCTAACCAGGAACCAGGACCCAGGACCAAGGACACAGGACACAGTCCTTCTACCAGGACCCAGGATCAAGGACCTAGGACACAGGCCTTCTAACCAGGACCCAGACCCCAGGACCCAGGCCTTCCACCAAAAGCCAGAACTCGGAACCAGTCCTTCCACCAAGAGGCAGGACCCAAGGCCAAGGACCCAGCCTTCCACCAAGAGCCAGGACCAAGGACCCAGCACCCAGGACCCAGGTCTTCCACCAAGAGGCAGACCCAGGACCCAGGCCTTGAATCAGGACTCAGGACCCAAGCCTCAGGCATTCTACCAGAAGCTACCAGTTGGGAGCCAGGCCTTCTAACGAGGACCCAAGATCCAGGCATTCCACCAGGATCCAGGACTTGACACTCAGGTCTTCTACTAGGACCCAGGCCTTCTAACCAGGACCCAGGACCCAAGAGCCAGGACCCAGGACTCAGGACTCTGGCCTTCTACCAGGACCCAAGATTCAGGCCTTCCACCAAGACCTAGGACCCAGGTCTCCCACCAGGAGCCAGGACCCAGGACTCAAACCTCAGCCTCAGGCTTTCTACCAGGAGCCACCACCTGGGAGACAGGCCTTGAATCAGGACCCAGGACTCAGGCCTTCCATCTGGAGCCAGGCCTTCCACCGGAACCCAGGCCTTCTGCCAGGAGCCAAGACCAAAGATCCAGGATCCTGGCCTTCTACCAGGACCCAGGCATTTTATCAAGACCCAGGCCTACCAGGACCAAGGACCCAGGACTTAGGCCTTCTATCAGGGCCCAAGCTTCAGGCCTTCCACTAGGACCCAGGAATCAGGATCCATGACCCAGGTGTTCTACCAGAACCTAGGACACAGGACCCAGTCCTACCAAGAGGCAGGACCAGGACCCAGAACCCAGAACCAAAGATCCAGGAGGCAGGCTTTCCACCAAGAAGTAGGACCTAGGACTCAGGACCCAGGCCTTCTTCCAGGACCTAGGCCTTCCACTAAGAGCCAGAACCCAGGAGCGAGGCCTTCCAACAGGAACCAGGATCCAGGACCCAGGCCTTCCATGAAGATGCAGGACCAAAGGCCCTGGACTCAGGACACAGGCCCCAAGCCTCACTTCAGGCCTTCCTTTCAGGAGCCAGGACTTAAACCAGGACCCAGGCCTTCCACTAGGACCCAGACCTTTCACCAAGAGCCAGAATCCAGGATGACTTCCACTAGGATCCAGGACAAAGGACCCAGGAGCCAGGCCTTTTACTACAACCCAGGACCCAGGTCTTCTACCAGAACCCAAGATTCAGGCCTTCCACCAGGATGTAGGCCTTCTACTAGGACCCAGACCTTTGAGCAAGAGTCAGAACCCAGGACCAAGGCCTCCTACCAGGAGCCAGGACTCAGGCCTTCCACCAAGAGCCAGGACCAAGGACCCAGGACCAGACCTTCTACCAGGACGCAGGACCCAGGCCTTCCACCAGGACTAAGAACCCAGGGCCCAGACCTTCCATCAAAAGCCAGAACCCAAGGACCCAGGCCTCAGGCCTTCTACCAAGAAGCAGGAGAAAGGATCCAGGATCCAGGCCTTCCACCAAGAGGCAAGAGAAAGGATCTAGGACCTAGGCTTTCCACCAATACCCAGGTCTTCTACCAGGACCCAGTCTTTCCACCAAGAGGTAGGGCCAAGGACCCAGACTCCAGATCCCAAGCCTCAGCTTTAGGTCTTCTATCAGGAGCCACCACCTGAGAGCCAGGTCTTCTACCAGGAGCCAGACCTAGGCCTTCCACCAGGAGCCAGGACCCAGGACCCGGCTTCCCAGCAAGAGTCAGAACCCAGGACCCAGACTTTCCCCCGGGACCCAGGCCTTCCACCAGGACCCAGGCTTACACCAGCATCCAGGACCAAGAAGCCAGGACCCAGGCCTTCTAGCCAGGAGCCAGAACCCAGCACCCAATCCTTTCACTAGGATCCAGGACCAAGGACTTCCACCAAAAGCCAGGACCAGGGACCCAGGACCCAGGCCCTAGGCCCTCTACCAGGACCCTGGCCTTACACCAGCACCCAGGACCAAGGACCCAGGACCCAAGCCTTCCGCCAGGACCAAGAACCCAGGACCTAGGCCTTCCGCCAAAAGCCAAGACCCAAGGCCCCAGGCCTTCTACCAAGAGGCAAGAGAAAGGATCTAGGACCTAGGCCTTCCACCAGTACCCAGGTCTTCTACCAGGACCCAGTCTTTCCACCAAGAGGTAGGACCAAGGACTCAGACCTTAGACCCCAAGCCTCAGCTTAAGGTCCTCTATCAGGAGCCACTACCTGAGAGCCAGGCCTTCTACCAAGAGCCAGAACCTAGGCCTTCTACCAGGAGCCAGGACCTAGGACCCAGGCATTCTACCAGGACTTAAGCTTCCCAGCAAGAGCAAGGACCCAGGCCTTTCATCAGGAGCCAGAACCAAAGACCCAGGAACTAGGCCTTCCAGAAGGAGTCAGGCCTTCTATCAAGAGCCAGGAATGAGGATCCAGGACTCAGGCCTTCCACCAAAAGCCAAGACCCAAGGACCCAGGCCCCAGGGCTTCTACCAAGAGGCAGGAGAAAGGTTCCAGGCCTTCCAACAGTACCCAGGTCTTCTACCAGGACCCAGTCTTTCCACCAAGAGGTAGGACCAAGGACTCAGACCTTAGACCCCAAGCCTCAGCTATAGATCCTCTATCAGGAGCCACTACCTGAGAGCCAGACCTTCTACCAAGAGCCAGAACCTAGGCCTTCTACCAGGAGCCAGGACCTAGGACCCAGGCATTCTACCAGGACTTAAGCTTCCCAGCAAGAGCAAGGACCCAGGCCTTCTACCAGGACCCAGGCCTTTCATCAGGAGCCAGAACCAAAGACCCAGGAACTAGGCCTTCCAGAAGGAGTCAGGCCTCCTATCAAGAGCCAGGAATGAGGATCCAGGACTCAGGCCTTCCACCAAAAGCCAAGACCCAAGGACCCAGGCCCCAGGGCTTCTACCAAGAGGCAGGAGAAAGGTTCCAGGCCTTCCAACACTACCCAGACCTTCCACCAGGACCCAGTCTTTCCACCAAGAGGTAGGACCAAGGACTCAGACTCCAGACCCCAAGCCTCAGCTTCAGGTCTTCTATTAGGAGCCACTACCTGAGAACCAGGCCTTCTACCAGGATCCAGGCCCTCTACCAGGACCCAGGCCTTCCACCAGGACCAAGAACCCAGGACCCAGGACCTAGACCTTCTACCAAGAGGCAGGCAAAAGGATCCAGGATCTAGGCCCTCTACCAGGACCCAGGCCTTACACCAGGACCCAGGACCAGAGACTCAGGACTCAGACCTTACACCAGGACCAAGAACCCAGGACCCAGGCCTTCCACCAGGACCAAAAACCCAGGACCCAGGACCTAGACCTTCTACCAAGAGGCAGGCAAAAGGATCCAGGATCTAGGCCCTCTCCCAGGACTCAGACCTTACACCAGGACCAAGAACCCAGGACCCAGGCCTTCCACCAAGAACCAGGACCAAGAACCCAGGACCCAGGCCTTCCACCAGGACCAAGATCCCAGGCCCCAGGGCTTCTACCAAGAGGCAGGAGAAAGGATCCAGGCCTTCCAACACTACCCAGACCTTCCACCAGGACCCAGTGTTTCCACCAAGAGGTAGGACCAAGGACTCAGACTCCAGACCCCAAGCCTTAGCTTCAGGTCTTCTATTAGGAGCCACTGCCTGAGAACCAGGCCCTCTACCAGGACCCAGGCCTTCCACCAGGACCAAGAACCCAGGACCCAGGACCTAGACCTTCTACCAAGAGGCAGGCAAAAGGATCCAGGATCTAGGCCCTCTCCCAGGAACCAGGCCTTACACCAGGACCCAGGAGCAAAGACTCAGGACTCAGACCTTACACCAGGACCAAGATCCCAGGCCCCAGGCCCCAGGGCTTCTACCAAGAGGCAGGAGAAAGGATCCAGGCCTTCCAACACTACCCAGACCTTCCACCAGGACCCAGTCTTTCCACCAAGAGGTAGGACCAAGGACTCAGACTCCAGACCCCAAGCCTCAGTTTCAGGTCTTCTATTAGGAGCCACTACCTGAGAACCAGGCCTTCTACCAGGACCCAGGCCTTCCACCAGGACCAAGAACCCAGGACCTAGAGGCAGGCAAAAGAATCCAGGATCTAGGCCCTCTCCCAGGAACCAGGCCTTACACCAGGACCCAGGAGCAAAGACTCAGGACTCAGACCTTCCACTAGGACCAAGATCCTAGGCCCCAGGCCCTAGGGCTTCTACCAAGAGGCAGGAGAAAGGATCCAGGCCTTCCAACACTACCCAGACCTTCCACCAGGACCCAGTCTTTCCACCAAGAGGTAGGACCAAAGACTCAGACTCCAGACCCCAAGCCTCAGCTTCAGGTCTTCTATTAGGAGCCACTACCTGGGAACCAGGCCTTCTACCAGGATCCAGGCCCTCTACCAGGACCCAGGCCTTCCACCAGGACCAAGAACCCAGGACCCAGGACCTAGACCTTCTACCAAGAGGCAGGCAAAAAGGATCCAGGATCTAGGCCCTCTACCAGGACCCAGGCCTTACACCAGGACCCAGGAGCAAAGACTCAGGACTCAGACCTTCCACTAGGACCAAGATCCTAGGCCCCAGGCCCTAGGGCTTCTACCAAGAGGCAGGAGAAAGGATCCAGGCCTTCCAACACTACCCAGACCTTCCACCAGGACCCAGTCTTTCCACCAAGAGGTAGGACCAAGGACTCAGACTCCAGACCCCAAGCCTCAGCTTCAGGTCTTCTATTAGGAGCCACTACCTGAGAACCAGGCCTTCTACCAGGATCCAGGCCCTCTACCAGGACCCAGGCCTTCCACCAGGACCAAGAACCCAGGACCCAGGACCTAGACCTTCTACCAAGAGGCAGGCAAAAAGGATCCAGGATCTAGGCCCTCTACCAGGACCCAGGCCTTACACCAGGACCCAGGACCAAAGACTCAGGACTCAGACCTTACACCAGGACCAAGAACCCAGGACCCAGGCCTTCCACCAGGACCAAAAACCCAGGACCCAGGACCTAGACCTTCTACCAAGAGGCAGGCAAAAGGATCCAGGATCTAGGCCCTCTCCCAGGACTCAGACCTTACACCAGGACCAAGAACCCAGGACCCAGGCCTTCCACCAAGAACCAGGACCAAGAACCCAGGAACCAGGCCTTACACCAGGACCCAGGACCAAAGACTCAGGACTCAGACCTTACACCAGGACCAAGATCCCAGGCCCCAGTCCCCAGGGCTTCTACTAAGAGGCAGGAGAAAGGATCCAGGCCTTCCAACACTACCCAGACCTTCCACCAGGACCCAGTGTTTCCACCAAGAGGTAGGACCAAGGACTCAGACTCCAGACCCCAAGCCTTAGCTTCAGGTCTTCTATTAGGAGCCACTACCTGAGAACCAGGCCTTCTACCAGGACCCAGGCCTTCCACCAGGACCAAGAACCCAGGACCCAGGACCTAGAGGCAGGCAAAAGGATCCAGGATCTAGGCCCTCTCCCAGGAACCAGGCCTTACACCAGGACCCAGGAGCAAAGACTCAGGACTCAGACCTTCCACTAGGACCAAGATCCTAGGCCCCAGGCCCTAGGGCTTCTACCAAGAGGCAGGAGAAAGGATCCAGGCCTTCCAACACTACCCAGACCTTCCACCAGGACCCAGTCTTTCCACCAAGAGGTAGGACCAAGGACTCAGACTCCAGACCCCAAGCCTCAGCTTCAGGTCTTCTATTAGGAGCCACTACCTGAGAACCAGGCCTTCTACCAGGATCCAGGCCCTCTACCAGGACCCAGGCCTTCCACCAGGACCAAGAACCCAGGACCCAGGACCTAGACCTTCTACCAAGAGGCAGGCAAAAAGGATCCAGGATCTAGGCCCTCTACCAGGACCCAGGCCTTACACCAGGACCCAGGACCAAAGACTCAGGACTCAGACCTTACACCAGGACCAAGAACCCAGGACCCAGGCCTTCCACCAGGACCAAAAACCCAGGACCCAGGACCTAGACCTTCTACCAAGAGGCAGGCAAAAGGATCCAGGATCTAGGCCCTCTCCCAGGACTCAGACCTTACACCAGGACCAAGAACCCAGGACCCAGGCCTTCCACCAAGAACCAGGACCAAGAACCCAGGAACCAGGCCTTACACCAGGACCCAGGACCAAAGACTCAGGACTCAGACCTTACACCAGGACCAAGATCCCAGGCCCCAGTCCCCAGGGCTTCTACTAAGAGGCAGGAGAAAGGATCCAGGCCTTCCAACACTACCCAGACCTTCCACCAGGACCCAGTGTTTCCACCAAGAGGTAGGACCAAGGACTCAGACTCCAGACCCCAAGCCTTAGCTTCAGGTCTTCTATTAGGAGCCACTACCTGAGAACCAGGCCTTCTACCAGGACCCAGGCCTTCCACCAGGACCAAGAACCCAGGACCCAGGACCTAGAGGCAGGCAAAAGGATCCAGGATCTAGGCCCTCTCCCAGGAACCAGGCCTTACACCAGGACCCAGGAGCAAAGACTCAGGACTCAGACCTTCCACTAGGACCAAGATCCTAGGCCCCAGGCCCTAGGGCTTCTACCAAGAGGCAGGAGAAAGGATCCAGGCCTTCCAACACTACCCAGACCTTCCACCAGGACCCAGTCTTTCCACCAAGAGGTAGGACCAAGGACTCAGACTCCAGACCCCAAGCCTCAGCTTCAGGTCTTCTATTAGGAGCCACTACCTGAGAACCAGGCCTTCTACCAGGGCCCAGGCCCTCTACCAGGACCCAGGCCTTCCACCAGGACCAAGAACCCAGGACCCAGGACCTAGACCTTCTACCAAGAGGCAGGCAAAAGGATCCAGGATCTAGGCCCTCTACCAGGACCCAGGCCTTCCACCAGGACCAAGATCCCAGGCCCCAGGCCTTCTACCAAGAGGCAGGAGAAAGGATCCAGGCCTTCCAACAGTACCCAGACTTTCCACCAGGACCCAGTCTTTCCACCAAGAGATAGGACCAAGGGCTCAGACTCCAGACCCCAAGCCTCAGCTTCAGGTCTTCTATTAGGAGCCACTACCTGAGAACCAGGCCCTCTACCAGGACCCAGGCCTTCCACCAGGACCAAGAACCCAGGACCCAGGACCTAGACCTTCTACCAAGAGGCAGGCAAAAGGATCCAGGATCTAGGCCCTCTCCCAGGAACCAGGCCTTGCACCAGGACCCAGGAGCAAAGACTCAGGACTCAGACCTTCCACCAGGACCAAGATCCCAGGACCTAGACCTTCTACCAAGAGGCAGGCAAAAGGATCCAGGATCTAGGCCCTCTACCAGGACCCAGGCCATACACCAGGACCAGGACCAAAGACTCAGGACTCAGACCTTACACCAGGACCAAGGACCCAGGTCTTCCACCAAAAGCCAGGACCCAAGGACCCAGGACCTAGACCTTCTACCAAGAGGCAGGCAAAAGGATCCAGGATCTAGGCCCTCTCCCAGGAACCAGGCCTTACACCAGGACCCAGGAGCAAAGACTCAGGACTCAGACCTTCCACCAGGACCAAGATCCCAGGCCCCAGGCCCTAGGGCTTCTACCAAGAGGCAGGAGAAAGGATCCAGGCCTTCCAACACTACCCAGACTTTCCACCAGGACCCAGTCTTTCCACCAAGAGGTAGGACCAAGGACTCAGACTCCAGACCCCAAGCCTCAGCTTCAGGTCTTCTATTAGGAGCCACTACCTGAGAACCAGGCCTTCTACCAGGATCCAGGCCCTCTACCAGGACCCAGGCCTTCCACCAGGACCAAAAACCCAGGACCCAGGACCTAGACCTTCTACCAAGAGGCAGGCAAAAAGGATCCAGGATCTAGGCCCTCTACCAGGACCCAGGCCTTACACCAGGACCCAGGACCAAAGACTCAGGACTCAGACCTTCCACCAGGACCAAGATCCCAGGCCCCAGTCCCCAGGGCTTCTACCAAGAGGCAGGAGAAAGGATCCAGGCCTTCCAACACTACCCAGACCTTCCACCAGGACCCAGTCTTTCCACCAAGAGGTAGGACCAAGGACTCAGACTCCAGACCCCAAGCCTTAGCTTCAGGTCTTCTATTAGGAGCCACTACCTGAGAACCAGGCCTTCTACCAGGACCCAGGCCTTCCACCAGGACCAAGAACCCAGGACCCAGGACCTAGAGGCAGGCAAAAGGATCCAGGATCTAGGCCCTCTCCCAGGAACCAGGCCTTACACCAGGACCCAGATCTTATACCTGGACCAAGGACCCAGGCCTTCCACCAAGAACCAGGACCCAAGGACTCCAGACCCAGGCCTTCTACCAAGAGGCAGGACAAAGGATCCAGTATTCAGGCCCTCTACCAGGACCCAGACCTTATACCAAGACCCAGGACCCAGGCCTTCCACCAGGACCAAGGACCCAGGACCCAGGCCTTCCACCAGGACCAAGGACCCAGGACTGAGGCCTTCCACCAAGAACCAGGACCAAGGACCCAGGACCCAGGCCTTCCAAGACCCAGGACCAACGATCCAGGACTTCTACCAAAAGCAAGGACCCAGGACCTAGGCCTTCTACCAAGAGGCAGGAAAAAGGATCCAGTATTCAGGCCCTCTACCAGGACCCAAGACTTACACCAGGACCAAAGATCCAGGATCTAGGCCTTACACCAAGACTCAGGACCAAGGACCCAGGACTGAGGCCTTCCACCAAGAACCAGGACCAAGGACCCAGGACCCTGGCCTTCTACCAAGAACTACGACAAAGGATCCAGGATCCAGGCCCTCTACCAGGACCCAGGCCTTACACCAGGACCAAGGACCTAGGACTTCCACCAGCACCCAGGACCCAGGCCTTACACCAAGACCCAGGACCAAGGACCCAGGACCCAGGAATTCCACCAGGAGCCAGGACCCAGGCCTTACACCAGGACCAAGGATCCAGACCCAGGACTTCCACCAAAAGCTAGGATCCATGATCTAAGCCTTCTACCAGGATCTAGGACCAAAGACCCAGGACCTACACCTTCTACCAGGATCCAGGCCTTCTATCAGGATCCAGGACCTACACCTTCTACCAGAACTCATGCCTTCCACCAAGAACCAGGACCAAAGATCCAGGACCCAAGCCTTCCACCAAGAGCCAGGACCAAGGACCCAGGTTTTCTTTCAGGACCAAGAACCCAGGTTTTCCATCAGGACCAAGGACTCAGGATCCAGATCTTCTAACCAGGAGCTGAAATTCAGGACCCAGGCCTTCCACCAGAAGCCAGAACCCAGACCTTCTACCAAGAGGCAGGACAAAGGATCCAGCATCCAAGCCTCCTGTCAGGATCCAGGCCTTCTACCAGGAGCCAGCACCTAGAACACAGGACTCAGGCCTTCTGTCAAGACCCAGGACCAAGGACCCAGGACCCAGGCTTTAAAACAGGACCAAGAACCCAGGACTTCCACCAAAAGCCAGGACCCAAGGACCTAGGCCTTCTACCAGGACCAAAAACCTGGGATTCAGGCCTTCCAAGAGCCAGGACCAAGGACCCAGGACCCAGGCCTTCTACCAAAAGGCAGGACAAAAGATCCAGGATCCAGGTCTTCCAGGACCCAGGCCTTACACCAGGATCTAAGATTCAAGCCTTCCACTAGGAACCAGGGCCCAGACCTTCCAGCAGAATCCAGGACACAATCCTCAGGCCTTCCAGGAGTCAGGAATCAGGACCCAATTCCCAGGCTTTCTACTGGAACCCAGGACCCAGGCCTTCCACCAGGACCAAGGACCCAGGACTTCCACCAGAAGCCAGGACCCAGACCTTCTACCAAGAGGCAGGACAAAGGAGCTAGGACCCAAACCTCAGACCTTCCAGGAGACGGAATCATCTCAATCCCCAGGTCTTCTACTGGGAGCCAAGACCCATGACCCAAGCTTCAGGCCTTAGGCCTTCCATTAGGACCCCAGACCCAGAACGCAAGCCTCAGGCTTTCCACCAGGACCCAGGAACCAGGACCCAGGATTCAGGCCTTCCACCAGGAGCCAGGAACCAGGAGGGAAGCCTTAGGCCTTCTAGGAATGAAGAGCCAGGACCCAACCCTCAGGCTTTCCACCAGGACTCAGGACCCAGTTCTCACCAGGTCTTCTACTGGGAGCCAGGACCCATGATACAAGCTTCAGGCCTTCCACCAAGATTCATGACCAAACTTCAGACCTGTCACCAGGAGCCAGAACTGAGGCCTTACCTTCTACCAGTTTCTAGGATCCAGGACTCAAGCTCAGTCCTGGCACAAGGAACAAGGACCCAACCCTTCCACCAGGAGCCAGGACCCAAGCCTCAGCCCTTTTTTCAGGACCCAAGTCACAAAACTCCTACCTACATGGAGCATAGTGACACCTTTACCTTGGAGTTAGTTGCGGCAAGGATTTCCCTGGGAGTCAGGATTCATGAGTTTCCCTTGCACTCCACATATTCTATGTTGAATCAAGGGACACCAGGACCTGAAATAAAGGAATGCACTGGGAAGTAAAGTGTGAGTGCTTTAAACTTGGAGTCCAGGTATAAACAATCCACTGGATATTAGGAGAGACTAGCATCCCTATTTAGAGACAGGAGCAGGAATCATTCAACTTGAAATCAAGAAACACAAGTCCTCCATTCAGCCAAGTAAGTCAAGAGAAAAAAATCCCACTTCAAATCAGGAGTAATCTCTGGTGAGTATTCCTCTTGGTAAGTATTGATTCAGATATTCCCCTTGTTTGGATACTGGTATTCTACTTAATTACAGGAGTTTCAAGGAGGCAGAAACATCCCACTAGAAGACAGGCCACAAGCATTCTTTCAGTGCTGTGACACTCAAGGATCCCTGCCCATCTCCTCTTAGTACTTGGAGTAGCAAGTCTTGCCCTTTGCATAGTGAAGCAAACACCTGTGTTTATCTAGAAGCAGATGTTGCCCATTGTCTACAGAAACACTTATTTCCCTGTGCTCCTGGAGAACTGGGCATTCCTTCCCTTCAGTACCTAGAGATGTAAGTGCTGACCTGGACCTGGAGCCCGAAGCCTTCTATGCCTGTGTCTGCAGAGACAAAGATTTCTTTGGTGAGTGAAGAGGCAGGTAGTCCATGTTTTCTGTCTGCTGAAAGAAACATTTCACATAGAGGAGGGAGAAGGCCCATTTGGAAACCAGAGGAGAAAGGATTTTTTGCCTTTTTCCCTAGAGCTGCAAGAATTTGCCCCACTGGACATGCAAGTATGGGCACATACTTGCACAAGATACAAGTATATTACCCTGTGTTTGTAGAAGCAAATACTGTCCTGTGCCTGGATGAAAAGGATTCCTCTCCATTCTGTTCCTGGAGAAGCAACTATTGCCCAATTCCTGTGGTAAAGTGCTTAATCAGTGCTAGTTAACTGGTATTGCCCTCTGGTTGTTATCTTCTGTATCTGCACAAACATCCTACTTGGAGCCCAGCCATAGCATTTCTTGTGTCAGTAATCAGGAAACACCCCACTTAGATCAGCAAGCATTGCTTCTGGAGTCAGGAAACAGATGCCTTCCATTGGAATCACAATCAGCAAGCATTCCCTTGGAATTAGGAGACTTGGTCATTCTTATGGCAATCAGTGAAGTTAGAAGATAGAAGCCTTGTACTTAGTGAAGCAGGAAAATAGTCCTCTTGGATTCAAATCTTCCCTTGGGAGTCTGCAGCTGGAAACATTCCACATGGATCCAGGACACATCTTCTACTAGAATCAGAAAGAGGTAGCATTCCACTTGGATTGAGGATCATTGAGCGTTGCTCCTGGTGTAGAGTCTTCCACTGAGAATCAGGATCACCAAGAAATGCTTGGAGGTAAGAGAAATAAGACTTCCACTGGGAATGAGGAACAGGAAATTGTCTACTTGGATTCCAGATCAGTAAGCATTGCCTCTGGAATCAAGAAAACACAAGCCTTCTTCCTGAAATCAAGAGAGCTGAGATTCAGTCAGAAGCAAGAAACATTTCAGTTGCATTCCAGATCACTAAGCTGCCCCTGGAGTCCAAGAGACAGATACTTTTCAGTCAGTCAGTAACAGTCCTTTGGAGTCAAGACGAAAGTATCCCTGGAAGTCAAGAACAAGAAACACTCCATTTGAATCAGTATACAAGCCGCCTTCTGTGAATAAGTTCAGCAAAAATTCCACTTGGGGTCAAGAGATACGTGCCTTCCACTGGGACCAGTGAATCTTGCAGTTGGAGCCAAAGATCAACAAGCATTCCCTCTGGAGACGAGAATAAGCATTCCACTTAAAGTCAGGAAACTAGGCTTCCAGTGGGGATCAGAAAGAGGACATACTCCATTTTGAGTCAGGATCACAAGCATTGCCTCTGGAGTTGGGGACATCAACCTTCCACTGGAAGTTGGGATCAACAAACTTACTCATCTGTTCATGATTAGCAAGCATTCTATTGGAAATCAGAAGATAGAAGTATTCCCTTTGGATTTAGAATGGGAGATCCCAGGATTCATCTGGGTTCATGATGATGTAAGTATTGTCCCAGGCGTAGAGAATTAGTGTCTAGAAGCAAGTATTCCCCTAGGCCCAGAGACAATATTCGACTTGGAATATTGGGTACCTCTTGGTGCCAGATACTCTATCTCTAAATTGAAAAGTATTGCCTTTGTGTCTGCAGAAGCAAGTATTTCCCCCTTGTGCTTGCAGAAGAAAGAATTTCACCTTATTTCAAGAGTAGCAAGTAGAACCTTATTTTGTTTCCTGAGGATGCTACCATTCCACTTGGATTCTGTACAATCAAGCACCTCACTTGGAGCTCCCTTTGGAATAGAGTCAAGAAATGGGAGCTTTCCACCGGGAGTCAGGAGACAAAGTCTCATACTTAAGAGGAGTTAGAAGAAGGAAATATTAATTCCATTTGGATTCAAGATCAGCAAGATCAGAGTCAAGGTGCAGGCCTTGTGCTGTCATTGTGGAACAGGAATCCTTCTCTTAGAGAGTCGAGACCTCACAGCAACAGGAAACATTCCATCTGATTCAAGATCAGCCAGCATTGCCTTTTTCTTAGAGTTAAAACATACCTTCTACTGGGAATCAAGAGGAAGAAACATTCAACTTGGAGTCAAGACAGAAACTTCTGTTGAGAGTCATGAGCAGGAAAAATCCCACATGGATTCAAAAGACAAGTCTTCCTCCTGGAGTCAAGACACAAACCTTCAACAATCAGGAGATGTGGTCTTTCCCCTCAGAGTCAGGAGCAAGTCAACAAGCCTTTATCAAGACCTTGATATGTGCTGAAGAGTAACAGGCAGATCCTTTGCAGTCAGGAGCAGCAAAGTATTTCCTCTAGAGTCAAGCAACAGACATTCTTTTGGGTTCAAGGTGGAAGCCACCAAATGGTAGGCAGGAAACCAATCATCCCACTTGGATTCCGGAGTAAGTCAATAGCAGGGAATTGTGGAGCAGCAAACGTTCCTCTTGGGGTCAGGAACAGCAAGCATTTTACTTGGAGTTAGAGAAGACACAAGACTCCGTGGACTCAGGAGATTCAATCATCCCGCTTGGATTCAGAAGGAAATTAACAAGTTAGGGGAAGCAAACTTTACTTTTGAAGCCAAGAAACTTCCAATAGGAAGATGAGAACACCTCCCATTTGGAGTCAATTATAGGAAACCTTCCACTTGGAATCAAGAAATGTGACTTTGAGTGACAATTAGCAAGATTTCCACTGGGGATCCAGGAGTAAGCCAACAAGCATTTCTTAAGAGTTTACAACACATCTGGCAGTAAGAAGCAGGAGACACTCCCTTTGTGGTCAAGAACAGAAAGCATTCTCCTTGAAGGAAGTATTAGCACTTTGAGTTAGAGTAGCAGCATTCTCCTTGGGGATAAGATGCACTTCCACTTGGAGTCAAGAGCCCCAAGGCTTCTACCTGCTATCAAGATAAGCAAGCATTCCCTTGGAGGAGTCTGGATACGAGTCTTTCCCTGGCAGTCAGGAGACACAAGAAGATCACTCAGGCAGAATCCAGGTAGTTCCTTGATCCCAGGTAACTCTCTTTCAGCAGAAGCACACATTCCCTCAGTGCCTATAGACTCAGGCATACACCTAAGTCTTTGGAGATGTTAAGTATTGCCCTGTGCCTAGGGGAGTATTACTTTGGTTACACAGGCATTACCTTAGGCCTAGAGACCTGGTTCCTCTTGGAGACCTGAGTTTTGCCTTATTTCTAGAAAAGCCTGTTCCTGGAAAAGTAAGTTTCTCTTTGGTATAGTCAGAAGCATGCATTCCTTTTGGTACCAGGAGACTCAAAGACTCCCCTGGTTCCCTGGAGATCCAACTGTTACCCTCTGCCTGTGGAGAAATGGATTCTGCTTTATGCAACAACAAACCCCAAAAATAGTTTCAGAAAGAGATTTATTAGGTCATTTGGTGTAGAGAGCCAGAAAGAATGGTGGGGGGAGGGTGACTCCCTAACCAAGTCCTTGTGAGGTTACATTATAGAGTTCAGACAAAGGTGTAAGGACTGATTGGCCTCACCTAGAGAAGGTCAATTTGAGATGTACCTCAGTAGTTAAGTCAGTATATTTTGGAGAACTCAAAAGAAGACCCGAGGGGACCCAAAACAAGCACTGGGTGGGATCAAACCATGCCTTACAATTATCTGGCTTCCCTTTGGCCCCTCTGAGGTCAGCCTGACCTCTACAGTAAGTTTTTTGGGTCAATGATGTTTTAGTCCCATTAAGATAGGTTCAGACAACATTAATAGATGATGATAATCCACAGTTGCTTTCCGTACATAAGGAGAAAATGAGTCCTTTTGGTGCCTGGAGGCATTCCTCTTGACACCTGGATTTAAAAACAAAAAAAGATTCCTCATGGTGACTAGCAGAAAAAAGGGATTCTTCTTGGTGCCTGGAGGAGGGAAAAAAGGATTCCTCTCAGTTCCTGGAGGAAGGAAAGGATTCCTCTTGGTACCTGGAGGGAGGGGAAGAAAGATTCCTCTCCTTTCTAATAAAAAAATTCTTCTTGGTGCCTAGAGGATAAAAAAAAATGGTTCCTCCTGATGCCTGGAGAAAACAAAAAAAGGATTCCTCTTGGTGCCTGAACAACCAACAAAAAAGGCATGCCTTTGGAATTCCCTGGAAGGTGGGAAAAAGGAATCTTCTTGGTGCCTGGAGGGAAAAATAAAAGATTACTCTTTACTCAGTTCCTGGAGGAAAAAAAAAAAAGGCTCATCTTGGTAAATGAAGGAAAAAAGGATTCTTCTTGGTCTCTAGAGGAAAAAAAGGATTCCTCTTGGCACTGGAGGGAAAAAAAAGAAACAAGTATTGTCCTGTATCTGGAGATCCCTCTTGTCTACAGAAGCATGCATTACCCTTGGTACCTGGAGACTCAAGGATTCTCAGTGGTCCATGGAGATGCAAGTATTTTCCTATGTCTTGTGAAGTAAGCATTCTTCTTGGTATCTCCAGAGACAGATCTGTTATTCTGTGCCTGCAGACAAAAGGATTTCTTTTGGTGCCTGGAGAAAAGAAAGGGATTCCTCTTGATACCCAAGGAGAAAAGTGGCACCTGGAGGGAAAAAAAAAGAGTCCTCTTGGCACCTGGAGAGAAAAAAAAGGAGTCCTCTTTGTTCCTGGAGAAAAGAAAAGATTTCTTTTGGTGCTCAAGGGGAAAAAAAGGATTCTTCTTGGTACCCAAGGAAAAAAAGGATTCTTCTTGGCACCTGGAGGGAAAAAAGGAGTCCTTGGCACCTGGAGGGAAACAAAGGAGTCCTCTTTGTTCCTGGAGAAAAGAAAAGGATTCCTCTTGGTACTCCAGGAAAAAAGGATTCTTCTTGGCACCTGGAGGGAAGAAAAGGATTCCTTTTGATGCCCAAGGGGAAAAAAGATTCTTCTTGGCACCTGGAGGGAAAAAAAGGAATTAATTCTCTTGGCACCTGGAGGGGAAAAAAAATGAGTCTTTGGCACCTGGAGGGGGAAGAAAAGGAGTCCTTTTTGTTCCTGGAGAAAAGAAAAGGATTCCTTTTGGTACTCAAGGAAAAAAGGATTCTTCTTGGCACCTGGAGGGAAAAAAAGGAATTTATTGTCTTGGCACCTGGAGGGGAAAAAAAAATGAGTCCTTGGCACCTGGAGGGGGAGAAAAAGGAGTCCTTTTTGTTCTTGGAGAAAAGAAAAGGATTCCTCTTGGTACTCAAGGAAAAAAGGATTCTTCTTGGCACCTGGAGGGAAAAAAAGGAGTCCTCTTGGCACCTAGAGAGAAAAAAAGTCCTCTTTGTTCCTGGAGAAAAAGGATTCCTTTTGGTGCCCAAGGGGGAAAAGTGATTCCTCTTGGTACCCAAGGAAAAAAGGATTCTTCTTGGCAGCTGGAGGGAAAGAAAGGAGTCTTTGGCACCTGGAGGGAAAAAAAAAGGATTCCTCTTGGTACTCAAGGAAAAAAGGATTCTTCTTGGCACCTGGAGGGACAAAAAGGAGCCCTTGGCACCTGGAGAGAAAAAAAGGAGTCCTCTTTGTTCCTGGAGAAAAGAAAAGGATTCTTCTTGGCGTCCAAGGGGAAAAAAAGTGATTCTTCTTGGTACCCACAGAAAAAAGAATTCTTTGGCACCTGGAGGGAAAAAAAGGAGTCCTCTTTATTCCTGAAGAAAAGGATTCCTCTTGGTACTCAATGAAAAAAGGATACTCCTTGGCACCAGGAGGGAAAAAAAGGAGTCCTCTTGGCACCTGGAGGAAAAAAAAAAAAGAATCCTCTTTGTTCCTGGAGAAAAGAAAAGGATTCCTTTTGGTGCCCAAGGGGAAAAAAAGGATTCCTCTTGGTACCTGGAGGGAAAAAATACTCCTCTTGGTGCTTGTAGAGGCAAATATTGTCCTGTGTCTGAAGATCCTCTGTCTATAGAAGCATGCATTACCCTTGGTACCTGGAGACTCGAGGATTCTCCATGAGATCCATGAGATACAAATATTGTCCTATGCCTAATGAAGTAAGCATTTTTCTTGCTATCGCCAGAGGCGATGCCTGCAGAAAAGAAACGGATTCCTCTTGGTGCCTAAAGAAAAAAAAATTCCTCTTGGCACCTGGAAGGAAAAAAAAGATTCCTCTTGGCACCTGGAGGGAAAAAAAGGAATCCTCTTTGTTTCTGGAGAAAAGAAAAAGATTCCTTTTGGTGCCCAAAGGGAACAAAATGATTCCTCTTGGTACCCAAGGAAAAGGATTTTTCTTGGCACCTGGAGGGAAACAAAGGAGTCCTCTTGGCATCTGGAGGGTAAAAAAGGAATCCTCTTGGCACCTGAAGGGAAAGAAAAAGGAGTCCTCTGTTTCTGGAGAAAAGGATTCCTTTTGATGCCCAAGGGGAAAAAATGATTCCTCTTGGTATCCAAGAAAAAAATGATTTTTCTTGGCACCTGGAGGGAAAAACAATTCCTCTTGGTGCCTGGAGAGGTACCTGTGTCTTAGTACCTGGAGACTCAAGGATTCTCAGTGATCCATGGAGATACAAGTATTGTCCTATGCCTCCTGTAGTAAGCATTCTTGCCTCTGACAGAGGTAGATGTGTTATCATGTGTCTGGAGAAAAGAAAAGGATTCCTCTTGGCACCTGGAGGGAGAGATTGCTCTTGGTGCCTGGAGAAAACAAAAGGAGTCCTCTTGGTGCCCAAGTTAAAAAAAAAAGAATACCTCTTGGTATCTAAGGAAAAAAATATTCCTCTTGGCACCTGGAAACAAAAAGGATTCCTCTTGGTGTCTGGAGAGGCACCTGTGCCTGGAAATCCTCTGTCAACAGAAGCATGCGTTATCCTTGGTTCCTGGAAACTCAAGGATTCTCAGTGGTCCACAGAGATGTAAGTATTGTCTTATGCCTAGTGAAGTAAGTATTCTTCTTGGGCTCTCCAGAGGCAGATAAATTATTTTTTGCTGAGAAAAGCAACTACTGCTCTTTTGGCCCTTGCGATAGTCATTCGTTGATGCCAGGTGATGTCCACATTCGTCTTGATGTACCCAAACCGGATTTCCCTTGATGCCAAGAGATGCCTTTTTTGACTAGAGAGGCAATCATTCCAGTATGACTTGATGATGTTCTTCATGAATGAAGATGTAATCATTTCAGTGTTTCCCTTGATGCAAATATCCTAATGATTTTCTAGAGAATCACATTCTACTTGTTTCACAGTCATAGGTTTATGGAGAGCCAAAAATCCTTTTTGTTTTCTGAAGAGGTGGTTCCCTTGCTTTTCCAGAGAGGCAAGCATTCCATTTGATGTCCAGAAATGCAAACGTTCCAGGAAATTACGGTATTTTCCTTGATGCAAGTGTTCCACTCATTTTCTGCAGAATCAAATATTCTACTTGTTTCATGGGAGTCAGAGGCAAAAAGTCTTGTTGCCTTCTGGAGAGGCAAGCATTCCACTTGGTGTTGAGACGTAACTATTCTAGGAAGTTACAGTATTTCCCTTGATGCAAGTTGTTCCAATCATTTTCTGGAGAATCAAATATTCTTGTTTCATGGGAGCCACAGGTGTTTGGAGAGGTGAAAAAAAAATCTTGTCTTCTGGAGAGGCATGTATCCACTTGGTGTCCTTAAATGCAAATATTCCAGGAAATTCCAGTATTTCCCTTGATACAAGTATTTCAGTCATTTTCTGGAGAATGAAATAGTCTACACAATTATCATTGCATTCTGGAGAGGCAAGCATTCCAGACTTGGTGTCTGGAAATGCAAATGTTCTAGGAAATTTCAACATTTCTCTGGATGCTAATATTCTAATCATTTTCTGGAGATTTAAATGTTCCACTTCTTCTGTGGGAGTCACAGATACTTTGGAGAGAAAAAAAGTCTCCTTGCCTTCTTGAGATCTGAGCATTCCACTTGGCTCTGAAGTGCAAATATTCTAGGAAATTCCAGTGTTTCCCTTGATGCAAGTATTCCAATCATTGTCAGGAGAATCAAATATTCTACTTGTTTTGCGGGATATTTCAGTACTTCTCTTGATGGAAGTATTTTGATCAATTTCTGGAGAATTAAATATCCCACTCTTCTATTTGTCTTCTGGAGTCAAAGGCAAAAAGTCTCTTTGCATTCTGTAGAGGCAAGCAGTCCACTTGGTGTTCGGAAATACAAATATTCCAGGAAATTCCAGTATTTCCCTTGATGGAAGTATCTCAATCATTTTCTGGAGAATTAAATATTCCACTCTTATGGGAGTCACAGGTGTTTGGAAAGACAAAGTCTCCTTGCCTTCTGGAGATGCAAGCATTCCACTTGGTGTCTGCAAATACAAATGTTATAGGAAATTACAGTATATCCCTTGATGCAAGTATTTCAGTCATTTTCTGAAGAATCAAATATTCTACATGTTTTATGGGGATGAGAGGCAAAAAAACCTTGCCTTCTCAAGAGGCAAGTGTTCCGCTTGGTTTTGAGAAACACACATTCTAGGAAATTTGTGTCCAGACAGTTAAGTATTCTGGAAATTTGGCATCCAGAGAGGAAAATATTTTGCCTGGTTTTTGAAGTATCAATTTCACCCCCATTTTTTTTTCCTGCTTGGTTTCTGAAATCAATATTTTTTTCCTACCCAGGTTCCAGAATGCAATTCCCCCGTTCTCTGATTGACTTCTAGAATTTTTTTCCCTTCCACTTCTTCTCTCCCTGCTCCCCCCCCACCCCCCCACTTGGATTTCTGGCATAGGACTTATATTTTTTGTGCCTTGTTTGTGGAATTGATACTTTTTTTCCTGTGCTTGGTTTCTGGAATGAATATATTTATATATATAATTTTTTTCCCCTTTACCCCTCCCTGGTTTTTGGAATGCTGGGGGTTTTTTCATGCCCAGTTTCTGGAATCTACAACTTTGTCCTGTGTTTCATTTCTGGAAGACTAATTAATTTTTCCCTGCCTGGTTTTGGAAATCTACAGTTTTGTCCTATATTATACTTCTGGAATATTGACTCCCCCCCCCTTTAGTTCTGGAATATAATTTTTTCCCTGCCTGGTTTTTGAAATTTACAAGTTTATTCTATGCTTAATTTCTGGAAAGATTTTTTTCATGCTTGGGTTCTGGAATCTAGAACTTTTTTCCTGTGCTTAGTTTTTGGAATTTTCTTTTTTCCTGTGTGGTTTCTGGAATCTGCATAATCTCTTCCTCCCCCACAGTGTTTGTTTTTTGGAGTCTTTTTCCTGTGCTTGGTTTCTGGAATATTAATTCCCTCCTCATTTCACTTCTGGAATATTAAATTTTTCAACCCAGAATCTAAAATAAAAGACACACACACCCCATGCTTGGTTTATGGAATGTGGAATTTTTCCCCCTTATTTTTTTTTTGGAATCTCAGTATTTTCCACTTGGTGGCCATAAGTACAGATTCTTAATTTTGTGTTGGTAAGTATTGATTGGTAAGTATAATTCAAATTTGTATTTTTGTGGCTTTGGTAAGTGCCACTTTTTCTCTAGGTATTAATCACAACATTTTTATGTACCTTCTGGGACATTCAAGCCTTCTGCATATTTTATGGAATACAAATTATTTGACTGCTGGGAGACCTAACCCATCCTCCTTGGTTTTATGGAATACAAGTTTTTTTTTCAAAAATTTGTGGAGTGCAAACTTAAACTTTATCAGCTCAGACTTTCAGTCATTCCCCTGTTTTCTGTGGAATACAAACTTTCTTTAAAATGACAGCTGGGAACTCTAATTCTCCCACATTACCTTGGTTTCTGGAATAAATGGTTTTATTGGTGACTGAGAGATCCAATCATCATCCTTGATCTGTGGAATACAAATTTTTAAAAAAATTGGCGACTGGAAGAGCCAATCGCCTTCTTTATGAAATACAAATTTTTAAAATTTTCCAGCTGGTAGATGCATTCATCCTCCTTGATCTGTGAAATATAAACGTTTTTAAATTGGCATCTGAGAGATCCAGTCATTCCTTTGATCTGTGGAATACAAGTTTATAATTTTGGCAGTTGGGCAACATAATCGTCCCTCTTGGTTTTGGAATACAATTCTTAAAAAATTGGCTGATAAGATTTAATCATCCACCTTTGTGGAATACAGTTTTCTTTTTTGATTTGGCACCTGAGAGATCAGGTACAAGTGTTAGTTTTGTTCTGTTTTGTTTTAGTTTGGCAGCTAGGAGATCCAGTCATCCTCTTTGATTTGTGGAATACAAATTTTTTTTTAAATTTGCAGCTGGGAGATCTAATCATCTCCCTTGCTTTCTGAAATAAGATTTCCCTTCCCCTTCCTTCCCCCCCCTCCCCCAATTTGGCAGCTGGGAGATCTTTTAGTTTGTAGAATACAAGTGTTGAGTTTTTTTCATTTTTATTTTGGTTTTTACTTGGCATCTAGGAGATCCAATCATTCTCTTTGATTTGTGGAATACAAAATTTTAAAATTTGGCAGCTGGGACATACATACATCATCCCACTTCATTTGTGGAATACAAGTGTTGGGTTAAAAATTGGCCATTAGTCGATCCAATCATCAGCCTTGATTTGTGGAATACAATAATTTTAAAATTTGGCAGCTGAGAGATCTCAACATTCCCTTTCCTTTGTGGAACACACGGTTGTTGGGTTTTTGTTTTTGTTTCTTATTTTTTTGTTTTTTCTTTCAATTTGGCAGCTGGGAAATCTCATCATTCCCCTTCATTTGTGGAATACAAGTGTTGGTTTTTTAGAAAATTGGCAGCTGAAAGATCCAACCATCTTCCTTGATTTGTGGAATGCAATTTTAAGATTTGTCAACTGGGAGACCTAATCATCCCCCTTCATTTGTGGAATACCAATTTGGTTGTTTATATTCCCTTTTTCAGCTTGGAGATCTATTAGTCTCCTTTTATTTGGAGTATAATTGTATAATTTTAAAAAATTGGCAGCTAGTTGATACAATCTTCTGTGGAATACAAGGGATTTTTGGTTTGTTTTTCTTTCATTTTTTTCATGTGAGAGATCTAAACACCTGATGTTTCATGGAATACAAACTTTTTTCCATTAGCATCTGGGAGATCTAATTTGTGGAATATAAGGTTTTCTTGTGGTATTTTTTTCCCTTTGGTATCTGGGAAATATGATCTATTGTAGAATAGAAGTTTTTTCCCATTTCTGGGAGATCTGGTCCTCTCATTTTGTGGAATACAAGTTTTTGTTTTTAACTTTGGCATCTGGGAGGATCTAATCTGTTGTTTTGTGGAATAGAAGGTGTTTTGTTTTTTTCCATTTGGCATCTCAGAGAGTTTATCATTCATCCTTGGTTTTGGAAAACAAGGGTTTTTTTCTTTCATTTGGCGGCTGGAAGATCTAATCATCCTTTTATTTGTGAAATATAATTATAAATTTGGCAGTTGAGATCTAATCATCTTTCTTGTTATGTGCAATATCAGGTTTTTAAAATTTGGCTACTGGGAGATATAGTCAATGTCACTGGTTTATGGAATACAAGTTTGGCTTTTAATTTGCAAGAAATGTTTTTCTTTGATTTCAGTGGTTGGTCATTCTAAATATATCCCTTGGTTTTTAGAATAAAAGTTTGTAAATTCGCAGCTGGGAGATCTTCTTGGTTTATGAAATACATGTTTTTACAGTTTAGTGGCTAGGATTAGGTAATCGACTCCCTTCTCTCCCCGCCACGGCCCTTTAGTTTGTTGAATGCAAATGTTTAAAATTTAGCTGCTCGGAGATGCAATTGAGCCCTACTTTCTTGGTTTATGAAATTTAAGTTTGGTTTTTTTTGGCAACTCTGATGCAATTGACCCTTTTAGATCTTAATTGGCTATTGGGAGAACCAGTCAACTTGTATTGCTTATGCAATACAAATTTTTGATCCTTGGGGGTTATGTAATGCTGGTTGTTTTAATTGGCTGCTGGGAGTTAATAATCAGTCTCCTTGGTTTACACAATGCAAGTTGTTTTCACTGGCAGCTGGGAGATCTAGTAACCCATTTGATTTAAGTAATAGAGATTTTTGTTGGTTTAATTGGCAAGTGGGAGATCCAATCATGCCCCTTGCTTCATGGAATAAAAGTTGTGTGTTTTTTGTTTGTCTTGATTTAAAAGCTGGTAGATCTCCTTGGTTTGTGTGATAGAAGTAATTTTAAACTATTGGTCTGGATTTCCAGTTGTTCCCTTTGGTTTATGGAATAGAAGTGTGTTTTTTTAATTTGGTTGGAAGATTCCAATTTTCCTTTATTGAGTTGCTGTGAGATCTAATCAGACATCTTGGTTTGTGGAATATGTTAATGATTTGTGGAATATGTTATTTGTTTGGAATATGTTATTTTCTTTGGCAGCTGGGAGAGAATCATCTCACTCATTTTGTGGAATACAAGTTCTTATCCTTGTGGAATACAAAATTTCTTTGGCCGCCCTTTTTGGTTTATGGAATACAAGTTCTTATCATTGTGGAATACTTTTTGTTTTTTGGGTCTCTTTCGTTTTGGTTTTGTTTTGGTTTTTTATTTGGCAGCTGGCCGGAAGAATGAACTGTCCTCCTTGCTTTGTGGAATACAAGTGTTGGGTTTCTTTGTTTTTTTTTTTTTGGGTGTTTTTCTTTTGTGGGTTGGCTGCCTGGAAGATCTCATCATACTCCTTCGGTTTGGAATACAAATGTATTGTTCTTCATCTGTGGAATACAAGTTTTTGGGTTTTGGTGCTTGGAAGAAATCGTCATCCTTTGTTTGGAATACAAAAAAACATCGTTTCTCTTTTATGGAATACAAGTTTTTTGTTTTGTTTTTTGTTTTTTTGGTGGTTTGGTGCTTCGAAGATCTCATTATCCTCCTTGCTTTATGGAATACAAAATTTATCCTTCTTTTGTGGAATACAAAGTCTTTCGGGGGGTTTATTTGGTGCTTGGAAGATCTCATCATCCTCCTTGGTTTGGAATACAAAATCTATTGTTCTTTGTGGAATACAAGGGATTTTTGGTTTTTTGGGTTTTTTTGTGCTTGGAAGATCTCATCGTCCTCCTTGGTTTGTGGAATACAAAATTCATCATTCCTCATTTGTAGAATACAAGGTCTTTCGGGGGGTTTGTTTGGTGCTTGGAAGATCTCGGCATCCTCCTTGGTATGTGGAATACAATTCATTTGTGGAATACAAGTTTGGCATTTATTTTTGGGTGCTTGGAAGATCTCATCATCCTTCTTGGGGTTTGGAATACAAATTTTTTTTCTCTTTGGAATACAAATTTTTCGACTTGTTTGGATAGGGTTTTTTGGTGCTTGGAAGATTTCCTCATCCTTGGTTTGGAATACAAAATGTATTGCTCCTCATTTGTGGAATATAAAGGTTTCTTTTTTCTTTCTTTTTTTTAAGTTGGTGTTTGTTTTTTGTTGCTTGGAAAATTTCATCATCCTCCCTGTTTTGGAATATTTTATGGAATACAAGTTTTTTTTTTGTTGTTTTTTAAAAAATTCACTTATTTATTTATTTATTTTTGTGCTTGGAAGATTTCATCCTTAGTTTGGAATACAAAATTTGTTTCTTTGTGGAACACAAATTTTTTTGCCTTTTATTTTTGGTGCTTTGGGTTTTGTTTTTTTTTATGCTTGAAGATCTCATCCTCCTGCTTGGTTGGAATACAAAATTTATTGTTCTTTGTGGAATACAAGGGATTTTGAGGGTGGTTTATTTTTTGGTCCTTGGAAGATTTCATCATTTTTCTTGCTGTGGAATACAAGGGTTTTTTGGCTTTTTGTTTTTGGAGTTTTTTCGTTTTGGTGCTTGGAAGATAATTTTTCTCGGTCTGGAATACAAAAAAAACTCGTTTCTCTACATTTGTGGGATACAAGCTTTGGGAGTTTGATGCTTGGAAGATCTAATCCTCTGGTTTGTGGAATACAATTTTTTTTTTTGTGGTGGTTGAAATTGGTAAGTAGAATTGGTGTTGCTGAGTGGAAACATCGCAATTCATTTAGGTAAGTGCCAATTTTTTTCTTGATATTTCTTTTTTACGTAAATATTCTAAAAGATCCCTGGGCAGGGTAGGGAAAAGAAATACTACATCTACAAGATAGGAAGTCTCCACTTAGGGAGGAACTATTGCAGAGTAAGAGGAAAATTATATTTAAGGCATGAATTCCCATCCTTTTTTTATAAAGCTGAAAGTAACATTACTGGATTTGGAATCAGATGGAATTAGGAGGCCTGAATCACTTGGACAGTGTCTACATGACAGGTAGTCTCCACTTAAGGGAAAGT
This sequence comes from Bettongia penicillata ogilbyi, assembly GCA_023548195.1. Taxonomy (NCBI): domain Eukaryota; kingdom Metazoa; phylum Chordata; class Mammalia; order Diprotodontia; family Potoroidae; genus Bettongia; species Bettongia penicillata. The sequence continues at coordinate 11,445,072 of JAJHZJ010000104.1, read as the reverse complement.
ATATTGCAAAGTAAAAAGAAAACTATTATACTTAGAAGATGACTTACCTACCCACTTTTATAAAGCTGAAAGTCCCATTACAGGATTTGAAATCAGATGGAAATCAGAAGTCCTTGGTTTGACTTGTCTTGTCACTTTCTCTCTGGCCCTCCATTTACTCCTTTTTAACACAAGTAGAGATTTAGTTGACCTCAATTCTCTGAAAATCAAACTTTCAGCAGTCTGCAGCAAAAGACGTTTAAATATACAAATTGCCTTTAAAACTACCTCTCCAGCCCTTATAACTGTGCATTAATATGTGTCATTTACTTTCTAGGTGTGGTGTGAGTCCTTCATTGAAGACCCCAAGCAGCCCTCCAGGTCATTGGTTGGATCATTAACATTGTGGATTTCGGGACAGGATCATCCATGCTGAAGGTATAGGGAGGGCTTCTCCTTCTGTATCTTTAAAGGAATGTGTCACATACGTGAGATTTGGGGTCCTTTGAAGAAAGTCAGCATCGGTGTGCCTCCAAGACTCTCTGGGGCTTTAGGGGATCATTCTCTTCATTTTCTATGTTCCTTATTGTTCCCTTGTGGGATGTCTGTTTAGCCATTTCCCAAATAGTTTGTTTCCAGGTTTTCTCTACTACAAATATCTTTAGCGACAAGACCATTAGGAAGTTTTCCCCTTGTTGCTAATGACTTCCTTGAAGCATATTCCCAGTAGTGGTACTGCATTTAAAGGCCCAGTTAATGACACATTTGGAGTGTGTGATTGTGCCCCTTCTCATTGCCATCAACCCCTGCAAACAGTGAGTTTTGTCATTTCTATTTATTTTGGTGGTTGTTTGGGCATCAGATGATGTCCTTTAAAAGAAACTGGATGTTCTGTTTGCACCTATTTACTTACAGTCTATACTTCTGTGAATTATCTCAGACAATCCTTTAAACCTTCATAGTGGCAGAGGATGCTGGATATTGCCCAGATTTGTCTGATACAATTCCCCCTTTCCTTTTCAATGTGAAAAGAGTCGATATTTGAGCCAGATGACCTGACTCGGAACTTAAGACCTGGATTCCAATCACATCTGTGACATTTCAGGATCACAATATGTACATTTGCTCACCCTAAATAATGGCTGTGTCATAGTCTTGTATAAAGTTTGTTGAACACACCAAGGTCCTTGCTCTCTAGAAGAATCATGAGATTTAGAATTCCAAGGGATCCCCAAGAAGATGTACGATCTTTTGAGCACACGTTCACTTACAGAGGAGGCAAACTGAGGCCTTGAGAGGGAAAAGGATTTGCTACTGTTCTTATAAGGATCCCAAGCAATGCTTACAAGTGTCTCTTTTTCCTTTGTTCACATGCCAGTCACAGCGCAGACCCGTTGCTGAGGAGACCTACCACAGCTGCCCTGGGACCAGAGAAGAGGAATATGGAGAAGAGGAACATCCACCAAGAAATTAATGAATTTCTTCAATAATTAAATGTCCTTTGTTATAACTGCAAATCATCTCTATAGACTGTAAACTTTAAGAGAGCAGGCTATTTATTTCTGAATTTGGACCACATTTTGTCAGTTTTCCCGCCTTCCCTGTTATATCATGCTTATGTGACCTCCTGTAAACCTGCTGCTTTCCTCACCTTACACCCCCCCCCCCCCCCGCCCAGATCATGCAGTCATGTAATAAACAGTTCCTTTTTAAAAGAACTTTCTTGGTATTGAAAATGATTTCCTGAGGGGAACTGGCATACAAGTAATCAAGAATCAGAATTTGTTTTTAATGCTGAAACTGTCACTCTTAGACTGGGGTTTCTTCTTGCCTCAAGGAAGATAATGCATGTGGAGGGGAGTTAGCACTGGGACCTGGCTGCCAAGACCAAAGAAACCGTTCAAACTCACCATCAGTAAATGAGTTCATGGGTCACTAGGACAGCAGAAAGAGAACCTGAGCTGACTGAATCACAAGCTCTGGATCTGACCGTGACCAATTCAATCAGTCCTTTAGGGTGTAATTTCCTCTGCAGAACCGGCAGATTGAGTTAGATCCTACTCTCACTGCTTCTGCATCTAGGTTTAATTAAGCTCATTCTGTTTTTTGCTTCAATTGAGCCTATATTGGCTTGACCTTCCAACCTTGTCTCATGTGGTACCGTCCAATGGTGCAAACACCCTGACAAGAGTCAACACCTTGTTAGCCTGAGGGATGTTTCCAGTTTTAAGACTGAGACACTTGGGGAAACCTGGATTTGAGCTACACCTATCATTTTTAGGGATAACCTTTGCTTACCCCAGACCATTAGTTAACTCAGATTTTTTATTTATGGCAGTAGTTCCACACACCTGAGCTTCAAATTTTCTCAGTCTTTCTACCAACTGTCTTCACCTCTTATTCCCCCATCTCCCAATAATGATTTGTAAACCAACATTTATCTAACATTTAACTGGCCCTGTATAAGGTCCTATATTTTGGTAACTGACAGGCTCTTGTATATATATACCCTCAATTTCATTTCTGTAGGCTTATCCATATAGTAAGCACAACCAGCTTTACTTGGTGATGGGGAAGAGGAGTGTCTTACCAGTATATAATACTTCTGCCTCCTGGGCAGGCAGGCCTCTTTCTTTACATGAAACACATTGAGACAAGTGCATTCCACCTCCAGTCTTGGCCAATCCTGAAGGTATGAATTGGAAACTGGGCTCATCTGCAAGTTAATGGAATTCATGCCCTCAGTGATGTGGCATTTTCCAATATCTAGAAAAGGGAGTCCTTGACTTAGGGTCCATGAAGTTAGATGGGAAAAAGTGCATCTTTATTTTCACTAACCTCTCATTGAAATTTAACACACGATTTAAGGATATTCCAACAAGGTTTCGTAGCTTTCAGCAGACTCTCAAGAGTTCCATAACACAAAAATTCAGAACCTGTACTCTAGAAGAACTGAAAACATAACCAAGTAATATGGAAGGCAGCCCAAGAATAGGCCTGCTGGCCCTGTGAATCACAGAAGTTCAACCATGGCTGCTGCTAAATTACATTTTTTTTTCAGTTGGGGAGGGTGGTTGGGAGGAAGTGGGAAGAAGCAATGGTAAAAGCGTCCAAGCATTTTACAGTTAGCGAGCACTTTGAGGGGCAAGTTAGGGGGTCTGGTGGAGTCAAGTCCACAAGAGAAGGTACCAGGTCTCAATTCCTCCACTCCCTCATCTAACCATACTCCTCAGGAAGAGGACCTAGACTCAGAGAGAAACCACCTTGGACTCCCAACTCACTATGCCCATTCTATCCCCTTTCAGGTGGCTCTGGACCCTTCATCAAGTCAGGCCTTTCATCTAACAGCTCTTGCTAGGAAAAGGACCCTATCCTAGCTGGGTAGGGTTTGAGGAAATGAGCTGCCTGGAGGGTGGAGGCAGAGGGGAAAATCAGATGTGCCAGTAAGAGAGGGTGTCCTATTACATAGCAGGATATAGCAAAAGACCCATTGGCTCTTTCCTGGCACCTCAAGTTTGGGGGGAGTGGGGAGCCCATCTAGATAATTGGTTACACAAAAGAAAGGCACTTGTTTTCCCTGTCCCCTGCCTATGACTCCTAGGATTTCTGGAAATCCTCCACCTACCTCCAGCCTTACCTCTAGAGGAGACTTCTAGCAGAGGAAAAAGCCTGGAGACTCAGAACAAGTTGGAGCAGGTTCCTACTTTGAGTCAGGTAGGTAGTGTAGGTGCCCAAGACCCCCGAGAGACCCTGGACTTCAGAGGGTGAGGTGAGGGGAAATATGGCTCTCACAGAGCTACTGCTAACTGCTTAGACCAGGGGCTCAGGTGCAGCTTCCACCCCCTCCCTTCAGGTGATGATTTCATAGGTTCTTCCACCTTTCATTCATTCCCTTGCTCTAAATCTAGAATAAAGGTCAAGCAAGTCTCTGAGCTTGCAACTTGCTACCTGTCCAGTCTTTCCCTCGCTGCCTCATCAGGGCCATCTCCACTCATCCTGACTTAGATCTCTTTACTGAACCCAGCTGGCTCCAGAGAATAGCTGGTGACTTTACACAGCCCTCCCTCACTTAAATCCAATTTACCTTCAAGTTGAAGCATCACCTTGCTGATGCCATGGTCCTGCCATGGACAAACAACAGTGCCTGGTTTCCTCAAAGCCAGGTCAAAACATCCTTGTGCTGTGCTCTGAAGTAGACCCTCCCTCATAGGAGGCACTCAGAAACAAATGGTCCCTTTTCATATCTGGGCCTCATTTTTCTTAGTAGAGTTAGGGAGTCACACCAGATAATCTCAGAGTCCTTTCTAACTCTGGCTTATGGTCCTAAGAATTTTCCTTGTCTTTTTCCATCATTCAGTTATTTAGTGAGATCCTAGGAGTGGAAAATTTAATAATCATGAAGAGGTAGGCAGAACTTGGAATGCTCCCTCCTGATTCCTAAAACCCCTATTTAATCACCTGTTTTTAATGGATAAATGAAATAGCTGAGATACCTCTATCAATTCCTTGGGTGAAACTGAAGCATATGTATGATCTTGAGCTTTATAATGAGGCATCTATTCCTAGAACAAATTAAATACCTATTATGCACAAGCTACTAAAAGTAAGACAGTCTTAGCTGTTCTTGGAGTTCCAAATCTAGTAAATCTATTTTCTAAAAGGCCAGTTATCTTTGGGAGTAATTTGGGGTTGGCTTGTCCTGCATCCCCTAAGCCTTTCCCTAAGTGTTGTGGCTGGAACATGCCTCTCACCTCAGCCATTCCAAGAGTCATCTGGTGATCATATACTAGTAAAACACAACTTTGTTTAATTTCTAGAACAATGGCCCCCTCCTGCAACATTCCCTCCTTTCCTTCCACTCTTCCTCTCAGCCTCTCTAGAGCTGATCCAATCTTCAAGGCTCTTATAGATGGCATCTTGCCATCCTGACTCTCTTAGGTTAGTCTCCCATCAGTCTTTATTTCCATAGCTATAACATTTCTATTTCTCTGACCGCTCCCTTCTTCCCCAGCTCTACCTGATGGGGTTCAGACTCTGGAAGCCTTCTTGAGCTCCCCTTGAATCTTTCCCTTAATTTGGCCTCTCTTACTCAATCAAATCTGATCTTCCCATTTGTTCCGGCAGTCTCAGGAAGCCCATAGGCTTTTCTTTATCATTTCAGGTGTCTTGCACTCCCCACCCTAGATCCCATCAAAACCCCATTCCCCAGGCTGCCATCAAGATCTGTATACATTCCCATACTACCCCTATCAAGATCTCTGGATTGCCCCACCTGCATGCAGCCCAAACCCTCCATAGTCTGATATCTCCTGATAGCCTCCAGCTATTTCCAGCCTTTGACCCTCCTTGGATTCCCTCCTTGGACTTCTCCTCAAGACCCTTCCTAAACCCCTCCTCCCATCACCCTGGAATACCAGACCAACCCTCCCACATTCCTCCTATACTCTTTTCTGTATTTAAGTCCCACCTTTCCTCCATGAAGGCGCTCAGATTCAATCTAGCTCAGACTCTGTCTAGTTGGGATTCTATCGGGCCCGCTTGTGAATACAAGCGTTACAAATGCTTAGGCTTCTTAAGAGGCAACCCAATTAGGCAAATCTCTAATAAACTTTGTTTTCTTTGGCTTCAAGAAGGCTTGAGTCGAATTCATTCGAGCACAACCCGGACTGTCCGTATTTTGGGGTCCCCACCCATCACCAATACACCTCATCATACCCACTATACTACTATCCTCAGGTTCACTCATTTCCATATGGTTTATATTTTTTTGAGCTAAGAGAGGCTGTATTAAAGTCCTTGGATGCTACTTGGATTCTAGCACTGAGGGGTCCTGAGCTCTTAATTATTCCGGTGGAACAAAATTCTAGCTGGGCATACCATTTTAATGTAGGTTGGAGAAGGGACCTCGATGAGGTCCCTTTGCTTACTAAAATTGATAGTGCTTGTCCCCTAAACTTTCTAATTAGACTTGTTCTTCTGAACAAATCACACTATTCCACTCTTTTGCTATATCCCTGTTAGTGACTACTCTCACAAGTCGGTTTATTTTCTATATTCTGCACATTGGGTACCCACCCTGTCTCCTCATATTGTCTCTAGTGTATTACTAGCTAGGCCCTGAATGCTCATTCAGTTTCTTGTTAATATTTGTCCTCTGGGATATCTTATTTCATAATTTCTTCAGGATATTTTTTTGGTTTCCATCAAGTTTCTGTTCAAAACCACCTTGTTCAGTTGGGTGAGCCTCCCTCTTGCCAATCCTCAGCCCTTGTGAGATGTACTCTGTGCCAAGCCAGAAGCTTGTTACTTGGGTATTATAAGATGTCCTGCTCCCAGACACCAGCAATGCAGCTGGTGTTCACTTTTCTTTCTCTAAATTCCAATCATAAAGTGGCAAGAGATGAAGGGAGCACCTGTGCCCCTAAGTATCCATTTTGAGGAGCCGTGGGAGGTTCTCCATGACATCTGAGATCCATGCTGATTATAGAGGAGAGGGTGGGATGCAAACACCATTAGGCATTCTGTCTCCAAGTCCAATGATCAGAACAGGGCCAAGAGTCTCTGAGCCAGTGAAGTAACAATGAGGTACAGGGTTGATTTGCTGAGTCTACTGGTGGGATTACTTTAGCTCCTGAAGTTAGAGGGGTAGGAAACTGGCAAGTGATTCATTATACCCTGAAGATGGCTCTGAAAAAATGGGAATCATACCTGATACACTACTGGTAGGATTGACCTCACCTCATTGCCAGAAAGATATGAGCTATTTGTGAAAACAAATTATTTGTCATTCTGTGATAAGGACCCTGAGGTCCCCCCCACCCCTTCTATCTTGCCTGTTCTCTACTTTTCTGCTCTATAACCAAACCCATCTGACCATTCCTGTTTTTGGAGAGAAGTTGTACAGACATCCATTCCCCTGACCTACTTCTATGGCCCTACAACTTAACAGTTAATTCCTGGTCACCAAATGCTACCATAGCTTGGGGCAGAATTACAACTTGTGGTACTCTACCATCCCTCTGTCCTCTTGGCAGTGTGCTAGCAAGCTAAATGGGACCTTTTTGAGATGAGTAATCTTTTGGAACACTATTCCTTCACCTATATGCCAACCTTTCAGAATACCATTGGAAAATGAACCTGAATAAAAAAACATAAACTTCAGAATCTAGTCTTTGTGTAGGGAAAATTATACCACAAATGGGACCAGGGAAGATACTCAGTGCCTGGCACAAAATAAGGGCATTATAAATGTGAGGACCAGCTCACTGGTCATCAAATTTTGACTGTCTAGTAGGAGTTCTTACCATGCCCCCATGGCATGACTTTTGAATACTTTGATAATTTTCAACATACCTGCATTCCCTTATTTTGGTTTTTTAAAACCTTTCTTCTGAGAAGGGGTCCAAAGGCTTCCCCAGGTTGCTGAAGGAGTCCTAGTGAGACCCGCATAATTCTCTACACAGGAAGAGAAGACCCCACAGGCCCACCCAACTCTCTGCATTGATCCCAGGCTCCCCCAGCAACTCCCTAGTGCTGCTGTTGACTGCTTCCATTTTCCTGGTACTTTGATATCATCATGAGGGGGCTCTGAGTGGCGTGTATCTATCTGTGTGCTGCTCTAACCCTCTTCCTGATTTCCTTCTTACTGTCAAAGGGGACACCATCCTCCCAGGCTCACAATCTTGGTGTCCTCTGACCACTCTGGCCCTCTAGATCCAATCTCTTGCCATGGCTTATCAATTCTATTTCCCACTCTCATCAGGTCATATCTGGGGCTACTGCTGCCTGCTGGCTCGTCTGCGTCCTGTAAGTTTGTCTTCACTCCATCCTCCATTCAGCTATGGAATTGATCTTGCTCAAGTCCAGGTACCTTGGGACCTCATTCTCTCCAGCCTCCTCCCATTCAATAAACTCTGATGTTTGCCCACAGGATCAAATAGAAAATCTGGCTTTTAAAGCCCTTCATAATCTGGTCCCTTCCTACCTTTCCATTTTTCTTACTGCATCTGACTCCCCTCCACCTACTTGTGGCAGGGGCCTCCTGGCTGTGCCTCCCACTTGCCCCATCTCCAGACTCTGGGCATTTCCATTAGCTGTCCTCATTGCCTGGAATAGTTTCTCTCCTCATTTCTGCTACCTCTTTGCATCTTCTTAACCTAGTTCCTTCTCTCTGAGATTACCTCCCACTTTATCCTTGTATGCTTCCCCATTAAATGATGAGATCCATGAGGGTGGAGATTGTTTTTATTGACTTTACTGTACTGTCCCCAGTGTCTAGAGAATTCCTTTTGTGTGAGCTGGTCCCCTGGAAGGCAATCATTCCTCAGGGGAGCTGGTTCATGAAATCATGAATACCTGAGGATGGCTTGCCCTGAGGGTACAGAGGCTGAGAGCATCATTCAACTACCCCCCACACACACAACACTTGAAAAGGCAGAAGGTTCCCTTGCCAGAGCTGTTTCAAAGGTTTATATATTGGTGTATACATGTGATATCTACCAGCTCCCTCCGTCTATAGAAGTTCCTTGAGTGCATTCATCTTCTTTCCCAGCTTTGAGTCCAGAGCTTGGCATACAGCAGGTGCTTAATAAATTGAAAAGAGACTTATTGATTCAATGACAGTCATTGAATGGGTCAATCCCAGTCTGAGTTCAAAAAGTAGATGAAATGAATGATATTCGTGTCTCTCCCAACTGCCCAACACACGTATGTTGTGTTGCTTTATTCTGACGTCTCCTACAGAGATTTCCCCCCCACCCCACCCCCGGAGAGGTTTATTCGTCTATAGAAAGCCCCCTACCCCATTTAAAGTGCTTGGAAGGGGGGCTGCGAGTTTGTAGGCTATGGATCTGGGTTTTAGCCCTGGTTCCACCATTTTCTGGCTGTGGGGACCTTGGGAAGCCCTTTCTCCTTTTTGTGCCTCAGTCTCTTCCTCTGTAAAATGTGGGGGTTCGGAGCAGACGGCCCCCCAAAGTCTCTCAAACAGCTTCCTGAGAAGCAAAATGCCAGTACACTTCTCCCTTTCGGACACCAGGTGGCAGGCTTTGACTAGAAATGACCAGAGGAAGGCTGGAGTTTTTGTTTTTTTTTTCTTTCTTTCTTTTTTTTTTTTTCGCAATCGGCCCTAGACCCAAGCGGGGTGCTTCAGCTATCGGTCGACACATTGGAGCCGTGTGGTGCTGCGGCCGGCGCCAGGCGCAGGAGCCCCGGGGAACTCAGGGAGGCCTGTGGTGGCCGAGGGTGGTCGGGGAAGCTTAGAAAGGCGGCCGAGGCCCGGGTGAGGGTCGGCGAACGAACGAATTCGGCCCAGATTAGCCGGGAAAAGCGGCGGCGGCGCAGAATGGGGGCAGCCTCCTTCAGCTCCGGCCCCGCCTTCTGCCAGTCGCCTAAGATACGCGACCTTCACCGCCCCTTCTCTCCGTGCCCGGGCTGCTTCCTCTATAAAATGGAGGCCCTGCAAAAGCCCTTCCTCCCCGTGCCTTCCGAAACCCAGACCTTACCCTGCTCTGACATCAGGGGGCACTCCTTGACTAGAAATAAACAGCCCTGGCTAGCGCGCAATGCCCCGGCCCAAACACCAGATGGCGCTCCTCGACTAGAAACAAACGTCACCGACACTCGGCCACCGTGCCATGGCCTGCCCCAAATGCCAGGGGGCGCTCCTCGACTAGAAATAATCAGCGAGTCCCCCCGAAAACCTGTAGCCCACTCCCGACGGAAATGCAGGAAGAGACGCAGAGAGGCAAAAGCAGCCCCTGCTGGCCAGGCCGGGGGCACAAGTCAGTTTATAGCCCCTGCATTTTCGTTTTTAAATCAGAGCGCATCAACAGCCGCCAGAAGGGACCCGAGCACCCCAATTTACAATTCGGAAACTGAACCAAATCACTAAGTGACAACGCCTCAGTCAGAGTCCGTGCGTGGGGCCATTTCCTGTACAAGTAGGTTTTTCAGGATTGCTATAGCCCTCCGATTTACCTGAGGCCAACCTGGCTGGTACTCGGGCAACACTGGCACCGTCTACTGGCAGAGGCGCAGGTCCGCCTTGGGGAAATCTGCCGGCAGCTGGGCTCCCTCCACGGGGACATATTGGGGGTACCCGGGGTCTGAGATGGCAAAGTGCATCAAATCCTGGCCGCGTGAAAGTGCTTAGAAAAAAACCAAGGTATAGTTATTAAGACTTAGAAATTAATCAAGATTTTAAAATATATATATATATATATATATATATATATATATATATATATATATATATAGAGAGAGAGAGAGAGAGAGAGAGAGAGAGAGAGAGAGAGAAACCAAGGTATAGTTATTAAGACTTAGAAATTAATCAAGATTTTAAAATATATATATATATATATATATATATATATAGAGAGAGAGAGAGAGAGGAGAGAGAGAGAGAGAGAGAGAGAGAGAGAGAGAGAGAGAGAGAGAGAGAGAGAGAGAGAGAGAGAGAGAGAGAGAGAGAGAGAAACCAAGGTATAGTTATTAAGACTTAGAAATTAATCAAGGTTTTAAAATATATATATATATATATTTGCTAAACTCACCCCAAATCAACTTGTAACAAAGCAGTTACACAAAAGAAAGCAACACCCTGGCCTGGTCTAGGAGCGTTTCCCTACCCAGAATCCACCACTTCTGTACCAAGGAGGGAAGGTTTTTTATTCTAAGTACCGAAGAGTTAAGCCTGCACCTCGCAATTCTCTCAGTTTTGGGATAAACAATCCCACAAACAGTGCTTACTGTAGTCATTGTGTATTTTTCTCTTGGTTCTGTTTGTCATATGTCAGTGTAGACAAACTCTCCCATATGTCTCTTGTCGATTCTTCATATTCATCTTTTCATCTGTCCCCAAACACTGTTTGCTTCTACATTTTTGCTACCATGCTGCAATGAATACCTTGGTGTATATGGGGCCTTGCTTGGCCTTCTGTGTCTTAGTAGTAGTGGATCCTCTGGGTCAAAGGATGTGGGGTCATCATTTTCTCACCATTCTAGTATCTTTCCAAAAAGCCTTACAGAACGGTAGAGTCAATTGTTAGCTGCTTTAGTCTTTCCAACATTCAATATTTTCACCTCTTATATCTTTGCACAGTTTGCTGGGCATGGAGTAAATCTCAGTTCCTCTAATTTGTATTTCCTTCTTTATTAATGATTTGCAGCATGTTTCCATATGGATAATAGTTTGCATTTTTAAAAAAACACTTTTTTATCCTTTGCTAATCTTTGGGAAAATTGCTCTTGGTCATCTATATATTTACTAGTTCTGAATATCTCTTGGACATCTGCTTTTGATGTAAGAGCTTGCTCCCCCCTCCAAGAAAAAAGAAACCTTTCCTATATTTCTTACAATTGTGCAAAAAGGTTTTCAATTTTATCTCATCAACATTATTTTGTGGCCTCTTTTACTTTATGATTATGAATTTTCCTTAAAACCAAAGCTGTAAAAGAGGTCTTAAAGTTTCTTATCAATTTGCAGCTTATTTTGGTATATGGTACATCAGTTTAATCTTTCTACGAATGTTCATTAAACCAAAATGTATTCTCAAAGCACCTGACCCTGGCTGATCACCTACACCGTTCTTGGTCCTAGGCCACCCTGACAGCTCCTTCTGTCTTTTTTGCTGGTTTTCATCCTGGTTCCAACCACTAACTGGTGGTGTCCTGATGGTCTGATAAGCTCCCATGGGCTTCACTAATCTGTACATGTTTTACATTTATCTAAGCAGCCCCAGTCTCATATCCCAGTTGTCAAGTTGACACCTCAGTCTTAATCAATTTAGTTCAGGTCTTTATCACCTCAAGCCTGGCCTAGAGCCTCCTAAAAAGGCTTCCTTTCCTCTTTCAAGCCTCTCTATTTTTCAGTACACACTCCCACCCTTCCCCCTTCCATTCTCTATCTCATTTCCTTGTTGGGTTTGATGTAATTTGGCACCAAACTGTGTATTCAACCCTCTTGTCCAGCTGAGGTCTCCTAATGCCCACTCCCCACACCTCACCCCCCATCCTTGTTCTCACCCCCCATGCTTGTCCTAACACCCCCTTACTTTCTACACTAGTATCTTTCTTTTACCCTCCTCTTTTCTCTCCTCAAACCTACAACAGAAGTAATCCCCTGCTAGGTCCTCTGTTGTTTTGGTTTTTTATTAGCTGTCTCTGAGACAAGATTTTATTCACTTGCTCAAAGAAATTTATCTTCCTAGATTTCTTTGATTTTTTCCCCCCACAGCTTTGGTCTTTTCAGACACTTTAAAATCTTCTCTTCTATTAATGTCTGTTTTCCCCCTTTCAAAATTATATCTATGTTCAAAGGAAAACTGTAAGCCTATCCCTTTTATCTTTTGGAATAGTATGTTACAAGATTGCCAAGTTTATCACTAGATCTGAATAGTCCTCTCTGATACTCCATTAACCCACCCCCCACCCCCCAAGAACGTTATGTTCCATTCCTGTAATCTATTCCAATTGTTCTGGGCCTGACTCAGACAATTCCATGGTGGTTTATATAATATAGAAACAAAATAAAACCCTCATCTTAACTCAAAAGTTAACAAAAGATGTAGAAGGATATTGAAAAAGTCTTGAGAACATCTTGAGTTGGGCTGTGGCAAAGCCTGTGCCCACTATCAGCCACAACAGAGAGGGGGCCTGGACCTCCTACAGGATGTTTTTGTATTTAGGAGACTCACAATTGATCAGACTGAGCTGACCAAGTCTTAAGGATAGTCTCAAACTATTTTAAGGAAAAATTAACCTAACTTGCAATGGGAAAGGGATTTGTTTAGAATATTGTTCTGATCACATGCCCTAATTCAAGTACTTCTCACCTCTCATCTGGACTACTAAAACAGCCTCCTAACTGATCTACCTTCTCTTAAGTCTCCCCCCTCTCCACTCTACCTTTGACCCAGTTTATGTAATCAAAGCACGAATTCAAAAACTTGAGCCACTTTCATTTGTGATGTTTTCCAGTACAAACAGGTATAAAGCAAGGATGCTCTCTTTCCTCACTACCATTTAACAGAATCCTGAAACTGCAGGCCTAGCAGTAAAAGAAGAGCAAAATGAGTTACAAACATCAGTAACAAGGAAACAAAATTGTCCCTATTTGCAGATTACAAGATGGGCCACTAGGAAAATCCCGGAAAATCCCAGAAAATCCCTCACAGAACTAAGATAAATACCTTTAGCCATGGAGCAGAATACAAAAAATTCACTCCCAGATATCACCAGCATTTCTCTGATAGTACTAATAAATAAACCAGGAGAAAAATTCCTCTCAAAGTAACTTCAAAATGTGTAAAATCACTTTTGAAGTAAAGTTAACTTCTATAGACACATAAGATTCATCTCAACACAACTCTAAGACACTCTCAACTTTATATCAATCAATTGCCAGTTAGGTACTTGCACTATTCATCTGAAACAACTTGATACTGCTTAAAAAAATCCCAAATCAGCAGAAGAGACCAGATAAGCAAGAAAACAGAGGCCATCACAAACAGTCCCCTACTGCTTGATAAACACAAGAACATAGATTACCAGAGGAATAGTTACATTTATTTTTTTCACAAGAGAATGGGAAAGCACTTTGGCAGAAATTAAGTTTAGATCAGCTTCTTATGCCACATGTATGTATGTATGTATGTATGTATATATATTTTTTCACACACATACACACATACTACATCAGCTTGAAATATAATAGAGTACTGAGTCATTTAAATGGTCAAACCATGACTCTAGAAGAGTCATAACTCACTCTCTGTCAGGGAGATGGACTAAGAGGAAAGACTGAGATACACACACGGGCAACGTAGGGATTAATTACACTTGAAAATCACTTGTTTTCTTTTTTAGTGTGGGGCATGTGAGAGGAAGAGAAAATAGATTTTTGTTAATTTAATTTTAAAAATTAAGAGGAAAATTTGTAAGCATAGCGATCATAAAAGACCACTGACTATGCTTACCAAAATCTTATATCTAAATATATAGAGAATTGACAAATATATGACTTTCCAGTAGCTGAGTGGTCAAAGGACAGCTTTTGAAAGAATTAAAGGACCTATGATGATCCATTTGAAAACTGACTTATAAACCAATAAAAAATTGGAATTAAACCTTTGAGGCTCTACCTCACCAGTTGTAAATGGGCAAAAGATGAAAAAAAAAACCCAGCAACACTAAATGTGGAAGGGGTTTTCTGCAACTGGTACACGAACTACACTGTTGGAATTGGAAACTGTTTCATCCATTCTATAACAATTAGGAATTAATTACGCAAGAAAAGTGACTCAAAGTTCATACACTTTGACCCAGTAATCCCTCTACTCCCAAAGAAGGGAGATCAACCAAGGTCTGTTAAATACAAAAATTTATGGCAGCACTTCAACAGAGAACTGCAAACCAGAATGATATCATGTCAATGTAATGATGAATAAAGACATGAGATTTGCATGAACTACTAGAGTGAAATAAATGCTAAGAGAGAACATACAAAACAGTGACATCACAAATTAAATGAAATCAAAGGGAAATGATCTTAGAGACACACGTTGTACATACTGTCAGATGCCATCACTGTATTGAATATTTTTCCTTTTAACTGTTTTTCATAAGGAAAGGTTCAGTCTGGAGGAAGGGGCTGAAATGACTGATGTAAAAGACAAAGTCAAGTCTTTTTTTTAAGAGACAGCCTTTATTTTAAGCATTTTGCATTATAGATTTCAAAAGTAAAATGTCCAGAATGTCAATTTATATTTAAAAGAAAACTACTTTTTGACTGGCGAGCACAGAAAGGAAATAATCTGTAAGAGTGGGACAGACAGCTCAGCGACCTTTTTTTTTTGACTTTTCGTTCTATTGCCCATCTCAATAAAATTAACTTTTTGCTTCCATTTTAATTTCCCGTTAGCAACAACCAAAGTTCCTGAAATAATAATTCTTTCCAGGAGATAGATAGGGTTATCATAAAATAATCAAACTTCTTGGATTCTGTAACAGAACTGGAACAGATATTGAAATTGACTGCTCCCTCTTTGACACCAAAATGGTGTTAACTAACAATATTCAATCACTTCTCTGCATTTTCCTTAACATATAAAATTAAATTACCAATTTAAAAAATCAATATATCCTCTTTAAACATCTCTTACATTCACAATACTTTAACTATTTCAATTCAGTGTCGGTGTGGTTTAAGTAATTTTCCATTCGTAAGTCAAACAGCAATTCAAGCAATACAACCCACCCAGGGGTAGTGATAGTCTCTTTAGGTTTTGTAGTGCAAATGAAACAGCAATCAGAACTGCAGCAACTGTTTGACATTCCTAAAATATAAAACAGACAAGATACAGTACATGCAAAAAGCTCTAATAAGCAGATGGTCACAGGGCTGAAACATTGGACAAAGTTAGCTGGTGGTCCAGAGGTGAAGTTGATGGGTTTCCCCAAAGTGTTTCAAAGCTTCTCTGCACACCAAGTTGCATCTCATGCTTTGTACTTGTCTTTGCCAGTCTCACTAATGACACAGACATGCTGAGGAAAGAAAAGCCGGAAGGAGGCGTTAGGAAATGGGACGATTGATCTTAGAGGCAAGAATCAATTGCACATTCTAAGAAGCAAGACAAGATTTGTGCTTTACGTTCAACTTGGCGTTTTTCCCCCATGTCCTCCAACTCTTTACACAAAGGTATCTGTGTGACTCTTGCCATTGGAGGGTGGGATTCTGACATTTCAAGGGGGAATGAATGAAACCTCTCTTTAAGTTTAGTTTCTCATGGACAAATAACAAGAGAAAGTTGTTCAAGGGCTCCAATCAGCGGGAGCGTTCCCTCGCCTGGTCAGGCGCCAGCTCCAAGAATGTCTGTTCTGGACAGGAGCTTAATGTGCCTAATGGGAATTACTAGACTGTTTAAATTACAAGGCATAGAGAAGCAAAACAATTCTCTTTCTGAAATGTTATGAAAAATGAGAGCATTACTTACGTTCAAGTCCCTGAAGTATTCGTTGTAGTCAAGGGCATATCCAACGACAAATTTGTCTGGAATTTCAAATCCAACAACTGAAAAGAATCACAATTTATGACTAAGATACAGAAAACATAATGTGAAGAAAGAAATCAAATGCTTGCCAGTGGATCTTTCCTATGCAGTTTTAGGTATCTTTCTGCCATTTTATATATTAAAAAATTTTAGGCTAAAATTCATGAAACTGAAAAGCAATTTACTTACAGTCAGGTCTGTATCCTACACTTCGAGGTGTCCTTTTCACCAGCAAGCTGTTAAAAAGATAAATGTAGATAACATAGCTGAAAGACAGAGAAACTAAAGGGTGCAGTGCTGGAATTGGAAATAAGTTTTCTTCTCCCCTTGTACTGAACCTTGGAAATCCGATACAAAGGTCTGAAGTGCAATCTTTCAAAATTAAGTCAACTTATGGAGGCTGTAGGGGAGGGGGCTACTACAATGAGACACAAAAAGGATAGAGTGTAGTCCTGAAAAGCACAGAGAGCATCAACATGAACTCATTTATCAAGACCTGGAATACAAGATTTAAAGGTGACTTCTAGAAAGCTCAAAGGCTAACAAAAACTACTACTATGCAGCAATGGTTGAACCACAATTCAAATATAGACTTTCATACATTTCAGATTAAAAGTCACCTTACTATTAGGATGACATACCTGGCTACTTTTACCATCTTTGGATTATACTGCTTGACCAGGGAAAGCAAAGTCTGCATCGTTTTACCCGTGTCAATGATGTCCTGATCATAAAAAAAAGAACATGTTAAAATGGCCACAAAAAGCAGTTGCAAACCAACAGCAATGGAAAATGACCAGACTGTCAACGTGTCTGTTAATAACACAAATGATAAGACTAGGCTTGTTTTCATGTCTCCATCAGGCTTTTTTTCTGCACTCTTGGGGCAGAGGCAAGGCAAGGGCAGTGGGTCCTCAGGCCCCTCCACTCCCCCCAATGGGGTTTTTGGGAAAGCCTGGAGTTCAGTGATACTTTACATTTTAGACTACAGTCATGCACGCCTGCATTTTGTTACTTAAGAATATTAAAGAATTTTAAAGAATATTTGTTATTTTAAGATATACTAAGATTTATTATTTAAGATACATTAAGATAATATTTAAGCTATATTAAGAGTATCAAAAGGGCCCAAAAGAATCTCAAAACAATAATTCCACAAGTCATGCATGAATGCCCATTATGGATGTGCATGACAGTAGGAGGGTATTCCATGGGACAGGGGGAAAAGTATTGGTCTTGAAACTAGAGCACCTGGATTTGGCCTGATATGGCCAGGAGTTAAATCTTGGTCTTCTGACTCCAAACTTAGCATTTTTCCTACTCTACCACACTTCTTTAACTTGTTTACATGGTAATGGGGAACCATCTTTTGGAGAAAGGAGTATATGACCATTTTATGTGACTGCATCAGTTATGACTAATAGACCACACTTAAGAAATGTTTTGCTGTTGCTCACTGTAAGATCAATAATTTCAAGCAGAAAAACCTTTGAGATTAGCTTGGTTTAAACCCTTCAGTTAGAAGTCAGGAAAGAGAAGCCCATCCCTGCCCACCCCAGTGGCCATCAACCCAGGAAGTGTCACCCTCCCCTTGCAATTTGGACACCATGTCTGCATGTGTTGCAAGCTTTGTCTCCCCAACAATCACCTACTAAAGACCTAGAAAGGAAAATCCTCAACAACAAAGTCTTTGATGCTGTTAAATGGTTCAAAATCAGGAACAGATATGACTTTATCAGTGGACATGACACCAAAGAAGATATATTACTATCTACCTGGCTGTTGCTCCCTGAGTTCCATAGGGCCTTTCCATCTGAAACCTTAGTTAAGTGTTTAATACTTTTTCTTTCTTTTATTTGTTCATCACTTAACATCACACAGGTCCAAAGTAGCACAACCAGGATTTGAATTGTGGTTTCCTTTGGTTCCAAAGTCAATGGGACTTGGGTTTCAAATCCCAGCTCTGTAACTGTGTGGCCTTGTGCAAGTCACATGGCTCCTTTGGGGTTCAGTTTCCTAAATCCAAAATGAGGGGGTTAAACTAGGATGACCTTGAAGGTCTCTATATCTGATCCTAAGGTGAACAGGTACACAACATTTCTTAAACATGGTCCTGTGGTTCCGTGCTGAAACACAATCCCATAAAATCATCAACATCTTTTTCTTCTTTCTAACAATCAGAAAAGGATTCTCATCTTGGAGAAAGCAAAGTAATGTTGTACTGGGGAAAGGAACTGTGCAGCTTGGGCTGTGCCCCTTAGCACCTGTCTGGCCTGGAGCTAGTCACTAGGCTTCCATAGATGTCTGTTTTCTTCTTTGTAAAAGAGGGCTGGGATGGATGGCCTCTAAGGTATCTTCCAGCTCCAAGTCCCTATGCTATGTCTGTCACTTGAATATTTTTTTTCACTTGAATAATTTTTTAAAAGTATAAGTTTAGAAAGAAGTTAGTTTGTAGCTGTTGACTAGCAAGGCTGATGTGCAATCATTTTATTTCAAACCATCAGGGAACACTTCAAATCAGATTGACTTTCATGTTAAAAAACTGTATATAAATGGTTTCGATTCTCTCCAGCTTTAAGACTGACTGCTTTTAAACACAGCTGCAACTGAATGCCAGCACTGGGAAATGTGGCTACATATCACATTAGAATACATATAAGCCCCATTTAAATAAAAACAAACAGGGAAATATATCTGAACCCTGTGTTATTCCATGATACTAATATCTCCTGGTAAGAAATAAACCAAGTCCATAGCCGTGAACATATTTTCTTCAAGACCTGTCAACTAGCATGTTGCCAAAGAGGGACCACTTCATTCGATTAAAAAAAAGTCTGAGGCTGTGCAAAGGACAGATTCCCATCATTCTGTGTGACACTTTGAACTCTTGCCTCCAGGTTGCAGATGTTTGTCCTTTCAAGGTAGCTCTGATGTGTGTTAACAGCCACAAGTCATGGAGGGACACAGAAAGAAGTAGCCTTGGAGCCAGGAGACTAGACCAGGCTCACCCTAGCTAGAGGGACTTTGGGTGAGCCAAGTAGTCACTAGGAACATTGGCTTCCTCCTCTGGAAAGGAAGGCTAATGATTCTCAGAGTACTTACTCCCTCTGGCTGTTGTGGATAAAATGCTTTGTAAATCTGAATTTTCCATAATATCTGAGGAGCAGCTGTAACTCCAGCTTCAGGCAGTTGAGTTAGTGAAGAAAAAGTCAGCTTGGAAGCCTGGAAAGGCCTGGATTTGAGTCCTGCCTTGGACACACACTGGCCCTGCCTTTGCGAGAGCCACAAGGTTTACCTCCAGTTCTGTCAGAGGAAGTTCCCTTACCTGCATATTCAATGAAATCACAAGCCCATTCCCCATCTCTATAATGATGGTCAGTGGGGTAAAGTGTCATAAATAAGGTCGAACAGGGGAATAAGAGGAGCCATTTTTGTTAAAAAGGACTTTAAAATGGTAACATTCACTTAGCCAAGTTCTTGAACATTTGCTTTTAAAAAACTTCACTACTTCACACTTACATCATTTCAATGGGCCCCTGATAAGACACTCTGGTTCCAAGAATCCATTCTTTCCCTACTGTTACCTCTGAAGGTGTTTGAAGTTAGAAATGTCCTCTTCTGCCTCCTCGCCTGTCGCATTTGCACCTCTCCTAACTGGCCACCTCCACTGGCCCCAGGAGGATCAGCTGCTTCCTCCCTCTTACTGTCTTTTCAGCTCCCCTCTGTGTACTGCCTTCCCCCATTAGACTATCAACTCCTTGAGGGAAGGAACTAGTTTGCTTGTATCTGTATTACCAGTGCTTAGCACAGTGTCTAATCAATGTTGGCACTGTCCATTTAAGTCACTCACAAGAACAAACTCAAATAGAAACACAGTACTTACTTCAACAATCAGGACATTCTAGCAAAAAGGAAAAAAAACACAAAGTCATTCTCAAGTTCAAGTCAGAAAATGAATGTTTTCAATTCCCAAGCCCATCCCCTCACTAGGGCAATGCTTCCCAAACCTTGGGCTGGAGTGGGGAGGGGGCTCTAATGCTAGATGCAGGTAAACATGCCTTCAGATACAGACTGCCTCACATACATACATATATATATATATATATATATATATATATATATATATATATATATATATATATATGTCTTCATTTCCCCAATGTATATAGATGCTGTTGCAATCAATAAGACACATTCAAAGTGCTACTGGGTTTGCAGGAACTTTTTCTCATCAAGCACCAAGAAGTTATTTTCCTCATCAATGGATACCAATAGTACATTCCTATTATGTAGGGAGCTTCTTGAGGCTACAAGGGGTCCTCAGATTTGAAAAGTCCCTTTTGCAATTGTGCTGATGGAACAGTTTAAAATAAGTGGTCCATCAAGATGCAAAAATTCATTTTAATGGAGTTCGAATAAACTCTTGTTGCCTGAGGTCCCTTCCAGCTTTCCCTCTGGGGTTTTAAGCCCCTTCATCTCCCTGGGCCTGTTTCCTCCACAGTAAAAGAGGAGGAGGTTGGACTAGGCCTTGGGAGGTCTCTTCCATCTCTCTATCTATGATCCTGAGTCATGGAAAGTCAGAGTTGCAGTTCTGAGCCACAGGTTACACTATGTTTGGTTTCTGCTAATATAATCTTGTACCTTCAAACTACTGTGTCTTAGGAAAATCACTGCAGCATCTATGTGGAGGATGAATTGGAGAGGGGAGATTACAACAGAGAGGCCAATTAGAAACCTGTTCCAATAATCTCAGCAAAAGTGATAAGAGTCATGAGTAGAGAGAACCTGGGATAGAACCAAGAGAGTTAGAGAGATGAAATTGTTTATTTGTGGAGAGCGAAGGCGAGATAAGAGGCCAAGGAATTCTCCAAGGTTGTGAACTTGGGTGACTGGAATGATAGGGATACCCCTGAGAAAAATAGGGAGGTTAGGATAGGGTGAGTTTGGGGGATCAATAAAGAAAATTTTGTTTGACCACCAAGTTTGAGATGCTGTGTGTCTATCTCAAAGCTGGCTGGGTGACAAACATTATCTGAAATGTGTTTACACAAGCCCTACAGATATTACCCCTGAAGTCCTCTGTGATTTAAGTTCTAAATTCAATATACAAACCTTTCCAGTTAAAGTTGAGAGATCATCTCCACCAATCACTTTTATGTCCCCTGTTGACTGGTCATTCTGATTGAAAAGAAAAAGTATTTCCAACATTCCAATTATCACACAACCAATGAGAAGATTTCAGAAGTTAGCTGTCCAAGACACCGAGATATTACAACATATATATATATATATATGTTGTAATATGTTGTAACAACATATATATATATATGTTGTCATACACACATACACACACATATATATATATATATGTATATAAGATTAAAAGGATGAAGGGGACAAAATCCTAGTAGTTGTAACTGGGGAGTCACAGGAAACATTCCTTAGTTCTGGGGCTAGGGGGAGGGAAGAGGGGTTGGCATGAAGGTGGGAGTAAGAACATAGGTATGGGAAGATGCTATAGAGGAACCCTGGCCTCTAGAACCCTGCAAGTGGGCTAGAGCAACTTGCTGTAACATTGATAGCACATTCCAGGAAGTGTCTAGCACTCTGATAAGCTGCTGGACATCTTAAACTCTTTCTTACTAACCTAAAGGTTTTCAACTTAGTATATGGGGGATTTTTTGGTAATTGCATTTCCAATTTTTAAATAGAAGTCTAGGGATAAATAGGATTCTGAAATGTAGAGATGAAACAAAGAATTAAATTTGTAAATACCTGTTTTTTTGCTGCCAAGATTAAATAGGCAAAATAAACCTGTTTGTTTTCAAAGCTCATGAGACTGATGGTGTGGTTTAATGGAGAAAGGGTTATTAGCCTTGGAATAAAAAAAAAAAAACAACAAAAAACCCCAGTCCTGCCTCTGTTGGATATTAGCTGATAACAAGCAAATAAATTACCAAATGATTAGAGCATCCAGCAACTCTCAAAAGTCTAGACAGTTACAGCTGAGTTGCTAACGGGCTGCATCAATGGAGGAAGTCACCACACTGATGAAAATCACAGGTTGGATGGACCCCTCCCCTAATTTTATTAAAATGCTGAATTTATTTCATTTCTATTTTGTCTCTCCATCATTTCCCTTTGTCTGACTGCCATCACTACTCTCTCCTATAATATCATTCCAAATGTATGTACCCAATAAATGAATCCAGGGGAAGAACTACTGCATTGTTAAAGACTAATGAACAACACATTCTTGGCAAAGTATTCTGGATGACATTTATCAGATTCAATGGGGAAGGTTCTCACTCTGCATTATAAAAAGGAAGGCCAAATATCAACTCTAAGAAGAAATATGCTGATGGAAAAATTTTTTAAACAAATTTAAAATTATTTTCTTAAGATTTCAATGGGCTGAGATGCTCAATAGCCTAAAGCAATTCTTTAGTGCTGTGCAATTTGCCTTCTTCTTTGGGGAAAGAATAAACTACCCTTTTCCATGCTTGCCTGAACGTTTTCTTTAATATCCTCAGGAGAGCTAGCTTCTTGGGGACTTGGGGGAACCTTTTCCTCAGTGTCGAAGGACTCCTGGCTTTTTGATTTTGGGGTAACTGGCTCAGAATCTGTCGTCTCCTCGTCCATGTTGGGCGCTGGTTCGTTCTGTGTTGGACTACCAGAATCAGACTTGTTCTCTACAGGGTTATTATGCTCAACTTGCTCAAGTTCCTCCTCTTCCTCCTCCTCTTCCTCTTCTTCTTCTTCCTCTTCCTCCTCCTCCTCTTCCTCCTCTTCCTCCTCCTCTTCCTCCTCTTCCTCTTCCTCCTCCTCCTCTTCCTCCTCCTCTTCCTCCTCCTCCTCTTCAATCTCCTCTACCTCCTCCTCCTCATCCTCCACCTCCACCTCCTCTTCCTCCTCCTCCTCCTCCTCATCCTCATCCACCTCTTCTATCTCCTCCTCATCCTCTGCCTCATCATCATCTTCTTCCTCCTCTTCCTCTTCTTCTTCTTCCTCATCTTCATCTTCCTCATCTTCCTCAGACAGTTTTACCTTTTTCGATGGAATCTTGTCATCAATTTCAGAGGCAGCTCGCTTGGCAGGAAGATTGACATGTTTCACGTTATTTTCTTCTACCTCTTCCTCTAGTGCAACTAGATGTTGGCCACTAATGTACACGGGCCCAGAACCGCATTTCAGACGCAGAACAACTGGTGGGGTAATCTCAAAGCCACCAAGTGAAACTGTGGGCTGCACGGACAATTTCAGCGATGCCAGGGTGACTGTAGTTGGGTTGCCTTCGAAATTCAGGGCCTCAGCTTCAACGACATGCAGTTCATCCTTGGCATTAGCTCCTAAGCTCACTGTTCTCAATGAAAGCTGGTGTTCGGTCTGCTCATTCACTACCTTGAAGTGGAAATCTTTGTCAGCCTTGAGCTCACAACCGAAGAGGAAGCTTTGAGCCCGGATGTGGTTCACATCCATATCCGTGTTCTCAGTGGGGCAGCTGTACGAAAGGCAGCGGGTAATCGGGGTGGGGTGGGCAACGGGTGGCTCCTGGACTCTGTCTTCCGTGGGGTTCTGCTCAGGATGGAATCACACAGAGGAAAAAAAGCAGGAAAGTATATTCTTTCAGGCCATTAGGACAGTGCTTTCCAACTATTTTCAGTCTACCTGTTAACTTGCTGGGACACATTTATCTCTCCTGCATCCAGCTAGTCAGAGATCCAAACATCACTTACTCCACCTTTTATAGCTCTTGACCACATTCTATGCATGTATATATTACATACATACAAAAATGTCTAAAGAGCACACACCTCAAGGATCCAGTTTCTTCTGCATAGACACTTCTTTCCACTGACACAGACCATGACCCTTTATGATTTCAGAAGGTCCTTAAGAGTTGCTGTGAGCAAAAAATTCATAGCCATGTGGCTAGCCTGGTAGTATAAGCCTTCCCATTCTTAGCTAGCCTGGTTTTAGAACAGACATACAGTCTGTAACAAACCAGGCCTATACCTGAAGCCTTTCCAGCTTGGCAGAACCCTACTAGGGCCTGGAGAACTCTCATTTATCCTCCAAGGACCCAAGTTTCAACTTCATGCTATAATGAGGCATCAGAACAAGACTTAAGTGTGTGTACCTATAGCTTATGATATACATGCATACGTTTATACATGTATTACACAAATATACATGTGTACAACACACAGAGCCACACATAATACACATATACCAGTACATATTGCATACATACATACATATATGTATATATGTGTATGCATTCACACAGACACATTCTAACCATGCTCTCTTCCCTCCATTCAAATCTTAAGAAGGGAACTATAAGAAGATAAATCCAAGCGTTTTAGAACCTTATATAAGGGACTTAGTAATTGTATGGGGTAACAACAAATTTTTATTAAGCACTTACTCTGTGCCAGGCACTGTGCTGGCATTTAGTATGACATAGTATCCTCAGACCTAGAGGAGATAATGTTGTTATTAACTGCTACTCTGGAGCACACAGTCTTCAGATTTGTTTAGTCTGTGGAACCTTTTGTTTTTTCTTTTTGGGAAATGCCAGAATCCTGGATTGAGGTCAGGGCTTAATGGTGAAGGCACAAATTAAACACATTCACCACAACCACACTTTCTTTCTTTGAGTCTTGATTGAATCCTGAGAAAATTGAGTTCCATGGACCACAAGCTGAAAAATTACCACCTGCAGCTCCAAAGAATGAATAGGTCTGTCTAAAAGGCTATCTACCTACCCAAGTAATTAGGAAAGGGCCATACCCCATTTCTGGGGGCACTGGTCTTTGGATAGTTTCCTGATTACCATCACAGGTGGTACACACCTATGCCCATTCCTAATTATATAAATCGAGTAGGTTTTCTTGCTTTGCCCTTTGGTGCAGTCATGAATTATATTTGCTTTTTATATGTTTATAGAAGATAAGCTTTAAGCAATCTATTGTCAAGATATATAGCACTATTTAACTTCAGAGTTACTGACTACATACACATGCACACAAAGGTCAAGCTGAAAGCTACAACAAAAAGGACTAGAAGAAAACACAGTGTGTGCTACAATTATCTTTTACAATCTGGGGTGTTGTGTTCAGATCTGGGTGCCACATTTTAGGAAGGACATTGCCAAGCTGTAGCATCTCCAGAATAGAGTGACCAGGAGGCCAAGGGAACTGAAGGTCACGTGATAAAAAGAGCAGTTGAAAGACCTAGGGATGTTTAGCCTGGGAAGAGAAGACTTGGGGGAGGGGGGGAGGAGGGTGGATGATCTGAAGTGTTTAAAAGGCTACTGTGGGGAAGAGGGATTGAACTTATTAGGCCCCAGAAGGCAGAACTAGGAGCAACAGGTAAAGGTTTCAGAGAGGCAGATTTGGCCTCAATGTAAGAAACAAACTTCCTAGAATTCACAGCAGTTCCAAAATGGAATGGGCTGCCTTGTGAGGTAGTGGGGTCCCCATCACTGGAGTTCTTCAAGTGGAAGTTGATGACCACTTGTTCAGACATGAATTGGAACAGAGGACTTCTGTAGTCCTTTCCAACTCTGAGATTCTTGTGGTTTTTCTAAATATTATTAGCTGCCAAATGGCAACTCTTATATTGATGTTTGTATGTATGAAATAAACTTTGAAATATTCATATAGGCAAAGTTCTCCAGTGCTTCATTGTAGCACAGGGGTAGTAGTAGCTCAAGCTCTGGCAGGCTCTACTATGCTGTAAAGGCTTTGAATAGGCCTTGGCAACAGACCAAGTCTGCTTTCCAAGGATCAGCCTAGCTAATTATGAGGAAGCTCATCACCAGTAAGTTAGCCACTTGGTAATGAATTCTTTGGCCATGGCAACCCAGAACAAAGAAAAATACAAAATGGCCAGTGTTTCTCCTTCTGCTACTGGAATGATGAGGATTAAGTGGTGGAGAAGGGGGCAGAGCGTGATATGAAGCTAAAGAGTAAGGTGAAACACAGGGTCAGGTTCAAATACAATCCTTCGTTTCCCCTGTACTTCTTTGTCTATGGAAATATTGACATTTGTTGATGCCTGTCAAGTTTATAAAAAAATTGAAAAAAAAAAGATTAAATCGGCCTTTGGTGCTCTAAACATGAGATCTCTGTTCAGGGAATGAGGGAACATATTACTAGAGGAATGAAATCCTGTCAATCTCGCCATTCTTGCTATAAATGAACCCAAAAGAGAAGAGGAAGCTGCAGTATATTACCAGCCAAGAATTGTGGAGAAGTGGTATAAAGGATGTCACCAGAGAGATGCAGAACTGGAAAGGAAGGTGAGTCAGTCATGTAGTGAGAGCAAGGGACAACGGATGGACAAGCCGTATGCTCCAATGGTATCCGTGCGTTGTCAAGAGATCTAGAGGAAGGCTTCCATCCCAGCACGTTGGGTGGACTCCCTGTGGAGGATCTACAGGAGGACATGGACAAGAGGAGCACAGGATAAGAAGGCGTGATTGGCGTTGCGGATCTGCATCACTGGAAGGAATGCCCGTATCAAGGAGATCACAGATCTATCCAAGTGCCTATAAAGTCATTTTAATCTTGAAGCAGGAAGCAGCTGCTTATTCATGACCCATAGCAAGTGAGTGTCACTGAAGACTGACGGTTGTGACTTGGCTGTAATGAATGAGGAATGCTGCTGGAAGAGGCGAAAATGAATAGCTGGTTTCAAGCAGAAGTTTCTACTAATATGGAATGAAGAAAGAAATAGGGCATGAGCCCCAAGGGAGGCGTGAACATTTGTCAACAGATCATAATTCTTATGTTTTCCCGTGTGGTTTGAGATTTCAAACTCTTCACAGATGATTTTTTTTAATGGGAAAGAAGAAATTGGGGCAGAAGGGAGGGAGAGACAGGAGAAAATAGTAATATCAGAGAGGAATACATTTTATTTTAAAGGAGAGGGGTTTAGAAAACACTTTCTTAACATCACTCATGGTCAGACTAATCCTATTTCAGGCACATAACAGGTCATTTTAATTTTCCCTTTGGTTACTATGACACAAAATGGCAAATGCCTACCACTCTCACCTGTCATGACTTAAGAACAGAGAGCTGGGGCAAACTCTTAAATTGTTCAGACTCTCTTGTCCTTACAAAATACGTTAACAGAATGTTTATTAAAGAGTGTGAAATGAAATCAGAATTATTTGCACAATGCTTCAGAAGTATTCTGTATTTCTTTGCATGGCCATAAAATTCAATAGCTTATAGAAAGTTTCATGATTAGTACGGATTAGCTAGCTTACAATTCACTGTTTTAAAATAACTTTAAAACAAGTAGTCAGAGATCAGCATGTGAATTTATTTTCTCCTCCTCCCATTAATGTTAGCTGATCCCATAAACAATTTTAATCTCTATTTCATGGCTTTGTGAAATTAAGCTTCCAATTTTTAAAACTTTCCACTGGCTTTCCATGTGTATACTTGAAATACACTCTTTCATGATTCACTGCCCTCTTCCCAAATCTTTTAAATTATTTCTTGAAACAATTATTTTTTTTTTAACAGCAAACAGATTTTTTTTTTAAAGTGCAAGTTAAAAGATTCACACGGATAGCCACAAGACAGAAATTAGTTAATTAGCATTTTTAAAAAGAATTCTTTTGCCTCCACTAAATGTCTCAACGTGAATGTGGTAGGCACCCTGGATTTTCTAAGGCTATACCAGTGGAGCACATGCTCCAACAGGTCCTACACCAAGCTGGAAAGGCTTTGCATACAGGCCCTGTGATGTCTGTTGTTTGAAGACCATCCCAAGTTTGGAGAGGGCAGAAGGGGAAAAAATGACATTTTTAGCTATAGCAACTCTCTGCCAACCAAGTTACAGAAGGGTTGTGATCTGTATCAATGGAGAGGATATCTATTATAGTGAAATTACAGATCCTTAAAGTCTTCAAGAATTTTGGCTGGCAGGGAAACATTTCTAAGAATTTGATTTTCCCCTTGTTTTCAATTTCTAAGACAATTTTAGGTAGAGTTTGCTCCAATTTCTTAAATAAAATTCTATAGGAAAAATCACAGTAGAAAAATCTCTTTCTCTTTTTAAATAATATAAAACTAGACATTTTAAAACTGCAAGTTTTTCATTAAGTTCACCTCACACAACCTAAGTAACTTTAATGTGAATAAAAATCTTAAACACAGAATTAAATCT